>OW618041.2:21018600-22218600 GCA_939531255.2 Thera britannica | reverse complement strand
CTTGTACATGAAGAAATTGACATTGAGGAGATCAAATTAGAGTTTGTTACAGATGATGTAAACGAAACTGATAAGGTAAATAAGGCAAGCTTGAACCCTGTAGAGCACTGGTCCACTATTGATGGTACATATGCTTCAAGTACTATTGAAGCTTTTAAGGATGGAGAAATACTAGAGAACATTAAAGAAGAAAAAGAATCCATGCAAGAGTCTGACAGAGAGGTAGAAGTCAACGATGATTCAAATAAAAGAGATATATCTATATATGTTCGAGAAAGTAATAGTAATATCAAGGCTGATAATAAAACGCATCTGTATTTTGAGAAGACATATTCCTGCAATAGATGTGATAAGAAATTTACTCATTCAACTTCTTTAACAAATCACATACGAATTCACACTGGAGAAAAGCCATATTCTTGCAACAAATGTGATAAGAGATTCTCTCAGATAAGTCATTTAACATATCACATGCGAATTCACACTGGAGAAAAGCCATATTCTTGCAGCAGATGTGATAAGAGGTTTTCTAGTATAAGTAATTTAAAGAGTCACATGCGAATTCACACTAGAGAAAAGCCGTATTCGTGCGATAGATGTGATAAGATATTCACACATAAAAATAGTTTAACAAGACACATGCACACACACACTGGAGAAAAGCCATATTCATGCAATATATGTGATACGAGATTTACAGCTAAAAATAATTTAACAACTCACATGCGAATTCACACGGGAGAAAAGCCATATTCATGCAACATATGTGATACGAGATTCACAGCTAAATATAGTTTAACAGCTCACATGCGAATTCACACTGGAGAAAAGCCATTTTCTTGCAACAGATGTGATAAGAAATTTAGTCAAAAAAGTGCTTTAACACATCACATGCGAATTCACACTGGTGAAAAGCCATATTCGTGCAACAGATGTGATAAGAGATTCTCTCAGATAAGTCATTTAACAAATCACAAGCTAATTCACACTAGAGAAAAGCCATATTCGTGCAATAGATGTGATAAGAGATTCAGAGAAGGAGGTGCTTTAACCAGACACATGCGAATTCACACTGGAGAAAAGCCATATTCTTGCAATAGATGTGATATGACATTCACAGTTAAAGGTAATTTAACAAATCACATACGAATTCACACTGGAGAAAAGCCATATTCTTGCAACAAATGTGATAAGAGATTCTTTAGGAAAGATCATTTAACAAATCACAAGCAAATTCACACTGAAGAAAAGCCATATTCATTGCCATAACCAACAGATGTGATAACATCTCTCCTTCTTCCTGCCCCTATCCCTTTTTATTGGGGTCGGCACAACGGGTTCTCCTCTTCCATTTTCCTCTATCAGCCGTCATCTAGTAGATTTGATAAGATATTCATACGTAAAGAGAGTTTAACGCGCATGTGAATTCACAATAAAGAAAAGCCATATTCAGTACTCAATATATTTTTGTAACTCAGTTGTTCTTAGGTGTGATAGAACTACATAAGTCAAGGTGTAGTTACAGAAATAATGGTTATTCGTTTACAAGAAATCCAGGAGTTGACTGGAGTTCATGAGTAAGTAGATTAAATGATTTTGATACTTTATCATGTGATTTGTTGACCATTATTTATATTGGTTTTTATGGGCGATAGTTACTTGCAGTTACGTTGCATACTTCTAGTACTGACACACGTGTGGTGATGTACTTGTAACTATGTTAGTATCTATGTAAGAGAATGCAATTAGTCAATATAAAGCTGGGTACTGACCGGCGTTACGGGGCGTAATGTAACGTGTTACACAGCGAGCATTCATGCAGTCAGTACGTCGTGTTACGGGAAAACCAGCAAGCAACGAGCCGCTCGTTGCTCGCTTTGAGTGCTCCACCCGGCTGTCGGTTTTTTGGCGAATCCTTTGACTGTTACGCGGTTCAGTCAGTACGCCGTTGCGAGTCGTCACGAGCGCACGTGGACATCGCAAGTGATCACCCGTTATTCCTCTCGTAATTATATCAAGTTTCAAGAAGCATGGAGTGGAATAAAGAAAAAACTTTGTATTTTATTGAAAAATACAAAGAAGAAACACTGTTGTGGAACCCAGCTCACCCAGAGCATTATAACAAATTAAAGAAAGAAGACGCTTGGGATAGATTGGCTTCGTTACTCGACAGCGAAAGAGAAGCCTGTAAAAAGAAAATGACAAGTTTACTGGCATCATTGAGGAGGGAAAAACAGAAAACTAAACAATCAACTGGTACTGGAAAAGGTACGTAATTATTTATTAAGTTTAACGCGGGTTATAGTAGGGGGGGGTGGAAATGAGTGAGGGAAGTAGGTGTTTCCAAGCTAGTGTGGGGAAAACAATATAAACTCGGTATTAATCTGTATAGTGCTTCTTTTTATTTAAAATAATTCAATATTAATTACAAATTAAATTTCAGGTGCAGATGAAGTTTACCACAGCACTTGGTTCGCTTACAAATCCATGTTATTTCTACTGGATAGAAATACACCTCGTGACACAACAGATACTGTAAGTCCATTTTAAGCATAATTTTCTTGCCAACTTACAGACCCTTGCTGAATACAGTATTCAGCAACTTCATTACGAATATTGTGAGCAGATGTTGTAGCCCTTCGCGGTCTTATTTGCAAGGGTAACATACTAGTCATATCATTGTTACCTTCTCTCCAGTTTCCTAATCTGACCTGGCCGTTCAATTCTTCGTCAAAACTACCTGCAGGGGAATATACATGAGCATTATTACCTTTTCTTAAAAAATTGTGGAGAGATGTTATTGCTGTTACGACAGATGTCGCGGTTTTCGGTTCTAACAACATTGGTTTCCGCAAAACTCTAAACACTGCTGACAATATGCCGAACACATTTTCCACTACTCTACGAGCTCTGCAAAGTCGGTAGTTATATATTCTTTCTTTACAACCACGTTCATGATATCCTGCATATACTTTCATCATATTTTGGGAAAGAGCAAAAGCTTCATCGCCAACGAAGTAAAATGGAATTTCTTCTGTTCTTGCTGGCAACGCAGTGGGCTGAGGGAGGTTTAGTGCATTATTTTTTAGTTTTTCGTTTAAAACACAGTTGTTGAAAACTCCTCCATCAGATATTCTTCCTTGACACCCAATATTTACATACAAAAAGTTATATTTCGCGTCAACAACTGCCAGTAATACGATGCTGAAGAAACCCTTGTAATTATAAAATTCACTGCCACTGTTGATCGGTGATTGCAGTAAAATATGTTTACCGTCGATTGCACCTAAACAATGTGGAAAATTCCACAAAGTATCATAGTCATTTGCTACAACCAGCCATTGCTCCGGTGTTTCTGGCGTCTGAAATAATAATTAATATTTATTTTCAGCTACGTGGACATGAAGGTGCTTCAGAACAACTGCCTGATGATTGCCCTCCGTCTGCCAAAAAAAGCGACAATGATTGCCCTCCTCCTCCAAAAAGGAAGAAATCAGTAGCCCCAAGCCCAGAAGAGATAATGGTATCTACTTTAAATATATTAAAAAAGAGAACCGAGCAAACGGAGGCAACTTCGCACAGACCTGACGAATGTGAAGCCTATGGTATGTTTTTGGCAAATAAATTACGATCTTATTCAAAGACAACAAAAATACATGTGCAGCATTATATATCAAATATATTGTTCAGTGCTGATCGCGGAGAGTATGACTATGTTGGAAATGGAATGAACAGCTACAGTTATTCAGGCTACTCTACACGACCAACAACTTCCAGAGTCTCATCGATGCCACAGACCGAAACTCCTGCATCAAATACGTCCCATCAAAATGACTATGAGCCACAGCAAAGCCCTGAAACTCCTGCATCAAATACGTCCCATCAAAATGACTATGGGTCACCAGCTATGAGTGAACAATTTATGTCAGAATTTGGTGATTTAATTTAATTTGATATGTAATGACTACATTTTCTGAATTAATACATACATAATACATACCTTTACATATTCTTTTAATGCTCCAATAAGGGCTTCGCTGACCTCTTTCACTATAAATCCTATTCGTTGTTTTGATATCTTGAAAAGATATTGCATACTAGTATAGGAATCTCCTGTAGCATAAAAACGAAGCGTTAGTGCTAACCGTTCCGTGACACTGATAGCTTTTCTATAATTTGTATCGTTTTTATGTACTTTTGGTCCAATTAAATTCAATAGTTCTTCAAAATCAATCGGAGACATGCGTACAAAGTTTTTATACTGTCCAGTAATCATTTGGTTTTTTAATATTGCTATCAATGACAAACCACCACATACGCCTCTATTTTTAAATAAGTTTGATGTCCAGTAACGTTTTTTCTTTTTCTTCACTTGGATGAAACAATAACTAAGTAGAATCAAAGTTCCCAATACGTCCTCGCTGTCGGCCATCTCGGAGTGAACTGGCGGCGACGGAGCACAGAGTTTTGACGAGCATGTTACGTCGATTTTAAGGACACTGCTAACATGCTCGATGAGTAACACGCTCGATGCGAATGTTACATTACACCTTGTAACGTTGGTCAGTACCCACCTTACGACGCGCTGCCTGTCAACACGTGTTTCATTATAAACCTCCGCACACCCCTCAAACCCCGGCACCACATGGCGACCTTGCCATGCCCAGCGTGCGTGGGATAGAGCGCGTTGGGATGGTTTAGTGAAATAATAAAAGTTTAAAAATAATAAATAAAAATGTGTCGGGCTACTGTCGAGAAGGAGGAAGTCTTCCAAAACGCTGCGGCCGGTGGCGATTCAATACTAAAAAGTATCGGAGGACGTGTGGAGAATCTGCACACGATGTTGCTAATAGTGATAGCAGTTATCAGCGTGATCGTAATATATTTCCTGTGGAAATCATACAACGGGTGCCAGCGCAAACTGGTCCAGAAGGAGCTCGGGCAGCATGCTATGCGCCGAATCCGGTCATCGTTTGGTCGAGGCCGAGTTGCAGATGCGGATAACCAAAGTGCGTAAAGTGCGTTAAAAAGTTAAAAAGTGCGAGCGATAATAAAATTCGGAAATGCGTTAAGTGCGGAAATAAAAAGTGCGGATCTAGAATTAGTGGCTGTCGATGGAGAGACTAAGTGCTATAGACGAGACATTAAAAAGTTTGTGTGAAAATATTAGGAAATTAGGTCCCAAGAGACGCAATGACAATTTGGGTAAGAAAAAGTTTACGGAAGCAGAAGAATTGTTTAATGAATATGAACTATTAATAAAAAATAAAAGTTTGTGGATTCAGGCTTTAGGATTAGAATATTCAGGATATACCTTAGAAGTGTTATCAGATAGAATACAAGGTACTTATAGAAAAATAAATGAATATAAAGTGGAAAAAGAAATTATAGAAAAACCCAACAAAATGGAAAACTTTAATTTAAAAACGGCTAGTACTTTGATTCCATTTATGGACGGAAAGGAAGAAACGGTAGAGAGGATTATAGAAGGTATTGAGATGTATAACAGTTGTTTGAAAGGGGAAGATAACTTGAAATTACTGATTTCATATGTATTAAAGACACGACTGTCAAAAACGGCTAAACTGAAATTAAAAAATAATTATGTTACAGTAACTGGAATGATAGATGATATTAAATCTTGTCTTTTAACAAAGAAATCAGCAAATTCCTTGTTGTCACAGATAAATAATCTCTCCCAGAATAATCTGTCTATTTCAGAGTATGGTCAAAAATTGGAGGAATTGTTTATCAACCTCACTGTGGCTCAGGCCGACGGGAACCAAAAAGCGAGTGAGGTATTGAGTCCTATAAATGAAAAAATGGTAATAAAAAGGTTTTCAGATGGACTAAGGAACCAGCGGCTAAGCACGATTTTGGCAGCTCGGGACTATGCTGAACTAAAGGATGCAGTGCGTGCGGCAGAAGATGAGGAGTTGGCACGCCCCGGGACTTCAGGCCAGAACACCGTGTTCTCATACACTCGAGGTAGGAACCCTAGGTACAATCGTGGTCGTGGGAATCACTTCCGTGGGTACACCACTTCTAATTACCGTGGTAACCACACCGCTCAGCACCAGCAGAGCCAGGGACCCGCGCAACGTGGATACAATCGAGGAAGGTATAACCAGCAGCGTGGTTACTCGAGACCACCAAATAGGGCATACTATAGAGGTAACAGAGGTTATAGAGGCGGACAGCGGAACAACGCGTATCTTGCTGTACAGCAACATGAAGAGCAGAAAGAAGAGATAAATCTAGGTCAGTTTTTTCGGGACTCCTAGCTATGTTATGACGTGTGAAAGTCTGGATTACATTTATTTGTATTTTAGGAACCAAAAACTTAAATTTTTAATTGATACTGGAGCATCTATTTCTATAATTAGCAGTCATTTAGTACAAAGCCATATAAAAACTTACAACGAAAACACAATCATAAAAGGAATCGGTGGCAAAGTCCAAGCGAACAAAGTAGCATACATTCCTTTGCAATTAGAGAATGGTGTAGAGTTACGTCACAAGTTGTACTTATTCGATACCGTACCATGCAAAACAGACGGAATCATCGGTTTAGACTTTCTGAGGAGCTATAATGCAAACATAGACTTACCGACGGACATGCTTACTTTGCGATTACACAATGTAGAGTATAGCATACAAATTCAGAAGCGACAGAATGAAAGCGTAGAGTCGGAAGGCTATTTAATTATTCCAAGTAGAAGTGAGTCCGTTCATTATTTTGACATAAATAAAAATATCCATAAGGACTGCGTATTGTATGCAAAGCAATTAGGTGAACATTTGTTCATGGCAGGTAGTATCGTTCAACCTAAAAGAGGTAAAATTCCGGTTAAAATTATGAACACAAGTGAAAATTCAATAAAACTTAAGAGAGAAAATTTAATTAACAGTAATGATTTGGATTATTTGGAAAATTATCATGTGTGTTTGTTTGATCAATCAAAAAATGGGGTAGAACGTGTTAAGAAGTTATTTAAAGAACTAAAGTTATCACATTTAAAGTCAAACGATAGGAAACAAATCGAAATTATATGCGCTAAATATGCAGACATATTTTTCTTGGAAGGAGATAAGTTAGGTACGGCGAGTGTCGTAGATCAGTCGATTGCCGTGAAACCTAATACGAAGCCTGTGTATGTAAAACCTTATCGGCTACCACAGTCTTCTAAGCCAGAAATTAATAAGCAGGTTGATAAAATGTTAGAGGATGATATAATAGAGCCCACCAGCAGTGAGTGGAATAGTCCTATACTTTTAGTACCAAAAAGATCTGATGGAGAAAAGAAATGGCGTTTGGTAATAGATTACAGAAAAGTCAATGACTCAATTCAAGATGATAAATTTCCATTGCCAAATATAACTGAGATATTAGATTCACTTTCAGGAAGTATTTGTTTTAGTCATTTAGATCTTCAGCAGGGATTTTATCAAGTTAATTTAAAACCAGAGAGTAGGGACATCACTAGTTTTTCTACTAGTTCGGGACAATTTCGTATGAAGCGGCTCCCTATGGGTCTTAAAATATCACCCAGTGCATTTTCTAGAGTCATGTCCATAGCGATGTCAGGTCTAACATTCGAAAAATGTTTTGTATATTGCGACGATTTAATTGTATTTGGAAGGACAGCAGAAATACATAATAAAAATCTGATGGATATTTTTGAACGACTTAGGAAAATGAACCTTAAGCTTAACCCAACAAAGTGTGATTTTATGAAAACACAATTACTCTATTTGGGTCACGTGGTATCAGCTGAAGGTGTATTACCAGATCCTGAAAAAATTACTGTATTAAAAAATTACCCAGTACCAAAAACTGCAGAAGAAGTTAGGAGATTTGTAGCATTTTGCAATTATTATAGAAAATTTATACCATCTTTTGCCGAAATTACAGTACCATTGAATAAATTATGTCGGAAAAATGAAATTTTTGTATGGACGAACGAATGTCAAAAGTGTTTTGAAACTCTTAAAGAGAAATTAACTAGTCCACCAGTATTACAATATCCTGATTTTTCAGAGCAAAATGAATTCATACTTCAAACGGATGCGTCAGGAACAGCAATAGGTTCAGTTCTATGCAATAAAGATCTAAGACCAGTGGCTTACGCCAGTAGACCGCTAAATAAAGCTGAATTAAATTATCCAACAATACAAAAAGAACTTTTGGCAGTAGTATGGAGTATAAAATATTTTAGACCATATTTATATGGTAGAAAGTTTACTATTTGGACGGATCACAAACCTCTTATCTATCTATTTGGAATGAAAGATCCGTCCACACGACTTTTAAAGTTTAGATTGTTATTGGAGGAGTACGATTACGACATAAAACATATAAAAGGTACGGATAACGCAGTGGCGGATGCATTGAGTAGGGTGACCATAAGTTCGGATGATTTGAAATCAATGAATGAAAAAGTTACTATGGTAATGACTAGAGCGCAGAGAGCGAGGTTAGATTTACAAAGTACGGAACAATCAAGTTCGTGTGGTAATAGTTCTCTTAATATACCTGTTGAACCGAGGTTTGGCCAACCAAGGATAGCGGAGATATTAAGAAAACCAAGAGAAGCTGTAGAGTTAAAGTTTATAAATGGTAAAGATCTACTCAAGAAAAATGTGCTTTTTGAAAAAGAGTGTCTAGCTTATGTAGAAAATGAATTAACTTTATTTATCAATCTCAATTATATGTCACATTTCTCGCGAGTCGAATTTGTGAATTTATTGAGCTATTGTTGTAATGAAATAAATATAAAAGAATTATGCATCGTAAAAAATGAGAATAATATAAAGTTTATTAAAGAATTAGTCGACGAAATAAAAAGTAGAGAAAAGTGGTCCGGACCACAGGTAAATATTTTAAGAGGAATAAAAAGAGTCCTAGAAAAAGATGAAAAAACATACATCCTACATGACTATCATTTACTGCCGACAAGCGGGCATGCAGGCGTTCGACGCATGATAAATAATATCAAAGGTAAGTACTTTTGGCCAGGTATGGAGAATGACGTACGAGATTATGTTGCTAAGTGCCAAAGGTGCCAAACAAGTAAGTATTCTAGAAATATAGTAGAACCAATGGTCGTGACTACGACGGCATCAAGTGCTTTTCAAAAGGTATATTTAGATTTAGTGGGCCCCTTAGATAAGGATTTAGAAGGTAATGTTTATATTTTAAGTTTACAATGCGAGTTAGGTAAGTACGTTGAGGCGTACCCGTTACAGCGAAAAGATACGGTGAGTGTAGCAAGGTCATTCGTTAATAACTTTGTACTAAGGTATGGTTTACCTACAACAATCGCTTCGGATCGGGGTACTGAGTTTATGTCAGAAACTATGACGGAGGTATGTAAGTTACTCCAAATAGAGAAGGTAAATTCAACAGCTTATCATCATCAGTCGATAGGTGCTTTAGAAAATACCCATAAACATCTAACAGCGTTTTTACGAACACAGTGTGACGGACATCCAGAGACATGGAGCCAATGGCTACCATTTTGGTGTTTTTCATTTAACACTACCGTACACACGGAAACAAAGTACACACCGTATGAATTAGTTTTCGGTAAAACATGCAATTTGCCTAGTAATTTAACTAATGACGTAGTTGAACCACTTTATAATTCAGATAATTATGTTTTAGAACTTAAGTATAGGTTACAGTTAGCTAATAAAGAAGTTAGAAATAATTTAATTTTAGGAAAAATAAATAGAAAATCTGTCTATGATAGAAAATGTAATGCAATTAGTTATAAAAACGGAGATTTAATTTTAATAAAAAATGAAACTGGTAAAAAGTTGGAAAAGTTATATGATGGACCTTATAAAGTGTTGAGTGAAAATGAACCTAATGTGACTGTACTTAAAAATGGTAAAACGGAAACGGTTCATAAAAACAGAACTAAAAGATTCGTGACAACATGACCATGTTATTAGATAAAAGTACTCTGTAATCTGTAGTATCAAGTTACATTAAATTCTTGCAACAATGTATTTTGTTAAGTTTAAGCCATAGTTGTTTTAGGATAGAATATAGGTGTAGAAATAAATCAATGTTTAGTTTAGTATAAATATATTTTACAATGTATAAAAAAAAAAAAGTTTTTTTAAGTAAAAATTTTTTTTTTCTTGACAACCCCTTTGATGTGGTGATGTACTTGTAACTATGTTAGTATCTATGTAAGAGAATGCAATTAGTCAATATACGACGCGCTGCCTGTCAACACGTGTTTCATTATAAACCTCCGCACACCCCTCAAACCCCGGCACCACACACGGATGCCAAACATGGGCCCCAACAAAGCAAACCACCACACATTAAAAGTCCGTCAATATGGAATAAGAAGCATCATAAACGTAAAACTAAAGGACAAAAAAAGGCTTGGAAACATTAGACACTTAACTAAAGTCGAGAATGTCGCAACCGAAATCCGAAGGCTGAAGTGAAGCTGGACAGGTCACATGATGAGATCCTGAAGAGGTAAATGGGCTTATGACTGTACAGTTTGGTACCCACGAGAAGGAAAACGCAACAGAGAGCGGCAGCTAAAGCGATGGGAAGATGAGCTCCCTAAGGAGTGGCGCAGATCAGGTCTGGTCCGCACTAAATTGCAAACCCCGGAGGAGGTTTATGTACCGCCACGTTGGTGTCATATTCGGACAAATTTTTGCCTAGTAATATCTAGTAAGTAAGATTAGTATCATAATCATAATCATAAATTTATTTATTCGTAGCCAAAAAATCATGTTACAATACGGAACCTATAACTACACTAGAGTATTACTTTTAGTATATTACTATATAACATTATAATAATAATGATAATAAATGAAGCATGCATGTTTAAGTTTTAGGCAGACAGGTATTTTTGGTAGGTAAATGGCACCACTACTTTACTTACGCAGTACAATTTCAATAAGTACATTAAAAATAGGTTATGTGAGCAAGTAGGCAGTAGGTAACCTTCCCACCAAAACAATAAAATAAAAGCAACTTTTACATCAGAAGGTAATAGAGCACATAATAATATTAGGTATATTAACAGACTTCAAATCAAAAAGGAAGAGGTTCTCAATTTAATTGTGTTTCTTAATATTTGTTATCGCATAATTTCGCCATTTATGAGCCGATTGAAAAAAACCGTTTTTTATCTGCAAATACATTATGTACTTTCAAATTAGTCCCATAGAAATTTGATCAAAATCGGTTTAGCCGTTTTGATTTCTTGTTTGTCACCTCTGTCATTTATGTTATGTTAAGCAATGCTGTTTTTCAGGTTGGTGAAATAAAAGCTTATTATTTTATGTTATTTATTATTTTACCTTTATTTTATGTTATTTATGAGCGATCGTTCCCACTTAACATCAGGTTGGCCATCTGGCAGTTTTGTATCAAATTCGGCACTGCATTATGAAAATGAGAAAGCATCAGAATGTAGGTACAATAACTTGTACCATTCTGGCAACGCTGATAGAGGTCCGTATTGTATTTATATTTACACTTAACTAATAGATAGCAAAATAATAGACCAATTGTTCAGAATCATTAACAAAGAAGTTTCTAAAAATAGTTCATCTATAATAATTCAGGATATTATATGACAATATATAATGTGTCTCTTCCCGACAGGGTTAAAAGGAAAAATGTATATTATTACTTGCTCGTCGTTTAATAAGGTGAATAGATATGATTATATTGATTCACATTGAATAATAATATGTTACATGAAACATTTAATGTCAATAATATCGATAACGGTAAAATCAGCTAACGGTTTGTCGTTGATTCAGAAAAAGTTGCTTTACGAGTAACTCTGTCTATTTTTAAGGGTGCGATTTGTCTAGCTGCTGAAATAAGCAAGCAGGTATATCATTGTTTAGTATCCTTTATTTATGTAAATAATATAAAATTTTAATTTGTGTTTAACAAATCCCTATATTTGTATATATTTCCTTTCCTTGTTTTTAATACCGTAAGATGGGGCTATTTGGAACAAATTTTCGACAAAAGTTACAATAACTTAGATTTAGCTAAGGTGACCACACATTTAGTACTTTTAATGGATAAATCCCGTTTAGACCCACATAATCGTTTACCTAAAATACCTCTATCTTTCACAGACATATTTTTTTCTTATTTTATAACATGCTGTTCCAAATATCGCTTCATTGGGGCTATTTAGAAATTGGTGGTTGCGCCATGCTTTAGCGCTGAATATAATAAGAAGTTTTGAATTGATGGTAACAGATGATAGTTGGAACTGTTACCAGTAAAAATATTCACACTTTTGGCTATTTGAAATTACCGAGTATAATTTTTTTATATTTTTTTAGGATCAAATAAAAATTTCATGATTTTTTTTGTCCAGACTTTTCTTTTATTAATAGAAACTGTTACAAATAATCAACATTTTAATGAAATTATCTTTAAATATCTTAGCTTAGATATTGGGAAATCCCCATTCATTCAAAATATTCATTTGAGCTATAAAAATTTCTTCTTCTTCGGGCGAAAAGATCGTTGGATGGCCAGCTTGTGATTGTGACGCATTCAAACCTCTACATTTTCATGACAGCGTACTTCTAGGAATGCTATGCTTCGTCGCAGCTTTGATTCGGCTTTGATTTCGGCGATACCTAGCTTTTTCCAAGCTTTTTTAACTGTAAGAGGTAAGGTTTGTATTGTTTCCCATGTCTATGGTTTCTATGGTCCTCTGGTAAACTCGGACCATGATGGCATTGTCCTGGAAAAGATAAAAAAGCTTGTTACACTAGCAAAAAAGCAAAGCCAAGGCTTTTTTTTCGCAGTTCCAAATAGCCCCATATGCTGTTCCAAATAGCCCCCGTGACAAAAAACGCTAAAACTAGGTTAGAATATCCAGCATTTACGAATCCAGTTTACTCCCTACACTCCTGACAATATGTATTATTGGATACAAACTTCAGTTTTTCACTTACTTCGTAAACTTGGGAGCTGCACGGAGGTTGGCGACAGCTCTAAAAACCACGTAAAAAACAACTTTTTTTCAAATGTCGTCTGACACGAAACCCCTCTGGTTAGAACCTCAAAAAGAATACCAATGGACGTGACATTGATTACAGGGTTGCCAGATAGAAAAAATAGATTTCTATCATTGCTATAGTGGAAATTATTTCCACTCGAAACACATAATTTCTTTTTTCCAAATAGCCCCAATGATTCCAAATAGCCCCAACCTACGGTATTAGTTTTGTGAACCCTACTGATCCTGTCCCAATCCTTAGTTCCGCGTATTTTATTATTACCTGTTTCCCTAATTTTTTGAACCAAGTAAAACAATATAAATATGGCAAATGCATAAGCCCGTGCGACGCCAAAAAAAAAAAAACAAGCAGGCTGCAGGCTCCGCATTTTGACATTTGACAGACAGTTTTGTTTGACAGTTGAAACTGTACTAAACGACAGCTAGCTTCGTCTAATTAAAAATCCGAGTATAGCATATAGATAGCTTGAGTTGCCATAGCCGTCCGCCATCTTTTTTTTAGTAAACACTCTCGTAGAGAGTCCTAAACTCTTGAGTAGGTATATGTGTTCTGTGGTATTAAATTCCTTGCATTGGTCCGGCCTGATTAATTCTCAGTATTAGTGTTTAATATGCTAATTAATTATAATTATTGTCGGTTACGTACGGTTAGGCTGGCCGAAACCAAGAGAGATTTTAGTGACAGCGTGCTACCATGGCTTTGTGCAGAGTCTGTCTGGTCGGTGACATCAAGCTATTTGACCTAAGCAGAATCCACCTGGAGGTTTACGAAAAACTTACAAAAACCGAGGTAGGAAACCCATAATTTTTTTTATATGCCTGCCTTTACCATTGACTGACTGCAGACTGCCACCACACTAACACACTAGACTGAATCTGAGAACCATAAAGGGGGGACCCTGACAGACCCTGAATAGGAGACAATGACCTGTTGGGCACAACATTACTACTACATACTAAAGGCTGTAACAGTCCATTCATTAAAGCTAGCCTCCGCATAAGTATACACTAAGATGCACGTTGTTAAAAAATAGCTCATATTAATAATAAAGAGGTGTGAAGCAACTCAACATGGGTAAGAAAATAACTCTTCTAAAACCCCAGGACACTCATATGTATATGCTGCAAAGTGCTTAGAAAGCTGGCTTTAAAACAACCCTTCAGGCCTCACTCATACTGACCCTTACCCCGCCCAAACCTTTGCATATCGGAAAAGCCCACCATCTTGCGTGTTGTGCTCCATTGTTTTGAGTTCAGGCAATACCAAGCTTCTAATGTCACTCAAAATAATTGTCCTCGTAACTGTGTGGCCAGACAAAGTGGAGCCAGGATGGTATGCCAATATTTAGTAATTATGTAGTGAAGCAAATTGCTTTAGTTTCAGAACATGTGACAATCTGGTTAAAAAAGGTTAAAATTCAAAAATTTTTTTTTTATCCTGTTAGCTAAAAAGTCAATACTCAATATTTTTATCGTCATCACAACAAGTCTAGAAGCTCAGCTCTCGACAAGCTTGCTTGTCATAATTTGTTAGTTGTCTCTAGGACAGAGATAATTTTAACACAAAAATTTTGGATCCAGATAATGCATTAGATACAAATACAAATAGTTTATTTATAACTCAAGTTACAAGTCAATTGTTAACAAACAAACATAAAAAATATTTGCGCATTATTCAAAATTATTATATAAATTATTATTATTATATTTTTAAACGTAATTTTTTTATAAATTATTGTGAAAACAAAGGATTGTGATCAAATATTATTTACAAAATTTACATGATACAAAGATGATACAAAGTTATTTAACAAAACACTTGTCCACACAGTCCTGATTACTGAATGGTGGTCCAGATTTTTGGCCAAAAACTCAAGAACCAGATTGTCACAAATTCTGAAATCTATACCAATCCGCGTCAGTAATTAATCCCTAAATATTGGCATACCAGTCAGGCTCCAATTAATCTGGCCACATGGTCAATTTAAAAGAAAGCTGTAGATCACACGGTTTGGCAAGACAAACACCATTATATCCTCTTCTAATACCTCTTTTCCGTCTTCGTCCTTCTACCCCACGTAGTAAGATCAGCACAATTGTGTCTAGGTATAAGTAATTACTTGAACTATTTGTGTAATGTTTCAGTCTGACGCAGAATCAGAGTATGGCATGCCTAGCACAGTATGCTATGTCTGTTACTATCAGCTGCAGAAGTGCCACATGTTTTCCGAGATGGCTCGCGAATCCAACAGAATACTACAAGATCTGCTGATGAACGGCACTGAGGTAAAACAGACCCATTCATCCATTCAAGTTTTTGTGATAATTGTAAGGTTTTAAATAAGAGAGCACTGGTGGCCCCGCCTTCCGATCCGAAGGTCGTGGGTTCAAATCCACTCATGTACCAATGAGTTTTTCTATCGAAAAATTTATGTGCACTATGCCGGTACTCTCAAAACGGTGAAGGAAAACATCGTGAGGAAACCGGCGTGTTGTAGAACCTAAAAAAGTTCGAGCAACACGTGTCAAGGGTCACGCAAAAAGGGCCCACCAGCGGCCTACTTGCGGAAAAACCTGCCCGCACATCAAGTGCGCATGATAAACTTGCCGAAGGTTTTAAATACAATAATATTGTTTTTTTTCTCAGGTAACACAAAATGCACTGAACATGCAACCTCTGAATGTAATTCTGAACTTAACATTGACCCCAACAGTGCACTTGTCTATTAGTAATATTACAAATGCTTCAAGTACACCCGTAGTTGTTAAAGATGAACAAATACTTGAGAACAGTAACGAAGAAAGAGGAGAAGATACCCTTGTACATGAAGAAATTGACATTGAGGAGTTTCAATTAGAGTCTCCTAAAGATGAAGAAATCAACGATGATATAGATGAAACTGATAAAGTTCAAGGAAGCTTAAACCCCGTAGAGCACGGGTCCACGAGTGATGGCACATATGCTTCAAGTGCTGTTGAAGCTATTAAGGTTGGAAAAATACTTGAGAACATTAAAGAAGAAAACATTGAGATTGAGGAATCCAAGCTAGAGTCTGACAGAGAAGCAGAAAATAATGATGATACAAATAAAACAGATAATTTCCGAGAAAGTAATAGTAATATCAAGGCTGATAATAAAACGCATTTGTGTTTTTATTGTGATATTTGTAACAAAATATTTTACAAAAAAAGTAACTTGGTGATTCATTTAAAAATTCACACCGGAGTTAAGGCATATTCCTGTCACAGATGTGATAAGACATATAATACAAAAAGTCACTTAACAAGGCACATGCGAATTCACACTGGGGAAAAGCCATATTCCTGCAATAGATGTGATAAGAGATTCTGTGAAAGAGGTGTTTTAACTAGGCACATGCGAATTCACACTGGAGAAAAGCCATATTCGTGCAATAGATGTGATAAGAGATTCTGTGAAAGAGGTGTTTTAACTAGGCACATGCGAATTCACACTGGAGAAAAGCCATATTCCTGCAATAGATGTGATAAGAAATTCATTTATTCAAATGTTTTAACAGACCACATGCGAATTCACACTGGAGAAAAGCCATATGCTTGCAACAGATGTGATATGAGATTCACAGTTAAGAACAATTTAACAACTCACATGCGAATTCACACTGGAGAAAAGCCATATTCTTGCAACAGATGTGATAAGAGATTCTCTCAGATAAGTCGTTTAACATGTCACATGCGAATTCACACTGGAGAAAAGCCATATTCGTGCAATAGATGTGATAAGAGATTCAGAGAAGGAGGTGCTTTAACTAGGCACATGCGAATTCACACTGGAGAAAAGCCATATTCCTGCAATAGATGTGATAAGAGATTCTGTGAAACAGGTGCTTTAACAACTCACATGCGAATTCACACTGGAGAAAAGCCATATTCTTGCAACAGGTGTGATGCGAGATTCACAGTTAAAAATGCTTTAACAACTCACATGCGAATTCACACGGGAGAAAAGCCATTTTCTTGCAACAGATGTGATAAGGAATTTAGTCAAAAAAGTGCTTTAACACATCACATGCGAATTCACACTGGTGAAAAGCCATATTCGTGCAACAGATGTGATAAGAGATTCTCTCAGATAAGTCATTTAACAAATCACATGCGAATTCACACTGGAGAAAAGCCATATTCGTGCGATAGATGTGATAAGAGATTCAGAGAAGGAGGTGCTTTAACCAGGCACATGCGAATTCACACTGAAGAAAAGCCATATTCATTGCCATAACCAACAGATGTGATAACATCCCTCCTTCTTCCTGCCCTTATCCCACTTTATTGGGGTCGGCACAACAGGTTCTCCTCTTCCATTCTCCTCTATCAGCCGTCATCTAATAGATTTGATAAGATATTCATACATAAAGATAGTTTAACTCGCATATGAATTCACAATAGAGAAAAGCCTTATTCAATACTCAATATATGTTTGCAAAACTTATTAGTTCTTAGGTGTAATAGAACTACATATAATGTCAAGTTACAGAAATAATGGTTATTCGTTTACAAGAAATCCAGGAGTTGACTGGAGTTCATGAGTAAGTAGATTAAATGATTTTGATACTTTATCATGTGATTTGTTGACCATTATTTATATTGGTTTTTATGGGCGATAGTTACTTGCAGTTACGTTGCATACTTCTAGTACTGACACACGGATGCCAAACATGGGCCCCAACAAAGCAAACCACCACACATTAAAAGTCCGTCAATATGGAATAAGAAGCATCATAAACGTAAAACTAAAGGACAAAAAAAGGCTTGGAAACATTAGACACTTAACTAAAGTCGAGAATGTCGCAACCGAAATCCGAAGGCTGAAGTGAAGCTGGACAGGTCACATGATGAGATCCTGAAGAGGTAAATGGGCTTATGACTGTACAGTTTGGTACCCACGAGAAGGAAAACGCAACAGAGAGCGGCAGCTAAAGCGATGGGAAGATGAGCTCCCTAAGGAGTGGCGCAGATCAGGTCTGGACCGCACTAAATTGCAAACCCCGGAGGAGGTTTATGTACCGCCACGTTGGTGTCATATTAGGACAAATTTTTGCCTAGTAATATCTAGTAAGTAAGATTAGTATCATAATCATAATCATAAATTTATTTATTCGTAGCCAAAAAATCATGTTACAATACGGAACCTATAACTACACTAGAGTATTACTTTTAGTATATTACTATATAACATTATAATAATAATGATAATAAATGAAGCATGCATGTTTAAGTTTTAAGTTTTAGGCAGACAGGTATTTTTGGTAGGTAAATGGCACCACTACTTTACTTACGTAGTACAATTTCAATAAGTACATTAAAAATAGGTTATGTGAGCAAGTAGGCAGTAGGTAACCTTCCCACCAAAACAATAAAATAAAAGCAACTTTTACATCAGAAGGTAATAGAGCACATAATAATATTAGGTATATTAACAGACTTCAAATCAAAAAGGAAGAGGTTCTCAATTTAATTGTGTTTCTTAATATTTGTTATCGCATAATTTCGCCATTTATGAGCCGATTGAAAAAAACCGTTTTTTATCTGCAAATACATTATGTACTTTCAAATTAGTCCCATAGAAATTTGATCAAAATCGGTTTAGCCGTTTTGTTTTATTGTTTGTCACCTCTGTCATTTATGTTATGTTAAGCAATGCTGTTTTTCAGGTTGGTGAAATAAAAGCTTATTATTTTATGTTATTTATTATTTTACCTTTATTTATTTTATGTTATTTATGAGCGATCGTTCCCACTTAACATCAGGTTGGCCATCTGGCAGTTTTGTATCAAATTCGGCACTGCATTACGAAAATGTAACCATGAATTATTGAGAAAGCATCAGAATGTGGGTACAATAACTTTTCAAAACAAAAGTATCAAACCCTCTTTTGAAGCTGGAAACACAATGCGGTGTTTCCCAATATACATTTTGGAATTCCACTATTTTTCGAAAAATGCTGACTTACCTTAGACTCGCTATATTTAGCAATTGTAGTGTTCATACGCTATTCCCATGTTTTCATGATTAATCTCATTAAGTATTTTTTTGTTTTACTATCACGAGCTGGTATGTATATTTTTTTGTAAATTGTGTTTTTAGGTGAAACTGGTGATTATTTTCATGACAGTATTTTTGAAATGAGTCTTCACTGTGTGAAATTTGAGAAACCTAAAAAACAACAAATAACACAAATAAACAATTGATTTTCTTGGACTCAAAACAAACCAAACATTTATCGGCTACTTAACAACGCCATCTGTTGGAAGCCATCTGAGTGTTGAATGTCGATAAAGCAGTAAGGCTCAATTTACACCGTTGTTGCTGAACGGAACGGAACGGAAGTGTCAATTTCGCCTCATGACGCAGGAATTCACTGCACCAGGCACCGGAGAATTCTTGAGAATGCTTGAAGATTCCGTGGAAGATGCGCGTGTTATACACTTTTTGAATTTTCATCGATTCATTTCATCAATTTCTTATTAAAAATTTCGTCGCTTCCGTTCCATTCCGTGGCGGTGTAAATTCAGCCGTAGATGCTCACAATCAAAAAATAAATAGTATTACTATCCGCCAATAGATGTCAGGAATGCTATACATACAATTTCGTCGCATCCGTTCCATTCTGCGGTGGTGTAAATTATGCTTTAGATGCTCACAATTAATTATTATACGCCAATCGATGACAGGAAGAGTTGGCGGTGTAAATTGAGTCTAGTTGTTTACATTTCAAAAAGAAATAGTATTACTATTTGCCATTAGATGTCAGGAAGAGTCATAAGTTTTTATCAGCAGATAATAGCGTTCTCCGCCACACTTAGTACTTACTCGTGAGTTCGACTACTTAGCAAAAGATAGCACCATTAGATGTCAGGAAAAGTCATAATTTTAAATCAATATAACGTTGTCCGTCACACTTACTCGTGATTTCGACTACTCGGCAAGAGATGGCGCTAAAATATTTAATTATTTAAATAACTTCTTTCCTGGGTCTTTTCTGAAAATGAGTCCTAGCTAGATCGATTTATCGCCCCCGAAACCCTCTGTATAGGTACTTAATTTCCTGAAAATCGTTGGTGCATTTTCCGAGATCCCAAATATATATATATATATATATATATACAAGATTTTCTCGTTTAAAGGTATAAGATAAGATAAGATTAGGGCAGGAAGAAGAAGTGTAGGTTTAATATGTCATCTCCAGATAACCAGATCATCAAACATTCTGAAACCTAAGAGTATACCCATCTGCGTCACTATTGGCATACCAGCCAGGCTTCAAATCGTCTGGCCACATGGTTAAGTGGACAATTCGTACGGACTCGGGGTCTGGTTAATGTACACACTGTTAAAACGATGCCACTTTTTTCCACTGGGAAATTGTAGAGGCCAATGTACACTGTCGCAGAATAATACTTCGATTATTATTTTTTTATCTAGCGATGGATAATTTGTACTATACGGGACAGCCCCTTTGAGGGTATGGGGGAAAAAACATTTTCTGGCACTGCGGCGGCCGCTACCGCGGCCCGCTCGCCTTGTGCGTAATTTCGAACAAGGCGGATCTGCTCTATAAAGTATCAAGGACAAGGTATAAGTATCCAGTGCCAGAGAAAAAAAGCAAATGATCATGTTTAAATTGCTCCAGTGTGCAAGTTGCTTTATTGGCATCGTAATAACGGTGTGTACAATAACATGATGTATACCTACATTATCGCCTCCCGCGGACTCCAGACTAAAGCTAGGTTCACATTACTGTGTCAGGGTGTGTCGTGGCGCGCCAGAACGCTATCGGTTACGTTGTGTTGCAGAGCCCAACACAACCCACCAATGTGAATCTAGTCATAGGAAATAAACGTAACCGATAGCGTTCTGGCGCGCCACGACACACCCCGACACAGTAATGTGAACCTAGCTTAAGCATTGCCTAGTAGGTCACGCACGTCAGGAACGTGCCCTGCGTCCATCAACTTGAGGCATACAGTTGTTCAGCCTCACGTGCCAGTATTCCTCCACACTCTTCAAACCGAAACACAGCGACGCTGCTTCACGGCAGGAATAGGGTATTTGTGTGATGTATTTACCAGGTATGTTAGTCTGTCAAATAAATAAGTAGGTACGTAGTAATAAATACAACAAAAAGGCATTTTATAATTTAATATTTACATCATAATTTACAATTTACAAATTCCTATTACAAAATCTTCATACATTAAAAATTCCATTTTAACATTATGTAGGCACTCCTCAATAAAATAACAATAAGAAACTAAAGTATAACATGTGTTTTATTACCATTAAATATGGCATATTATATCCTGTCTTGTTTTTAAGACCATAAGGGTGACAAATCAACATCGAGCTATGCTGCGCTGTGCTATGTTTGGTCAACTCGCTCGTCTAATATTTGAATGAGGATACAAACAAACCGCTGTCTGCGCTGCTGTTTAAAAACGCAGATGACCGTTATTGCGCAGAAGTCAAAAATAAGGTACCTGAGGGGGGCTCGCGGTATGAAGGGCGGGCGTGCGTAGCGCTGATTGTCTCTCCAGTCGCACTCCGCTCTCTGAACCAATAGGACACTCTGCACACATCCACACATCCAGTGTGCGCGACATGGCACACTACGACGCACGCGCAACGCGATTCGTTCACCGCTCAAGTTATGTGCCGTGCTGAGCCGCGCCGTGCCGAACTGTGCTATGTTTTTAATGGAGATAAACGACTACACGAGCTGCTGATTATTTTTATACTGAGAAATGCAAAACGCAATACAATTAAGAAAAAAATTTTTAAATCATACGTCTGGAGCATAGCACTTTATGGGTGTGAAACGTGGACCATGACACAAAAAGATAGAGAATTTTTGGAAGCATTTGAAATGTGGTGTTGGAGAAGAATGGAACGGATCAGCTGGACAGAAAGAGTAACGAACGTAGAAGTATTAAATAGAGTCGACGAGGAAAGAGCCCTCATAGAAGTTGTTGAGAACAGCAGAGGAAAGATGATTGGCCATCTTGTACGACATGACAGCTTTATCAGAAATATTATCGAAGGAAAGAGAGGAAGAGGAAGACCAAGGATAAGCTACATGAGCCAAATAAAAGCAAAGATCGCTGTCATGTCGTATAAGGAGGTCAAGGAGGTTGCCATCAAAAGAAATACCTGGAGAAAAACGCAAACATTACGCCGACAAGAGCGTTGCTCTTAAATAAGAAGAAGAAGCAAAGCGAAGCACAGCTTGATGTTAATTGTTAAAAAAACCTAGCTTAAGAAACAACACAGTACAGCGCAGCATAGCTCGATGTTGATTTTGTCATCCTTACTCTGTATTTGCGAACCGAAGAGTTCGATGGCAAATCCATAGGAAAAGAGAATTAAATCATTGTTATTGACAATCTATACTTTTGATGCTTAATCTAAACGTCGTTAACAAAGCTGCATATAACTAAATAACTATACATACAACCTATAGTCTTATCAATAATTTAATTTAATTGATTTATTTATTGCTCAAAATAGGTACATTGAATTATAATTATTTAATCTTGACGTGACAACGTCTTATAATTCGATGAAGCCGGCTGCACGCAAAAACATGACGTTATGCGGCGTTACCTCGCTCTGAGGCGTTCCATTGCGCGGCTTGAAGTGCAAGCGAGAGCGCGGAACGAGCGACAAAGAGGCACGCACGGCCTCCGCGTTCGGCAGCGTTCGACTTCTGTCTCTCTCCTACTTGAGTGAGCGATGCGTCCGCGTGGACAGCTGGATGACGTTGGCACGTTCAACTATCGTCAGTAAACCGACTTTACAGACAGCCGATTTTTTATTGATTGTAGAGTGTTTATACTCGTTCTATCATCGATCACACAATCAGATATTTTTTTTATATTTTAGTGTTTTTTTTTGTTAAAATTCGTTAAACTTTAAAAATTCTACCTACGAGTATCTAAATATATAAAACTCTTTCGTTACTGACTGACTGACTGACTCACTGACTGACTGACAATCAACGCACAGCCTAAACCGTTAGTCCTAGAAGCATGAAACTTGAAGGGTATGTTCCTCTTATAGCGTAGAGGTGTACTAAGAAAGGAAATTGGAAAATTATTTTCCGAAGAGGAGAAAAAGGGGAAAAAAGGTTTAAAGAAAAATCAACACACAGCCTAAACCATTAGTCCTAGAAGCATGAAACTTGGAAGATGTGTTCCTCTTATAGAGCAAAGGTGCACTAAGAAAGAAAATAGGAAAATTATTTCCCTAAAAGAAGAAAAAAGGGAAAAATAGTTTAAAGAAAAATCACAAAAAATTGCTTTACAAAATACGCAAAAAAACAGTAAAAAAAATCTACTACCGCAGCTTCTGTCACCAAATTTGAATACACACAAAAGTTTACATAAACCCCACCGTAACCACTAAGACAAAATCGCGGAAAACACCTATAATACCGAAACTAAACACCGCACCGCTTCAAAAAATGGCTAAAGAACATGCTCAAAACTATGGTAACCAGCTGGTCATGTCAAATTAAAAAAATCTGATTCGATTATACACCAACACGCATACGAAACCCTAAATTAGCCACTAATACAACATAAAATCACAAAAAATTGCTTTACAAAATACGCAAAAAAAACCATTAAAAAATTTTCAGCTACCGCAGCATCTGTCACCAGGTTTGAATACACACAAAGGTTTACAAAAAAAACAATGATAATCACTTAGACAAAATTGCGGGAATCATCTATCATACTTAAGCTAAACACCGCTGAAAAAAATCGGCTACAACAGCACTCGCCTTCAAATTCAAATAAACTCTAAAGTACATGCTCTAAACTATGGTAACCAGCAGTTGGTCACGTCAAATTAAAAAAATTGATTCGATTATACACCAACACGCATACGCAACCCAAAATTAGCCACTAATATAACATAAAATCACAAAAAATAGCTTTACAAAATACGCAAAAAAAAACATTAAAAATTTTCAGCTACCGCAGCATTTGTCACCAGGTTTAAATACACACAAATGTTTACAAAAAAACCGATGATAACCACCAAGACAAAATTGCGGGAATCATCTATCATACTTAAACTAAACACCGCTGAAAAAAAACAGCTACAACAGAACTCGCCTTCAAATTCAAATACACTCTAAAGTACAAGCTCAAAACTATGGTAACTTGCATTTGATCATGTCAAACTAAAAAAACCAGATTCGATCATACACCAACGAATACGATAGCCCAAATTAGCCACTAAAACAAATCACGAAAACGAGCTTTACAAAATACGCAAAAAAAACATTAAAAAAATTTCAGCTACCGCAGCATCTGTAACCAGGTTTGAATACACACAAAGGTTTACTATAAAACCAAAGATAACGACTTAGACAAAATTGCGGGAATTATCTATCATACCTAAACTAAACACCTCTGAAAGAAATCGGCTACAACAACACTCGCCTTCAAATTCAAAGACACTCTAAAGTACATGCTCAAAACTATGATAACCAGCAGTTGGTCATGTCAAATTAAAAATTCAAATTCGATTATACACCAACATGCATACGAAACCCCAAATTAGCCACTAATATAACATAAAATCACAAAAAATAGCTTTACAAAATACGCAAAAAAAAACATTAAAAAATTTTCAGCTACCGCAGCATTTGTCACCAGGTTTTAATACACACAAATGTTTACAAAAAAACCGATGATAACCACCAAGACAAAATCGCGGGAATCATCTATCATACTTAAACTAAACACCGCTGAAAAAAAACGGCTACAACAGCACTCACCTTCAAATTCAAATACACTCTAAAGTACAAGCTCAAAACGATGGTAACTTGCATTTGATCATGTCAAACTAAAAAAACAAGATTCAATTGTACACCAACGAATACGATAGCCCAAATTAGCCACTAAAACAAAATCACGAAAAAGAGCTTTACAAAATACGCAAAAAAACATTTAAAAAATTCTGCTACCGCAGCATCTGTCACCAGGTTTGAATACACACAAAGGTTTACAAAAAACCCCATGATAACCACTAAGACAAAATTGCGGGAAGCACCTATCATACCAAAACTAAACACAGCTGAAAAAAATCGGCTACAACAGCATTTACCATCTTTCGAACACACTTTATATAGTTTTGAATGCAAACTCAAAACTAAGGTAACCAGCACTTGGTCATGTAAAACCAACGCATACATAACCCAACTTAGCCACTAAGGCAAATTCACAAAAAATAACTCTAAAAAAATACGCAAAAAACAGTGAAAACATATCAATAGTTGTCCGCTTTCCACCATAAAATAGTTTCTTTTAAACGAACTCAAACTATGACTTTATACTAACCACGCGGACGAAGTCGCGGGTGACAGCTAGTGTCTCATAAAAGTATAACACTAGCATATACCCACAGCTTCGCTCGCATGATATTTTATATCATCACAAGACTAGCGACCAGCCCGGGTTTGGCCGTGATAATGATTTGTTTAGCTCTCATATCGCACACCTAGATCAAAAGTATGACAAGTCATAAAACATGAAAACGGAAAGAACCTTGTATTCGACAATCCTTTATCTAAACGCATCTAGCCACGAAGACAGGTTTTTAAAAAGCTTTATAAATTTCTCAATAGATGGCGTTAACTTCTTCTTGGCCAATG
Organism: Thera britannica; assembly: GCA_939531255.2. NCBI lineage: Eukaryota > Metazoa > Arthropoda > Insecta > Lepidoptera > Geometridae > Thera > Thera britannica. Next base: position 22,192,854 of record OW618041.2, on the reverse strand, counting down.
AACGATGTTCAACCTTTTCCACCTAAACAGGTGTTTTTCCAGTTGCACCTGAGAATTCAACGCTCAACTAAGTGCGAGTTTTGTAGGAAACTAGGTTTTTTTGAGTTAGTTTAGATATAGGTGTGCGGTATAGGTAATTATGATTAGATTATCTTAATTACTTAAAGATCTATAGTGTGATGAGTTAAAATTACACAATTAAATATACAGGGTGTTCCAAAAAGTATGGTCAAGCGAAATTCCAGAGATAGAACACCTTTTGGGGTACCCGAATCACCCCCATGTATGTTCCGCGAAGTTTTATGGTTTTCGAGTTATGAATTATTTTTTTCTAAATTGTTGGGAATTTTCGACCTAGACCAACTTAAAAATTTGTAAAAAAAAAAGTAGTAGTCGTTATCGTATTTTTTTTTGCAACTGAATCCTCATGAGTTGCACTTTTATGCCTAAAAAATAATTAGCTTTGTTACTTTGATGAAAGTTATGAAAACCAAAGTGAAAAAATTACGTTCGGTGAATTATGACTTAAATTTTCAACTTTCAAAAATCTAAACAGATGATTTCATGGTTCCTCAGTAGCTTCAAAAAATGCGCCATACTCTCAGCTTCCATAATCATCAAAATAATAGTTATTCAGGGGCTACTTTTGCTAAAATCGGGCTTCAAAGACAGCAGGAATATGGCTTTTCTCCAGTGTGAATTCGCATGTGAATTGTTAAATTACATTTTTGAGTGAATGTCTTTTCACATTTATTGCAGGAATATATTTTTTTATCCAGTGTGAACAGTGAAGTGAAGTGTGTGTCAATGTGAGTTGTTAAAGTACTATTATTATTATGAATGACTATGTGTTGATGTCTCATACTCTTAATGAGCATGAGAGTTTCAAAAGTAACGTAAAATTAATGTTACAAAAGTAACATTCTGGCAACGCTGATAGAGGTCCGTATTGTATAAAGCAAAATAATAGACCAATTGTTCAGAATCATTAACAAAGAAGTTTCTAAAAATAGTTCATCTATAATAATTCAGGATATTATATGACAATATATAATGTGGCTCTTCCAGACAGGGTTAAAAGGAAAAATGTATATTATTACTTGCTCGTCGTTTAATAAGGTGAATAAATATGATTATATTGATTCACATTGAATATGTTACATGAAACATTTAATGTCAATAATATCGAAAACGGTAAAAACAGCTAACGGTTTGTCGTTGATTCTGAAAAAGTTGTTTTACGAGATAACTCTGTCTATTTTTAAGGGTACGATTTGTCTAGCTATTGAAATAAACAAGCAGGTATATCATTGTTTAGCATCCTTTATTTATGTAATAATATAAAAATTTAATTTGTGTTTAACATTTAATCCCTATATTTGTATATATTTCCTTTCCTTGTTTTTATTATTAGTTTTGTTTTTATTATTGTTTCTGTCCCAATCCTTAGTTGCGCGTATTTTATTATTACCTGTTTCCCTAATTTTTTGAACCAACTAAAACATTAAAAAATGGCAAATGCATAAACCCGTGCGACGCTTGCGTGCGACGCCAAAAAAAAAAAAGCAAGCAGGCTGCAGGCTCCGCATTTTGACATTTGACAGACAGTTTTGTTTGACAGTTGAAACTGTATTATCGTATAGCTTGCCATAGCCGTCCGCCATCTTTATTTTAGTAAACACTCTCGTAGAGAGTCCTAGAGTAATTATATTCCTTGCATTGGTCCGGCCTGATTAATTCTCAGTATTAGTGTTTAATATATGCTAATTAATTATAATTATTGTCGGTTACGTACGGTTAGGCTGGCCGAAACCAGGAGAGATTTTAGTGACAGCGTGCTACCATGGCTTTGTGCAGAGTCTGTCTGGTCGGTGACATCAAGCTATTTGACCTAAGCAGAATCCACCTGGAGGTTTACGAAAAACTTACAAAAACCGAGGTAGAAAACCCATAATTTTTTTTATATGCCTGCCTTTACCATTGACTGACTGCAGACTGCCACCACACTGACACACGAGGCTGGTTCTGAGAACCATAGTGGGGGGACCCTGACAGACCCTGAATAGGAGACAATGACCTGTTGGGTACAACATTACTACTACATACTAAAGGCCCCAGTACACATTTGCCTGTGCTGGGCCAGGCTCCGCCAATGCACAATTGTAGACCACGATCACTTGGTGTTCACACATTGGCGCATGGCTCATTGCTGCCTGGCAAACCAATTGCGACGGACGTCGAAGTAATTACGGCTGCGGCTATTTACTTTGAACGATCAGATTTGATTCAAACTTTGCACACCTGTCAAAGGTCGATGACAATGCAATAATATGAAAAAAAAATATATGAAAAAAAAAAAATATATAGTTTAAAAAACTAAAAAAACACGCTTTTATAACTAATTGAACTAAAAAGTTAAAAATAAAACTGTAATAATCAATTGAAAAAATTATATCATTGTACAAAAAGCGTGGGGGGCTTGATTTTGATTGTTGTAAATATTTTATCAATAGTTTATTATATCTGAAGTTATTATAAAAAGCACCCTACGCTTTTTTGTACAATAATATAAATTTTTCAATTGATTATTACAGTTTTATTTTAAACTTTTTAGTTCAATTAGTTATAAAAGCGTTTTTTTTTAGTTTTTAAACTATAATTTATTCTATACTGTTTACAAGTATTACAGAACGCAACACAAAAGTGTTCTATCCCGGTCAGCGGCCGGTGACGAACTGAACATTGGCCGATTGTGTAAACACCACAGGCCAGGCTACGCCACGATTCCTTTGAAGTGTGCCCAAAAAACCGACAACTCCCCGATTGCGCGCCATGCTTGCCGCCAACATACACCAATACCCGCCAATGTCCGCCAACATACACCAATACCCCCTGTACACATTGGCGTTGGCCTGTAGTGGGCCAGCATGGGCAAATGTGTAGAGGCCCCATAAAGGCTGTAACAGTCCATTCATTAAAGCTAGCCTCCACATAAGTTTAAACTAAGATGCACGTTGTTAAAAAATAGCTCATATTTAGGGTTGGCTTTATAGCGATTTGCTACGCGCGGAGGAGGGGAAAAAGGGTCAATGTTGAATTGGTTTGGGTCCCTGATTATAACGCTATCACTATTATTACTTGGAATTGCATATTTTTCGAGAAATTCGTGAAATAAGTTTCTAACATTAAAACAGTTTTATAGCGAAAACGGAACGTTAAAATGGCTGATTGACAACCAAATCTGTTCCACATAATAGTCTATGGTGCAAAATGACGAACAGCAATGGCAAAACGGAACGTAACAAAAAAAAGTGTCAGTGTCATTCGTTTGTTCTATGCATTCCGTTTCTTTTCGAGTTGCGTGAATGTCCCGTGTTCCGTGTTCAAATTGATTTGTGAATTTTTTGTTGTTTATTTTTTTTGTCTAACCCGACTTGTGTAGGTTAGGTTACTAAATGTGTCACAGAACCGACACAGAGCACCTCGACTTGAGTCAGTTAGGTTGGAAATGTGTGACAGAACCGAAACAGAGCACCCCGACTCCACGTAGTCTTGAGGTCCCTACCCCTAGAGTGTATATAAAAATCGTGAAGCCAGACGCTCGCGAGGAGGTCCTGAGTTGAGCTAGCCCGCGATGCCGAGTGGAGCGAAGGGGGGAGGTGGCGAGCGAAGCGAGCCGGCGACCTCCTAAGCGGAGCGAAGGTTGAGCGGGTGAAGCGACGCTCAGGGCTCCTCGCGAGTGTTCTGGCTGAGCCATTGCAGATTCAAACTCGGGGCACCCCGATTTATGTCACAAAAGTAACAGTAGGTTGTTAGGTTTTTTTTTTTTTTTTATACCTACTTAATTTCAAGAATGGTGCATGGCAGTGCAGAGAGGACCCCTCCCCCGTCCCTCTTCCTCTCTAACAATACTAAAGCCAACCCAAATTTTAACTTTACTACGCCTTTCAAGCGACTGTAAAGTGTTTTGAGGTTAGGTTACATTAATCGGTTTTTCTCAGGAATGGTGCATCAGCAAGTAATGCCGGTGGTACCAAGGGGCAGGGAGACCCCCCCCCTCTCCCCCCCCCCCCCCACCCCTCCCGTGTTTTCCCGTAGCAAATCTCTAAATTTTTACCCATATTTATAATAAAAAGGTGTGTAGCAACTCATTAAGGGTAAGAAAATAACTCTTCTAAAACCCCAGGACACTCATATGTATATGCTGCAAAGTGCTTAGAAAGCTGGCTGTAAAACAACCCTTCAGGCCTCACTCATACTGACCAGCTTACCCCGCCCCGACCTTTGCATATCGGAACAGCCCACCATCTTGCGTGTTGTGCTCCATTGTTTTGAGTTCAGGCAATACCAAGCTTCTAATGTCACAAAAAATAATTGTCCTCGTAACTGTGTGGCCAGACAAAGTGGAGCCAGGATGGTATGCCAATATTTAGTAATTATTTGTGAAGCAAATTGTTTTAGTTTCAGAACATGTGACGATCTGGTTAAAAAAGGTTAAAATTCAAAAGTATTTTATTTGTCCTGGTAACTCAATCAATACTCAAAAGTCAATACCTAATATTTTTATTGTCATCACAACAAGTTTAGGAAGCTCATTTGTTTTTAGCAAGTTTGTCATTTGTTAGTTGTCTTTAGGACAGAGATAATTTTAACACAAAAATTTTGGATCCAGATAATGCATTAGATACAAATACAACTAGTTTATAAGAACTCAAGTTACAAGTCAATTGTTCATAAAATATTTATGCATTATTCTAAATTATTATACAAATTATAATTATTATATTTTTAAACATAGAAAAGTTTATAAATTATTGTGAAAACAAAGGATTGTGATCATATATTATTTATGAAATGAAATGAAATGAAATGAAATGAAATGAAATGAAATGAAATGAAATGAAATGAAATGAAATGAAATGAAATGAAATGAAACGAAACGAAACGAAACGAAACGAAACGAAACGAAACGAAACGAAACGAAACGAAACGAAACGAAACGAAACGAAACGAAACGAAACGAAACGAAACGAAACGAAACGAAACGAAACGAAACGAAACGAAACGAAACGAAACGAAACGAAACGAAACGAAACGAAACGAAACGAAACGAAACGAAACGAAACGAAACGAAACGAAACGAAACGAAACGAAACGAAACGAAACGAAACGAAACGAAACGAAACGAAACGAAACGAAACGAAACGAAACGAAACGAAACGAAACGAAACGAAACGAAACGAAACGAAACGAAACGAAACGAAACGAAACGAAACGAAACGAAACGAAACGAAACGAAACGAAACGAAACGAAACGAAACGAAACGAAACGAAACGAAACGAAACGAAACGAAACGAAACGAAACGAAACGAAACGAAACGAAACGAAACGAAACGAAACGAAACGAAACGAAACGAAACGAAACGAAACGAAACGAAACGAAACGAAACGAAACGAAACGAAACGAAACGAAACGAAACGAAACGAAACGAAACGAAACGAAACGAAACGAAACGAAACGAAACGAAACGAAACGAAACGAAACGAAACGAAACGAAACGAAACGAAACGAAACGAAACGAAACGAAACGAAACGAAACGAAACGAAACGAAACGAAACGAAACGAAACGAAACGAAACGAAACGAAACGAAACGAAACGAAACGAAACGAAACGAAACGAAACGAAACGAAACGAAACGAAACGAAACGAAACGAAACGAAACGAAACGAAACGAAACGAAACGAAACGAAACGAAACGAAACGAAACGAAACGAAACGAAACGAAACGAAACGAAACGAAACGAAACGAAACGAAACGAAACGAAACGAAACGAAACGAAACGAAACGAAACGAAACGAAACGAAACGAAACGAAACGAAACGAAACGAAACGAAACGAAACGAAACGAAACGAAACGAAACGAAACGAAACGAAACGAAACGAAACGAAACGAAACGAAACGAAACGAAACGAAACGAAACGAAACGAAACGAAACGAAACGAAACGAAACGAAACGAAACGAAACGAAACGAAACGAAACGAAACGAAACGAAACGAAACGAAACGAAACGAAACGAAACGAAACGAAACGAAACGAAACGAAACGAAACGAAATGAAATGAAATGAAATGAAATGAAAATGAATTTATTTGCAACACATCAATAATAAAAAATACAGTGAAAACATTCATATTATTATTAATAACTGCCTAAGCATAACATAATAAATACACACCTACAAACATTACATGATACAAGGATGATACAAAGCTACCTATTTAACAAAACACCTGTCCACACAGTCCTGATTACTCAAGAACCAGATTGTCATAAATTCTGAAACCTATACCAATCCGCGTCACTATAATCCCTAAATATTGGCATACCAATCAGGCTCCAATTCATCTGGCCACATGGTCAATTTACAAGAGAGCAGTTGATTAGGCGGTTTGGCAAGACAAACACCATTATATCCCCTTCTAATACCTCTTTTCCATCTTCGTCCTTCTACCCCACGTAGTAAAATCAGCACAATTGTGTCTAGGTATAAGTAATTACTTAAACTATTTGTGTAATGTTTCAGTCTGACGCAGAATCAGAGTATGGCATGCCTAGCACAGTATGCTATGTCTGTCACTATCAGCTGCAGAGGTGCCATTTGTTCTCTGAGATGGCACGCAAATCCAACAGAATACTACAAGATCTGCTGATGAAGGGCACTGAGGTAAAATACCAGATTTATACCTTCCTTCATTTTGTTTTTTTGAGATAATTTGTAAGGTCTTAAATATATACAATACAATAATATTTTCTTCTTTCAGGTAGCACAAAATGCACTGAACATGCAACCTCTGAATGTAATTCTGAACTTAACATTGACCCCAACAGTGCACTCGTCTATTAGTAATATTACAAATGCTTCAAGTACACCCGTAGTTGTTAAAGATGAACAAATACTTGAGAACAGTGAGGAAGAAAGAGAAGAAGATACCCTTGAACATGAAGAAATTGACATTGAGGAGATCAAATTAGAGTTTGTTACAGATGATGTAAACGAAACTGATAAGGTAAATAAGGCAAGCTTGAACCCTGTAGAGCACTGGTCCACTATTGATGTTACATATGCTTCAAGTACTATTGAAGCTTTTAAGGATGGAGAAATACTAGAGAACATTAAAGAAGAAAAAGAATCCACGCTAGAGTCTGACAGAGAGGTAGAAGTCAACGATGATTCAAATAAAAGAGATATATCTATATATGTTCGAGAAAGTAATAGTAATATCAAGGCTGATAATAAAACGCATTTTTATTTTGAAAAGCCATATTCCTGCAATAGATGTGATAAGAAATTTACTCATTCAAATTATTTAACAAAACACATACGAATTCACACTGGAGAAAAGCCATATTCTTGCAACAAATGTGATAAGAGATTCTCTAGGAAAGATAATTTAACAAATCACAAGCAAATTCACACTGGAGAAAAGCCATATTCTTGCAACAAATGTGATAAGAGATTCTCTAGAAAAGATCATTTAACAAATCACAAGCAAATTCACACTGGAGAAAAGCCATATTCTTGCAACAAATGTGATAAGAGATTCTCTAGGAAAGATCATTTAACAAATCACAAGCAAATTCACACTGGAGAAAAGCCATATTCTTGCAACAGGTGTGATGCGAGATTCACAGTTAAAAATACTTTAACATATCACATGCGAATTCACACTGGTGAAAAGCCATATTCGTGCAACAGATGTGATAAGAGATTCTCTCAGACAAGTCATTTAACAAATCACATGCGAATTCACACTGGTGAAAAGCCATATTCGTGCAACAGATGTGAGAAGAGATTCTCTCAGACAAGTCATTTAACAAATCACATGCGAATTCACACTGGTGAAAAGCCATATTCGTGCGATAGATGTGATAAGAGATTCAGAGAAGGAGGTGCTTTAACCAGGCACATGCGAATTCACACTGAAGAAAAGCCATATTCATTGCCATAACCAACAGATGTGATAACATCTCTCCTTCTTCCTGCCCCTATCCCACTTTATTGGGGTCGGCACAACAGGTTTTCCTCTTCCATTTTCCTCTATCAGCCGTCATCTAATAGATTTGATAAGATATTCATACATAAAGATAGTTTAACTCGCATGTGAATTCACAATAGAGAAAAGCCTTATTCAGTACTCAATATATGTTTGCAAAACTTATTAGTTCTTAGGTGTAATAGAACTACATATAATGTCAAGGTGTAGTTACAGAAATAATGGTTATTCGTTTACAAGAAATCCAGGAGTTGTTAAAAGTCGAATAAGAAGCATCATAAACGTAAAACTAAAGGACAAAAAAAGGCTTGGAAACATTAGACACTTAACTAAAGTCGAGAATGTCGCAACCGAAATCCAAAGGCTGAAGTGAAGCTGGACAGGTCACATGATGAGATCCTGAAGAGGTAAATGGGCTTATGACTGTACAGTTTGGTACCCACGAGAAGGAAAACGCAACAGAGAGCGGCAGCTAAAGCGATGGGAAGATGAGCTCCCTAAGGAGTGGCGCAGATCAGGTCTGGACCGCACTAAATTGCAAACCCCGGAGGAGGTTTATGTACCGCCACGTTGGTGTCATATTAGGACAAATTTTTGCCTAGTAATATCTAGTAAGTAAGATTAGTATCATAATCATAATCATAAATTTATTTATTCGTAGCCAAAAAATCATGTTACAATACGGAACCTATAACTACACTAGAGTATTACTTTTAGTATATCTAAATATATAAAACTCTTTCGTTACTGACTGACTGACTGACTCACTGACTGACTGACAATCAACGCACAGCCTAAACCGTTAGTCCTAGAAGCATGAAACTTGGAGGGTATGTTCCTCTTATAGCGTAGAGGTGTACTAAGAAAGGAAATTGGAAAATTATTTTCCGAAGAGGAGAAAAAGGGGAAAAAAGGTTTAAAGAAAAATCAACACACAGCCTAAACCATTAGTCCTAGAAGCATGAAACTTGGAAGATGTGTTCCTCTTATAGAGCAAAGGTGCACTAAGAAAGAAAATAGGAAAATTATTTCCCTAAAAGAAGAAAAAAGGGAAAAATAGTTTAAAGAAAAATCACAAAAAATTGCTTTACAAAATACGCAAAAAAACAGTAAAAAAAATCTACTACCGCAGCTTCTGTCACCAAATTTGAATACACACAAAAGTTTACATAAACCCCACCGTAACCACTAAGACAAAATCGCGGAAAACACCTATAATACCGAAACTAAACACCGCACCGCTTCAAAAAATGGCTAAAGAACATGCTCAAAACTATGGTAACCAGCTGGTCATGTCAAATTAAAAAAATCTGATTCGATTATACACCAACACGCATACGAAACCCTAAATTAGCCACTAATACAACATAAAATCACAAAAAATTGCTTTACAAAATACGCAAAAAAAACCATTAAAAAATTTTCAGCTACCGCAGCATCTGTCACCAGGTTTGAATACACACAAAGGTTTACAAAAAAAACAATGATAATCACTTAGACAAAATTGCGGGAATCATCTATCATACTTAAGCTAAACACCGCTGAAAAAAATCGGCTACAACAGCACTCGCCTTCAAATTCAAATAAACTCTAAAGTACATGCTCTAAACTATGGTAACCAGCAGTTGGTCACGTCAAATTAAAAAAATTGATTCGATTATACACCAACACGCATACGCAACCCAAAATTAGCCACTAATATAACATAAAATCACAAAAAATAGCTTTACAAAATACGCAAAAAAAAACATTAAAAATTTTCAGCTACCGCAGCATTTGTCACCAGGTTTAAATACACACAAATGTTTACAAAAAAACCGATGATAACCACCAAGACAAAATTGCGGGAATCATCTATCATACTTAAACTAAACACCGCTGAAAAAAAACAGCTACAACAGAACTCGCCTTCAAATTCAAATACACTCTAAAGTACAAGCTCAAAACTATGGTAACTTGCATTTGATCATGTCAAACTAAAAAAACCAGATTCGATCATACACCAACGAATACGATAGCCCAAATTAGCCACTAAAACAAATCACGAAAACGAGCTTTACAAAATACGCAAAAAAAACATTAAAAAAATTTCAGCTACCGCAGCATCTGTAACCAGGTTTGAATACACACAAAGGTTTACTATAAAACCAAAGATAACGACTTAGACAGAATTGCGGGAATTATCTATCATACCTAAACTAAACACCTCTGAAAGAAATCTGCTACAACAACACTCGCCTTCAAATTCAAAGACACTCTAAAGTACATGCTCAAAACTATGATAACCAGCAGTTGGTCATGTCAAATTAAAAATTCAAATTCGATTATACACCAACATGCATACGAAACCCCAAATTAGCCACTAATATAACATAAAATCACAAAAAATAGCTTTACAAAATACGCAAAAAAAAACATTAAAAAATTTTCAGCTACCGCAGCATTTGTCACCAGGTTTTAATACACACAAATGTTTACAAAAAAACCGATGATAACCACCAAGACAAAATCGCGGGAATCATCTATCATACTTAAACTAAACACCGCTGAAAAAAAACGGCTACAACAGCACTCACCTTCAAATTCAAATACACTCTAAAGTACAAGCTCAAAACGATGGTAACTTGCATTTGATCATGTCAAACTAAAAAAACAAGATTCAATTGTACACCAACGAATACGATAGCCCAAATTAGCCACTAAAACAAAATCACGAAAAAGAGCTTTACAAAATACGCAAAAAAAACATTTAAAAAATTCTGCTACCGCAGCATCTGTCACCAGGTTTGAATACACACAAAGGTTTACAAAAAACCCCATGATAACCACTAAGACAAAATTGCGGGAAGCACCTATCATACCAAAACTAAACACAGCTGAAAAAAATCGGCTACAACAGCATTTACCATCTTTCGAACACACTTTATATAGTTTTGAATGCAAACTCAAAACTAAGGTAACCAGCACTTGGTCATGTAAAACCAACGCATACATAACCCAACTTAGCCACTAAGGCAAATTCACAAAAAATAACTCTAAAAAAATACGCAAAAAACAGTGAAAACATATCAATAGTTGTCCGCTTTCCACCATAAAATAGTTTCTTTTAAACGAACTCAAACTATGACTTTATACTAACCACGCGGACGAAGTCGCGGGTGACAGCTAGTTACTATATAACATTATAATAATAATGATAATAAATGAAGCATGCATGTTTAAGTTTTAGGCAGACAGGTATTTTTGGTAGGTAAATGGCACCACTACTTTACTTACGCAGTACAATTTCAATAAGTACATTAAAAATAGGTTATGTGAGCAAGTAGGCTGTAGGTAACCTTCCCACCAAAACAATAAAATAAAAGCAACTTTTACATCAGAAGGTAATAGAGCACATAATAATATTAGGTATATTAACAGACTTCAAATCAAAAAGGAAGAGGTTCTCAATTTAATTGTGTTTCTTAATATTTGTTATCGCATAATTTCGCCATTTATGAGCCGATTTGAAAAAAACCTTTTTTATCTGCAAATAGATTATGTACTTTCAAATTAGTCCCATAGAAATTTGATCAAAATCGGTTTAGCCGTTTTGTTTTATTGTTTGTCACCTCTGTCATTTATGTTATGTTAAGCAATGCTGTTTTTCAGGTTGGTGAAATAAAAGCTTATTATTTTATGTTATTTATTATTTTACCTTTATTTATTTTATGTTATTTATGAGCGATCGTTCCCACTTAACATCAGGTTGGCCATCTGGCAGTTTTGTATCAAATTCGGCACTGCATTACGAAAATGTAACCATGAATTATTGAGAAAGCATCAGAATGTGGGTACAATAACTTTTCAAAACAAAAGTATCAAACCCTCTTTTGAAGCTGGAAACACAATGCGGTGTTTCCCAATATACATTTTGGAATTCCACTATTTTTCGAAAAATGCTGACTTACCTTAGACTCGCTATATTTAGCAATTGTAGTGTTCATACGCTATTCCCATGTTTTCATGATTAATCTCATTAAGTATTTTTTTGTTTTACTATCATCAGGGCAGGTAGAAGAAGTGTAGGTTTAATATGTCATCTCCAGATGACCAGATCATCAAAAATTCTGAAACCTAAGAGTATACCCATCTGCGCCACTATTGGCATACCAGCCAGGCTTCAAATCGTCTGGCCACATGGTTAAGTGGACAATTCGTACGGACTCGGGGTCTGGTTAATGTACACACTGTTAAAACGATGCCACTTTTTTCCACTGGTAAATTGTAGAGGCCAATGTACACTGTCGCAGAATAATACTTCGATTATTATTTTTTTATCTAGCGATGGATAATTTGTACTATACGGGACAGCCCCTTTGAGGGTATGGGGGAAAAAACATTTTCTGGCACTGCGGCGGCCGCTACCGCGGCCCGCTCGCCTTGTGCGTAATTTCGAACAAGGCGGATCTGCCCTATAAAGTATCAAGGACAAGGTATAAGTATCCAGTGCCAGAACAAAAAAGTAAATGATCATGTTTGAATTGCTCCAGTGTGCATGTTGCTTAACTGGCATCGTAATAACGGTGTGTACAATAACATGATGTACATTATCGCCTCCCACGGACTCCAGACTAAGAATTGCCTAGTAGGTCACGCACGTCAGGAACGTGCCTTACGGTGCACTGCCCTGCGTCCATCTACTTCATAGACTATACACTATATACTGATCTACTTGAGGCATACAGTTGTTCAGCCTCACGTGCCAGTATTCCCCCACACTCTTCAAACCGAAACAGCGACGCTGCTTCACGGCAGGAATAGGGTATTTGTGTGATGTATTTACCAGGTGATTTTATGTATGGATGTATTTACCAGGTATGTTAGTGCCCAGTCTGTCAAATAATTAAGTAGGTACGTACTAGTAATAAATACAACAGAAAGGCATTTTATAATTTAATATTTACATCTTAATTTACAATTTACAAATTCCTACAAAATCTTCATACATTAAAAATTCCATTTTAACATTATGTAGGCACTCCTCAATAAATAACAATAAGAAACTAAAATATAACATGTGTTTTATTACCATTAAATATGGCATATTATATCCTGTCTTGTTTTTACCTCTCCGGATTAACGAGACCCTAAAGTGGGTGATAGATGTACGAGCAAGTACGCGTACTTATGGCTCGCCGACCTAATGTATCGAAAGTAATGTATTGAGAGTACGCGTACTTACGGTGACACACGAGCGAAAAAAGTCGGCGAGCCATAAGTACGCGTACTTGCTCGTACGTGTATCACCCACTTAGGGGTGACAAATTAACATCGAGCTATGCTGCGCTGTGCTATGTTTGGTCAACTCGCTCGTCTAATATTTGAATGAGGATACAAACAAACCGCTGTTTGCGCTGCTGTTTAAAACGCAGCAGTCTCGAGCGAGGCGCGCTACTCGCCGTGCTGAGCAGAGCTGTGCCGAACTGTGCTATGTTTTTAATGGAGATAAACGACTACACGAGCTGCTGATTATTTTTATACTGAGCTAAGCAAAGCGCAGCACAGCTTGATGTTGATTGTTAAAAAAGCAGCCAAGTGCGAGTCGGACTCGCCCATGAAGGGTTCCGTAGCATCAAATAACATAATTTATAGGTTTTTGTAGTTCGTCGAAAGGTAAATTGCGGTTTACGATTTATGACGTATAAAAAATCTACTGACTAGACCTCGTTCAAACCAAATATCGTAAGTTTGCATAGTAATGTACAACATATATTTTTTTTAGTTTTATCATTCTCTTATTTTAGAAGTTAGAGGGGGGGGGGACCAACTTTATTCCACTTAGGAAGTGTCTCTCGCGCAAACTATTCAGCTTAGAAAAAAACGATATTACAAACCTCAACATCATTTTTGAAGACCTATCCATAGATACCCTACACATTAGGGTTCGATGAAAAAAAAATTTTTGAGTTTCAGTTTCAAGTATGGGGACCCCCAAAATTTATAGTTTTTTTTCTATTTTTGTGTAAAAACCTTAATGCGGTTCACAGAATACATCTACTCACCAAGTTTCATCAGTCTAGCTTTTATGGTTTCGGAGAAAAATGGCTGTGACACGGCCGGACAGACAGAAAGACATGACGAATCTATAAGGGTTCTGTTTTTGCCATTTGGCTACGGAACCCTAAAAGAAACAGCACAGTACAGCGCAGCATAGCTCGATGTTGATTTTGTCATCCTTACTCTGTATTTGCGACCCGAAGAGTTCGATGGCAAATCCATAGGAAAAGAGAATTAAATCATTGTTATTGACAATCTATACTTTTGATGCTTAATCTAAACGTCGTTAACAAAGCTGCATATAGGTAAATAACTATACATACAACCTATAGTCTTATCAAATATTTAATTTAATTGATTTATTTATTGCTCAAAATAGGTACATTGAATTATAATTATTTAATTTTGACGTGACAACGTCTTATAATTCGATGAAGCCGGCTGCACGCAAAAACATGACGTTATGCGGCGTTACCTCGCTCTCAAGGCGTTCCATTGCGCGGCTTGAAGTGCAAGCGAGAGCGCGGAACGAGCGACAAAGAGGCACGCACGGCCTCCGCGTTCGGCAGCGTTCGACTTCTGTCTCTCTCCTACTTGAGTGAGCGATGCGTCCGCGTGAACAGCTGTATGACGTTGGCACGCTCAACTATCGTCAGTAAACCGACTTTACAGACAGCCGATTTTTTATTGATTGTAGAGTGTTTATACTCGTTCTATCATCGATCACACAATCAGATATATTTTTTATATTTTAGTGTTTTTTTTTGTTAAAATTCGTTAAACTTTAAAAATTCTACCTACGAGTATGTCTTATAAAAGTATAACACTAGCATATACCCACAGCTTCGCTCGCATGATATTTTATATCATCACAAGACTAGCGACCAGCCCGGGTTTGGCCGTGATAATGATTTGTTTAGCTCTCATATCGCACACCTAGATCAAAAGTAAGACAAGTCATAAAACATGAAAACGGAAAGAACCTTGTATTCGACAATCCTTTATCTAAACGCATCTAGCCACGAAGACAGGTTTTTAAAAAGCTTTATAAATTTCTCAATAGATGGCGTTAACTTCTTCTTGGCCAATGAACGATGTTCAACCTTTTCCACCTAAACAGGTGTTTTTCCAGTTGCACCTGAGAATTCAACGCTCAACTAAGTGCGAGTTTTGTAGGAAACTAGGTTTTTTTGAGTTAGTTTAGATATAGGTGTGCGGTATAGGTAATTATAATTAGATTATTTTAATTACTTAAAGATCTATAGTGTGATGAGTTAAAATTACACAATGAAATATACAGGGTGTCCCAAAAAGTATGGTCAAGCGAAATTCCAGAGATAGAACACCTTTTGGGGTACCCGAATCACCCCCATGTATGTTCCGCGAAGTTTTATGGTTTTCGAGTTATGAATTATTTTTTTCTAAATTGTTGGGAATTTTCGACCTAGACCAACTTAAAAATTTGTAAAAAAAAAAGTTATAGTCGTTATCGTATTTTTTTTTGCAACTGAATCCTCATGAGTTGCACTTTTATGCCTAAAAAATAATTAGCTTTGTTACTTTGATGAAAGTTATGAAAATCAAAGTGAAAAAATTACGTTCGGTGAATTATGACTTAAATTTTCAACTTTCAAAAATCTAAACAGATGATTTCATGGTTCCTCAGTAGCTTCAAAAAATGCGCCATACTCTCAGCTTCCATAATCATCAAAATAATAGTTATTCAGGGGCTACTTTTGCTAAAATCGGGCTTCAAAGACAGCAGGAATATGGCTTTTCTCCAGTGTGAATTCGCATGTGAATTGTTAAATTACATTTTTGAGTGAATGTCTTTTCACATTTATAGCAGGAATATATTTTTTTATCCAGTGTGAACAGTGAAGTGAAGTGTGTGTCAATGTGAGTTGTTAAAGTACTATTATTATTATGAATGACTATGTGTTGATGTCTCATACTCTTAATGAGCATGAGAGTTTCAAAAGTAACGTAAAATTAATGTTACAAAAGTAACATTCTGGCAACGCTGATAGAGGTCCGTATTGTATAAAGCAAAATAATAGACCAATTGTTCAGAATCATTAACAAAGAAGTTTCTAAAAATAGTTCATCTATAATAATTCAGGATATTATATGACAATATATAATGTGGCTCTTCCAGACAGGGTTAAAAGGAAAAATGTATATTATTACTTGCTCGTCGTTTAATAAGGTGAATAAATATGATTATATTGATTCACATTGAATATGTTACATGAAACATTTAATGTCAATAATATCGATAACGGTAAAATCAGCTAACGGTTTGTCGTTGATTCTGAAAAAGTTGTTTTACGAGATAACTATGCGTAACGCGGGTTAATTAGTTTGAATATATTAGCCCGCGTTTTCCATCTTTCGCGCGTTCGCAATGCGTAGACGACGATCTCGCCTAAGGTTTCGCATGTGGCAGCCAGATGGGATGCAGTGCGCGTCGGCAGGTAGCGGCTATGGGCCAATCCCGTGGACTCGCGTAGGGACCCGTAGCCGGACAAGCCAAGCTTTCGCCGCGGACGCAGACAGTCGGTCAGAGGAACGCATGCAATGCTAACTTGAGCGTTCATGTTTCCTCCGCTATCAGCTGCCGCCCTATTGTTTATTGTCTCGTGTTATATTGTGTCAGTTTCACTGTTTGTGTCTGTAACTGTTCCTTTTATTATTAAACCTGATTACAAACTGTTAACGTGGTGTTTTGCGCGATTCTTGGAGTCCCGAACCTTCCCTCTCGGTGCAGAGAGGGAAGCCGTCGTTATATATGTCTATTTTTAAGGGTACGATTTGTCTAGCTGCTGAAATAAGCAAGCAGGTATATCATTGTTTAGCATCCTTTATTTATGTAATAATATAAAAATTTGATCCTGTCCCAATCCTTAGTTCCGCGTATTTTATTATTACCTGTTTCCCTAATTTTTTGAACCAATTATAACATTCATCATCATCATCATCATTATCAGCCTGAAGAAGTCCACTGCTGGACATAGGCCTCCCCTACTCGTTTCCAGGAAGAACGATTCTGAGCCCTTTCCATCCATCGACTTCCCGCGATCTTAACAATGTCATCGGTCCATCTGGTGGGTGGGCGCCCAACGCTTCGTCTTCCGGTTCGTGGTCGCCATTCTGTTGAAATATTTTAGTCTATGGTAAATAACGGAGTGACACTTCCGACTTCCGGTATCTGTGTGAGCGTTAGCGAAAAAGATGTCGCGTAAAAGTTTTGATAATATAAATTAAAGAATCAAACTTCTTTCAATAAACACCAGTTCTAACAGGTTATGGGCTAATTGCTCGGTAGTTTATCTCAGTTAAACTTATTTTTCAGCTCAACAAAATGGCGATGTCCGGGACCACGCCGGCACATTTTCCTCAACTGAAAGCCGAAGCTTTTGATAACTGGTTGTTCAGGCTACAATGTCTACTAGACGAGAGAAGTTTAAAAGAGGTCACTGAGAAAGAAATAATTGATGACAAAAACAAAATTTTGGACTCGAAAGCAAAAAGTCTGATAGTGCAATGTCTCACAGATAGACATTTAAATCTAGTGAAAGATTGTAAGACCTCGAAAGAAATGCTGGATATTCTAAAGAATACATTCCAAAGAAAATCGATTATATCAAAAATAACTCTTCGAAGAAAGTTACTTGTGTTAAAACACACAGAAGGTTCTCTGGAACAGTATTTCTCCAGGTTTGATAACATAATAAGAGAGCTGGAGTGTACAGGGGAAAAAATTGAAGACGGAGATAAGGTCTGCTATCTATTGACAGGATTAGGCGATGAATATAATCACATTATAACAGCAATCGAGACAGTCAACACTGAAGTAAAACTAGAATTTGTCAAGTCAAAATTGTTAGACCATGAAATAAGAAAAGGTACATCAGCCACTGAAACATCAGACCAAAATCAGTCATCATTCATGACTACAAATGTAACATGCTATAGGTGCAAACGCAAAGGGCACAAATCATACGAATGCCGCATGGCAAGTAGAGGCAGAGGAAGAGGTTTTAGAGGCCCAAGAGGCAGAGGGGATTCAGCTCACTCTATTGAAAATAATCAGACCACGTTTGTAGCAACAGAACAAGCGATGACAGGAAACAACATAAACATGTCCAATGACCAAGTAACATTTGTTGTAGACTCTGGAGCTACTCATCATTTCATTCAAGAGAGCTATGAGGATTGTATGACTCAAGTTGAAAACCTGCCTCATGAACTGCATATAAAAATAGCAAATGGAGAAATATTGGTTGCAACAAAGAAAGGAATTTTAGTAGCCACTCATAACAATGAAGAAATATCTATAGAAGCCGTTATAGTGCCAGGTTTGAATACAAATCTGATGTCAGTCGGAAAATTAGTAGAAAAGGGGATGGAAGTAAGTTTTAAACATGGAAAGTTAATGATAAAAACTGGAAGACATAAGGTATACTATGGTGTAAAAGAAGGAAAGCTGTATACATTTAAAGCAAAAATAGATAGAACCAAAACGGAAGGTACAACAGCATGTAAACTGACAAATGAAGAAAATAAAATATGGCACCAGAGATTTGGACATATGTGTAGAAAGAATTTAACAATATTGGGATTGCCATACAGTAAACAGGCTTGTGAGGTATGCATGAAAAACAAAGCAACAAGATTGCCATTCAAAAGAATACAAAGACCGAGGTCAAGTAAAATAGGTGAATTGATACATACAGATATAGCAGGTCCTACTAGAATACCTACTAAGGAGGGATATAGATATTTCCAAACGATAATTGATGATTATTCACATTTCACGCAGACATACCTATTGAAAAACAAGTTTGAAGCTACCGAAGTACTTATAATGTTCATAAAAGAAATGGAAAGACAAAGTGAAGTAAAAGTGAAGAGAATTCGGTGTGATAATGCTGGAGAATTTACAGCAAAGAAACTAAAAGAATTTTGTGCAGATAAAGGAATCCGTATTGAGTATACCCAAAGCTATAGTCCACAGCAAAATGGTAAGGCAGAACGCATGAATAGGACAATTAATGACAAAGCGAGAGTAATGCTAGATGAGTCAAATTTACCAAGATATCTATGGGGAGACGCGGTATTAACAGCTACATATTTGATAAATCGATCTCCATGTTCCTCAATAAATAATAAAGTTCCAGCAAATGTGATGAATAGAGAATTTAATCTGGAAAAGATAAAAATATTTGGATGCAAAGCATGGGTACATATTATGCCCAAACAAGACAAGCTGTCAAGCAGAGCAATACAAGCTAGAATGGTAGGTTATGCTATAAATGGTTATAAATTATGGGACCCAAAGAAAGATGAAGTAATCGTATCAAGAGACGTTCGATTCGATGAAACAGATATTAAATATGAAGAAAAACCACAGAGTGTAGAACCTGAAAAATACATAATTGAAGAAAGAATTGATGATACAATAGAACAAGAAAATAAAATGGGAGATAAGGTTGAACATAGCACACCCAATGAAGAGAGACAAATAAACCAAAATGAGTTGACGAGACGAGGTAGAGAAGTAAGAAAGCCTCAACATCTGAATGATTATGAGATCTATGAAGCGTATTGTTTATTGTCAGGTGAGAATGATCCAACAACATACAAAGAAGCTCTAGAACAAAGTACAGAATGGAAAATGGCAGTAGAAAAAGAGCTAACATCATTAAAAGAACAAGAAACTTGGATAGAAACAGAATTACCAAAGGGATGTCAAACTATAGATACAAAATGGATATTCAAAACCAAACCAGATGGAACAAGAAAAGCAAGGTTGGTTGCCCGAGGTTATCAAAGAGAAACTGATGATTTTGTGTACGCCCCAGTAGCCAAGATGACGACAATAAGAATGGGACTATCTCAAGCACTGAATAATAACTGGGATATCAAACAACTTGACATACCCACCGCATTTTTAAATGGGAAACTGAAATCAGAGGTATTCATCTCAGTTCCAGTGTAACGTAGATACATTTTAGACGTATCTAGTTTCTATTTTAATTATAAAATCAGTATTTTAAAGGTACTTTCCTACCTACATATTATTAGGTACTACCTATGGGAAGTAGCTTCAATTTGAATCAAAATTAAATAATACCAACGTCTGTGCCTCGCAGACTTTGCTTTGCCTACAAATCCGAGCGCGTCGGCTCGGAGGCACTCGGGCGTGTTCGTATTGAGCGGTGCGCGAGCGCCTCGTCGCTGCGACAACCGCCATTCCCCGGTCGGTCGCGGTTGCTCGTACACGCTTCTGAGCGTGTCGTTTGCCGAGCGCCGCCCGACCGGGAATCACTTTGAGGAACATTAATTCTATTCCTTTTTATCTATATAATCTTTTCTTACGTAGACATATCACTCTCGTAAGCCATAATGTAGTAAATTCAGTTTTAAACCCGTATATCGGTAAGTGTTGAACAACCGTCACAAAAATGTTGTAGGTTCGTGGCATTTTGCAACGAACTTTTATTTTATGATTCGTTATATCTGTGTAATCTTTCTTCTTTTCAGCTTTAGCTTGCTTTTATTTTAATTAGCTAGGTATCTAATCTTTTATTAGATATCCTATTTCACATTAACTTCACATTTTGTTCATTTCATGTCATTTTAATTTTTGTAATTTTACATTCTTTCTTTCTCATTTCATTCATTTCTCTTTGTAAACTCCGCTCTGATTGTGACATCACACACCACCGTGTCGTACTCACCTCACCTCATCATTACGTTTGCTTCGCAACGGCGGTGGTCACAATCAGAGGGTAATGAACCTGGACCTGCTGGTGACACCTACTATGTTACTTTCCAGGGTTCAAAGTTGGGACTTCAAAGTTACGGATTCAAAGCTTGGGATTCAAAGTTGGACTGCAAAAATTGAGTCTACAATATTGGGAGGACTTATTCGTGTTCCCCGAGTCACCCACCGACGTCAACTACGTGTGACCACGAACTCCTTCTGACTCCTTCTGGTACCTCGGCCGCCGAAGCAAGCCGGCCGACGTCTACAAACTTAAGGGGAGTACTTTTCCACCTCCTACTTGAAAGCAACCGTCAAATCAGTGACCGGGCAATTGCAGAACCGTTAATAAATTTGTATACTGTTTATTGTGTTTTCTTCATAACCAATAGACGTATCACCAGAGGGAGTAACAACTGATAAAAAGGGAACTGTTCTGAAATTAAACAAAGCCCTCTATGGATTAAAAGAGTCACCAAAGTGTTGGAATGAAGAATTTAACGAATTTTGTAGTAAAACAAACATGCAAAGATCAAAAAATGATATATGTTTATACATTGGAGAAGGAGTATGGTTGATATTATTTGTTGACGATATACTGTTGATGGGAAATGAAAAAGAAGTTACCAATGTGATTAAATTATTGCAAAAAGAATTTAAAGCTAAAAACCTGGGAAACCTAAGTAATTTTTTGGGCATGGAAATAACAAAAACTGAAAACACAATAAAGTTGTCACAGAAAAAGTTTATTGGAAACATTTAAAAAAAATTCAATATGACAGAGTGCAAGGGCATGAGGACGCCGATGGAGAGTCATGTACCTGAAAACGAGGAAATTATTAGCAATGTACCGTACAGAGAACTAATTGGTTGCCTAAACTATCTGGCTATAATTACAAGACCAGATATTACATTTGCTACTTCATTTTTGAGCAGATATCTCGATAAGCCTACAAGGGGTTTGTGGAATGCGGCAAAAAGAGTCCTCCAATATCTGAAGGAGATTCAACACTATGAGTTGACTTACCAAAGGAATAAAAAAGAAGAAAATAATACTAATCTTTCTATAATTTCAGCATTTACAGACGCAGATTGGGCTGGTGATAAAACTGATAGAAAGAGTGTCAGTGGAATGGTAATTTATCACCAAGGGAACCTAATCTCATGGGCTTCCAAAAAGCAGCAGTCAGTAGCCCTGTCTACAGCTGAAGCAGAATATGTAGCCGCTGCTATGTGTGTCAGTGAGTTACTATTTGTTCGAGGACTATCAATGGACTTCAAAGAACAGTGCAGTGTGATTTTACGAGTAGACAATCAAAGTGCAATCAAGATGATCATGAACAGCGAAAACACGAAACATTCAAAACATATTGACATAAAGTTCCACTTTGTTAAAGACATTATTTGTAGAGACTTGATTACTTTAAAATATGTGTGCACAAGTGAAAATACTGCAGACATTATGACCAAGCCGTTGTGTAGTGTAAAACATAGTTATTTTCGTGCTAATTTGTTGAATTTGTGAATAAGCACCATTGTTTACAATAGGAGTAAAATTGTAATACGTGTTTATTTGGCCGATCTTATTTTCACGAAAAAAGAAGAAGCAGATTTCTATGGTGTATGTGTGCGTATACGTATGTATATCTACATTTGTGTGCGTAAATCTTATATTTAAACTGTCAAAACTGACATCTCAAACTGTCAAATATCAAGAGGTCAATGTCATGCTTGCTTCTGCTTGCTACTGTTCTATATTTCTTGCTAGGCTATTTCGAGATACGAGCTAATATTTACGAAATAAAATCCACCGGAATATTAATTAATACAGAAATGCGATGGCTGCAACAGCATCGGTAATTAATCATCTGTCTTATTATTATCATCTGAATAGTATTTACCATTTCCTACAGCACAGACGACTCCAATACCTCCAGCAGCGTTGGGAACCAACCGCTCATAGTCAACTCCTACGCATAGTTACAACTGGGCAGTCATCAATAATGAGAAGAACATTTAATGCTTCAGGGCCTCCACACACCTCCATACACCTCTGCCGCATGCCAGACAGGTGTCTGCCATGCTCCCATGTCGTGGGCTTTCATCTTCAGTGGGCTGAAGACGTGTGTCAAACTTAGCGCTAGAAGGTGGTAGACCCGACATTAGTGGGTGTGTGATGTGTGTTTATAACCCTGCCAAAAGTGTGATAGGTCAGATTGTGAATGAAGAAACTTGCTCTAAGTGTGTGATGAACTACCTACTAAAGATATCTACAATGTTGTATAAATGTTTTTATTACGTTAAAGATTTCATTTAAATTATTTTATATTTTCTTTAAAAATTATTATTCTGAATTGATTATTGTTATTATTCTCACACTGATTTATTTCAATTTAACTTATATTTTCTACTTTTTGTTTGAATTTTGTATATTGGTCGCCGATGAATTATGTGAGCCACTTTTTTACATACCCTATGATCTTATAAAATTGTACCATACTTCTTGCAAATAATTATATTTCATTTCATTTTATTTGTACCAACTGTCGAACTACTCAGTAGTTACTAAACTACAGATGCAGAGTTATTGGTGAAAGAGACTCATTTCCTGTAGGTTTCATTTGCTCGAACTAGATATAATGTAACTATGCTACTCGGGGATAATTCAGCATTAAAGAGGTGAAAGAAATTTATCAGTCCAGTAGTTTTTGAGTTTATTCGTTACAAAATACAAATCTCTATAATAATGATGATGACAATGTTACCTACCTAAGTACCTATAAGTACATACCTACCTATTTGCTGAGAAGTCCCATTATCACACAGAACGCCTACCTATACATACATATGATTAAGTATTATGATTACACGCTCCTCTGAATCCACCATCAGGTAAGCTCGTTGGCAGAGAGTACTGGTGGTCTAGTGGTAGCGGACCCGCCTTCCGATCCTTAGTCGTGGGTTCAAATCCAGTCGTGTACCAATGAGTTTTTCTGTAGAAAAATGTATGTGCACTATGCCAGTAAAACATCGTGAGGAAACCGGCGTGTTGTAGAACCTGCAAAAGTTCGAGCAACTCGTTCGTGTCAAGCGCCACGCAATAAGGGCCCACTAGAGGCCTTGCGGAAACCAGCCCGCACATCAACTGTGGATGATGAATTTGCCGGAGCTCGTTGGCATCAGTGCCTTGTCTACCTAATTCATAATAGGTAGGTACCTAAATAAGGTAGGCCTAATGATGATGATGAAAAGGTCTATCAATATATCAGCAAATAGGTAGATAGACAAGTCTATCTACCTATTTGCTGAGAAGTCCCATTTTACACACAGAACTCCTACCTACCTAAGAGCTGGTAATCATTTTAAACATAGGTACCTATTCAGCTTCTGAATCCACTATCAGGTAAGCTCGTTGGCATCAGTGCCCACCTTACTCATAATACCTAACTAAATGCAGTAGATCTACAAAATCATGTAGGTAAATAAAACAAACATTCCACAGGATGGATGTTAGCAATGACCTAATACGCGGGCAAAGCCTGCCGCGGGCGGCCGCTAGTTCATAAAATCTACAGTCACGAAAAACGCCTTGGGATGCTTGCTACTAACTATTATCTATTCTGTGAACCGTCACAGAATAGATAATAGTTAGTAGCAAGCACCCCGTGTCATAGTAACTACTAGCGTATCTGTAATTCGGAAATATCTTAGATTCACGAAATCTAACATCATCATCACCCTATCCCGAACCTTATCCCATACTAACTATCCTTTAATCCATGTCGTGAGAAACACCGCTTTTTTTTTTACATTCTAGTTGCATTCGGTAACAGCCAAGGCAGGAGAAGATTTGACTTCCTTAAAAAAAATGTTTGCTAAATGTTTGCTAGTGTGTATCATCAACTTATTATTAAAAAATGATGAAAGCTATTAAAAATCGATGATAGATGAATGCAGTAAGATTTAACTTAAATATGCTTACAGAGAAAGAATAAAGAAAGAAGATGAAGAAAGATAGTGGAATATTACAGAAAACTTTAACCCAGAAAGCTCAAATTAAAATTAAAAAAATGTTTTGATAAACATGCCGTGGTGAATATTGCGTAAATATAAGAGCGCCGTGTTTATTTGTTTTTGAGGTTGTAAAGCTGTCAGATGTCAAAGTTGAAGTTTGACGGAAAGCATTACCGTCATTTCAGTGTTGCCATGTATAATTTTTAAATTGTGTTGAATTAGTTTTGCAATTTCAAGTTTAGTAATATTTTTTTTGTTTTGTATAATGGTTTAGAAACTTAAAATTGAGAGGGAGTGTTGAAATATTTTAGTCTATGGTAAATAACGGAGTGACACTTCCGACTTCCGGTATCTGTGTGAGCGTTAGCGAAAAAGATGTCGCGTAAAAGTTTTGATAATATAAATTAAAGAATCAAACTTCTTTCAATAAACACCAGTTCTAACACATTCGAGAACCTTTATTCCCCAACGGTTGTCGGTTCTTCGAGCTATATGGCCTGCCCATTGCCACTTCAACTTACTAACTCTACGAGCTATGTCGGTGACCTTGGTTCTTCTACGGATATCCTCATTTCTGATTTTATCACGTAGTGAAACTCCCAGCATAGCTCTCTCCATAGCTCGTTGCGCGACTTTGAGCTTGTGCACGAGGCCTATAGTTAGCGACCACGTCTCAGTTCCATAAGTCATCACTGGCAACACGCACTAATTATAGACTTTTGTCTTGAGGCTCTGTGGTATCTGCGACGAGAAGATGTGACGCAGTTTCCCGAACGCTGCCCATCCGAGTTGGATTCGTCGGCTGACCTCTTTGTCGAAGTTGGCTCTACCTAATTGGATCGTTTGACCCAAATAAACATAGTGGTCTACAACTTCGATGATATCGCTCCCAACATGTACCGGCATGGGTGTGACATGAGCATTAGACATGATTTTTGTCTTGCTCATGTTCATGTTTAGACCCACCTGTTGGGAGACAATATTGAGGTCTCTGAGCATTGTGCCTAAGTCTTCCAGCGACTCCGCCATTATGACTATGTCGTCGGCAAATCGAAGGTGAGTGATGAATTCGCCGTTGATGTTGATGCCATACCTTGTCCAGGACACGAGCTTGAAAATATCCTCCAGTGCCGAGGTGAACAGTTTCGGAGATATTACATCTCCCTGTCTCACCCCTTTTTGCATGTGGATTGGATTTGTACTCTGGTCCTGAAGTCGGATAGACATTGTGGCATGGCATTCCTGTAGAGACATTTCAACACTTCGATATACCGATAGTCAATCTGACACCGCTGGAGCGACTGTAGCACTGCCCAGGTTTCGACTGAATCGAAGGCTTTCTCATAGTCCACAAACGCTAAGCAAAGTGGCCGATTATACTCCTCGGTCTTCTGTATAATCTGCCGTAGCGTGTGGATGTGGTCTATGGTACTGAAGCCTTTCCGGAACCCGGCTTGTTCGGGAGGCTGGAAGTCGTCAAACCTACGAGCGAGACGATTAGTAACTACTCTCGAAAACAGCTTATAGACGTGGCTAAGCAAGGAGATCGGTCTATAGTTTTTCAAGAGAGTGTTATCACCCTTCTTGAAAAAGAGCACCACTACGCTCCTGCCCCACGCCTCAGGCGTCGTACCCTCGAGGATGACAGAATTAAATAGCTTCTGAAGGACTTTAAGTATCGGCGTTCCGCCCGCTTTCAGAAGCTCTGTCGTTATTCCGTCTTCCCCCGGTGCCTTGTTACTCTTAAGCTGTCTGAGAGCCGTTCGAATCTCGTATAGGCTGACGTCCGGGATATCTTCCGTGTAGTGTCGAGTTAAACGGGCTCTTGCATCGCTAGTCGTGCTTGTAGCAGGACTTTTCGATGAGGTGTACAGTTGTCCATAGAACTTCTCGAGCTCTCTTAAAATTTCCGGCTTCGAGGAAACGATGCTACCGCTATCGGTCTTCAGTTTCGTCAACTGACTTTGCCCAATAGACAGATCTCTAGCGAACACTTTCGAGCCTCTATTGCGCTCTATCGCCTTTTGAATACAGTTAGTATTAAAAAGGCGAAGATCGTGTCGCATGGACTTCGAGATCTGTTTATTGAGCAAGCCGTATTTCGACCTGTCCACTGAAGACTGCAACCTCATTTCACTGCGGTCTGCCAGAAGTTTAAGAGTATGCTCAGAGAGTTTCTGAGTTCTATTTTTGCGTTGGGTCTTATAGAACTCTGACCCTACCGCTTGGACAATTTCCACCAGCCCGTTGTTTAGTTTGTCCACTGTTTCGCAATCGTTAAGGCATTGGAAGCGATTTTCGAGCTCCAACTGAAAGCTCTCGGGGTTTTGGATTTGGGCAGGACTTGGGCGAAGAGTAGATTTCACCAAACGAGACCTTTCAAGCTTGACGTTGAGATTCAATGTGCCTCTTACCATGCGGTGATCACTGCCGGTTTTCACCCTGCTGATCACGGAGACATCATTGAATATATGTTCCGCTGTCCAAATCCGAATTGCCCCACTCTCAGTTCATCGCCGATCCTCACGCCTAGCCGCGCGTTGAAGTCCCCCATCACCACCGTAAAGTGTGTTTTCGAAGCTTGTATGGCGATTGAAATATCGTCATACATTGCCTCCACTTCATCGTCCGGGCGTTTCGAGTGAGGGGCGTATACCTCTATGACCTTCAGCGAATACCGACTGGTGATTCTGAGTATAAGGTATATAACCCTGTTCGAAACGCTTTCGATCTTTACGATGTTATTGACGAGGGACTTATGAACGAGAAACCCGACACCATGTTGGGATTGCTGATCTCCCTCCCGGTAGTAGAGCAAGTTGCCGGAATTTAGGATTATCGTGTCCTCCCCCTCTCTTCGGACTTCTGATAACCCTATCACATCCCAGCGCAACTTACTGACTACTTCTTCCAGCTCAATCAGCTTCTCATCGGTCCTCAGTGTGCGTGCGTTGTACGTTGCCAGGGCCAAGGGTCTTTGTTGGGATTGGTGGCTGGATCTCTGCCGGAGATTATAACATTAAACATTAAAATTTAACATTATAACATTAAAAAATGGCAAATGCATAAACCCATGCGACGCCAAAAAAAAATAAGGAAGCAGGCTGCAGGCTCCGCATTTTGACATTTGACAGACAGTTTTGTTTGACAGTTGAAACTGTATTATCGTATAGCTTGCCATAGCCGTCCGCCATCTTTATTTTAGTAAACACTCTCGTAGAGAGTCCTAGAGCAATTATATTCCTTGCATTGGTCCGGCCTGATTAATTCTCAGTATTAGTGTTTAATATATGCTAATTAATTATAATTATTGTCGGTTACGTACGGTTAGGCTGGCCGAAACCAGGAGAGATTTTAGTGACAGCGTGCTACCATGGCTTTGTGCAGAGTCTGTCTGGTCGGTGACATCAAGCTATTTGACCTAAGCAGAATCCACCTGGAGGTTTACGAAAAACTTACAAAAACCGAGGTAGGAAACCCATAATTTTTTTTATATGCCTGCCTTTACCATTGACTGACTGCAGACTGCCACCACACTGACACACGAGGCTGGTTCTGAGAACCATAGTGGGGGGACCCTGACAGACCCTGAATAGGAGACAATGACCTGTTGGGTACAACATTACTACTACATACTAAAGGCCCCAGTACACATTTGCCTGTGCTGGGCCAGGCTCCGCCAATGCACAATTGTAGACCACGATCACTTGGTGTTCACACATTGGCGCATGGCTCATTGCTGCCTGGCAAACCAATTGCGACGGACGTCGAAGTAATTACGGCTGCGGCTATTTACTTTGAACGATCAGATTTGATTCAAACTTTGCACACCTGTCAAAGGTCGATGACAATGCAATAATATGAAAAAAAAATATATGAAAAAAAAAAAATATATATAGTTTAAAAAACTAAAAAAACACGCTTTTATAACTAATTGAACTAAAAAGTTAAAAATAAAACTGTAATAATCAATTGAAAAAATTATATCATTGTACAAAAAGCGTGGGGGGCTTGATTTTGATTGTTGTAAATATTTTATCAATAGTTTATTATATCTGAAGTTATTATAAAAAGCACCCTACGCTTTTTTGTACAATAATATAAATTTTTCAATTGATTATTACAGTTTTATTTTAAACTTTTTAGTTCAATTAGTTATAAAAGCGTTTTTTTTTAGTTTTTAAACTATAATATTTTATTCTATACTGTTTACAAGTATTACAGAACGCAACACAAAAGTGTTCTATCCCGGTCAGCGGCCGGTGACGAACTGAACATTGGCCGATTGTGTAAACACCACAGGCCAGGCTACGCCACGATTCCTTTGAAGTGTGCCCAAAAAACCGACAACTCCCCGATTGCGCGCCATGCTTGCCGCCAACATACACCAATACCCGCCAATGTCCGCCAACATACACCAATACCCCCTGTACACATTGGCGTTGGCCTGTAGTGGGCCAGCATGGGCAAATGTGTAGAGGCCCCATAAAGGCTGTAACAGTCCATTCATTAAAGCTAGCCTCCACATAAGTTTAAAATAAGATGCACGTTGTTAAAAAATAGCTCATATTTAGGGTTGGCTTTATTTAGCGATTTGCTACGCGCGGAGGAGGGGAAAAAGGGTCAATGTTGAATTGGTTTGGGTCCCTGATTATAACGCTATCACTATTATTACTTGGAATTGCATATTTTTCGAGAAATTCGTGAAATAAGTTTCTAACATTAAAACAGTTTTATAGCGAAAACGGAACGTTAAAATGGCTGATTGACAACCAAATCTGTTCCACATAATAGTCTATGGTGCAAAATGACGAACAGCAATGGCAAAACGGAACGTAACAAAAAAAAGTGTCAGTGTCATTCGTTTGTTCTATGCATTCCGTTTCTTTTCGAGTTGCGTGAATGTCCCGTGTTCCGTGTTCAAATTGATTTGTGAATTTTTTGTTGTTTATTTTTTTTGTCTAACCCGACTTGTGTAGGTTAGGTTACTAAATGTGTCACAGAACCGACACAGAGCACCTCGACTTGAGTCAGTTAGGTTGGAAATGTGTGACAGAACCGAAACAGAGCACCCCGACTCCACGTAGTCTTGAGGTCCCTACCCCTAGAGTGTATATAAAAATCGTGAAGCCAGACGCTCGCGAGGAGGTCCTGAGTTGAGCTAGCCCGCGATGCCGAGTGGAGCGAAGGGGGGAGGTGGCGAGCGAAGCGAGCCGGCGACCTCCTAAGCGGAGCGAAGGTTGAGCGGGTGAAGCGACGCTCAGGGCTCCTCGCGAGTGTTCTGGCTGAGCCATTGCAGATTCAAACTCGGGGCACCCCGATTTAAGTCACAAAAGTAACAGTAGGTTGTTAGGTTTTTTTTTTTTTTTATACCTACTTAATTTCAAGAATGGTGCATGGCAGTGCAGAGAGGACCCCTCCCCCGTCCCTCTTCCTCTCTAACAATACTAAAGCCAACCCAAATTTTAACTTTACTACGCCTTTCAAGCGACTGTAAAGTGTTTTGAGGTTAGGTTACATTAATCGGTTTTTCTCAGGAATGGTGCATCAGCAAGTAATGCCGGTGGTACCAAGGGGCAGGGAGACCCCCCCCCTCTCCCCCCCCCCCCCACCCCTCCCGTGTTTTCCCGTAGCAAATCTCTAAATTTTTACCCATATTTATAATAAAAAGGTGTGTAGCAACTCAATATGGGTAAGAAAATAACTCTTCTAAAACCCCAGGACACTCATATGTATATGCTGCAAAGTGCTTAGAAAGCTGGCTGTAAAACAACCCTTCAGGCCTCACTCATACTGACCAGCTTACCCCGCCCCGACCTTTGCATATCGGAACAGCCCACCATCTTGCGTGTTGTGCTCCATTGTTTTGAGTTCAGGCAATACCAAGCTTCTAATGTCACAAAAAATAATTGTCCTCGTAACTGTGTGGCCAGACAAAGTGGAGCCAGGATGGTATGCCAATATTTAGTAATTATTTGTGAAGCAAATTGTTTTAGTTTCAGAACATGTGTGGATCTGGTTAAAAAAGGTTAAAATTCAAAAGTATTTTATTTGTCCTGGTAACTCAATCAATACTCAAAAGTCAATACCTAATATTTTTATTGTCATCACAACAAGTTTAGGAAGCTCATTTGTTTTTAGCAAGTTTGTCATATTTTGTTAGTTGTCTTTAGGACAGAGATAATTTTAACACAAAAATTTTGGATCCAGATAATGCATTAGATACAAATTCAACTAGTTTATAAGAACTCAAGTTACAAGTCAATTGTTCATAAAATATTTATGCATTATTCTAAATTATTATACAAAATTATAATTATTATATTTTTAAACATAGAAAAGTTTATAAATGTTAGTGAAACATACTTTATTAAACAATAATCATATTTATTAACCATTAATAAGCACTGATACAACTGAATACTTAATTTAATCACAATTGGTGGGTACTTAGCTTTTATATGCAGGTTTTGCATAACAGGGTAACATCATGGATCCATAACTAGAACTTGTCAGGACGACGGGTAGACCAAGACTGTCGCTGGGACAGCCGCCATCTACCTTTATACCAACGAACTGTGGTAAACAACAAGATGGCGGCTGCCAGCCAAAAGCAACCGTTTTCTTATTTTACAAATTAAAGTGTTCACTTAAAATTAATGATAACATTCTTGTAATTATAATATTAATTTATAAAAGTTATTACAAGTACCTGCATCAAACCATTTCCATAAATCACGTGTTTACAAAGTAAAGTCCACGTGGTTTATGGATAGTCATAATAGCACTTCATAACGCGTAAGCGTTGATTAATCGTATTTCAATAAATAATCGCTAACAGTTCGGCCATCCGTTATGGAATGTGTCCTCACAGATTTTATAATAAGAGTAAATTATGTAATTTTATCTACTATCACAGTTATGAAGCATATAGACTTTTTTCTAGTTATGATTATGTGTGATTATATTATGTTACTTTTACTATTACTTCATTAATTTTTCCTTAGCAAAAATTAACGCCTACAGAACACGTTTGTTCCGCAAGCCATGCAAGCTTACGCTAATGATAGCAACAGGACATGTTTATTCTACAAGTTATTCAGTCTTTTATTAGTGATACCTACAGATCACATTTGCTCTGCAAGTTACCATATACCTACAGAACACGTTTGTTCTGCAAGCTATTACCATATATCTATAGAACACGTTTGATCTGCAAGTAATTCAATCTCACACTAATTATACCTACAGAGCACGTTTGCTCTGCAAGTTACCATATATCTTTCTATAGAACACGTTTGTTCTGCAAGTTATTTAATCTTAGCTAATTATACCTACAGAGCACGTTTGCTCTGCAAGTTACCATATATCTATAGAACACGTTTGTTCTGCAAGTTATTTAATCTTAGCTAATTATACCTACAGAGCACGTTTGCTCTGCAAGCTACTATAATTATATCTATAGAACACGTTTGTTCTGCAAGTAATTGAATCTTACGCTGGTGATAACTACAGAACACGTTTGTTCTGAAAATTGTTACGATAATGTGATTGCCAAAATATGTATGTATTTAACATGTATGTGCTATATGATGATTCCTGTGTTGATATTTTGTTTGTTAGTTCTTTACCTATGTGTCCTGTTTTATTTTAGTTTTGATTATAGTTTCTATGCTTTTATTTTATTTTGCTAAGTTCTATACTTATGTGTCCTATTTTGTTGCTGTCGTTATTTCAATCATTTACAATGTTTCTTCTACCTTATTATCTTAGATACATTTTTATCTTTATCATAAATAAACAAACAAGTTATTCAATCTTACGCTAATGATAACTACAGAGCACGTTTGCTCTGTAAGCTACCACTTACCTACAGAACACGTTTGTTCTGCATGTTATTCAATCTTATGCTAGTAATAACTACAGAGCACGTTTGCTCATACAGAACACGTTTGTTCTGCAAGTTATTCTATTTTATGCTGATGATAACTACAGAGCACGTTTGCTCATACAGAACACGTTTGTTCTGCAAGTTATTCTATATTACGCTGATGATAACTACAGAGCACGTTTGCTCATACAGAACACGTTTGTTCTGCAAGTTATTCTATCTTACGCTGATGATAACTACAGAGCACGTTTGCTCATACAGAACACGTTTGTTCTGCAAGTTATTCTATATTACGTTGATGATAACTACAGAGCACGTTTGCTCATACAGAACACGTTTGTTCTGCAAGTTATTCGTAGTAGCACATTTGCTATGTAATTCTAATTTATCTTCAGTCAGTATCAGTATCGACACAGTTTTATACTTTGGCAGTCAGTATCGTTTACACTTGTTTTGTATAACTTTTTACCTTGATCCCAAATAAATATATTTGATTTGATATAAAAGTATGTTTTCATGGGTCAAATTCAAGCATTGTTTTATTTTATTTTATCGACTATACAACGACAGCATTATTTTGGTTGGATCGGTTAGACTTCAGACTCACCTAGAAATACCCTTTTGTTCAATAAAGTATAGGCAAAAGACTTTCTTTAGTCGAGCAGTAATTGCGTTCAACGGCTTGGTTGACGACCCCGAACTATATCTCTTTACCTTAAAACTACCAAGAATCAAAAACATTTGTTCAACTACGGTTCTGGGAAACCTCCCAATATTTATTGTTTTTCTGTTTCAACATTCTATATTTCATTTTATAGATTGTCTACCTTAATCTCTCGTTACATAAAATCTCATTATTAAGTCTCACTATGCAAAAACTGTTTAATGGTCAATAGTTGTTTTATTAGAATATAAGTACTGTTTGTTTTCCTAAGAAATAAAAAACAGCATGTATATATAATTTAACCAAAAGAAGCCGACTTCCCAGTCAGCTGCTCAGTTGAAGGTACACCCAGACACAACAACTATTATCAAAATTTAGAGATAACAACAGACTCTTAGGATCTCATCATTATACATATTTTAGCGCAGAAAATGAACCCAGAGATTCAGAAGGACTGGAAAGAGCAATCATAAAATGATAAAATCAAAGCTCCTACATGGCTTGAATTCAAGACATTTCTAGAATCAAGTTTCCGTACATTGGAGTTAATTACAACCAGCATTGCCAAACAGGTTAAGTCTGTGAATCAAAGATTTTATTTAACCATGTTGCCTCACACCTACAACAAGTAAGTTTATTAAGTGCAATGATAACCATACACTAGGCCACTTGCCATGAATTCACCAAGATGGAGAGAGAACGTAACAATATAACAACTATGTTTCAACTGTCTAGTATCAGGGCACTCAGCACACTAATGTAGATTGCCTGTATCTTGTAGAATACGCCGACTATACCATTTTTCAATACCACATGGGTTCAATACAACAAGTACTTTCATAATCACTACCGATAGATGTAGTAAAATGAAGAAAAACAAGTAAACACATACCAACGTATACGAATCATAAATAAAGTCACAGTGAACCACTACTGGACAAAGAATAGTGCTATCAGCAACAGCGATTTCTAAAGCATCGAGCAAACAAGGACACAACTTTCGACCGGGCAAATAAATAGATCAATATTCTCAAGCAACATTCATCAGTGAAAAACAACACAATTACTGAAGCTCTAGAAACAACTCGTGAAGGAAAGTGTAAAATCACGCTTGTGGTACAGCTACAAATTAGATCACAATGGGACTCAAACTATAACAACACATAACAACTAACCATAAAATTGTATTGTGTGTGCATGTAATAAGGTTCCAAATGTTTCGAAATAAGTGAATAGAATTGAGAAAAGATATCTACCAAAACAGACAATCTGGCGGACAACATATTTCACACCAGGGTCAGTTCATCTGCTCCTCGGGAGAATTAGCTCAAATCCTACAGAAGAACTCTTTTTAGGGTTAAGCTCACCTTTGTACATGGCTTTACTTTAAGTTTTCTAAATGTTGTCTATGTGTGTGCAATAAAGAATAAAGAAGAACCAAGTCATAAAGTTCACCAGGCTCACCCTATGCTTAGAAATCTAGCCTCGGTTGGAAACTGTTTGGGGTGATCTATTCATACCACAAGTAAAGTATTTAGGCATCATCAAGTTGTAGGAAACATGTTAAAAACAAGATCATAAAAGCCAAGTAACAGTTAGAGAAAAATATTGTTATAATAATTATATGACCACGTGACGAATCAAAGATGGAAGATAAATGTGGTAAAATTACCATAGAAACTTCAAAATCTCCCGTCATAAAAGATATTGCAACCAAGATGATTTTTTTTTTTTTTTTAATTAGGAAGAAAATTCAAGAAATAATCTAAAGACTCTTTCTCTACACAAAGGTATTCTTCCTATTTGGAAGTTTAAAACCTATATCAGTAAACAGTATAAAACAACGCTTAGATCTTTTAAACTTCGCAACAGATTTTGCTGTTGTTTTAAATATAATATAGTGATGCAAGAGGAAGGTTTATTTGTATAATACATGCATATGTACAGTAGAGATAAAACACCCTTTTTTTCCGCTTACATTGCAAACACTAGCTGAACCTTACGAAATAGATCAGTACTCTGACTACTAGTAACTCTGATTTGCAAACGTAACGTAATTTATTATGTAAGTGTGCATTGAAATGTATAATATTCATTCAAATTAAAACGTTGTTCATTTAATATAGATCAATAGCTCGCAATTTAATGAATATTTTCGAAGACATTACCGAATTAAAATGCAGTAAATTAGATTTTGTGGCGGTATATGTCGCTCTTTCAAGAGTTACCGAACATATTTGTATTATCTGATAACAAAAAAACTGTGAACGTTGTATATACAGACATTCTGTAGTATATTTAATATCAGCATTGCACTCGTGCAGAGCCGGGCGGGAAAAAAACATTCCATTCCTAAAGTCCATTGAAGAACACAAAAGATAGATCTACAAATATACAAATAGAGATGAACCCTGATGGAACAATTAAAGCACTAGCAATCAATTAGAATCCAAA
Organism: Thera britannica; assembly: GCA_939531255.2. NCBI lineage: Eukaryota > Metazoa > Arthropoda > Insecta > Lepidoptera > Geometridae > Thera > Thera britannica. The sequence goes on along the minus strand of OW618041.2, from coordinate 22,156,960 downwards.
CAAAGACAACTTCCGATCCAAACTGAAGTTAGAACGAGTTGCCAGTAATCTGGTCATACGAAGAGGATACCAACATCTCAGATATATTATTATGTAATGTCAAATGCTGTGGCATTAAGCCCCTTTTTTCATATTTAATTGTTATGTAGGTATATTATGTAATGTAGTATGTAGGTATAGTAGTATGTTGTGGAATAGCCTTTGAATAATGGAGGTATTTTAAAATTATATTCTTTTGTTATTTTTCTTTTGAATTGTGTAGATATGTAGTATAAGATACGCATCAGTATTTTGTGTTTATTTTTATTTTTATTTTTCCAATATTAATATTTTTCCTCGTAAGTAACATCAGTCCTATTTATAAGTTTTGGTGATCAATAAAGTATTTTCTACCTATCTATTTTCTTTGGTTTTTTTTTTTTTTTTTTTTTTTTTTTTTTTTTTGCAATAAAGAGTTAGCTAAATTGAGATTGTATTTTGTCGTTGAAATGTCAAAGTTGGTTATCTGACTGCCATTGAATAAAAACCTGTGGTGGGTATGTTGTCGTAGTGCTCGCTGCGTGTAGAGCTGTAGTCTGTGTGACCGATGTTCACGATGCCGGCGTAGCAGGCTGAGATGATGATGCTGGTCGTCTCGGGGCTGGCCACCAGGTGAACGTGGCAGGATGCGGAGACTTCGCGCTGTTGTAGGCTGAACATCCCAGGAACACCGGTGTTGCAGGCTGAGATGATGATGCTGGTCGTCGCGGGGCTGGCCACCAGGCGAACGTAGCAGGCTGCGGAGACTGCGTGATGCACACCACGGGGTCGACTGTTGAGCCGCTGTGACGCCGTGAAGTGAAGGTTGCTCGCTCGATGATCCATCCCGGAGTTCCGCACACGATGCAGGAGTGACACACTCTCGTGTGAACCATGTCGCGACAGACTGCGTGGCTGGTGACTGCAGCGCCGACGTTCCAGCCAGCTCAGCTGCGGTAGCGCCGTCGCTCGGGAGAGGCGATCACACGGTGAGACTCGCGGGTGACTGCAAAGCCGCTGGCTGCCTGATCGGCGATCCTCTTGTTGCCGCAACGCGATGGCAGCACAGGAGAGCTCTGGTTTCTGGCCATACATGGTTTCTGGTATTGGTCTGGTAAATGAAAAGGGAAAAGCACAAGATACTGTTGCAACGTAGAAAAAAAATACATGGCCAAAAGTCAAATAATAAAAGAAACTAAATAGTGGGCATGCTTTTCTTTATCCCATTTTCTGATATGTTAGTGAAACATACTTTATTAAACAATAATCATATTTATTAACCATTAATAAGCACTGATACAACTGAATACTTAATTTAATCACAATTGGTGGGTACTTAGCTTTTATATGCAGGTTTTGCATAACAGGGTAACATCATGGATCCATAACTAGAACTTGTCAGGACGACGGGTAGACCAAGACTGTCGCTGGGACAGCCGCCATCTACCTTTATACCAACGAACTGTGGTAAACAACAAGATGGCGGCTGCCAGCCAAAAGCAACCGTTTTCTTATTTTACAAATTAAAGTGTTCACTTAAAATTAATGATAACATTCTTGTAATTATAATATTAATTTATAAAAGTTATTACAAGTACCTGCATCAAACCATTTCCATAAATCACGTGTTTACAAAGTAAAGTCCACGTGGTTTATGGATAGTCATAATAGCACTTCATAACGCGTAAGCGTTGATTAATCGTATTTCAATAAATAATCGCTAACATAAATTATTGTGAAAACAAAGGATTGTGATCATATATTATTTACTAAATTTATGAAATGAAAATGAAATGAAATGAAATGAAAATGAAATGAAATGAAAATGAATTTATTTGCAACACATCAATAATAAAAAATACAGTGAAAACATTCATATTATTATTAATAACTACCTAAGCATAACATAATAAATACACACCTACAAACATTACATGATACAAGGATGATACAAAGCTACCTATTTAACAAAACACCTGTCCACACAGTCCTGATTACTCAAGAACCAGATTGTCATAAATTCTGAAACCTATACCAATCCGCGTCACTATAATCCCTAAATATTGGCATACCAATCAGGCTCCAATTCATCTGGCCACATGGTCAATTTACAAGAGAGCAGTTGATTAGGCGGTTTGGCAAGACAAACACCATTATATCCCCTTCTAATACCTCTTTTCCATCTTCGTCCTTCTACCCCACGTAGTAAGATCAGCACAATTGTGTCTAGGTATAAGTAATTACTTGAACTATTTGTGTAATGTTTCAGTCTGACGCAGAATCAGAGTATGGCATGCCTAGCACAGTATGCTATGTCTGTCACTATCAGCTGCAGAGGTGCCATTTGTTCTCTGAGATGGCACGCAAATCCAACAGAATACTACAAGATCTGCTGATGAAGGGCACTGAGGTAAAATACCAGATTTATACCTTCCTTCATTTTGTTTTTTTGAGATAATTTGTAAGGTCTTAAATATATACAATACAATAATATTTTCTTCTTTCAGGTAACACAAAATGCACTGAACATGCAACCTCTGAATGTAATTCTGAACTTAACATTGACCCCAACAGTGCACTCGTCTATTAGTAATATTACAAATGCTTCAAGTACACCCGTAGTTGTTAAAGATGAACAAATACTTGAGAACAGTGAGGAAGAAAGAGAAGAAGATACCCTTGTACATGAAGAAATTGACATTGAGGAGATCAAATTAGAGTTTGTTACAGATGATGTAAACGAAACTGATAAGGTAAATAAGGCAAGCTTGAACCCTGTAGAGCACTGGTCCACTATTGATGTTACATATGCTTCAAGTACTATTGAAGCTTTTAAGGATGGAGAAATACTAGAGAACATTAAAGAAGAAAAAGAATCCACGCTAGAGTCTGACAGAGAGGTAGAAGTCAACGATGATTCAAATAAAAGAGATATATCTATATATGTTCGAGAAAGTAATAGTAATATCAAGGCTGATAATAAAACGCATTTTTATTTTGAAAAGCCATATTCCTGCAATAGATGTGATAAGAAATTTACTCATTCAAATTATTTAACAAAACACATACGAATTCACACTGGAGAAAAGCCATATTCTTGCAACAAATGTGATAAGAGATTCTCTAGGAAAGATAATTTAACAAATCACAAGCAAATTCACACTGGAGAAAAGCCATATTCTTGCAACAAATGTGATAAGAGATTCTCTAGGAAAGATCATTTAACAAATCACAAGCAAATTCACACTGGAGAAAAGCCATATTCTTGCAACAAATGTGATAAGAGATTCTCTAGGAAAGATCATTTAACAAATCACAAGCAAATTCACACTGGAGAAAAGCCATATTCTTGCAACAGGTGTGATGCGAGATTCACAGTTAAAAATACTTTAACATATCACATGCGAATTCACACTGGTGAAAAGCCATATTCGTGCAACAGATGTGATAAGAGATTCTCTCAGACAAGTCATTTAACAAATCACATGCGAATTCACACTGGTGAAAAGCCATATTCGTGCAACAGATGTGATAAGAGATTCTCTCAGACAAGTCATTTAACAAATCACATGCGAATTCACACTGGTGAAAAGCCATATTCGTGCAATAGATGTGATAAGAGATTCAGAGAAGGAGGTGCTTTAACCAGGCACATGCGAATTCACACTGAAGAAAAGCCATATTCTTGCAATAGATGTGATATTACATTCACAGTTAAAGGTAATTTAACAAATCACATACGAATTCACACTGGAGAAAAGCCATATTCTTGCAACAAATGTGATAAGAGATTCTCTAGGAAAGATCATTTAACAAATCACAAGCAAATTCACACTGAAGAAAAGCCATATTCATTGCCATAACCAACAGATGTGATAACATCTCTCCTTCTTCCTGCCCCTATCCCACTTTATTGGGGTCGGCACAACGGGTTCTCCTCTATCAGCCGTCATCTAATAGATTTGATAAGATATTCATACGTAAAGAGAGTTTAACGCGCATGTGAATTCACAATAAAGAAAAGCCATATTCAGTACTCAATATATTTTTGTAACTCATTTGTTCTTAGGTGTGATAGAACTACATATGTCAAGGTGTAGTTACAGAAATAATGGTTATTCGTTTACAAGAAATCCAGGAGTTGACTGGAGTTCATGAATAAGTAGATTAAATGATTTTGATACTTTATCATGTGATTTGTTGACCATTATTTATATTGGTTTTTATGGGCGATAGTTACTTGCAGTTACGTTGCATACTTCTAGTACTGACACACGGATGCCAAATATGGGCCCCAACAAAGCAAACCACCACACATTAAAAGTCCGTCAATATGGAATAAGAAGCATCATAAACGTAAAACTAAAGGAAAAAAAAAAGGCTTGGAAACATTAGACACTTAACTAAAGTCGAGAATGTCGCAACCGAAATCCGAAGGCTGAAGTGAAGCTGGACAGGTCACATGATGAGATCCTGAAGAGGTAAATGGGCTTATGACTGTACAGTTTGGTACCCACGAGAAGGAAAACGCAACAGAGAGCGGCAGCTAAAGCGATGGGAAGATGAGCTCCCTAAGGAGTGGCGCAGATCAGGTCTGGACCGCACTAAATTGCAAACCCCGGAGGAGGTTTATGTACCGCCACGTTGGTGTCATATTAGGACAAATTTTTGCCTAGTAATATCTAGTAAGTAAGATTAGTTTATTAACCGACTTCAAATCAAAAAGGAAGAGGTTCGCAATTTAATTGTGTTTCTTAATATTTGTTATCGCATAATTTCGCCATTTATGAGCCGATTGAAAAAAACCTTTTTATCTGCAAATACATTATGTACTTTCAAATTAGTCCCATAGAAATTTGATCAAAATGTGTTTAGCCGTTTTGTTTTCTTGTTTGTCACCTCTGTCATTTATGTTATTATGTTAAGCATTGCTGTTTTTCAGGTTGGTGAAATAAAAGCTTATTATCTTATACCTTTAAACGAGAAAATCTTGTATATATATATATACAACGTGTTAATGAAATAACCCAAAACCTCGGACACCCCACCCGATTTTTATATTAATAAATTGATATGACGTATAATTATTTATTTTCATAAATTATAGTAAAAGATATTTGTAAATGTAGTAGTCGCGCTACTTCTTACAGATTCGTAGCTCTATCGCCCGCCGCGCCTTGTCGCCAGCTCTAGCACCCCCTCCCCTCACCCTCGCCTGCGCTGTTTGTTTACATCGCGTTGGACAGTACCTAGTGTCCAGCGTCGTTTAGAAATATTAGATGCGGCATGACAAATAATTATTTTTTGGAAAAAAAAACCCTACGATAAAAATTATTGTATTCGATTTTGCTGCCGATTCTAAACAAACTAGTTTCAGGTTTTGGGTTATTTCATTAACACGTTGTATATATTTAGGATCTCGGAAACTGCACCAACAATTTTCACGAAATTTAGTATACAGGGGTTTTTGGGGGCAATAAATTGATCTAGCTAGGAATCATTTTAAGAAAATGATTATTTCTTTCAGAGTTCAATAATTAATCATAAACTGAATATGTGACTGCTCCTGCCATCTATTGGCGATTGTGAGCAACTAACTGCAAGCATGTCCAGTAGATGGCGTTGTTCAGTAAGAATAAACAAGTAAAGATGATAAATATGACTCTTATGATTTCTTAAAAATACAAATTAACGAAAAAAATTCCGAGCGAAGCTCGGTTACCAACTGCTAGTTTTATGTTATTTATTATTTTACCTTTATTTATTTTATGTTATTTATGAGCGATCGTTCCCACTTAACATCAGGTTGGCCATCTGGCAGTTTTGTATCAAATTCGGCACTGCATTACGAAAATGTAACCATGAATTATTGAGAAAGCATCAGAATGTGGGTACAATAACTTTTCAAAACAAAAGTATCAAACCCTCTTTTGAAGCTGGAAACACAATGCGGTGTTTCCCAATATACATTTTGGAATTCCACTATTTTTCTAAAAATGCTGACTTACCTTAGACTCGCTATATTTAGCAATTGTAGTGTTCATACGCTATTCCCATGTTTTCATGATTAATCTCATTAAGTATTTTTAGGGTTCCGTAGCCAAATGGCAAAAACGGAACCCTTATAGATTCGTCATGTCTGTCTGTCTGTCTGTCTGTCTGTCTGTCTGTCTGTCTGTCCGGCCGTGTCACAGCCATTTTTCTCCGAAACCATAAGAGCTAGACTGATGAAACTTGGTGAGTAGATGTATTCTGTAAACCGCATCAAGGTTTTTACACAAAAATAGAAAAAAAACTATAAATTTTGGGGGTCCCCATACTTGAAACTGAAACTCAAAAATTTTTTTTTCATCGAACCCATACGTGTGGGGTATCAATGGATAGGTCTTCAAAAATTATGTTGAGGTTTCTAACATTGTTTTTTTCTAAAACTATAAATTTTTGGGGTCCCCATACTTGAAACTGAAACTCTAAATTTTTTTTTCATCGTACCCATACGTGTGGGGTACTTATGGATAGGTCTTCAAAAATGATGTTGAGGTTTCTAATATCATTTTTTTCTAAACTGAATGGTTTGCGCGAGAGACACTTCCAAAGTGGAAAAAAGTTGGTCCCCCCCCCTCTAACTTCTAAAATAAGAGAACGATAAATCCAAAAAAAATATATGTTGTACATTACTCTGCAAACTTCCAACGATATTTGGTTTGAACGAGATCTAGTCAGTAGTTTTTTTTTTTATACGTCATAAATCGTAAACCGCAATTTACCTTTCGACGAACTACAAAAACCTTTATATTATGTTAATTGATGGTACGGAACCCTTCATGGGCGAGTCCGACTCGCACTTGGCTGCTTTTTATTTTGTTTTACTATCATTAGGGCAGGTAGAAGAAGTGTAGGTTTAATATGTCATCTCCAGATGACCAGATCATCAAAAATTCTGAAACCTAAGAGTATACCCATCTGCGCCACTATTGGCATACCAGCCAGGCTTCAAATCGTCTGGCCACATGGTTAGGTGGACAATTCGTACGGACTCGGGGTCTGGTTAATGTACACACTGTTAAAACGATGCCACTTTTTTCCACTGGGAAATTGTAGAGGCCAATGTACACTGTCGCAGAATAATACTTCGATTATTATTTTTTTATCTAGCGATGGATAATTTGTACTATACGGGACAGCCCCTTTGAGGGTATGGGGGAAAAAACATTTTCTGGCACTGCGGCGGCCGCTACCGCGGCCCGCTCGCCTTGTTCGTAATTTCGAACAAGGCGGATCTGCCCTATAAAGTATCAAGGACAAGGTATAAGTATCCAGTGCCAGAACAAAAAAGTAAATGATCATGTTTGAATTGCTCCAGTGTGCATGTTGCTTAACTGGCATCGTAATAACGGTGTGTACAATAACATGATGTACATTATCGCCTCCCACGGACTCCAGACTAAGAATTGCCTAGTAGGTCACGCACGTCAGGAACGTGCCTTACGGTGCACTGCCCTGCGTCCATCTACCTTCATAGACTATACACTATATACTGATCTACTTGAGGCATACAGTTGTTCAGCCTCACGTGCCAGTATTCCCCCACACTCTTCAAACCGAAACAGCGACGCTGCTTCACGGCAGGAATAGGGTATTTGTGTGATGTATTTACCAGGTGATTTTATGTATGGATGTATTTACCAGGTATGTTAGTGCCCAGTCTGTCAAATAATTAAGTAGGTACGTACTAGTAATAAATACAACAGAAAGGCATTTTATAATTTAATATTTACATCTTAATTTACAATTTACAAATTCCTACAAAATCTTCATACATTAAAAATTCCATTTTAACATTATGTAGGCACTCCTCAATAAATAACAATAAGAAACTAAAATATAACATGTGTTTTATTACCATTAAATATGGCATATTATATCCTGTCTTGTTTTTACCTCTCCGGATTAACGAGACCCTAAAGTGGGTGATAGATGTACGAGCAAGTACGCGTACTTATGGCTCGCCGACCTAATGTATCGAAAGTAATGTATTGAGAGTACGCGTACTTACGGTGACACACGAGCGAAAAAAGTCGGCGAGCCATAAGTACGCGTACTTGCTCGTACGTGTATCACCCACTTAGGGGTGACAAATTAACATCGAGCTATGCTGCGCTGTGCTATGTTTGGTCAACTCGCTCGTCTAATATTTGAATGAGGATACAAACAAACCGCTGTTTGCGCTGCTGTTTAAAACGCAGCAGTCTCGAGCGAGGCGCGCTACTCGCCGTGCTGAGCAGAGCTGTGCCGAACTGTGCTATGTTTTTAATGGAGATAAACGACTACACGAGCTGCTGATTATTTTTATACTGAGCTAAGCAAAGCGCAGCACAGCTTGATGTTGATTGTTAAAAAAGCAGCCAAGTGCGAGTCGGACTCGCCCATGAAGGGTTCCGTAGCATCAAATAACATAATATAAAGGTTTTTGTAGTTCGTCGAAAGGTAAATTGCGGTTTACGGTTTATGACGTATAAAAAAAAAAACTACTGACTAGATCTCGTTCAAACCAAATATCGTTGGAAGTTTGCATAGTAATGTACAACATAGTGTAAAAAAAAAAGTGTCTCTCGCGCAAACTATTCAGTTTAGAAAAAAACGATATTAGAAACCTCAATATCATTTTTGAAGACCTATCCAAAGATAGCCCACACGTATGGGATCGATGAAAAAAAAAAATTGAGTTTCAGTTTCATGTATGGGTACCCCCAAAATTAATAGTTTTTTTTCTATTTTTGTGTAAAAACCTTAATGCGGTTCACAAAATACATCTACTCACCAAGTTCCATCAGTCTAGCTCTTATGGTTTCGGAGAAAAATGGCTGTGACATGGCCGGACAGACAGACAGACATGACGAATCTATAAGGGTTCCGTTTTTGCCATTTGGCTACGGAACCCTAAAAATGGCAAATGCATAAACCCGTGCGACGCCAAAAAAAAAAAGCAAGCAGGCTGCAGGCTCCGCATTTTGACATTTGACAGACAGTTTTGTTTGACAGTTGAAACTGTACTAGCGTATAAATAGCTTGCCATAGCCGTCCGCCCCGCCATCTTTTTTTTAGTAAACACTCTCGTCTCGTAGTAGAGGTGGTCGTTTTCGTTATTTTTTGTCATCGGTGCGCACCGTTGCTGCCTAAACGTCATCGGTTGCCAGCACCGTTGCTTTCGGCACCGGTGCCGGCCGACTACAGACTTGTTAAGCTTAGCGCTAGCAGAGGTTCGCGCAACGCAACGTTCAGCGGACGGTGCCAGAATGATAGAAGAGGTCGCATTTACTAGAAGAGGCAAGTGATCCGGTGAGACGAGCGTACCTACGTTTGTAGGAAAACCGAATTCGACCTTATTCCACAGCCAATTAGGTCGAAGTCAGTTGAAAAATCGCATGAATGAATGAGTTAAAACGATACAGAATAAGGTGGCTGGTAACTAACTAAAAAGTTACCTTATACTATGTTATCTATCTATCTCTATCATTATGGCACCGTCCGCTGAATTTTGCCTTGCGCGAACCTCTGCTAGCGCTAAATAGCTTTTTATCCAAAAATACAAATGCATTTTCAGTATAAGTAACTAATTAATTAATTGTAGTAGTACCTACCACTAGTTAAATAACAAATTTTAATGTCGTTTCTAGAAATGATAATTCTGCAAGCACTCGCGCGCATCGCCAACTTATCGGTTGCTCATCCATCTCGGTCGCACATCCACCGGGCTTAGTCGAGAGAGAGCGAGCGAGAGTGCTGTTCGGTAGTTTCAGGTGGTGCCGCGCAACGGTGCCGGCGCGGCTTGCCTCGGCTTCACTCGGCTTTATGTCGGCTTGCGCTCGGTGCGTTGGCGCCGCCGCCGCCGTTGCCGATGACACTCAGTTGCTCGCGTCGCGTTTCTCTTGCTCACATACCGGTGCTGAGAGCATCCGTTTTTCAACATATTGGCAACTGGTGCCGGCACCATTTACTGGCACCGTTGCTCAAAAACGTTTTTTTTAAAACGACCACCTCTATCTCGTAGAGAGTCCTAAAGAATATTATATTCCTTGCATTGGTCCGGCCTGATTAATTCTCAGTATTAATGTTTAAATGCTAATTAATTATAATTATTGTCGGTTACGTACGGTTAGGCTGGCCGAAACCAAGAGAGATTTTAGTGACAGCGTGCTACCATGGCTTTGTGCAGAGTCTGTCTGGTCGGTGACATCAAGCTATTTGACCTAAGCAGAATCCACCTGGAGGTTTACGAAAAACTTACAAAAACCGAGGTAGGAAACCCATAATTTTTTTTATATGCCTGCCTTTACCATTGACTGACTGCAGACTGCCACCACACTGACACACGAGGCTGGAGGCTGGTACTGAGAACCATAGTGGGGGGACCCTGACAGACCCTGAATAGGAGACAATGACCTTTCGGGTACAACATTGGCTTAACTAATGTACTAAAGGCTGTAACAGTCCATTCTTTAAAGCTAGCCTCCACATAAGTCTACACTAAGATGCATGTTGTTAAAAATAGGAAGTGACTATTTGTACGGGTGCTGGATGAATAAATTATTCGTACGGATATTATTCAAACTCTGGACACCCCGACTTAAGTCACAAAAGTAACAGCAGGTTGTTAGGTTTTTTTTTTTTATACCTACCTAATTTCAAGAATGGTGCATGTCAGTGCAGAGAGGACCCCTCCCCCGTCCCTCCTTCTCCCTAACAATACTAAAGCCAACCCAAATTTTAACTTTACTACGCCTTTTAAGCGACTGTAAAGTGTTTTAAAAGTCCAGATTCAAACTCAGGGCACTCCGACTTATGTCACAAAAGTAACAGTTGGTTGTTAGGATTTTTTTATACCTACTTAATTTCAAGAATGGTGCCCCCCCCCCTCCCCCCGCAGTACCCATATTAATAATTATAAATTGTTCGTATAGTACCTGTATTAATAGACTCAGTATAATTTTTTTTATATGCCTGCCTTTACCATTGACTGACTGCAGACTGCCACCACACTAACACACTAGACTGAATCTGAGAACCATAGTGGGGGGACCCTGACAGACCCTGAATAGGAGACAATGACCTGTTGGGCACAACATTACTACTACATACTAAAGGCTGTAACAGTCCATTCATTAAAGCTAGCCTCTGCATAAGTATACACTAAGATGCACATTGTTAAAAAATAGCTCATATTAATAATAAAGAGGTGTGAAGCAACTCAACATGGGTAAGAAAATAACTCTTCTAAAACCCCAGGACACTCATAGTTATATGCTGCAAAGTGCTTAGAAAGCTGGCTGTAAAACAACCCTTCAGGCCTCACTCATACTGACCAGCTTACCCCGCCCCGACCTTTGCATATCGGAACAGCCCACCATCTTGCGTGTTGTGCTCCATTGTTTTGAGTTCAGGCAATACCAAGCTTCTAATGTCACTCAAAATAATTGTCCTCGTAACTGTGTGGCCAGACAAAGTGGAGCCAGGATGGTATGCCAATATTTAGTAATTATTTGTGAAGCAAATTGTTTTAGTTTCAGAACATGTGACAATCTGGTTAAAAAAGGTTAAAATTCAAAAATATTTTTTTTATCCTGTTAGCTAAAAAGTCAATACTCAATAGTTTGATTGTCATCACAACAAGTCTAGAAGCTCAGCTCTCGACAAGCTTGCTTGTCATTTGTTAGTTGTCTCTAGGACAGAGATAATTTTAACACAAAAATTTTGAATCCAGATAATGCATTAGATAGAAATACAAATAGTTTATTTATAACTCAAGTTACAAGTCAATTGTTCACAAACAAACATAAAAAATATTTGTGCATTAATAAAAATTATTATATAAATTATTATTATTATATTTTAAAACATAAAAAAGTTTATAAATTATTGTGAAAACAAAGGATTGTGATCATATATTATTTACTAAATTTACATGATACAAAGATGATACAAAGCTATTTAACAAAACACCTGTCCACACAGTCCTGATTATTGAACGGTGGTCCAGATGTTTTGGCCAAAAACTCAAGAACCAGATTCACAAGTTCTGAAACCTATACCAATCCGCGTCACTAATTAATCCCTAAATATTGGCATACCAGTCAGGCTCCAATTCATCTGGCCACATGGTCAATTTACAAGAGAGCAGTGGATCAGACGGTTTGGCAAGACAAACACCATTATATCCTCTTCTAATACCTCTTTTCCGTCTTCGTCCTTCTACCCCACGTAGTGAGATCAGCACAATTGTGTCTATAAGTAATTACTTGAACTATTTGTGTAATGTTTCAGTCTGACGCAGAATCAGAGTATGGCATGCCAAGCACAGTATGCTATGTCTGTTACTATCAGCTGCAGAAGTGCCACATGTTTTCCGAGATGGCACGCGAATCCAACAGAATACTACAAGATCTGCTGATGAACGGCACTGAGGTAAAACAGACCCCTTCATCCATTCAAGTTTTTGTGATAATTGTAAGGTTTTAAATAAGAGAGCACTGGTGGCCCCGCCTTCCGATCCGAAGGTCGTGGGTTCAAATCCACTCATGTACCAATGAGTTTTTCTATCGAAAAATTTATGTGCACTATGCCAGTACTCTCAAAACGGTGAAGGAAAACATCGTGAGGAAACCGGCGTGTTGTAGAACCTAATAAAGTTCGAGCAACACGTGTCAAGGGTCACGCAAAAAGGGCCCACCAGCGGCCTACTTGCGGAAAAACCTGCCCGCAAATCAAGTGCGCATGATAAACTTGCCGAAGGTTTTAAATACAATAATATTGTTTTTTTTCTCAGGTAACACAAAATGCACTGAACATGCAACCTCTGAATGTAATTCTGAACTTAACATTGACCCCAACAGTGCACTTGTCTATTAGTAATATTACAAATGCTTTAAGTACACCCGTAGTTGTTAAAGATGAACAAATACTTGAGAACAGTAACGAAGAAAGAGGAGAAGATACCCTTGTACATGAAGAAATTGACATTGAGGAGTTTCAATTAGAGTCTCCTAAAGATGAAGAAATCAACGATGATATAGATGAAACTGATAAAGTTCAAGGAAGCTTAAACCCCGTAGAGCACGGGTCCACGAGTGATGGCACATATGCTTCAAGTGCTATTGAAGCTATTAAGGTTGGAAAAATACTTGAGAACATTAAAGAAGAAAACATTGAGATTGAGGAATCCAAGCTAGAGTCTGACAGAGAAGCAGAAGATAATGATGATACAAATAAAACAGATAATTTCCGAGAAAGTAATAATAATATCAAGGCTGATAATAAAACGCATTTGTGTTTTTATTGTGATATTTGTAACAAAATATTTTACAAAAAAAGTAACTTGGTGATTCATTTAAAAATTCACACCGGAGTTAAGGCATATTCCTGTCACAGATGTGATAAGACATATAATACAAAAAGTCACTTAACAAGGCACATGCGAATTCACACTGGGGAAAAGCCATATTCCTGCAACATATGTGATAAGATATTCAAACGGAAAGAAAATTTAACAAATCACATGCGAAGTCACACTGGAGAAAAGCCATATTCGTGCAATAGATGTGATAAGAGATTCTGTGAAAGAGGTGTTTTAACTAGGCACATGCGAATTCACACTGGAGAAAAGCCATATTCGTGCAATAGATGTGATAAGAGATTCTGTGAAAGAGGTGTTTTAACTAGGCACATGCGAATTCACACTGGAGAAAAGCCATATTCCTGCAATAGATGTGATAAGAAATTCATTTATTCAAATGCTTTAAAAGACCACATGCGAATTCACACGGGAGAAAAGCCATATTCTTGCAACAGGTGTGATGCGAAATTCACAGTTAAAAATACTTTAACAACTCACATGCGAATTCACACGGGAGAAAAGCCATATTCCTGCAACAGATGTGATAAGAGATTCTCTCAGATAAGTCAATTAACACGTCACATGCGAATTCACACGGGAGAAAAGCCATATTCGTGCAATAGATGTGATAAGAGATTCTGTGAAATAGGTGCTTTAACTAGGCACATGCGAATTCACACTGGAGAAAAGCCATATTCCTGCAATAGATGTGATAAGAGATTCTGTGAAACAGGTGCTTTAACAACTCACATGCGAATTCACACTGGAGAAAAGCCATATTCTTGCAACAGGTGTGATGCGAGATTCACAGTTAAAAATGCTTTAACAACTCACATGCGAATTCACACGGGAGAAAAGCCATTTTCTTGCAACAGATGTGATAAGGAATTTAGTCAAAAAAGTGCTTTAACACATCACATGCGAATTCACACTGGTGAAAAGCCATATTCGTGCAACAGATGTGATAAGAGATTCTCTCAGATAAGTCATTTAACAAATCACATGCGAATTCACACTGGAGAAAAGCCATATTCGTGCGATAGATGTGATAAGAGATTCAGAGAAGGAGGTGCTTTAACCAGGCACATGCGAATTCACACTGAAGAAAAGCCATATTCATTGCCATAACCAACAGATGTGATAACATCCCTCCTTCTTCCTGCCCATATCCCACTTTATTGGGGTCGGCACAACGGGTTCTCCTCTTCCATTTTCCTCTATCAGCCGTCATCTAATAGATTTGATAAGATATTCATACGTAAAGATAGTTTAACTCGCATGTGAATTCACAATAGAGAAAAGCCTTATTCAGTACTCAATATATGTTTGCAAAACTTATTAGTTCTTAGGTGTAATAGAACTACATATAATGTCAAGGTGTAGTTACAGAAATAATGGTTATTCGTTTACAAGAAATCCAGGAGTTGACTGGAATTCATGAGTAAGTAGAATAAATGATTTTGATACTTTATCATGTGATTTGTTGACCATCATTTATATTGGTTTTTATGGGCGATAGTTACTTGCAGTTACGTTGCATACTTCTAGTACTGACACACGGATGCCAAACATGGGCCCCAATAAAGCAAACCACCACACATTAAAAGTCCGTCAATATGGAATAAGAAGCATCATATACTAATTTGAAAGTACATAATGTATTTTCAAATTAGTCCCATAGAAATTTGATCAAAATCGGTTTAGACGTTTTGTTTTATTGTTTGTCACCTCTGTCATTTATGTTAAGTTAAGCAATGCTGATTTTCAGGTTGGTGAAATAAAAGCTTATTATTTTATGTTATTTATTATTTTACCTTTATTTATTTTATGTTATTTATGAGCGATCGTTCCCTCTTAACATCAGGTTGGCCATCTGGGCCCTGTTTAATAAAACTGACAATTCGACATTTAAGTCAAAAAGCGACAAAAAAGTGGAATTGTCGCGCTTAAGCTGTTTTATAAAAGTGACAAATATGTTACGAACACGTGGTATTACGACATATTTGTCAAAACTCGACAATTATGTCATGAAACCACAGTCAAATTATTTCTGACGTTTGTCGGGTTGTCGCGACAATTTTGTCGACTTCTGACATAATTTTGTTTTACGGAGCTAAACAAACACCTTCAAAATATGATTTCGTGACAGAGGGTAAAGCTCCTGTCAGAATCGTCAGACAATTCTACAAATATGTCAATATTTCGCGACAATTTTATGTTTTTAAAGAAGATTTGACAAGTTTTCAACGACAAATTGTCACCTGTCACTTGTCGTTTCAAAAAAAATATTATTCAGAAAAAGGTTGAATTGTCGTGACAATCTGACATATTTGTAAATTTACTACCATCAAAATTTTGTCGCCTGTCGGTTTTATTAAACAGAATAATTGTCGAATTGTCACTTTTTGACATATGTCGGACTCGTCGAATTGTCAGCTTTATTAAACAGGGCCCTGGCAGTTTTGTATCAAATTCGGCACTGCATTACGAAAATGTAACCATGAATTATTGAGAAAGCATCAGAATGTGGGTACAATAACTTTTCAAAACAAAAGTATCAAACCCTCTTTTGAAGCTGGAAACACAATGCGGTGTTTCCCAATATACATTTTGGAATTCCACTATTTTTCGAAAAATGCTGACTTACCTTAGACTCGCTATATTTAGCAATTGTAGTGTTCATACGCTATTCCCATGTTTTCATGATTAATCTCATTAAGTATTTTTTTGTTTTACTATCATTAGGGCAGGTAGAAGAAGTGTAGGTTTAATATGTCATCTCCAGATGACCAGATCATCAAAAATTCTGAAACCTAAGAGTATACCCATCTGCGCCACTATTGGCATACCAGCCAGGCTTCAAATCGTCTGGCCACATGGTTAAGAGCTATTCAAACTATTCAGCTTAGAAAAAAACGATATTACAAACCTCAACATCATTTTTGAAGACCTATCCATAGAGACCCTACACATTGGGGTTCGATGAAAAAAAAATTTTTGAGTTTCAGTTTCAAGTATGGGGACCCCCAAAATTTATATTTTTTTTTTCTATTTTTGTGTAAAAACCTTAATGCGGTTCACAGAATACATCTACTCACCAAGTTTCATCCGTCTAGCTTTTATGGTTTCGGAGAAAAATGGCTGTGACACGGCCGGACAGACAGAAAGACATGACGAATCTATAAGGGTTCTGTTTTTGCCATTTGGCTACGGAACCCTAAAAGAAACAGCACAGTACAGCGCAGCATAGCTCGATGTTGATTTTGACAGAGTAAGGATGCTCGACATCCTTACTCTGTATTTGCGACCCGAAGAGTTCGATGGCAAATCCATAGGAAAAGAGAATTAAATCATTGTTATTGATAATCTATACTTTTGATGCTTAATCTAAACGTCGTTAACAAAGCTGCATATAGGTAAATAACTATACATACAACTTATAGTCTTATCAAATATTTAATTTAATTGATTTATTTATTGCTCAAAATAGGTACATTGAATTATAATTATTTAATTTTGACGTGACAACGTCTTATAATTCGATGAAGCCGGCTGCACGCAAAAACATGACGTTATGCGGCGTTACCTCGCTCTGAGGCGTTCCATTGCGCGGCTTGAAGTGCAAGCGAGAGCGCGGAACGAGCGACAAAGAGGCACGCACGGCCTCCGCGTTCGGCAGCGTTCGACTTCTGTCTCTCTCCTACTTGAGTGAGCGATGCGTCCGCGTGGATAGCTGTATGACGTTGGCACGCTCAACTATCGTCAGTAAACCGACTTTACAGACAGCCGATTTTTTATTGATTGTAGTGTTTATACTCGTTCTATCATCGATCACACAATCAGATATTTTTTTTATATTTTAGTGTTTTTATTTGTTAAAATTCGTTAAACTTTAAAAATTCTACCTACGAGTATGTCTCATAAAAGTATAACACTAGCATATACCCACAGCTTCGCTCGCATGATATTTTATATCATCACAAGACTAGCGACCAGCCCGGGTTTGGCCGTGATAATGATTTGTTTAGCTCTCATATCGCACACCTAGATCAAAAGTAAGACAAGTCAAAAAACATGAAAACGGAAAGAACCTTGTATTCGACAATCCTTTATCTAAACGCATCTAGCCACGAAGACAGGTTTTTAAAAAGCTTTATAAATTTATCAATAGATGGCGTTAACTTCTTCTTGGCCAATGAACGATGTTCAACCTTTTCCACCTAAACAGGTGTTTTTCCAGTTGCACCTGAGAATTCAACGCTCAACTAAGTGCGAGTTTTGTAGGAAACTAGGTTTTTTTGAGTTAGTTTAGATATAGGTGTGCGGTATAGGTAATTATAATTAGATTATTTTAATTACTTAAAGATCTATAGTGTGATGAGTTAAAATTACACAATGAAATATACAGGGTGTCCCAAAAAGTATGGTCAAGCGAAATTCCAGAGATAGAACACCTTTTGGGGTACCCGAATCACCCCCATGTATGTTCCGCGAAGTTTTATGGTTTTCGAGTTATGAATTATTTTTTTCTAAATTGTTGGGAATTTTCGACCTAGACCAACTTAAAAATTTGTAAAAAAAAAAGTTATAGTCGTTATCGTATTTTTTTTTGCAACTGAATCCTCATGAGTTGCACTTTTATGCCTAAAAAATAATTAGCTTTGTTACTTTGATGAAAGTTATGAAAATCAAAGTGAAAAAATTACGTTCGGTGAATTATGACTTAAATTTTCAACTTTCAAAAATCTAAACAGATGATTTCATGGTTCCTCAGTAGCTTCAAAAAATGCGCCATACTCTCAGCTTCCATAATCATCAAAATAATAGTTATTCAGGGGCTACTTTTGCTAAAATCGGGCTTCAAAGACAGCAGGAATATGGCTTTTCTCCAGTGTGAATTCGCATGTGAATTGTTAAATTACATTTTTGAGTGAATGTCTTTTCACATTTATAGCAGGAATATATTTTTTTATCCAGTGTGAACAGTGAAGTGAAGTGTGTGTCAATGTGAGTTGTTAAAGTACTATTATTATTATGAATGACTATGTGTTGATGTCTCATACTCTTAATGAGCATGAGAGTTTCAAAAGTAACGTAAAATTAATGTTACAAAAGTAACATTCTGGCAACGCTGATAGAGGTCCGTATTGTATAGCAAAATAATAGACCAATTGTTCAGAATCATTAACAAAGAAGTTTCTAAAAATAGTTCATCTATAATAATTCAGGATATTATATGACAATATATAATGTGGCTCTTCCCGGCAGGGTTAAAAGGAAAAATGTATATTATTACTTGCTCGTCGTTTAATAAGGTGAATAAATATGATTATATTGATTCACATTGAATATGTTACATGAAACATGTCAATAATATCGATAACGGTAAAATCAGCTAACGGTTTGTCGTTGATTCTGAAAAAGTTGTTTTACGAGATAACTCTGTCTATTTTTAAGGGTGCGATTTGTCTAGCTGCTGAAATAAGCAAGCAGGTATATCATTGTTTAGCATCCTTTATTTATGTAATAATATAAAAATTTAATTTGTGTTTAACATTTAATCCCTATATTTGTATATATTTCCTTTCCTTGTTTTTATTATTAGTTTTGTAAACCCTACTGATCTTGTCCCAATCCTTAGTTCCGCGTATTTTATTATTAACTGTTTCCCTAATTTTTTGAACCAATTATAACATTAAAAAATGGCAAATGCATAAACCCGTGCGACGCCAAAAAAAAAAAACAAGCAGGCTGCAGGCTCCGCATTTTGACATTTGACAGACAGTTTTGTTTGACAGTTGAAACTGTACTAGCGTATAGCTTGCCATAGCCGTCCGCCATCTTTTTTTTAGTAAACACTCTCGTAGAGAGTCCTAAAGAATATTATATTCCTTGCATTGGTCCGGCCTGATTAATTCTCAGTATTAGTGTTTAATATAATTATGCTAATTAATTATAATTATTGTCGGTTACGTACGGTTAGGCTGGCCGAAACCAAGAGAGATTTTAGTGACAGCGTGCTACCATGGCTTTGTGCAGAGTCTGTCTCGTCGGTGACATCAAGCTATTTGACCTAAGCAGAATCCATCTGGAGGTTTACGAAAAACTTACAAAAACCGAGGTAGGAAACCCATAATTTTTTTTATATGCCTGCCTTTACCATTGACTGACTGCAGACTGCCACCACACTGACACACGAGGCTGGTTCTGAGAACCATAGTGGGGGGACCCTGACAGACCCTGAATAGGAGACAATGACCTGTTGGGTACAACATTACTACTACATACTAAAGGCTGTAACAGTCCATTCTTTAAAGCTAGCCTCCACATAAGTCTACACTAAGATGCATGTTGTTAAAAAATAACTCATATTAAGAGGAGTGTAGCAACTCAATATGGGTAAGAAAATAACTCTTCTAAAACCCCAGGACACTCATTTATGCTGCAAAGTGCTTAGAAACCTGGCTGCAAAACCTTTGCATATCGGAACAGTCTACCATCTTGCGTGTCACTGCAGATTGTGCTCCATTGTTGTGAGTTCAGGCAATACCAAGCTTCTAATGTCACAAAAAATAATTGTCCTCGTAACTGTGTGGCCAGACAAAGTGGAGCCAGGATGGTATGCCAATATTTAGTAATTATGTAGTGAAGCAAATTGCTTTAGTTTCAGAACATGTGACGATCTGGTTAAAAAAGGTTAAAATTCAAAAATATTTTATTTATCCTGTTAGCTAAAAAGTCAATACTCAATATTTTTATTGTCATCACAACAAGTCTAGAAGCTCAGCTCTCGACAAGCTTGCTTGTCATTTGTTAGTTGTATCTAGGACAGAGATAATTTTAACCAGGGATGTTACGGAGCTTCGACTCCGGTTCCGATAAGTCGGAACTTCCGATTATTATTACACCTTCGGTTCCGACTTCGGCTCCGACACTTTTAAATCGAAGGTTAATCGGAGGTCGAAGCATAACATACCGGCGCGGCGGCGCAGGCGGGCGGCGCGGGCGGCCGGCGCCGGCCGGCGGCCTGTATCGACTGTTATGAACAGGTTCATACATGTCGCGCGGGGAATCCCCCCGACTCCCACAACGTGCACTCTATCGTCAATTATTTTTCACTTGTTGATAACCGCCCCTAAGAATATGCTACTTTGCATAAGAATATGCTAGTTTGGGCTTAAATTCATTTATTTTTCATTGCTCATACTCTGAAAGAAGGTCTGAAGCTGCCTGAGGGGCCTAATTGAAAGTAATACTTTCAGCCCTAGGGAGAATCGCTTTCTACTGACAGCTGTCAAATTATAAAAAAAAACAAGTTCTATTTTATTCAACCATGTTCCAACTTTCTAAAGTCTTTCTAACTGCAAGGAGGTTATTGAACCAAATTCCAACTTTTTATTCAGCAAGTAGGTTGGAAACCCATTACAACGGTAAGAAGTTTAAAAAGTCTAATTAGAGCGCAATGTAAAATTTAAATTTAAATAACATAAAGATAGAATTAAATAAATAATATATATTACTTGATTAATATATAGCTTCAACTATTTATTTAAAATAACATAGATTTGAGCAAACAATTTACCATTTTTAGGGTCCCGTAGCCAAATGGCAAAAACGGAACCCTTATAGATTCGTCATGTCTGTCTGTCTGTCTGTCCGGCCGTGTCACAGCTATTTTTCTCTGAAACCATAAAAGCTAGACTGATGAAACTTGGTGAGTAGATGTATTCTGTGAACCGCATTAAGGTTTTTACACAAAAAGAGAAAAAAAACTATAAATTTTGGGGGCCCCCATACTTGAAACTGTAACACAAAATTTTTTTTTTCATTGAACACATACGTGTGGGGTATCTATGGATAGGTCTTCAAAAATGATGTTGAGGTTTCTAACATCGTTTTTTTCTAAACTGAATAGTTTGCGCGAGAGACACTTCCAAAGTGGAAAAAAGTTGGTCCCCCCCCTCTAACTTCTAAAATAAGAGAATAATAAAACTAAAAAAAATATATGTTGTACATTACTATGCAAACTTCCAACGATATTTGGTTTGAACGAGATCTAGTCAGTAGTTTTTTTTTTATACGTCATAAATCGTAAACCGCAATTTACCTTTCGACGAACTACAAAAACCTTTATATTATGTTATTTGATGCTACGGAACCCTTCATGGGCGAGTCCGACTCGCACTTGGCTGCTTTTTTAAATTATGAAAATGAAAATAATGGCTGAATAATGCTGGCGAGCCGAAGCCGAAGGCCCGCCAGAGAAAAAGAAAAAAAAACCGGGAAGGCGCAATTCAATCTTCATTTTCACTAATTTTTCTTTCATGTTTTTATTTTTGCTTTCCTTGTATTCGTAATGAAAAGCACAGTGTTTACCTCGGGTGAAAGTCTTTTAAGTCCCTCAAGCTCCATTGGCGCCCTCGCTACGCTCTGGCGTCAAACCCGTCTCGGGACTCAAAAAACGTGACTTTCAACACTCAGGTAACAATGTACTATTAATTTCTTGTTTATTTGGAAATATGCCAATTTTTTTTTGTTTGTTGTATTTTATAATTGAAAATTGGAATTAAAAAAATGTTTTATTTGTCCTTAAATAAAAATTATCTCTCATGCCAACACTTCTGACCCTGCCTCCGACTCCGATTCCGACTCCGACTCCGATCAAGCAAATTTAAAAACTCCGACTCCGCCTTCGGTTCCGATAAACTACCTCCGTTACATCCCTGATTTTAACACAAAATATTTGGATCCAGATAATGCATTAGATACAAATACAAATTATACCTTTAAACGAGAAAATCTTGTATATATGTATTTAGGATCTCGGAAAATGCGCCAACGATTTTCATGAAATTAAGTATACAGAGGGTTTCAGGGGCGATAAATCGATCTAGCTAGGTTTCATTTTCAGGAAAGACTCGGGTTAAAAGTTATTTTAATATTTAAAAAAATTAGCGCCATCTCTTGCCGAGTAGTCGAAATCACGAATTAGTGTCACGGAGAACGCCATCTATTGAGCTTATACGTAAACACTCGAGACAAAATTTCCGGAGATTTTCATGAAAATTAGTAAATAAAAATACCGAGCAAAGCTCGGTCATGCCGGCTCGTAGTTTATTTATAACTCAAGTTACAAGTCAATTGTTAACAAACAAACATAAAAAATATTTGCGCATTATTCAAAATTATTATATAAATTATTATTATTATATTTTTAAACGTATTTTTTTTATAAATTATTGTGAAAACAAAGGATTGTGATCAAATATTATTTACAAAATTTACATGATACAAAGATGATACAAAGTTATTTAACAAAACACTTGTCCACACAGTCCTGATTACTGAACGGTGGTCCAGATGTTTTGGCCAAAAACTCAAGAACCAGATTGTCACAAATTCTGAAATCTATACCAATCCGCGTCAGTAATTAATCCCTAAATATTGGCATACCAGTCAGGCTCCAATTAATCTGGCCACATGGTCAATTTAAAAGAAAGCTGTAGATCACACGGTTTGGCAAGACAAACACCATTATATCCTCTTCTAATACCTCTTTTCCGTCTTCGTCCTTCTACTCCACGTAGTAAGATCAGCACAATTGTGTCTAGGTATAAGTAATTACTTGAACTATTTGTGTAATGTTTCAGTCTGACGCAGAATCAGAGTATGGCATGCCTAGCACAGTATGCTATGTCTGTCACTATCAGCTGCAGAGGTGCTATTTGTTCTCCGAGATGGCACGCAAATCCAACAGAATACTACAAGATCTGCTGATGAAGGGCACTGAGGTAAAATACCAGATTTATACCTTCCTTCATTTTGTTTTTTTGAGATAATTTGTAAGGTCTTAAATGTATATAATACAATAATATTTTCTTCTTTCAGGTAACACAAAATGCACTGAACATGCAACCTCTGAATGTAATTCTGAACTTAACATTGACCCCAACAGAGCACTCGTCTATTAGTAATATTACAAATGCTTCAAGTACACCGGTAGTTGTTAAAGATGAACAAATACTTGAGAACAGTGAGGAAGAAAGAGAAGAAGATACCCTTGTACATGAAGAAATTGACATTGAGGAGATCAAATTAGAGTTTGTTACAGATGATGGAAACGAAACTGATAAGGTAAATAAGGCAAGCTTGAACCCTGTAGAGCACTGGTCCGCTATTGATGGTACATATGCTTCAAGTACTATTGAAGCTTTTAAGGATGGAGAAATACTAGAGAACATTAAAGAAGAAAAAGAATCCACACTAGAGTCTGACAGAGAGGTAGAAGTCAACGATGATTCAAATAAAAGAGATATATCTATATATGTTCGAGAAAGTAATAGTAATATCAAGGCTGATAATAAAACGCATCTGTATTTTGAGAAGACATATTCCTGCAATAGATGTGATAAGAAATTTACTCATTTAACTTCTTTAACAAATCACATACGAATTCACACTGGAGAAAAGCCATATTCTTGCAACAAATGTGATAAGAGATTCGCTAGGAAAGATCATTTAACAAATCACAAGCAAATTCACACTGGAGAAAAGCCATATTCTTGCAGCAGATGTGATAAGAGATTTTCTAGTATAAGTAATTTAAAGAGTCACATGCGAATTCACACTAGAGAAAAGCCGTATTCGTGCGATAGATGTGATAAGATATTCACACATAAAAATAGTTTAACAAGACACATGCACACACACACTGGAGAAAAGCCATATTCATGCAACATATGTGATACGAGATTCTCTCAGATAAGTCATTTAACAAATCACAAGCTAATTCACACTGGAGAAAAGCCATATTCGTGCGATAGATGTGATAAGAGATTCAGAGAAGGAGGTGCTTTAACCAGGCACATGCGAATTCACACTGGAGAAAAGCCATATTCTTGCAATAGATGTGATATTACATTCACAGTTAAAGGTAATTTAACAAATCACATACGAATTCACACTGGAGAAAAGCCATATTCTTGCAACAAATGTGATAAGAGATTCTCTAGGAAAGATCATTTAACAAATCACAAGCAAATTCACACTGGAGAAAAGCCATATTCGTGCGATAGATGTGATAAGAGATTCAGAGAAGGAGGTGCTTTAACCAGGCACATGCGAATTCACACTGAAGAAAAGCCATATTCATTGCCATAACCAACAGATGTGATAACATCTCTCCTTCTTCCTGCCCCTATCCCACATTATTGGGGTCGGCACAACAGGTTCTCCTCTTCCATTCTCCTCTATCAGCCGTCATCTAATAGATTTGATAAGATATTCATACATAAAGATAGTTTAACTCGCATGTGAATTCACAATAGAGAAAAGCCTTATTCAGTACTCAATATATGTTTGCAAAACTTATTAGTTTTTAGGTGTAATAGAACTACATATAATGTCAAGGTGTAGTTACAGAAATAATGGTTTTTCGTTTACAAGAAATCCAGGAGTTGACTGGAGTTCATGAGTAAGTAGATTAAATGATTTTGATACTTTATCATGTGATTTGTTGACCATTATTTATATTGGTTTTTATGGGCGATAGTTACTTGCAGTTACGTTGCATACTTCTAGTACTGACACACGGATGCCAAACATGGGCCCCAACAAAGCAAACCACCACACATTAAAAATCCGTCAATATAGAATAAGAAGCATCATAAACGTAAAACTAAAGGACAAAAAAAGGCTTGGAAACATTAGACACTTAACTAAAGTCGAGAAAAAAATCTCGTTCTTTTAGCATGTAAAAAGATGAAATATATTGACTAAGACTTACATATTAAATGACTATTCCGGGTCTTTTACACCTCCTTTTGTTGTTCTGGAAGAACAATACACAGCAGAACAACACATTTTTTCACTAGGTGAATTGATTTTGTAGAAACGCTTTATTTTTAACACAATTTATTGAGTTTTCTCAGCACTGCACCACAATGTTTTGTCTAACATGTCGGACATCAACAGACACGATTTACACAGGAGTAAGGTGTTGCCAAACTTACATCTACTTTCTCTTTTACTCGTAGCTACGTTCCGTGGGATAGACAAAGATAAGATCACTGGTGTAATACACAGCTAAGTAAGAGCGGTAACGTCTTATCGCGGCTTCCTTAGATGCCTCTTCCCTGCTTCAAACCGAAACACAGCAACGCTGCTTCACGGCAGGAATAGGGTATTTGTGTGATGTATTTACCAGGTATGTTAATGCCCAGTCTGTCAAATAAATAAGTAGGTACGTAGTAATAAATACAACAGAAAGGCATTTTATAATTTAATACTTACATCTTAATTTACAATTTACAAATTCCTACAAAATCTTCATACATTAAAAATTCCATTTTAACATTATGTAGGCACTCCTCAATAAAATAACAATAAGAAACTAAAGTATAACATGTGTTTTATTACCATTAAATATGGCATATTATATCCTGTCTTGTTTTTACCTCTCCGGATTAACGAGACCCTAAAGTGGGTGATAGATGTACGAGCAAGTACGCGTACTTATGGCTCGCCGACCTAATGTATCGAAAGTAATGTATTGAGAGTACGCGTACTTACGGTGACACACGAGCGAAAAAAGTCGGCGAGCCATAAGTAGGTACGCGTACTTGCTCGTACGTCTATCACCCACATAAGGGTGACAAATCAACATCGAGCTATGATGCGCTGTACTGCGCTGTGCTTATGTTTGGTCAACTCGCTCGTCTAATATTTGAATGAGGATACAAACAAACCGCTGTTTGCGCTGCTGTTTAAAACGCAGCAGTCTCGAGCGAGGCGCGCTACCCGCCCGTGCTGTGCCGAACTGTGCTATGTTTTTAATGGAGATAAACGACTACACGAGCTGCTGATTATTTTTATACTGAGCAATGCAAAACGCAATACAATTAAGAAAAAAATTATTAAATCATACGTCTGGAGCATAGCACTTTATGGGTGTGAAACGTGGACCATGACACAAAAAGAATTTTTGGAAGCATTTGAAATGTGGTGTTGGAGAAGAATGGAGCGGATCAGCTGGACAGAAAGAGTAACGAACGTAGAAGTATTAAATAGAGTCGACGAGGAAAGAGCCCTCATAGAAGTTGTTGAGAACAGAAGAGGAAAGATGATTGGCCATCACATGACAGCTTTATCAGAAATATTATCGAAGGAAAGGTGGAAGGAAAGAGAGGAAGAGGAAGACCAAGGATAAGCTACATGAGCCAAATAAAAGCAAAGATCGCTGTCATGTCGTATAAGGAGGTCAAGGAGGTTGCCCTCAAAAGAAATAGTACCTGGAGAAAAATGCATACATTACGCCGACAAGAGCGTTGCTCTTATATAAGAAGAAGAAGCAAAGCGAAGCACAGCTTGATGTTAATTGTTAAAAAAACCTAGCTTAAGAAACAACACAGTACAGCGCAGCATAGCTCGATGTTGATTTTGTCATCCTTACTCTGTATTTGCGAACCGAAGAGTTCGATGGCAAATCCATAGGAAAAGAGAATTAAATCATTGTTATTGACAATCTATACTTTTGATGCTTAATCTAAACGTCGTTAACAAAGCTGCATATAACTAAATAACTATACATACAACCTATAGTCTTATCAATAATTTAATTTAATTGATTTATTTATTGCTCGAAATAGGTACATTGAATTATAATTATTTAATTCATTTCATTTATTCACAAACAATTTACAAAAATCGTGTTTGAATTTGAATTTTGACGTGACAACGTCTTATAATTCGATGAAGCCGGCTGCACGCAAAAACATGACGTCATGCGGCGTTACCTCGCTCTGAGGCTTTCCATTGCGCGGCTTGAAGTGCAAGCGAGAGCGCGGAACGAGCGACAAAGAGGCACGCACGGCCTCCGCGTTCGGCAGCGTTCGACATCTGTCTCTCTCCTACTTGAGTGAGCGATGCGTCCGCGTGGACAGCTGTATGACGTTGGCACGCTCAACTATCGACAGTAAACCGACTTTACAGACAACCTATTTTTTATTGATTGTAGAGTGTTTATACTCGTTCTATCATCGATCACACAATCAGATATTTTTTTTATATTTTAGTGTTTTTTTTTGTTAAAATTCGTTAAACTTTAAAAATTCTACCTACGAGTATGTCTCATAAAAGTATAACACTAGCATATACCCACAGCTTCGCTCGCATGATATTTTATATCATCACAAGACTAGCGACCAGCCCGGATTTGGCCGTGATAATCATTTGTTTCGCTCTCATATCGCACACCTAGATCAAAACTAATACAAGTCCAAAAACATGAAAACGGAGATAACCTTGTATTGGACAATACTATACCTAAACGTATTTAACCACGAAGACAGGTTTTTAAAAAGCTTTATAAATGGCTGAATAGATGGCGTTAACTTCTTCTTGGCCAATGAACGATGTTCATCCCTTTCCACCTAAACAGGTGTTTTACCAGTTGCACCTGAGAATTCAACGCTCAACTAACTGCGAGTTTTGTAGAAAACTAGTTTTTTTTAGGTTAGTTTTGATCTAGGTGTGCGATATAGGTAAATATAATATTAAATTAGCTTAATTACTTAAAGATCTATAGTGTGATGAGTTATAATTACACAATTGAATAATTACCTTAGTTTATAATTAAAAATTACGTTTACACGAACACATAAAAACGTTATATAAAAACATAACTTTAGCGCTGAGCGATACCCGCCTTTCTTACCGCTAGCCCCCCTCATGTACCATATTTTTGACTTCTGCGCTATAACGGTCAGCGCTAAAGTTATGTGCCGCTACCTATACCTAAAACTACTTTGTCAATTTTTTTGTATTTTTGTTTTTTTAGTCATAAGTCTTGCCTCCACCCGGGTAAAAAAAACAACATAATAACTCTGTCCGTCCGTCCTTATCGCTTTCTTAAATAATTTGATTATTCTATCTAATATGGCATTCAATTAATTATTCTAACATATCTATACATATTTAAATCCATTTATCTTACTTTATTTATTACAAGCGGCTGCCCGCGACTTTGTTCGCCCCGTTCCCGTTACTTTTTGACGTGACAACGTCTTATAATTCGATGGAGGCGGCTGCACGCACGAAAAAACATGACGTCATGCGGCGTTACCTCGCTCTGAGGCGTTCCATTGCGCGGCTTGAAGTGCAAGCGAGAGCGCGGAACGAGCGACAAAGAGGCACGCACGGCCTCCGCGTTCGGCAGCGTTCGACATCTGTCTCTCTCCTACTTGAGTGAGCGATGCGTCCGCGTGGACAGCTGTATGACGTTGGCACCTTCAACTATCGTCAGTAAACCGACTTTACAGACAACCGTTTTTTTTGGGATAAAAAGTATCCTATGTCTGTCTCCTGGATCTAAGCTACCTCCACCAATCTTAAGCCAAATCGGTTTAGCCGTTCTTGAGTCATAAATAGTGTAACTAACACGACTTCCTTTTATATACAGGGTGGTTTTTTGAGAAGGGCGGTGATGACCAAGTCTGAAACACCGATAGTTAGGGAGGAAAGGAAAAATAATACAGGATGTATTTTTTTTGAAAAATCATTTGGGTCCATTGTCAAAAGTATAAGATTTTTGAAAAAATAAATATGCTGGGGCATGACTCCTTTCAAGACTTTTCCCTAACTCTCGTGGTATCGGACTTGGCTATCACCGCCCTTGTCAAAAAAACACCCTGTATATAGATTACCTTTTTCACAACAAAGAGCCCAAAATTTTCAGAAAACAGAAATTAAAACTAGACATGATGTTATATTGTATTCTAAGTATATATACATGCATAACAAAAAAGATAGTATACAAGTATTATATTCAGTTCTCTCAGCTCAGTTGATAGTAGCTCTGCCTTCTACGCCGGAGGTAATGGGTTCAATCGAGATACCCAAGATGAGAGGCCAGGAACCTAATTCTCGGCTCATCTCGGATCATTTTGCAATTTTATTTTATTGCTTCTTTTCGAAGAGAGAATGTCAGATTTCCTTGAGTAATTCATCAACGACCTCATCGTAGAAGCCTCGACAGCTACGATATTCGGAAAACGTAGAAAAAGTGCGGGGTTCTGCAATGCCAATGTGTATTTAAGGGACATTGAAAATCTCGGTCGGCCCGAGAATTAGGCTCCATTCCGTAGTAATATACTTAAATCGAACAAAAACAAGAATCTTACTTTCAATATTATAAGTTAAAACCTCTCAAGTTCTTAAGTCTTCGCTCCAGCTCTTCATAATTTTCAGCTGATGTCGATGGTTGATTTTTGGCTACAGACGGCTGATTTTTGGCTAAAGATGGTTGATTTTCGGCCACGGTTTCTGAACCGTCCCTTTTCCTCTCACCACCTGGCGCCATTTGGAAGTTGCTGCCAGATTTTCCAGGACTCTC
This sequence comes from Thera britannica, assembly GCA_939531255.2. NCBI lineage: Eukaryota > Metazoa > Arthropoda > Insecta > Lepidoptera > Geometridae > Thera > Thera britannica. The sequence continues at coordinate 22,127,162 of OW618041.2, read as the reverse complement.
GCCACTGAAAGATTGAAGTTCAAATATAAAACTAAGATATTATTTACACACCGACTAGTGGAATCCCGCGCGACTTCGTTTGCGTTAAGCTTTTTCCATACAAACTCGAAATTTACAGAAATTATTTTTTTATATTAGTGTGTTTTGTTACTACATAGGAACTAAGAGGAGGATTTGTTTTTCTGGTGTTGTTTTGAGTTCTGAGCCCGAAGTCCCAGTGCATTTACAACATTTCGTTACCAAATGTTGTTTTCGTTTTGCCTATTTGTCTCTGTCTATTGTATGGAGAAAAGATGAGACAACAACTCTAACTACGTAACGTATTTTTGCCGTCTCATATTTTCTCCATACAATAGAGAGAGACAAATAGGCGAAACGAAAACAACATTTGGTAACGAAATGTGGTAGCAAAACTCCGACTTCGGGTACTGTTGTGTAATTTCGGTGGCATTTTAACCAACATTACTTGAGGTCTTAGCTCAAAGTGTTAGCAGTTGGAATTAAATGTGATATTCTGATTTAATAAGAATTAATTTAATAAGCGAAAGAGGTGTGTCAGGATCGTAGCAAGTGGAAATCCGTGATCTCTGCCTACCCCCATGGGAATAAGGCGTGATTTTATGTATGTATGTATGTTTTCTTTATGTATGTATGTATGTAAAATAAACTTTTTTCATTTATTCTGATTTGATCGAAAATGTTTCAGATGGTTTTGGAAAACACGGTATTTTATCTAATATATATCATCATTAAACTCATCTACTCGACACTGGCAAAATTGATCCAAAATGGACAGATGCCATTCATTAAGAAGAAGAAGTAATCATCATCATCATTATCAGCCTGAAGAAGTCTACTGCTGGACATAGGCCTCCCCTACACATTTCCAGGAAGAACGATTTTGAGCCCTTTCCATCCATCGACTTCCCGTGATCTTAACAATGTCGTCGGTCCATCTGGTGGGTGGGCGCCCAACGCTTCGTCTTCCGGTTCGTGGTCGCCATTCGAGAACCTTTATTCCCCAACGGTTGTCGGTTCTTCGAGCTATATGGCCTGCCCATTGCCACTTCAACTTACTAACTCTACGAGCTATGTCGGTGACCTTGGTTCTTCTACGGATACGGATCGGAAGAAGTAGTTGGCAAGTTTTATCATCCGCACTTGATGTGCGGTTGGTTTTTCCGCAAGTAGGCCGCTGGTGGGCCCTTTTTGCGTGACCCTTGACACGTGTTGCTCGAACTTTTTTAGGTTCTACAACACGCCGGTTTCCTCACGATGTTTTCCTTCACCGTTTTGAGAGTACTGGCATAGTGCACATAAATTTTTCGACAGAAAAACTCATTGGTACACGAGTGGATTTGAACCCACGACCTTCGGATCGGAAGGCCACTACCACTAGACCACCAGTGCTCTATCGGAAGAAGTAATAAATAAATATTATAATATTAGTACTATACCTGTAGTATTCGGTGCCGACCAGTTGGTCGACGTTGCTGTTGCTGTCTTTGTTGAACAGCCACACGCCGCCGTCCATCTTGTGGTCTCGCACTTGGAACTCGTGCTTGTACAGCCGTGCTGGCGAACTATAATCTATGTTCAACGTTTGTCCTGTACAAAAATAATAGGCATGAAGACAGTAATCAAGTATCGCCAAAAGATTTATCTGATCTAATGAAAAAGGATTCAAAGATTTTGATATATGTATTTATACTCTTATTAATGTCGAGATTGACAATTTATTTGATAATATAAATCTACAAAATACAACAATCCGCCATGATAGCTTAAACACCGGTCAGAGCGAATTACGTCACGTTTACGTAAACGTCATTCTGATTTAGTACAAAAGCACCAATGTTTACTGTTGATATACTAACACCGTGACGTAATAACAGACGCCATGACACACGAGCGTTTTGGCGTGAATTTGAAAATTTCAATTTAAATGTACTTTAATGCACAAAAACCTTAAAAATAAAAAAATACAACCGAATTGAGAACCTCCTTCTTTTTGATTGGAAGTCGGTTAAAAAGGATGGACATAGAAAAGTCCCTACCTGTTAGAAAGTACATTTTTTTATAGTTCTTCATTGGAAAATTACAAAAATCTATGCCTAACTGCTAGTTTATTTTTAACCGACTTCCAATCAAAAAAGAGGAGGTTCTCAATTCGGTTGTTTTTTTTTTATGTTTGTTACCGCATAACTTCGTCGTTTGTGAGCCGATTTGAAAAAATATTTTTTTATCTATTTTAAAAGGTACTGCTTCCAGATTGGTCCCATTTTAATTTTATTAAAATCGGTATTGCCATTTATTTTTTAATGTTTGTAACTGCATGCCTGCGTCGTTTATGAACCGATTTAGAAAATTATTTTTTTATTTGGTTCTTACGTCCAGAATGTCTCAAACAAATTTCATTAAAATCGGTTTAGCCGTTTGGCAATGAAGTCGGTTTGTCTAGTTTTTTAAACTTATAATTATGCAATTTTATTTTATTGCTTCTTATCGAAGAGAGAATGGATGATTTCCTTGAGTAATTCATCGTCGACCTCATCGTAGAAGCCTCGACAGCTACGATATACGGAAAGCGTCGAAAAAATGCGGGGTTGTGCAATGCCAATGTGTATTTAAGGGACATTGAAAAACTCGGTTGGCCCGAGAATTAGGCCCCTGATCTTTAGTTTTTAGGTTAACTGTTTTTATTTATTGTTTGAAATGTGTTTTATAACTGTGTGCTATGGATTTAATGTAGTCCGAAATAAACGATTTTTATTTTAAAACCAGAGCCAGACAGAGCTTGCGGTAGGCCTACTGTTTAGTTAGTGAGTATACATACCGGGATGGAGCCTTTCATCTTGTCTTATTTCTGCATAGTTGTTGTTCCACTCGTCAGCGCGCGGATACCACGGCTGACTCGGCCTCGACTCCTTACGCGGCTCTGTAAAAACATCTAGATTAAATCTAAAAAAAATCGCTTGTCTGTAAAGTCGGTTGACTGTCGATAGTTGAACGCGCCAACGTCATCCAGCTGTCCACGCGGACGCATCGCTCACTCAAGTAGGAGAGAGACAGATGTCGAACGCTGCCGAACGCGTAGGCCGTGCTTGCCTCTTTGTCGCTCGTTCCGCGCTCTCGCTTGCACTTCAAGACGCGCAATGAGACGCATCAGAGCGAGGTAACGCCGCATGACGTCATGTATTCCATGCGTGCAGCCGGCTCCATCAAATTATAAGACGTTGTCACGTCAAAAAAGAACAAAACAGTGTATCAACTCACCTTCAGTCCATTTCTCAGCGACAGTCTCTTCAACAGCCTCCTTGACGGGTTCCCTGACAGGTTGCTTGACAGGTGGTTTGACAGGTTGCTTGACAGGTGGCTTGACAGGTCTGGGCGGACTGGCATCTTCGATCCCTAGTTCATTGAGCTCGGCTAAGATTCTCTCTTCGCCGTCGAATATAAACTCCCGTTCGGATATCTTGCGAGACGGTTTCCCTGGCGTTGTCTCTGTAATTAGTTTTTATTTTAGTAGTAGAGTTCCGTGTGTCTCGTGGGGGTGCGTACTACCACCATGCCTATTGCTGCCGTGAAGCAACATCGCTGTGTTACCCATTGAAGGGGGGGAATGCTGGCACGTGAGGCCTAACATCTGTATGCCTTAAGTTGATGGACGCAGGCTGTTAACGCCAACTTCACTCCATACACCTGCTGCGTACTTCAGAGCGTCAAGCCAACGAGCGAACGGCGGGCACCGCTATTTTGTCTTCTTCACTTCAACAAACTGTGCTGTACGCACGTTCATCAATATATTTTTTTTACCTTTGTAATTTAATCAGCAGAGCAAAAGCTTATTAAACATTATACTATCAAACCCTCTCGAGCTCTCAATACGCCTCAGTAACACAGGCAGTGCATCGTAGGGCACGTTCCTGACGTGCGTGACCTACGAGTCAGGGCTTTGTTATAGGCGATGGTTACCACTTAACATCAGGTGGCCCATATGCTAGGTCCATCAGCTTATTACATAATTAAATAAATATTGCGGACAATCCACACAACACTATCTAGCCCCAAATTAAGCAGAGCTTGTACTATGGGAACCAGATAGCTGATATAATACTTAAATACATTTTTTTTTTAAATACATACTTAGAATACAATATAACACCCAGACAGAGAACAAACATCTGTGTTCACCACACAAGTATTTGTTCTGTGTGGGGATCGAACCCACGACCTACGGCGCAGGAGGAAAAGCTACTACCGACTAAGCTGTGACGACCGTCTGAACTCTGCTTAGTTTGGCGCTAGTTGCCGCTGTGTAACACGTCTTACCTGCAGACATTAGTTCCTTTAGCTCCGCTTCTAGATCCAGTGTATCTTCGTCGACAGTCGCACCGATGGCTTTCCCGATCTCGTTGTATGAATCCATTACCTAAATCATAAAAAAAATTGTATTTTTGTATGTTTTTTATCTTCTTCTAAAGGTCGATTTACATCAGACGAGCGAATGCTCATTCTATCCCCACTATATCAAATTCTTCTAGTGTAAACAGGCGTAGAGCATTCCTTCGTTGTTCTTAGTGCGTTCGCAAAGATTCTATGGAATATTCTAAGAATGCTCGCTCGCTTGATGTAAACGGCGCAAGAGCGCGCTAACAGTTGCTTAGAGCGTTCTAGCGTGTTCGGACGTGCTCGCGCCACTGAGCGGTCTCATCAAAGCGTTCTTGTGTTCTAGCTCTTGTTCTAGCTCTTTGTTCGTTTGATGTAAACGCTGAATACAAGTTTTCGTTTACACTAAAAGACCACGAACGAATGCTCTTGTTCTAGCTCTAGCTCTGTGTTCGTTTGATGTAAATCCACCTTTATCGAGTCACTAGTTATTTCAAAACCAAGTGTGGTGAAAGGATTTTAAGTGCGCCTCAGAGAGGCTCCTTTCGTGCACTTGACATATTTTTTCAAACTTTTTAGGTTCTACGACATGCCCGGTTTCCTCACGATGTTTTTGACGTGACAACGTCTTATAATTCGATGGAACCGGCTGCACGCACGAAAAAACATGACGTCATGCGGCGTTACCTCGCTCTGAGGCGTTCCATTGCGCGGCTTGAAGTGCAAGCGAGAGCGCGGAACGAGCGACAAAGAGGCACGCACGGCCTCCGCGTTCGGCAACCGTCGAGCATGTATGAAGAATGTTATCAGAGTGAATGAAGCGAAAGAGGTGTGTCAGGATCGTAGCAAGTGGAAATCCATGATCTCTGCCTACCCCCATGGGAATGAGGCGTGATTTTATGCATGTATGTATATGTTTTGTGTCGTTTTTATGGATGTACAGCCGTACAGCGTGGACTCCCCGTCGAAACAGGAGAATCAGGAGATAACCAAAACACCAGTAAAACACCAATGTGGTGGTAGTGTAAAGGAACACTCAACAAAAACTACAGAGCTATGTAGATTCGTATCATAGTATATTTCAATTCTTCAATAACAAGTTTCTAATCTGAGGTCATAGCTGGCCGTGCGTTTTCGTCAGCGCGATCTAGAAGTGTGACACTTTTACCAACGCCATCTAGTTCTGACGTTTGACAACATACACTTCACTTTGATTACTTAGTTAAACAATGGAAACGTTACTTTTTGAGCTGTCTCGTGTTATATTTGACTATCTGCCACTGGCAGTACTATAGCAGTTTTATTTTAGGTGTGCGACGTGTCGTAGACAAAACAGTTTCGAGGCAGACTTGTCAGAACACTGGTGGTCTAGTGGTAGCAACCCCGCCTTCCGATCCGAAGATCGTGGGTTCAAATCCAGTCGTGTACCAATGAGTTTTTCTGTCGAAAAATTTATGTGCCCTATATACTCCCAAAACGGTGAAGGAAAACATCGTGAAGAAACCGGCGTGTCGTAGAAGCTAACAAAGTTCGAGCAACACGTGTCAAGGGTCACACAAAAAGGCCCTTGAGGCCTACTTGCGGAAACCAGCCCGCACGTAAGTGCGGATGATAAAAATTTGCCATTTTTTGCGACAGACTTGTCTATATGCTGAAAGTCTGTCTTAAAAATATGTTGTCTGTAAAGTCGGTTTACTGTCGATAGTTGTAGGTGCCAACGTAATACAGCTGTCCACGCGGACGCATCGCTCACTCAAGTAGGAGAGAGACAGATGTCGAACGCTGCCGAACGCGGAGGCCGTGCGTGCCTCTTTGTCGCTCGTTCCGCGCTCTCGCTTGCACTTCAAGCCGCGCAATGGAACGCCTCAGAGCGAGGTAACGCCGCATGACGTCATGTTTTTGTGCGTGCAGCCGGCTCCATCGAATTATAAGACGTTGTCACGTCAAAACTGTCGTGATTCAAGTCTGCGTTCAGCCTTACTACCTCATAGATTCTTAGGCTAGTTATACAAACCTCCTTTAAGTCGTCCATAGTGTCGTGTACTGCCTCCTCGCTCATATTGTTCTCCTTCAAATTTCTCTTCATAGCATCGGCTGTCATCCTTAAAACAAACATAATCTTATACCTTAAAATCGGTGTTGCCATTTTTATTTAAATAATTTTTAATGCTTGTTACTGCATGCCTCCGTCATTTATGAACCGATTTAGAAAATTATTTTTTTATTTGGAAGGTTATTCTTATGTCCAGATTGTCCCAAACAAATTTCATTAAAATCGGTTTAGCCGTTTGGCAATGAAGTCGGTTTCTCAAGTTTTTTAAGCTTATAATTATGGTGTACTTACTTGTATGTATCAACAATAGCTTTGTTCTGTGCGACGTCTCTCAGCTGAACCAACAGTTGTTTGACATTATCCAACGCCGCGGTACATCGGTCTAATCGATCTGTTATCTTGTGTTTTCTGCGTAGATGGTTCTTAGCCTGTAGAAAATATTAATTTATCATTATTTTTGACTGCCTTCACAGCTCAGTTGGTAGTAGCCCTGCCTTCTGCGCTGTAGGTCGTGGGTTCGATCCCCACCGAGAACAAATATTTGTGTGGTGAACGCAGACGTTTTTTCTCTGTCTGGGTGTTATATTGTAAATAATAATAAATAAATATTGTGGACAATTCACACAACACTACCCAGCCCCAAACTAAGCAGAGCTTGTAATATGGGAACCGGATAGCTAATATAATACTTGAATACATATTTTTTTTGTAAATACATACTTAGCATACAATATAACACCCAGACAGAGAACAAACATTTACGTTAACCACACAAATATTTGTTCTCGGTGGGGATCGAACCCACGACCTACGGCGCAGCAGGCAGAGCTACTACCAGTTGAGCTAGAGGCCAGTATAATTTGTATGTATTTACAAAAAAAAAGTATTTAAGTATTATAATTGGTTCCCATAGTACAAGCTCAGCTTAGTTTGGGGCTAGATAGTGTTGTGTGGATTGTCCACATTATTTATTTATTTATTTTACAACTCAATTCATAATTCTTTAATGCACACAATACATAACATAGGAAAAGAACAGAAATAGAAGACATGTACAAATGCGAGCTAACCCTGAGTAGAGTTTTCTTACAGCAAATCTTTGAGGTTAGAGAGAGGCGACTTTATATCGCTAGATAAAAAAGCAGCCAAGTGCGAGTCGGACTCGCCCATGAAGGGTTCCGTAGCAACAAGTAACATAATATAAAGGTTCTTGTAGTTCGTCGAAAGATAAATTGCGGTTTACGATTTATGACGTATAAAAAAAACTACTGACTAGATCTCGTTCAAACCAAATATCGTTGGAAGTTTTCATAGTAATGAACATCATATATTTTTTTAGTTTTATCTTTCTCTTATTTTAGAAGTTAGAGGGGGGCGGAACAAATTTTTTCCACTTTGGAAGTGTCTCTCGCGCAAACTATTCAGTTTAGAAAAAAAACGATATTAGAAACCTCAACATCATTTTTGAAGACCTATTCATAGACACCCCACCGTATGGGTTCGATGAAAAAAAAATTGTTGAGTTTCAGTTTCAAGTATGGGGACCCCCAAAATTTATAGTTTTTTTTCTATTTTTGTGTAAAAATCTTAATGCGGTTTACAGAATACATCTACTCACCAAGTTTCATCAGTCTAACTCTTATAGTTTCAGAGAAAAGTGGCTGTGACATACGGACGGACAGGCATGACGAATCTATAAGGGTTCCGTTTTTGCCATTTAGCTACGGAACCCTAAAAAGGGTGATACTGACAGCTAGGTCGCGACTCGCACCAGCGAGGACTCTGTCTCCGATACCGGAGTCATAAAAAAGTAAGAATATAACTATAAAAGTAATATTCTACCCCGTTCTAATACAAAGCTTATTAATTTAAAATAAAGTAACAAACTATCTACATTATAATGCCTGGAATTTCTCTATCTATAATAATATATACGTACCAACTACTGTGTACAGGGTTATTCATTATTAGCTGCAAATACTCAGGAATTAGGATCAACAAATAAAATAAAAAATATTTATGAAATGATTTTTTTTTTATTTTGATTTAAGTTTTTGTATCAAAATTTTATTTTTATTAATTTCTTTACGGCTATTGCATAATGATTGCCATGGAGAACAGGACAATGACCCACCCAGGGGGTAACTGAACGCAGTGTCGCTAACGGCGCGCGGGCGCGGATCAAAGGTCAAAATAGGTCAGGCGCCGATGATTCCTTTATCGATTTTCTCGGGATTTTCATAACAAAACTTTAAAAAAATCATTTCATAAATATTTTTTATTTTATTTGTTGAACCTAATTCCTGAGTATTTGCAGCTAATAATGAATAACCCTGTATAAGCCTCGGCCTACCTCCATGTTGCTTTCCCCTATTCACAGGGTCCATGTGATACTGACCTACACCTAACAAATATGTATGTACCTAAACTAAACCATGTTTATGCAATAAGGGTGTTATTAATAATCCTGGCGTAGCGTTGGACTAGTTGATCCGTGTTTTGTCTCTTGCATTGACATGCAATTGTCAACTCGAGCAAATGTGACAAAACACGATTTAACTAGTCCAACGCTACGCCAGGATTATTAATAACACCCTTAAGGGGCCGGCGGAGCGTGAATTTTCATACAAACGTAATACCAAAATGATTACTAATTTAAGCAGATTTTCACTATATTATTGTAATAATTGTATTTGTATAGTATTTATCTAGGTTCCTAAATAGTTTTTATTTTAAATTACTTACCTCAAATGAAATTAACGCCAATCACAGTTTGCAATGAAAAAAATGTGTAAAATGCGATTGGTGATTATTTCATTTGAGGTAAGTAATTTGAAAAAAAAAAAACTGTTCAGGAACCTAGATAAGTACTGTATGAATACCGTTATTACAATAATATAGTGAAAATCTGCCTTGGGATTATGAAAGAAGATAGGGATTGATGAAAGAAGAGTGCATGCAGCGGAAATGCGAATGTTGAGATGGATGTGTGGAGTGACTAGAATGGATAAGATAAGGAATGAGTATATTAGGGGCAGTTTGAAAGTGGCGCCAGTGACTGAAAAGATGAGAAGCAATAGGTTATCATGGTACGGGCATGTCATGCGAAGGGAAGAATGTCATGTAACGAGAAGAGTGCTAAATATGAATGTGGATGGTTATAGAAGTAGAGGTAGGCCAAAGAAAAGATGGATGGATTGTGTGAAGGATGACATGAGTAAGAAAGGAGTGACTGTTGAAATGACGGCTAATAGAGGAGAGTGGAGAACGAAAACCTGTTGTGCCGACCCTACATAAAGTGGGACAAGGACAAGAGAATGATGATGAGTGAAAATCTGCCTAAACTAGTAATTATTTTGGTATTACGTTTGTATGAAAATTCGCTCTCCGCCGGCCTCTTAATGTATTGAGTATTGAGTATTAATTCAATGAATAAATGGTTCACTGACAGCGAGTCTGTTGGCAAGCGCGAGTGCCGCCTTCGCGTCGGCCGCGGCGGCGCCCTGGTCGCGCGACAGCCGCGCCAGGTCGCGCTCCAGCCGCGTCTCGGCGGTCGCGAGTCGCACCAACGCGGAGTCTGTCTCCGATACCGGAGTCACCTTCTGATTCGGCTCCGCTGCAACCAACATTATTTATTTGTTTGTTTTAAGAAACCCAACAGCTCTAAATAACTTAATAACGAATTAATCTAGTCTAGGTTATCAGAGAAGCCAATTAGCGGTCCTCACGAATGGCTACAGAGTGGTAAATAGAATACGCGCAAACAAACCTTTACGGCCCTACTTCTATTATCTGCCAATAAGATAATACAGAGTACACGAGTGGATTTGAACCCACGACCTTCGGATCGGAAAGCGGGGCCACTACCAGTAGACCACCAGTGCTCTTTTTTAATGCATGAACTATATACGTACGTGCAAGTCCGACGTCCGAAATCAATCCGAACTCGTTGGGATTTTATTACACGTTCGTGCGTTCATCATCCATAACGTATGCGCTAACACCGGTACTCTGGCTATTTGACGGAGAAAAACGTATTCAGTGTGCGCACTCTATTCGTACGAACAGTGTTCATACGTTTACGTACGATGTAATTCGTATCCAAAGTGAGCGTAGCCTAACAGTAAATGTGGCCACTTACCAAGTTTAACCACATCATCCTTTATAAGTGCCCTGCCGGTCTCCACAAGCCAGCCGAGGGCCATTTCAAAGGAATCCCGGCTCGCAGTCCAGTTGCATCGACTCATGATGTCATCTACAGTGCCTACCCGCTCCATGCCGGGTGGGTACTTGTCTAGGAGAGCTGAAGCTTGCTCCTGAAATAAGAAAAAACTTCACATTCCTCACAGATTTTGAAATAATAAAAATTGCAACTTCACATTCCTCAGAGCTTTTGAAATAAAAAAAATGCATCTTCACATTCCTCACAGCTCTTGAATTTAAACAAATTTGCATCGTCATATTCCTCACAGCTTTTGAAATAAAAAAAAAAATTGTGTGTGTCAGGTCCGACGCACGACTGGAGTTTACTCCTTAAGTACGATTGTCAAAACAGATATAGTCGCTTTGCAGCATACTCTATACCAGCGCAGCCAGATCGTGCGTAGAGCGTACCCCCACTATAAGATGTTTTGCCATCAGTAAGAGTGAGAGAAAGCATTATAAAGAATAGGCAAAGTAAGGGTACACACTACCCACGATCTAGCTGCACTGCTCACACCAAATTAGAAAGTTGCGCACGATAGGTTGCGCAACAAAAACGTAACGAGGTCATTCGTTCAGTAGATTTTACACCTCACATTTTTCTCATACCGGGCGCCTTTTATCAAAAAACCGATTCTTAAGGAGTAAACTCCAAAAAATGGCTTCTTCACATTCCTCACAGCTTTTGAAATAAAAAATAATTGAATCGTCTCATTCCTCACAGCTTTTGAAATAAAAAAATTTTGCATCTTCACATTCCTCACAGCTTTTGAAATAAACAAAGATGGCTTCTTCACATTCTTTACAGCTTTTGAAATAAAAATAATTGCATCATCTCATTCTCAAAGCTTTTGATATCAAAAATAATTGTATTTTCACATTCCTCATTCAAACATAAATTTTTGCTTTTTTGTTCTGGCACTGGAATATATTTACATGAAACATGGGCCTTTCCAATTTCACAGTGGGGAAGAAGGATTCCTTTTAACTGGGTGTACATTAACTGAACCTAAACACACCTTCAGAACACTCTCCAGAACAAACTTCTGAGTGGAATCAATGCTTGCTTTCGGGAGACCATCATTATCGACAGCATGTCTAGCCGGCAACAGCAATGACACCGCCGTCAGAGCAATAGCAGCGGGCTTGAAGGCAAGTCGGGCGCCCCACCTCACCCAACCTTCCCGGCCGTTGGCAAGGATCTGCTGGTACTTTGTTAGCGGGACTAGTTCTCCATTACTGAAATACAAATAAATATTGTTGACAACTCAGAACACATTAAATCTTATACCTTTAAACAAGAAAATCTTGTATTATATATACAAGCTGGTATGTCCGAGCTTAGCTCGGTATTTTTTTCTGTAAATTGTTTTTTTAGGAATTATATTTAAATACGAATTACATGCTGATGAAAATGGTGATATATGAATAAAATTTTTCGATCTTACTAACAGCGCCATCTGCTGGAATAGCTAATCTAAGTTTGTGTGTTAGTTGATTAATAGATAAAGTTGATTGTTAAAAACAATAAAGTAGATTTTCTATAAAAATATCCCAGCTATATAAATCCTATGTAATATATGTAATATATGTAAAAGGATTGCAGTGAAGTTCCAGTGTCAGTCCAACACTATCTAGCCCTAAACTAAGCAGAGCTTGTATAATATTAATGGCACAGAACATCGGAAAATACCAACCAATTCGGGATTCCTCAACCCACAGGCTTGAAGTTAGCCTGATTTGAACAAGGGTACACACGCGCACACACGAGATTGTACAAAAGACATTTGTGTTTGTCTGTATAGTAGGTAGTAAGAACGCTAGCTGGTCTGGAGGCCAATCAACCAACTCCGGACCCAAGTCAGCCCTTAGGGTGAACCTTCGCAAGTGGGACAACTCTACGGACGTTGGAATAGTCTTCAAACATCAAAAAAGATGTATTAGAACGATGTTCCGCCTTAAAGTTACAGACTCTTGCAAACCTTACTTTAATAAGTATAAGATCCTTACTATACCAAGTTTAGTTCATCATGCGCACTTGATGTGCGGGCAGGTTTTTCCGCAAGTAGGCCGCTGGTGGGCCCTTTTTGCGTGACCCTTGACACGTGTTGCTCGAACTTTTTTAGGTTCTACAACACGCCGGTTTCCTCACGATGTTTTCCTTCACCGTTTTGAGAGTACTGGCATAGTACCCATAAACTTTTCGATAGAAAAACTCATTGGTACACGAGTGGATTTGAACCCACGACCTTCGGATCGGAAGGCGGGGCCACTACCACTAGACCACCAGTGCTCTCATCCTTACTATACCTTCGCTTTATATTTTTGAAACGGCTATGTTTGTCAGGAACAATCCGGACCTATTTTGTCGGCTGTCTGATGTCGTTCCTCGCTAAAACTGTGTTAATGCGCAAGAGCATCTTTTGCATGGCTTCATCGGTGTTTAACAAATTACCGCTATCTCTAAGAGAACTTCCAACTTGTTCATTTCAGAGGAAGCTGAGAGCAATGTTGGCTGACAAGTGTTACTACACAATAAATGAATTTATGACGGACAACTTACTGACAGACTTTACATTTATTGGCTAATCATTTTATTAATAGTATTATCATTGATTTTTGTATATTTTAACTGTGTGTGTTTCTTTCTGTGTATTTGATAATTGTTAGATTTTAATTTTAATTTGTGAATCCAAATTTTGCATGCCCATAAAGGGCGGAATCACAATGGATGTCAAAATCATTACTCTAACAACCCTTGTACATGTGATTCAGCAAATAAATACACTTTGACTTTGACTTTGACTTTGGGGAATGAGACCCCTTGACTGGCTACGGCTGCGGAGCTCAGTTTCAGTCCATATTGCGTCTACTGACATGTCCCTTGTGCCCAAACATCTGCACAAGGGACAATATTACCAACACCACAGCAATAGAGGTGGCATAATACTTCTTAAGACTTGTCTAGTGTGCACCATTGACAAGAAGACTGTGGCTTTTGTAAAGAATTTGTTTGAGTGACCGGGACGTAACAATGGGAACCAGAAAGCTGATTTAATCAAAATAAAACTCCCACGCGGGCGAAGCCGCGGACGGCCGCAAGTATTAATTAACTTACCGATACATTTCTTCGACAACAATATCAATGCATGCAGGCGTTCGCCCCTTCCTGTAAAATGCCACTTTGGCATCGGCCGCCGAGAGCACAGGATCGCCTCTGCAGCGACACCACAGCCGCAGCATATCGGACCAGAACTTCATCTTCATGGCCCAAGATTCAGGATTAGCAGCCTTGAGCCGAAATGGAGCGAAGAGCGCATTCATTCTCACTTCGTCCGACCAACAGGGGGGCAGCTCTTCCTCTGGTATTGCGCCTGGTAGACCCATGTTAATTTATTCACTATTTATTAATAATTTTAAGCGATGTAGGAACTGCGTAAAATCAAAACGATAATCAATTCAGTAGAATGTTTGTTTTTTTTAGTGAAAATGAAATCTCAGCAAATGCTTGACATGACTTCTTTTTTTCTGGCTGCAGTTACTATTGTCACAATTCTGCCAGTGTCCGTTTCATGCTAAAGCATAGAGGAATTATACGGCCGATCTTATTTTCACGAAAAAAGAAGAAGCAGATTTCTATGGTGTATGTGTGCGTATACGTATGTATATCTACATTTGTGTGCGTAAATCTTATATTTAAACTGTCAAAACTGACATCTCAAACTGTCAAATATCAAGAGGTCAATGTCATGCTTGCTTCTGCTTGCTACTGTTCTATATTTCTTGCTAGGCTATTTCGAGATACGAGCTAATATTTACGAAATAAAATCCACCGGAATATTAATTAATACAGAAATGCGATGGCTGCAACAGCATCGGTAATTAATCATCTGTCTTATTATTATCATCTGAATAGTATTTACCATTTCCTACAGCACAGACGACTCCAATACCTCCAGCAGCGTTGGGAACCAACCGCTCATAGTCAGTTCCTACGCATAGTTACAACTGGGCAGTCATCAATAATGAGAAGAACATTTAATTCTTCAGGGCCTCCACACACCTCCATACACCTCTGCCGCATGCCAGACACCTCGTGGGCTTTCATCTTCAGTGGGCTGAAGATGTGTGTCAAACTTAGCGCTAGAAGGTGGTAGACCCGACTTTAGTGGGTGTGTGATGTGTGTTTATAACCCTGCCAAAAGTGTGATAGGTCAGATTGTGAATGAAGAAACTTGCTTTAAGTGTGTGATGGAGTAACTACCTACTAAAGATATCTACAATGTTGTTTATATGTTTTTATAGCGTTAAAGATTTCATTTAAATTATTTTATATTTTCTTTAAGAATTATTATTCTGAATTGATTATTGTTATTATTCTCATACTGATTTATTTTAATTTAACTTATATTTTCTACTTTTTGTTTGAATTTTGTATATTGGTCGCCGATGAAGTATGTGAGCCACTTTTTTACATACCCTATGATCTTATAATTGTACTATACTTCTTGCAAATAAATATATTTCATTTCATTTTATTTGTACCAACTGTCGAACTACTCAGTAGTTACTAAACTACAGATGCAGAGTTATTGGTGAAAGAGACTCATTTCCTGTAGGTTTCATTTGCTCGAACTAGATATAATGTAACTATGCTACTCGGGGATAATTCAGCATTAAAGAGGTGAAAGAAATTTATCAGTCCTGTAGTTTTTGAGTTTATTCGTTATCAAAATACAAATCTGTATAATAATGATGATGACAATGTTACCTACCTAAGTACCTATAAGTACATACCTACCAACTCTCAACTCAATTCAATAATTTTTTATTCATTACGATGCAAGAATCACTTTGAATTTACCTATTTGCTGAGAAGTCCCATTATCACACAGAACGCCTACCTATACATACATAATATGATTAAGTATTATGATTACACGCTCCTCTGAATCCACCATCAGGTAAGCTCGTTGGCCGAGAGCACTGGTGGTCTAGTGGTAGCGGACCCGCCTTCCGATCCTTAGTCGTGGGTTCAAATCCAGTCGTGTACCAATGAGTTTTTCTGTAGAAAAATGTATGTGCACTATGCCAGTAAAACATCGTGAGGAAACCGGCGTGTTGTAGAACCTGCAAAAGTTCGAGCAACTCGTTCGTGTCAAGCGCCACGCAATAAGGGCCCACTAGAGGCCTTGCGGAAACCAGCCCGCACATCAAGTGTGGATGATGAATTTGCCGGAGCTCGTTGGCATCAGTGCCTTGTCTACCTTATTAATAATGTAGGTACCTAAATAAGGTAGGCCTAATGATGATGATGAAAAGGTACCTCCATGTAGGTAGACAAGTCTATCTAGGTACCTATTTGCTGAGAAGTCCCATTTTACACACAGAACTCCTACCTACCTAAGAGCTGGTAATCATTTTAAACATAGGTATTCAGCTTCTGAATCCACTATCAGGTAAGCTCGTTGGCATCAGTGCCCACCTTACTCATAATACCTAACTAAATGCAGTAGATCTACAAAATCATGTAGGTAAATAAAACAAACATTCCACAGGATGGATGTTAGCAATGACCTACTACGCGGGCAAAGCCTGCCGCGGGCGGCCGCTAGTTCATAAAATCTACAGTCATCACGAAAAACGCCTTGGGATGCTTGCTACTAACTATTATCTATTCTGTGAACCGTCACAGAATAGATAATAGTTAGTAGCAAGCACCCCGTGTCATAGTAACTACTAGCGTATCTGTAATTCGGAAATATCTTAGATTCACGAAATCTAACATCATCATCACCCTATCCCGAACCTTATCCCATACTAACTATCCTTTATTCCATGTCGTGAGAAACACCGCTTTTTTTTTTACATTCTAGTTGCATTCGGTAACAGTTATCAGCCAAGGCAGGAGAAGATTTGACTTCCTTAAAAAAAATGTTTGCTAAATGTTTGCTAGTGTGTATCATCAACTTATTATTAAAAAATGATGAAAGCTTTAATTAAAAATCGATGATAGATGAATGCAGTAAGATTTAACCTAAATATGCTTACAGAGAAAGAATAAAGAAAGAAGATGAAGAAAGATAATGGAATATTACAGAAAACTTTAACCCAGAAAGCTCAAATTAAAATTAAAAAAAAGTTTTGATAAACATGCCGTGGTGAATATTGCGTAAATATAAGAGCGCCGGAATTATACTTCACTTCACTTCTTCTTTTTTGGCTACTGCGACTTTATGCCACAATTCTGCCAGTGTCCGTTTCATGCTAGTGTCATAACATAAACGAAGGAGTAGTGAACATGGCCGGTAATTAAGGTCGCTCGATTCCCATACAAATTGAAATACACAACTATGGGCGTGAGAGTTTAGTTGTAGACTGAAAGAACAGTGGTTGGTTTTTATTATAGGTCTTTGTTCAGTTTTGACAACATTATTTCGCCATCATTAGCCTATTCGTATGCACTCTTGTCAGTGTCACGTTTGTCCAACATGTCGAAATGTCAAAATGTTTAAAAAACTGCAAGTAATAGCTATGGGACCCTATGATTGGTCAATGCATTTCAGCAATTATGACGTTAGTAAAATTAACGGTAAATTTAAATTAGTAGTCGTTTTCGTATTCTCGTATCGTTAACACTTCACAAAGTTCACAAATTCATTTAATTATTTTCTTATCGAATATTGCCTAATCGGCAATTACTCCAGTCGCGAGTTATTTCTTTGTTATTCGTGCACGTCACAAGTTTTTACCCTGGTGGCACCTGAAGCCCCCTGCAGAACCCTGGATTGCACCGGCCGCCCTTGCAAGCACCTGACGGAGGAAGACGACGACCTGGCCAGTGACTCTGACGCCACCAGAACCTTGCAGGTGCTCTGGCAGGAGTGCATTGAATGTCCTATCCGGGGCCTAGAGGTAAGTCAGTAGGGCCCAGTTACCACTATCGGTGCTATTAACTTGTGACTCTCTTTCTCGTGTCGATTCCATGGTTTAAATTCGCCTAATTATAATTACAGTCCACTTAACCGTACATTTTGGTCCTTCTAGCCGGATATTCGTGATAAAGTTACCTATGGGCATTTTGGTCCGTTGAGTCGTACATTTTGGTCCGTCTCGCCGGATATTCGTGATATAGCTGCCTATGGACATTTTGGTCCTGCTAGTCTGATAACGTAATTTAACTGCTTGAACATTTTGGCCATTCGAGGCCGATTATATTCGTGTTAAAGTTGCCTACGGACATTTTGGTCCGTTGAGTCGTAAAGCTTTACTAATTAACTGGATTTGTTGATCGAGTGAACCGTATTTATTGTTAGAGATAACTACGGATATTTGTGTTGTGTGTTCGATAGCCCGAATCGTTGTTAAAAGTTACCTGCGACACATTTTTTAGTTTGTCGATTCGTTTGTTGTGACGTACGGTACATTTTCATCATTCGAGGCACATTTAACTTGATTTTAGTGACCTTGAGCATTCTAGAATACTTTGTTCGTATCGTTTTTAGTGTAATTTCATTTTGTCGTTGTCGTTTCGGAAATTAATTAAAAGCGTAGGGTATTTCTATTTTGATAAGAGTCATAGTCAAATCAGTTAAATTTTGTTTTTTTTTTGTATTGTCGTTGGTTTTGATTTGGAGGTTTGGTAACTGTCAGTCAATTTTTCGTTGTCGTGCCAAAGTCAACTCGTGACTTTGACGTTTTGTCGTTTGTCTTGACACATTATCAAATCTCGTTCAAACCATTCATTTCGTTCGTTCTTTACGTGTAAATAACGGATAGTAGTAATAGTGTTCCTCCAAGGTAAAATCGCGTACTTGGTAGAACTTTGTCTATGCATATTTTCGTACGTAAAAATAGTAAATTGGTTGTTTTGTTTACGTTTGTTGTGGAACTTTTCCCAACTTTTTAACTTTGTTTAACGTTAGAATTTGGACGGTCTTCCTTCACAAATGCCTACGGATAAACATGCCGGTTGTGAGGAAGGGATGCTGGGTGACGCAGACAGAGTTGCACGCGACTACGCTATGATGAGGATTGAATTGTTGGATGCCTCGGATTTAGTCGGAGTTTGCGAACGAGACATCGCTCCAATTATTTCGGAGTTTCACGCTGCTCAACAAAGGTTGTTGTTTAAAACTCCTACAGCTGATCGAAGTACGGAGTTTTTATGTACAGTTGATTTCGACACCAAGGTACGCAGTATTAAAAGCCGGTTATTCAAAACTGATGTAAAACAAGTTAATTCTAGTAGCATAGTTAAACTACCTAAAGTTAGAAAACATAAAATGGCTTTATCATTTGATGGTAAATTGGAAAACTGGGTTTCGTTTATTGAGTTGTATGACACACTCATACACACAGGGGATTTGCCTGATGTAGAAAAACTTCATTATCTTCTGACTAGTGTGCAAGGTTTGGCCTATGACCTGATAAAAAACTACCCAGTTTCGGATGCAAGTTACTTGGTGGCTTACCACACATTGCATAAATATTTTGATCGGGAGAAGGTCATAGAAGTTAATTTTGATGAACAAACTTGTGCACAGCGGTTAGGATTGGAAGTTAATACCTGTGCCCAGTCAGTCGATGCTGTTGTTCAAATGGTCCCAACAGATAGGAACTTGTTAAGAAAATTACCTTTGGAGGCTTCTGTTTTGCCTAAGATTTGCTCGGAGATGCCAGCCAGGAAAATGGACATTTCTACGGGGCATCTTAAAAAATATTTGAACCTTTCCGATCCTGTTTTGTCTAATCCAGGACCGGTTGACAGGTTAGTCAGCGCTAACATTCTCGTTTCGGCATTGAAACCCACTGTCATTCCCACTTTTGTCGGGGGATCACAGATGGGTGAATGCATAGTTGGCGTTGACTCTTTTCATTGTCGTTGCAATTCTGATAGCCATCAGAAAAATTGCATTTTCGTTTCGAACTTGTCGGTAGGTAACCCGGTCATCAGGTGTCGGGAATCGGACATTGTCGGTCCGTCCAAACCTCTAGCTTTGGCCATAGAGGAGTGGACATGTGCAAATCGCATGTCTTCTTGTCGTCGAACTCCTCAGGACAAGCTAGAAGTACGCCTGATTGGTGCTGAGCCTCAGAATAAAACTTTCTTGTCGTCGTCTAGGGATAATGCTCTTAAGCTATCGTTTAACCTAGCAAGAAAAACCCATGGGTACCCCTACGTTAAGAGGGTTCAAGATGGGTTCGTGACTGGCCATCTAAATAGTGGTCTCATGGATGAGGTCGCTACCTTGTCGTTAGATGTCGGTCAGGTGAATTATATTTCCGTTCATGGGAATTTTTGCCTTAGTTCGGGTACCGCGCCGCCGCCGCTTCGATCAGTTCTCGCTTCTTGTGCATCGAATGCGGACGGTAGGACTTCGAAGGACTTGCCGCTGCCTACTACTAAGATTAAAGAGGGTGAGATCAATTTCCTGATCCGACCGCTGCCACGTGGCTACGTTCCGGCTTCTATGGTCCCTCGGTTTCACGGTTTTTGTGAAGCGTCTGGACGTGGGTACTGCGCCGCCATCTACGGTTGCGCCGCTGGCAAAAGATCGTTCGTCGGAGTGCGCTTGATGGCAGCGGGTCTTTTGTCGGAGCTCATTTTGCCGGTCGCTGTCACGTCGGATGGAATCCAGCTTGTCGCCAACAATTTCGTTTTGTTTGACTCTTGTGTTGCCATGACCTGGAGCAAGTCTTGTCCGTTACGCTGGGGCATCTCTGTCGTTAGTCGGGTGACCGAGAAGCTGGACAATATACCTCCTGATCGCAGGCATCATAATATGTCTGCAACTGACTGTCCAGCTGACAATAGCTCTCGCCGGTTACCGCCCACAGATTTGGACCCGTGTGAGCCATGGTGGTCGGGTCTAACATGGTTGTCGATTCTTTTAGATGGTTGGCCACAGTCATCAAGCTTGTGTGATGGGTCTGCGTTGGGTGAGAAGATGCCAAGCATATCTACGGCTATTAACGCCGCTCTTGTCAACAGCCTCTTCAGTCGTTTCTCTTCCTACAGAAAGTTCTGCCCTTTCTTGGATGAAGGTAGTTTGTTGAGGGTGGGCGGTCGTTGCCTCCGTTGGCAGCTTGGCTCTGACCAGCAGCATCCTGTTCTGTTTCTCCCTCGAACCCGTCGACTCACCTCGTTAATAGTCAATGACTACTCTCGTAAATTTTGGCACCCGGGACTGCAACTGCTACAGAATATGCCCACTCGCGAGTTTGGGATTTTGTCACCAAAGCGGGCAATTCGGTCCGCGATTCTGTCGCACATGCGTTGTTTCCAGGTGCACCTTCGGCTAGGTATCCCTCGTCGAATGCGGGAACTTCCGGTTTTTCGAACAAATCAGCTGAAGTCCTTGTCGCTTGCTTCAGTTGATTTTGCCGGCCCATTTGACATTTCGTTGGGATATAGCCAAGGTAATCGCACGTACAATCGGTACGTTTGCCTTTTCGTATGCACTGCCACGATGACAGTGCACTTGGAGCTTGTTTCGGAGTTCACATTGGAGGCATATTTGGCCTATCTTAGGCAGTTAAAAATTCGGAAAGGTTGTTACTTTCGGTTGGTGTCCGATCGAGGCCGGACCTTCGTTGTGACCGGCGGCCTGTTGAATGGTTTGATGTCTTTAGCTACACAAGCTGAGCAAGTGGATTTCGTTGTGCACCCCCCAGGCAGCCCCCATTCGTTGGGCTTCGCTGAGGCTGGTGGTAAATCAACGGAAGCTCACCTTGCTCGTGTTGTTGGTCGAAAGCTTCTGACGTACGAGTTCAGCACGCTGCTGGCACCAAGCGAGGCTCTGCTGTCCCTCTTGAATGTGGACCCAAACGACCTATCAGTTTTAACCTCCAGTCATTTTTCAACGGCATGCCTAATGGTTTTCTGGATCGTTTCGTTCTCGTTAGTTTCCTCTCATCGAGTGAGGGAAGCACCTTTTTCTCGCATGAGTCGACTGAAGCTTCTTTCGTTTTCTTCAGTTAACTCCATCGCTGTCGATCCGCTCGGCATTTCTTTCGCCCGCCGAAAAGTTAGGACGTCCCAATGGGTACATTCACGTCCTTTCGCAGCTTTCGTGCGGAAGCAACTTATTTGGAGCTCGCTTTCGAGCTCGCGTTAGAGGTTTATCTAGCCTCCCTTATGCCTGCAGGCGCCTTTTTTTCGTTACGCCTGTCGGTTTTATTTTAATTTTTCGTTGTTTAATATAATTTTGTTGTCGTTTCGTTTTATTTTGAATTTTATTAACGCCATGATATCAGGTCAGCGTTAAATTGGCTTAGTGCTCTAGCACATTTTACTATTAATTTGTTGTAAGCTCCATGATTTTGTCGTTGTCATTGGTCTTATAATAACTTGGTTAAAATACTGTGTATTTTGGTGGTCGGAATGTTCAGTTTTGACAACATTATTTCGCCATCATTAGCCTATTCGTATGCACTCTTGTCAGTGTCACGTTTGTCCAACATGTCGAAATGTCAAAATGTTTAAAAAACTGCAAGTAATAGCTATGGGACCCTATGATTGGTCAATGCATTTCAGCAATTATGACGTTAGTAAAATTAACGGTAAATTTAAATTAGTAGTCGTTTTCGTATTCTCGTATCGTTAACACTTCACAAAGTTCACAAATTCATTTAATTATTTTCTTATCGAATATTGCCTAATCGGCAATTACTCCAGTCGCGAGTTATTTCTTTGTTATTCGTGCACGTCACAAGTTTTTACCCTGGTGGCACCTGAAGCCCCCTGCAGAACCCTGGATTGCACCGGCCGCCCTTGCAAGCACCTGACGGAGGAAGACGACGACCTGGCCAGTGACTCTGACGCCACCAGAACCTTGCAGGTGCTCTGGCAGGAGTGCATTGAATGTCCTATCCGGGGCCTAGAGGTAAGTCAGTAGGGCCCAGTTACCACTATCGGTGCTATTAACTTGTGACTCTCTTTCTCGTGTCGATTCCATGGTTTAAATTCGCCTAATTATAATTACAGTCCACTTAACCGTACATAAACTACGTACGTAACATATAAACGTGGAAACATATTTGGTTGAAGAAAACTGTCGATTTAC
This sequence comes from Thera britannica, assembly GCA_939531255.2. Classification (NCBI taxonomy): domain Eukaryota; kingdom Metazoa; phylum Arthropoda; class Insecta; order Lepidoptera; family Geometridae; genus Thera; species Thera britannica. The sequence continues at coordinate 22,104,449 of OW618041.2, read as the reverse complement.
AGTGGAAATAACATCAAAATTTAGTTAATTTTTGTCAATGTATGAGTAAACACGGATAGTGGCTGACGGCTCTGACGTCATTGCAATTATGACGTCATTGCGAGACGTTGCCAGCTCGCGACATCCGCATCCGCACTGTTGCCATACTTCCCAGTCTTTTCATAATTCACTCGGCTCAATTATTTTATATTTTGCTAAGTTTAAGCCCTGCACACATCTTAGTGATCTGCGATGGCGATCAGCTGACGCTGAGAAATATGACAGTGATATTTGGCAGCGTTTCACTGATCGCCATCGCCATCGCCTTGATGTATGCAGGCCTATATTCGTACCGTGTAATGACAATCATCCAAGGACCATTACAAGTAGAGGAAAGTGTGGCAAGATGGGGCCAGCTTTAAAGGTCAATAATATAAAAAATAACATAATGAAACAATCATATTTATTTTTTAATTAATAACTAATTATTATTATTCTAATATTTGGTGTCATTAGAAACTTTTGGCAACACATTTAAGATAAAAAAAATAAAAAATAAAACAGGTCAGTTTCTCCGTCTTGCCCAATGGTGCTGGTAAGATGAGATACCCCCCTGAAGTAAGATGGGGTGATGAGATGATAATTTGACCTGGCAGAACTCGCAGACTTCGTCATCATCATCATAATATATTCCTGCGCAGCTATTACGAGCCCATCTTCCACATAATAAGCATGATATCCACTCTACAATGGAAATGAAATATACTTTCTCACAATACATTCATGGAGTGATGCTCATCTTCAGATGAACCTATACCTATACCAATGCATTTAGATCTTTAACCGCAAGTCCTTATTAACCTTTCTTCCATTTCTAATAAATAAACACAAAGCTCATTCTCTTCAGACACAGAAAAAACAGGTTGCCTAGGACCCCCAACGGTTACCCCATCTCGCCTGCAAAGCCATTTTACAAAAAAAAGCAAAAAAACAGCCAACAATCAGAAACACAATTTTTACCTTGTTAGTTTAAGCGATAAACGATAAATGAACGAGCGTGATTGATTAATTTGAACTGTGTCTTACCCGCTAGCCCATCTTGTCACACTATCCCCTAAGTATATTATATTCCTGAGGCAGCAAGGAGTTTGAAAGTCTATGCCAGCAGCACGTCATAGAAACAATACTTTTTAATCTCCTTGCTGTCAGTTTCCAACCTCCTTGCAAAAACACAATGTTGTCATTGTGTTGTCATTGGTACTTTATTATTTCGTTGGTTTGCTGTGAAATAAGAGTGCTATCTACTATCTAAATCAGATATTTTTATTCATTCGTGACGCCATGGAGCCATGAACTTCGGTAAAAGATTACAAAAATCATCTATACTCTGGTCCCAAAAAAAGTCCCTAGCGAAGTCTGGGACAAATAAAACGATGTTATGGAGATATAAAAACGTAAGTATGTGCTTATCTACGTACGCAAGTAATTATTGTCATCGTATTTTACACAAACTTATCGCAGATTATTGAACTTACGGCTAACTATCAAAAACTCTCTATGACTTGTTGCAGGCGAACAGAAGTGTGGTGCAAAAAGATGAAAACAGACGATTCCAATCCACCACCCACAACGGGGAGTAGATCCTAATCGGCGGTGATGGAGAAAACCCTGTACACACACTTGCTTTTCATCTATAAGTAAAACAGGTATAAAACGGGTTGACTGGTTGACTGGCCTCTAGCTCAGTTGGTGGTAGCTCTGCCTTCTGCGCCGTAGGTCGTGGGTTCGATCCCCACCGAGAACAAATATTTGTGTGGTGAACATAAATGTTTGTTCTCTGTCTGGGTGTTATATTGTATTCTAAGTATGTATTTACAAAAAAAAAAATGTATTCAAGTATTATATCAGCTATCTGGTTCCCATATTACAAGCTCTGCTTAGTTTGGGGCTGGGTAGTGTTGTATGAACTGTCCACAATATTTATTTATATTTATAAAACAGGTATAAACATTTTATTGGTAATAGGTCATATTACATGTCATGGAAAAATATAAAATTATAGGTAAAAATTATATAAATAGTATACAAATCTTGTGCCTATACTACTCCACCTTTGTAGTAGGTAATTCATTAAATTCGTCAAAGCTATATAAAGTCTTTTCAACGAGCCAGTTTTTGAGCCTGAATTTAAAATTGTCAATACTGGGTGCGTCCTTCACGCTGGCTGGCAGTGCATTGTACAGGTCGGGGCCCATCACGTGCGGCATATTATCTGATTTTGCCAGCCTCCACACAGTGACGGCCAGCTTACCGGCCGCAGCGGCGCACGTGTTGCGGTTGTGTATATCCGACTGTTTTGGAAATGACTCCAGGTTTTGACGGACGTACACCACGACCTGGAATAGTACGATCGACGGAAATGTCAAAATCTTCAGCTTTCGAAAAATAGGTCTTACGGTAGTGCGTTGGGACGAAACACGTGCTATTGCCCGTATGGCCCTAAAAAAAATAAGTTTGTAATGAATAAACACATAGGCTATATTTATGTGTTTTAAAAATAAATGTCCACCCGTGCGAAGCCGGGACAGGCCGCTATTTCGATACATATTTTGTTTTCTATTGTGTAGTCTACATATTATATTGTTTAGTCCAGTGGATGCAAGTGTATGTCAATAAAAGCTTTGTGGTTGAGAAATAAATAAGTTAAGAGTGGAGTACAAGGGGAGTGTGGAGGGGAGGTGCGGGGGGAGTGTGGAGGGGAGTACACGGGGAGTGTGGAGGGGAGGTGCGAGGGGGGGATGCGGGGGAAGTACAGGGGGAGTATGAAGGGGAGGTGCGGGGGGAGTGTGGAGGGGAGTACAGGGGGGAGTGTGGAGGGGAGGTGCGGGGGGAGTGTGGAGAGGAGTACAGGGGGGAGTGTGGAGGGGAGGTGCGAAGGGGGATGCGGGGGGAGTGTGGAGGGGAGGTGCGAGGGGTGATGCGAGGGGGGGGGTGTGGAGGGGAGTGTGGAGAGGAGTGTGGGAGGAGTTTAGTGGGGAGTCATATGTCTAAGTTTAGTAAGAGGGCAGACGACTGTGTCACGTGCACGCGAATATGACGTTGTTATTTAATTACTGTTTTCTTCCGCTGCAAATAAAAAATGCTACCCATAGACACTATACCACGCGGACGAAGTCGCGGGCACAGCGAGTACTTCTATAAATCTATTATCTATACTAATATTATAAAGAGGAAAGATTTGTACCTTTTTTTGTATGTTTGTAATGAATAGGCTCAAAAAGTACTAAGCCGATTTAAACAATTCTTTTACCAATAGAATGCTACATTCTTCCAATTTGAGATAGGCTACATTTCATTTTGAAAAAAATTAGGGATCCTTGGTAAAATTTGAACAATATAACCGAAGGTGTAGAAAAATTAGTCTTAAAATGCCTTTCGTCGAATGCGCTGCCGAAACTATTAGCGATAGAACAAAATAATGTACAACAATATTGTCTACCCCGTGCGAAGCCGGGACGGGCTGCTAGTTAATATTATAAATGCGTTTGTAACTCTGTCTGTCTGTGTGGCTTTCACGCCAAAACTACTGAACCGATTGAAATGAAATTTGGTACACAGATAGTTGAGGGCCTGAGGAAGGACATAGGCTTCTTTTTATCGCGAAAAAAGTTTAAGGTTGTAAGGGGTTGAAAGTTGTATGGAAGTATCGTCATTTTTAGAGCTAGAAACATAAAACTTATTTTTTAGTCAGATTGTATATAGGTCATTGTTGATTTGATATAACAAAATATGACATTCAAAGTTTGTGCTGGGGGGGTAGAGGGAAGGGAGTACAGGGGGGAGTGTGGAGGGGAGTACAGGGGGAGTGTGGAGGGGAGGTGCGGGGGGAGTGTTGAGGGGAGTACAGGGGGAGTGTGAAGGGGAGGTGCGGGGGGAGTGTGGAGGGGAGTACAGGAGGGAGTGTGGAGGGGAGTACAGGGGGGAGTGTGGAGGGGAGTACAGGGGGGAGTGTGGAGGGGAGGTGCGGGGGGAGTGTGGAGGGGAGTACAGGGGGAGTGTGGAGGGGAGGTGCGGGGGGAGTGTTGAGGGGAGTACAGGGGGAGTGTGGAGGGGAGGTGCGGGGGGAGTGTGGAGGGGAGTACAGGAGGGAGTGTGGAGGGGAGTACAGGGGGGAGTGTGGAGGGGAGTACAGGGGGGAGTGTGGAGGGGAGGTGCGGGGGGAGTGTGGAGTGGAGTACAGGGGGAGTGTGGAGGGGAGGTGCGGGGGGAGTGTGGAGGGGAGTACACGGGGAGTGTGGAGAGGAGGTGCGAGGGGGGATGCGGGGGGAGTACAGGGGGAGTATGAAGGGGAGGTGCGGGGGGAGTGTGCAGGGGAGTACAGGGGGGAGTGTGGAGGGGAGGTGCGGGGGGAGTGTGGAGATGAGTACAGGGGGGATTGTGGAGGGGAGGTGCGAAGGGGGATGCGGGGGGAGTGTGGAGGGGAGGTGCAAGGGGTGATGCGGGGGGGTGTGGAGGGGAGTACAGGGGGGAGTGTGGAGGGGAGGTGCGAGGGGGGATGCGGGGGGGGGGGGTGTGGAGGGGAATAGATACTATACCACGCGGACGAAGTCGCGGGCACAGCTAGTTAATATTATAAATGCGTTTGTAACTCTGTCTGTCTGTGTGGCTTTCACGCCAAAACTACTGAACCGATTGAAATGTTTGGTACACAGATAGTTGAGGGCCTGAGGAAGGACATAGGCTACTTTTTATTGCGAAAGAAGGGTTGAAAGAGGTAAGGGGTTGAAAATAGGTGTTGAAAGTTGAATGGAAGTATCGTCATTTTTAGAGCTAGAAACTTAAAACTTATTTTTTAGTCTGTTGATCTGATATAAAAAAATATGACATTCAAAGTTTGTGCTGGGGGGGTAGAGGGAGGGGAGTTCAGGGGGGAGTGTGGAGGGGAGGTGCGGGGGGAGTGTGGAGGGGAGTACAGGGGGGAGTGTGGAGGGGATTACAGGGGGAGTGTGGAGAGGAGGTGCGGGGGGAGTGTGGAGGGGAGGTGCGGGGGGAGTGTGGAGGGGAGTACAGGGGGGAGTGTGGAGGGGAGTACAGGGGGGAGTTGGAGGGGAGGTGCGGGGGGAGTGTGGAGGGGAGTACAGGGGGAGTGTGGAGGGGAGGTGTGGGGGGAGTGTGGAGGGGAGGTGCGGGGGGAGTGTGGAGGGGAGTACAGGGGGAGTGTGGAGTGGAGGTTCGGGGGGAGTGTGGAGGGGAGGTTCAGGGGGAGTGTGGAGGGGAGGAGCGAGGGGGGATGCGTTGGCAGTACAGGGGGAGTGTGGAGGGGAGGTGCGGGGGGAGTACAGGGGGATTGTGGAGGGAGATTGTGGAGGGGAGTCTGGGGGGAGTGCGGGGGGAATGTGGGGGGGTGTTGAGGAGAGTTTAGTAAGAGGGCAGACGACTGTGTCACGTGCACGCGAATATGACGTTGTTATTTAATTACTGTTTTTTCCGCTGCAAATTAAAAATGCTACCCATAGACACTATACCACGCGGACGAAGTCGCGGGCACAGCTAGTAATATCTAAAAAATAAAATATTGACTTACAGAGTATACAACGTGAGTTTGAATTCGTATGTTATCCCGAAAGGTGGTGATAGGGACCATGGTTTTGCACAAGCTATGAAAACATTTCTGTGAAATACGAAATCTAAATCTTCCATACAAAAATAATAATCAATTGACAAAATATTTTGTGTGAAAACCCTACATCTTGGGCGGGGCCAGCGCTAATTTGGTAAATAGGTAAGTAGTAATAAAACTTACAAACTAGGTACATATCAATTTACTGGCTTTCCATGGTATAAGCACTCTGTTCTGAAGACGGGTAGCTACATAGGTAGGTACTACTACGAGTACTAGGTACAGGTAGGTTTTGCACACATTATTCACAAGCACTTAGGTAGGCCATACCTACGACAATTAAATGATTTTTGTACACTGAGTTTAACTTTTCAACATGCGCTCGCAACGAAATAGTCCACGAAATACTGAAAATAACTGAAATGCCTAAGTTTATTTTTAGATTTTCGAGTTCGGTTTCCTTTGACAGCTTAGACAATTTAACCAAATTGTCTAAGTTTGACAGTGCCGAATAATTTTAGGGTCCCGTCCCGTTTTCATTGAAATAAAAAACGGCGAAACAAACATTATGAAATACTTACTTAACCCAATATTGGGTTAAGTAAGTCGTGTGTATGATGACTTCGTAAGCTCTCGATTCGAATTAAATTAAACTAAATAGGCTACGATCGCACCGTGCAAATCGACTCTGTAGACTTTTAATCTAAAAAATATATTTAAGCAATAAACGAGTGTTTTCAGTGTTCGAGTAGCTAAATAAATGGGCTTAGAGCTGGAGTAAACGTTTTAACAACGAAATACGCAACAACTACTGAGAACAAAGTGAAAAAAGTGACGAAAGTGAACACGGTGATTTATTTGTAAACAAAGTGATAAATGTACAAAGCGCAAAAACTAAACTCTTTGTTCAACAAAAATACAACAATAGTGCATCGTGAAGTGATAAAATCTGACCAAAAAGACTAAAAAACAAACTGTTTCTAGTCTAGTGCTTATAAAAGTTGCAGGTAGCAAAATATAAAATCAACCGCAGAACAATTACCCAAAATCAATACGCAACATACAATCAGAAAATTCGTCGTTCTAGAAATTACTTCTCTAGCCGTGCGTTTGCCATTGCTGACTGTCAAGCGGAACTCCCGAGTTCAAACCCAAACTACACAACAAAACTATTGAACAATTTATTTTTTTCTTTTGCATATTTTATTTTCTTTGCATATTAAGTTGACCATGGACGAGCTAATGAAGGCAATCATGGCAATCGGCACACAACTTCAAGATCTCGATATTAAACTCTCCTCAAAAATGGATGTTTTAGATGGGAAACTAGTGAACTTCCAAACACAAATTGATGAAATAACAATAAAACAGGAAAAACAAGAAGAACGGTTAGATTATCTCGAAAAAGAAATACGCATTAGAAACCTGGTAATTTTTGGAGTGCCTGAGCAAGAGGAGTCCTACTCAGATCTAGAAAAAAATACACTGAAAATTATATCTGAAGACCTGCAAATAGAGTGTAAATCAAATGAAATTCAACATGCAAGACGCATCGGGAAGAAAGGAGAAAATCCTAGACCTATCAACGTGGGTCTTACCACTTATGGTAAAAAGATTTTGATAATGAATAATAAGCACAATCTGGATAAAACTGGTTTTTATATAAAAGAAGATTTCCCCCCAAAAGTGCTACAAGAACGAAAGAACCTACAGGAACAACTGAAAAAAGAAAAAGAAAAAGGAAATAAAGCGTTCATTAAATATAACAAACTAGTTGTGTGTGAACCAAATACCATACAAAATGAAAAATCTTACGATGAACAACCCACAAAAACAAAAGCTATTTCTGGAGAACCCAACCCAAATAAGAGTAGAAGAGATAGCAGTAGAGATAGCAGCCGAGCAGCGAAAAGGAACAAAATATATATGGAAAATAGAAATATATAGAACACTACGTCTCGTTAAAAAAAAAAAAAAAGTGCCAACCGCAAAACCCTGTGCTCATAAAATATATTGATCGAAGACAAGACCAACGGAAAAGCGAAATTAGTACCGCTCCCTCCAAATTGCATAAACATAGAATTAATATCACAAAAAAAGCATCCCAATACGGCTGGTCACCGCGGGAGAGCAAGACCAAAACCCTCCAATTCATACAAATAAATACTCGACTAGAGACACAGGGAAACAGAAGGCAATTATGAAAGACTAAAGCATCAACAGACCGCAAGCGCTGAAAAGAACTGGAGGAGGCCTTTACCCGAAAGGGGTCCTATAACTTAGCGAAAAATTATTAAATTAAAATAAGGATAAGATAATTATATACTTAATAATAATGAATATAAACATGTAAAATGTTTAAGTATATGAAAAGATAAATTAAATATATTATAGATAAGTACAATTCAAATCACTAAAATATTGTATGTGTAAGAATGCATGTATACTGTTAAGAGAACTGTAAACTTTTATCGATGTTATGGAATAAACAGGCTTTTTATTTTATTATTTATTATTATAAATAGGTACCTACTCTGTACGTACTTTATTTAAGTTTCTCGTATCATATCTTAAAGCAATGCCAAAGTCGGAGATTTTCATAAAGTAGGTAGTCGCAAAATGCACTTGTTGTTTATCACTCAATCACACAAATAAAACTTGTCTTACATATGTTTTGGTACGAAAGTACCTACCACTAGTTTTTTTACAATGTGTAAATAAAATAATTTTTAATGAGTGTAGGCATTGCATCACATCCTCTTCGTTCTGAATCATACAACAAATAAACAAAATAAATACTTGAACATAAATTCCATGAAAAATATTATACGGAACCCAACAGACCCCATTTTTATAAAATTAGGATGACGATTCAAAGGAGGCGGTAATACATTTTTATTGCTTTTTGACTTGCCAATGGCAGATTTTGGGTGTCAAATAAGACATAGTTCAACAGAGGTCAAGTACCTAATCAGCTGGTTATAGGGTTGCCTAACATGCTTTTAAGCAAAATCATGGCGTAAACTTTACACACCATTTGTTGAATGAAAAAGTCCTGATTCAGAAAAGTCATAGAACTAATGCTGTTGGCATTCAGGAGTAGCTTATCCCCCTTTCGGGATAACATATGAATTCAAACTCACGTTGTATACATCATTTTTACGTGAAATTATGACAAACTTGACTGGCCTCTAGCTCAGTTGGTAGTAGCTCTGCCTTCTGCGCCATAGGTCGTGGGTTCAATCCCCACCGAGAACAAATATTTGTGTGGTGAACATAAATGTTTGTTCTCTGTCTGGGTGTTATATTGTATTCTAAGTATGTATTTACAAAAAAAAATGTATTCAAGTATTATATCAGCTATCTGGTTCCCATATTACAAGCTCTGCTTAGTTTGGGGCTGGGTAGTGTTGTGTGAACTGTCCACATTATTATTATTATTATTATTAAACAATAGGTATATAAGGTCTATAAAATTGACAACATAAAAAATATAGGTAACCTAATTTCGAAACCCGATCAAAGCTGGATATTCTGCAGAAGGAATATTACAACTAGAATAAATCATTTTGCAAAATGAAAAATTTGAGCCAAAAAAGTTGTTGGTAGACAAGAATTGAACTCGGTACCGTAGCTCTGCAGCCGAGGGGCCTAGCCACTGGTCCAATTTGAGCGATGTCAGTATGTTGAAATTAGCTTATAGTTTGAAAACAACAAAATGCTTGTCTGTGTGCGTAATACGGATACGGATCTGCCAAGTATCAGCTCGAAGCCTTGGATTCTATTGAGCGGCGCGCCTGGAGGCTCATTGGAAATGACGAGCTGTTTGACTCCAAGCTCTATAGCTTGGAACACCGTCGTCGAGTGGCGTGTTTATCGGTCTTCTACCGTTTACATTTCGGGGAGTGCGCACAAGAACTGCACGACCTTATACCCCCATCACCCTTTTACCTCCGGACATCTAGGCGCACGGACAAGTGCCACTCTTTCATGGTAGATATTCCACATTCTCGTACAAAGCGCTTTGACTCCACTTTTATAGTACGAACTGCCAAGGAGTGGAACTCTCTTCCGCCGTCAGTATTTCCGGAACGTTACAATTTGGGAACTTTTAAGACAAGAGTGAACAGGTGGATTATGGCTAAGCATGCTCCATCTTAGGCTGCATCCTCACTTTCCATCAGGTGTGATGGCAGCCAAATGCTTAGCTATCTGTATGAAAAAAAAAAAAAAAAAAAATTTGTCTGCTTCAATCCCTGCGATTTTGATTTTTCCAACTTTAAGTACTTTTCAGACCAAAATAAACACGAATTATAGCTAGGGACATAATAAATAATTCGCTTTAAACGGGCCACATACTACTACAAAATAAAATACACGTTTTCATTTAAAAAATAAATAAAATGATGAAATTAGAACATCTACGCCATCTCTGGACTGGCCTCTAGCTCAGTTGGTAGTAGCTCTGCCTTCTGCGCCGCAGGTCGTGGGTTCGATCCCCACTGAGAACAAATATTTGTGTGGTGAACATAAATGTTTGTTCTCTGTCTGGGTGTTATATTGTATTCTAAGTATGTATTTACAAAAAAAAAAAATGTATTCAAGTATTATATTAGCTATCCGGTTCCCATATTACAAGCTCTGCTTAGTTTGGGGCTGGGTAGTGTTGTGTGAATTGTCCACAATATTAAAAAAAAAAAAAAATAATAATAAAAAAATCTCTTGACACTGATGCGCCTAGCGGACCAAGAGGCACCACCCTTCTTCTTCTTCTTCTTATCGTGTCACTGATTCTTTGCAAACCAAGTGTGGTGAAAGGATTTTAAGTGCGCCTCAAAGAGGCTCCTTTCGTGCACTTGACACATATTTTCGAATTTTTTAGGCACCACCTTAAAGAACAGTAATAGCAAGCAGAAGCAAGCATGACATTGACCTCTTGACATTGACAGTTTGAGATGTCAGTTTTGACAGTTGAAATATAAGATCTATGCATACAAATGTAGATATACTAAAGACGCACACATATACCATAGAAATCTGCTTCTTCTTTTTTCGTGAAAATAAGATCGGCCTAAACTTGTATTACGTTGTAACTTGTAAGTTTTTGTCGGATCGGTGAATCTTCAGGGATTTGCCGAACTATTGATAGCGTGCTACGTAGGCCTAGGCCTAGCGTCTTTGCCCAATGGCTTTATGCAGAGTCTGTCTGGTCGGCGACATTAGGCTATTGGACCTTAGCAGGATCTACAAGGAGGTTTACCAAAAACTTACAAACACTGAGGTACGTTTCTAAAGCCCGCTCCACATTTTGTAGGAACACTATTACAATGTTGGAGCTACTCATGAGCCCAGGAAGTTTCTAGTGCTTCTTGAAGGAGTTAAGCTGGTTGTAGACATACTAAGATACACCCTCACTCCTAATAGATTGCCATAAGGCTTGCGCACTTCCGAGAGATCTGCGTTGGCGATCAGTGAAACAATGTCAAATATGACAGCGTTTTGCTTTTGTGCCCAGTGTTTAAATGGGTTTTCAGTCATTTTGAAAGTCACACAGCATTTTTATTTTAATTGTTTTACTGTTTTACTTTATTTTAATTCTGAGTTTTGTTGTGTAATTTCGGTGGTATTTTAACCAACATTACCTACTTGAGGTTTTAGCTCAAAGTGTTAGCAGTTGGAATAAAAGTGTATTATGGTGATATTCTGATTTCGCTGATGGGTTTGAAACAAAACACCATCATTTTGATTTCAAAGCCAAGTAGGGCCGACTCGATTTTGACTGACTCGACTTGACGGAAAAGTATTTTATCTTTGTAATATATTATCACTAGCTGTGCCCGCGACTTCGTCCGCGTGGTATAGTGTCTATGGGTAGCATTTTTAATTTGCAGCGGAAGAAAACAGTAATTAAATAACAACGTCATATTCGCGTGCACGTGACACAGTCGTCTGCCCTCTTACTAAACTTAGACTTAGACATAATGGCGTCGTACTACGCCACACTTTCATCCCCTCCCGCATTCCTCTCCGAACTCCCCCCACACTCCCCCCACTCTCCTCAACACCCCCCCACATTCCCCCCGCACTCCCCCCAGACTCCCCTCCACAATCCCCCTGTACTCCCCCCGCACCTCCCCTCCTCACTCCCCCCTGTACTCCCCTCCACACTCCCCCCGCACCTCCCTTCCACACTCCCCCTGTACTCCCCCCGCATCCCCCCTCGCTCCTCCCCTCCACACTCCCCCCTGTACTCCCCTTCACACTCCCCCCTGTACTCCCCTCCACACTCCCCCCGAACCTCCCCTCCACACTCCCCCTGTACTCCCCTCCACACTCCCCCCAGACCTGCCCTCCAACTCCCCCCTGTACTCCCCTCCACACTCCCCCGCACCTCCCCTCCACACTCCCCCTGTAATCCCCTCCACACTCCCCCCTGTACTCCCCTCCACACTCCCCCCGCACCTCCCCTCCACACTCCCCCCTGTACTCCCCTCCCTCTACCCCCCCAGCACAAACTTTGAATGTCATATTTTTTTATATCAAATCAACAGACTAAAAAATAAGTTTTAAGTTTCTAGCTCTAAAAATAACGATACTTCCATACAACTTTCAACCCCTATTTTCAACCCCTTACAACCCTTTTTTCGCAATAAAAAGTAGCCTATGTCCTTCCTCAGGCCCTCAACTATCGGTGTACCAAATTTCATTTCAATCGGTTCAGTAGTTTTGGCGTGAAAGCCACACAGACAGACAGAGTTACAAACGCATTTATAATAATAATAAGGATTAATCTCATTCTCATTATACTACTTTGACACTGGCAAAATTGATCCGAAAAAGACAGATGCCATTCATTAAGAAGAAGAAGAGTTTAAATATGAGTACAGGAGCCTAACACAAGTTACAAGTGCCCCTACTATTACTGAAAAATTAGAAGCATGTATTGGTCATTTCAGTCCATACTACTCATGGGCTATGTATTGATAAAATAAAATATGAAATTTTCCTATATGTGTAATGTTTCAGTTTGATACAGAAACAGAGTATGGCATGCCTAGCACAGTATGCTATGTCTGTCACCGGCTGCTGCAGAGGTGCCACATGTTCTCCGAGATGGCTCGCACATCCAACAGAATACTACAAGATCTGCTGCACAGTGGCAATGAGGTAAAACTGAGCCCCATATTAAATAGGCTCATCCACTAAAAATAGATAACCATGGGTGCCCATGGTTTCGTACATTTGGTAGATCTTTTTTTATTTCTGTTAAATTTTTGGGATATAAAGTAACCTTATACATAAATCCAGGTGGCAATCTAACTGTGACTCGGTGTTGCTATAGTTTTGGCACCACCCGAGGATCGCCTATTCCTAAAAACACAACTAGTAGATTAATATGGATTAAATTAAACTAAGATGTTGTTTTCTGTCTTTTCAGGTAACACTTAATGCACTGAAACTGCAACCTCAGAATGTAATACTGAAGTTATCCTTGACTCAAGCAGTGCACTTGTCTCCAAGTGGTTTAACAGATGCATCAAGCAGCCTTGTTGTTGTAAAAGATGAACTAATACTTGAGTACAAAGAAGAAAAAGAAGATGAAACTCCTGAACACGAAGAAGTAAAAGATGAACTAATACTTGAGTACAAAGAAGAAAAAGAAGATGAAACTCCTGAACACGAAGAAGTAAAAGATGAACTAATACTTGAGTACAAAGAAGAAAAAGAAGATGAAACTCCTGAACACGAAGAAGTAAAAGATGAACAAATACTTGAGTACAAAGAAGAAAGAGAAGATGAAACCCCTGAACACGAAGAAGTAAAAGATGAACAAATACTTGAGTACAAAGAAGAAAGAGAAGATGAAACCCCTGAACACGAAGAAGTAAAAGATGAACAAATACTTGAGTACAAAGAAAAAAGAGAAGATAAAACCCCTGAACACGAAGAAGTAAAAGATGAACAAATACTTGAGTACAAAGAAGAAAGAGAAGATGAAACCCCTGAACATGAAGAAATTGATATTGACAAGTTCGAGTTAGAGTCTTTCAGTGATGTAAATGTCAATTATGATTCAAATACTGTTCGAGAAAGTAGTAGTAATGGTATCTATAATATGCATTCATGCTTCATATGCGATGTATGTCACAAAATATTCCACAAGAGATTTCACTTGGTGATACATTTAAAGATTCACACCAGAGGAATGACATATTCATGTGGCAGATGTGAAAAGACATTCAATAAAAAATGGAGTTTAACAAGTCACATGCGAATTCACTCTGGAGAAAAGCTATATGCCTGCAATAGATGTGAAAAGACATTCGCTCATAAATGTGCTTTAACAACTCACATGCGAATAATTCACATTGGAGAAAAGCCATATTCTTGCAATAGATGTGAAAAGACATTCGCTTATAAATGTGCTTTCACAAGACACATGCGAATGCACACTGGAGAAAAGCCATATTCCTGCAATAGATGTGAAAAGTCATTCAATCATAATAGTCATTTAACAAGTCACATGCTAATTCACACTGGAAAAAAGCCATATTCCTGCAATAGATGTGAAAAGACATTCAATCATAATAGTCATTTAATATATCACATGCGAATTCACACCGGAGAAAAGCCATATTCCTGCAATAGATGTGAAAAGACATTCAATCAAAATAGTAATTTAACAGGTCACCTGCGAATTCACACTGGAGAAAAGCCATATTCTTGCAACACATGTAAAAGGACATTCACTCATAAAAGTACTTTAACAATACACATGCGAACACACACTGGAGAAAAGCTATATGCCTGCAATCAATGTGAAAAGACATTCGCTCACAAAACTAATTTAACAACTCACATGCGAATTCACTCTGGAGAAAAGCTATATGCCTGCAATAGATGTGAAAAAACATTCGCTCAAAAATGTAATTTAACAATTCACATGCGAATTCACACCGGAGAAAAGCCATATTCCTGCAATAGATGTGAAAAGTCATTCAATCAAAAATGTGTTTTAACACGTCACATGCGAATTCACACTGGAGAAAAGCCATATTCCTAAATAGACATAGACATAGACAATCATTTATTTGCTTCTTTGCACACAACATACAATACATGAATAGATGAAAATCAATTATAAATAAGAATACAAAAGTAATAACAATGATAAAAAGAGGATGACCGAAATTAAATAACTAACAGAACATTATTATTATGATAGATTTCTGTATTTTACGTGCGTGACCTACGAGGCTAGACTTTGTTATAGGCGATGGTTACCACTTAAAATCAGGTGGGCCATATATGCTTGTTCCATCAGCTATTTGTAAAAAAAAACAATCTTAAAGTTTTACCAATCAGACAAAAAAAATAATTGACTAAATCGGTTCATAAATGACAGAGATACCTAGACCTACTACCTATGCAGTAACAAACAATAAAACAAAACGGATAAACCGATTTTTATGAAATTTCTATTGGACTAATTAAAAACAATGGATTTTCAGATAAAAAAAGTTTTCAAATCGGCTCATAAATGACGAAATTATGCGTTAGCAAACCGATTTTAATCCTATATCTTTGAAACGAGAAAAACTTGCATTATATCTTATCTTATCTTATACCTTTAAACGAGAAAATCTTGTATATATATATTTAAATATTTAGGATCTCGGAAATGGCACCAACGATTTTCATGAAATGTCACGTTATTCGTGTAGTAAATAATCAACTTTATCATAAAATCATAACTCCTAGCGCCATCTGTTGCTTAAGTCATGAAATAGTGGGACAGAGAACGCTATCTATTGACGAGTAGTGGAGTTTATAATTATGTCGGTAAGGTCGAAAAATATTATTAATATTTCATCAGTATGTAAGTAATTCGTATTTAAATATAATTCGGAACAACAGTTTACCAAAAAAAAAATACCGAGCGAAGCTCGGTCACCAACTTCTAGTATAATCTGGATCTCGGAAACGGCTTCAACGATTTCCACGAAATTTTTTATATATAGGGGATTTTGGGGGCGATAAATCGATATTACTAAGTTTCATTTTAAAAAAATCGTGTTTTAAGTTTTCTTCAATCAACTTTTTCATAATATCATAACCACTACAAAACTACTGGGTGGCTGCCTTAATCAATCCCAATGCCGGTCAAGTTTATTACATTAACTAACCATTCGTGTGAACTCCTACTGTAATGTTCTCTGTTTATTTTATTTTTTGATTTGCTATTGTATGTGTTGTGTTAGTTTTAGGAATGGATCTTGTGACATCTGAATAAACAAATTTTAATTTATTTTAATTACTCCTGGCGCCATCTGTTGCTAAACTCACGAAGTAGTGTGACAGAGAATGCCATCTATTGATCTACTACGTAAACACTCGAGACACAATTTCCAACGATGTTTCTATGTTATTGCGTTTTTAAATATAATTTCTAAAAAACACAATTTACCAAAAAAAAATAGTAACCAACTGCTAGTAAAATAAAAAGCAGCCAAGTGCGAGTCGGACTCGCCCATGAAGGGTTCCGTAGCACGACGAACTACAAAAACCTTTATATTATGTTACTTGATGTAACATAATAAGGTTCTTGTAGTTCGTCGAAAGGTAAATTGCGGTTTACGGTTTATGACGTATAAAAAAAAAACTACTGACTAGATTTCGTTCAAACCAAATATCGTTGGAAGTTTGCATAGTAATGTACAACATATATTTTTTTTAGTTTTATCATTCTCTTACTTTAGAAGTTAGAGGGGGGGGACCAACTTTTTTCTACTTTGGAAGTGTCTCTCGCGCAAACTATTCACTTTAGAAAAAAACGATATTAGAAACCTCAACATCATTTTTGAAGACCTATTCATAGATACCCCACACGTATGGGTTCGATGAAAAAAAAATTTTGAGTTTCAGTTTCAAGTATGGGGACCCCCGAAATTTATAGTTTTTTTTTATTTTTATGTAAAAAACTTAATGCGGTTCACAGAATACATCTACTCGCCAAGTTTCATCAGTCTAGCTCTTACGGTTTCGGAGAAAAATGGCTGTGACATACGGACGGACAGACAGACAGACATGACGAATCTATATGGGTTCCGTTTTTGCCATTTGGCTACGGAACCCTAAAAATGAGACCAATCTGGATTTAAACGTTCCAAGTGAAAAAAAAACTCAAATAGGCTCCAAAATGACGATGTAGGTATTGCTGTAATAACGCCAGAACGGCTGAAGGAATCTGGATGAAATTTGGCACAGAGACAGATTTATAGTCTGGACTAGCACATAGCCTACTTTTTATCCCGCTTCAATGTATGTTTCCCGCAGGATGGATTCGTTTTAATCTCTAAGAATAAAAGAAAGTCGTGTTAGTTACACTATGTATAACTCAAGAACGGCTGAACCGATTTGGCTGAAAATTGGTGCGGAGCTGCGGAGGTAGCTTATACAAGGTGTATCTAAATATGTGTACTATGCGAAGGTGGGGGGTTTCAGACCACAATGGTGATCAGTTGTGGGGGGGAGATAATTAAAAATTCCTATTTTCAGTTTCCCATACAAAAATATTTAATTTCATAATGCCTAAATAAATTGACAACCCTATCCTTGGAACCCCTTGACCCCTTGACCTACTACCTCTGTAGGTCTACTACTACTACCTACTACCTCTGTAGCTTGTATTACTGTACTACCTGTGTAGTTTAGGGTTGTCACTTTGTATAAAGTCAGCTGTTCATGTTGAAACTTCGTTGCAGTTTTTTTCAGAGATACCAATCGAAGTTCGAAAAGTCGTTGAACAAAAGTTGTTCCCCGGGGGGTGGAAATTCACCCCCCTTCAGGATAGTACACATATTTTGATACACGTTGTATAGAACCAGTACCCGAAGTCCGAGTTTTGCTACCACATTTCGTTACCAAATGAAATCAGAAATATTTATTGCATAACTGTTGTACAGATAAGATCTTAATGGCTAGGTAGGTACAGTTTTCACAGTTTGTCCGTTCCGGACGTACAATAAAAGGGCAATGGGAAGTTTGTGCCCAATAACAACAAAACAATTTTGTTTTCGTTTCGCTTACGTGTCTCTGTCTTTTGTATGGAGAAAAAATGAGACGGCAAAAATACGTTATGTGATGAATTTCAATAATGGTTCTAATTTTAATGGTTTAATATAAATTACTATTATGATATTTGATGACACTTGTCATATTTGTTTGTAAAATAGTCTGTCAACTTCATGGAAAATGCCGTTGGCAATTATGTATGGTTAGTCAGTTGAATCGATTGATTTAAAATATGTCTGTGGATCTGAATAATTTGTTTGTAAATAAATAATGATTTTAATTGTCATTAATCATGATAACTGTTTTAAGAACTAGTTTGTTTGTTTAGTTTATGTAAAAGTATTATTAATGGTGATTGATTCAAAATGTCTGCACTGCATACTGGCAACGCTTCCGGCGATAAAGATGGCGGTCGGGCTCGACTGCTCGATCGCCATTCTGGAACGAGCGCTCGGAAGAGTTGGTCGCATGCAATGCAAGCTACTTTGTAAAACCACGTGGCTTAGAGTTGGTAATTTGTGAAGTACTAGAGAGATTGTAACGTAGAAGGAAGTGAACAATATAGTTTGATTGGACAACAGTGGGAGTTTTATTACATCTCCGAAGTGGTAAGTACACGCCCAATTTTATTGTTCTGATGACGTTTATTGCATGATGGATAATGTGTAATTAAACTTAATTGAATTAATGGATCTTTGATAAAAATATTTAAATTTTTCTTGAGAAAATTTAAAGAGGGTACTCAAAAAAAAAAAAACTTGCTCTGAAGCATTGTTACCATGTGTTGTGGGTTTTCATAGGGGGATGAAATTTTCGTCATTTTTGTGCTACGACGCACCGTTTACGAGATACCCACAATCTAACATTATTCTTAGATTATCGGTCTTTTCTTTTAAATTTATTTATTAGGTTATGCCTACCCTAAAATGTGTGTGGAATCATATGAAATTTGATATTAGCCGCTCATCCGAACATGAAATGGCCTGCACCTAATATTTAACGACTTTGACTACTTAGTTAAGCTGTTCCATTTCAATCAATTGACATTCACTTAATTTTTGGAATATACGCTAAGTTTAACGAAAGATATTTTAAAAATATTAACGAACTTAATAACAGCAAATAGTTTTACATTATTATGCATTACGATGATCATTTTATTGGTTAGCCTCTGATAACACATGACTCGTGTTACCGTGTATGAAATTAAGTGAAGGTACTTGAGTGTAAAAAACAAGCTTGAGTGTTAAACGCAAGTCAGTCCTCTGTAGCATTCTTGTTACTTTTTGATATGCAGAACTGTTGGGTACTTAGGCAAGGCCTACTTTCCTGTCTAGAACCATAAACAAACATTTTTATGTCCATGCTAATAGTCGCCATTGTGCCGATGTAGCCTATGTACAAAATTAAATAAATACCCTTAAATAAATTAGAATCTCTGTTGGCATAAGCAGGGTGTTATTGGCTGGGTTATGTTGAAATTATTATTTGGTAGGTTTCTGGAAATATTTATTTCTTATAATTTACTTAACATCAAAAATGAGTGATTGAATAAAGTTTCATAATAAAGTGGCCGTAAATAGCAAAGACCGAGCACAATCTTGAATTTCATAAAAGCCGGTACGGTCTTTGTCATGGACCGGGCGTAACCATAAATTTGATATAGGGGCTATCCGATAGTGCTAAAACTATTCATGTACTGCTAATACCATAGCAGCTCAGTAAAGTTTGAGTAGCCTCTAACTGCAAATGTCTAACCATGCTGGATTTAAAATAAGCAAGTTAATGATCATGATCAAGCCTACCGAAGCGAGTTTTTGAAGCAAAGTGAGCTAATGCTATCAAAATTGTAGACTATTTATTTATTTTTATTTCTTAGGTAAACAATCAGCAGATACTTATAATCTAATTGATAATTTAAAACGACAACTAGGGTCCATTAAACAGGTTTCACATAGTGAGACTATTGGAGCTTAAAAAAAAAAAATGATATTAAGTAATGAGAGACTAAGGTAGACAAACTATAAAATGAAGATACAATTTTTTTAAGAAATTACAATTAAAACAGAAAAACAAAAAGTACAATAAGAAAAAAAAAAAAAAAAGCATATGGAACCTGGGGAGTCTCCTCGAAACAGCATTTTGACAAAATGTTAGTAGCAATTCTTGGTGGTTTTGAGCAAACAGATCTAGTTTGGGGACGTTAACCAGGCCATTGAACGTAATTACTGCTCGACTAAAGAAAGTGTTTTGGGATCTGTGTTTGGCTATGTACGCCATAGAAGTAAAGATTAATTTTGGAACCAAGTGAGTACAGTTTGGCTATTTTCACCTAAGAAGATGAAATTGATTTTGGAACCAAGTGAGTTCAGTTTGGCTATGTAGGTACGCCTTAGAAGATGAAATTGATTTTGAAACCAAGTGAGTTCAGTTGACTATGTACGCCTTAGAAGTTGAAATTGATTTTGAAACCAAGCGAGTTCAGTTTGACTATGTACGCCTTAGAAGTTGAAATTGATTTTGAAACCAAGCGAGTTCAGTTTGACTATGTACGCCTTAGAAGTTGAAATTGATTTTGAAACCAAGCGAGTTCAGTTTGACTATGTACGCCTTAGAAGTTGAAATTGATTTTGAAACCAAGAGAGTTCAGTTTGACTATGTACGCCTTAGAAGTTGAAATTGATTTTGAAACCAAGCGAGTTCAGTTTGACTATGTACGCCTTAGAAGTTGAAATTATGTTTGGAACCATGCGAGATCTGTTTGGTCAAAGTTCAAAAAGTTCAAAATGTTCAAAATGTTCAAAAAGTTCAAAATGTTCAAAATGTTCAAAATGTTCAAAATGTTCAAAATGTTCAAAATGTTCAAAATGTTCAAAATGTTCAAAATGTTCAAAATGTTCAAAATGTTCAAAATGTTCAAAATGTTCAAAATGTTCAAAATGTTCAAAATGTTCAAAATGTTCAAAATGTTCAAAATGTTCAAAATGTTCAAAATGTTCAAAATGTTCAAAATGTTCAAAATGTTCAAAATGTTCAAAAAGTTCAAATTGATCAAAAAGTTTAAAAGAAAAAATGTTTGAAAAGCTGAAGATCATTTTTTGGATTTGGATTAAAAGTAAAGATTTTGGGTTAAGATTATATAAGTTTTTGGATATGAGTAAAAGTTAAGCTGGATTAGAGTTAAAGTTATTTGAGTTTAAAATTAATGTTTTGGATTCCAAGTATACAAATTCGTTCAGTATTGCCAGTGTCGAGTGAGGATATTATAATAAAAGATGAAAAAACGATGAATTAATTATGAATTACAAATGAAATAATGATGAATTTAAGATGAATTTAAGATGAATTTAAGACGAATTTAAGATGAATTTAAGATGAATTTAAGATGAATTTAAGACGAATTTAAGATTAATTTAAGATGAATTTAAGATGAATTTAAGATGAATTTTAGATGAATTTTAGATGAATTTAAGATGAAATTTAGATGAATTTAAGATGAAATTTAGATGAATTTAAGATGAATTTAAGATGAATTTAAGATGAATTTAAGATGAATTTAAGATGAATTTAAGATGAATTTAAGATGAATTTAAGATGAATTTAAGATGAATTTAAGATGAATTTAAGATGAATTTAAGATGAATTTAAGATGAATTTAAGATGAATTTAAGATGAATTTAAGATGAATTTAAGATGAATTAAATATGAATTAAATATGAATTAAATATAAATTAAAGATACAATAAATGTGAACTAATTATAAATTAAAGATTAGCGATTTATAAAACATTTATAAAATATTAACTTAAGATTAACTAAAGATGAATTGCAGTTATAGGAGTTCAATTACAATTTTACAGTTCAGCTTTACAACTGAATCAGTTTTCAATAAAAAAATAAAAATTGAACCAAGATTCCAAATTAAGTTAATACGTCATAAACCTGAACCATTAGATTGGTTACGCACCGAAACAGTCTCTGTCGATAAGATGTTTACATTTCAGCAAAAACAATGAGAATATGACAGTACAATCATGTTCGTGCCTGCAGTACCATGGCAGGGCATGGCATGGAGGAATTCAAGTAAATAAGTTCTTCACTGTCAGAATTTATGATGGCGTTTTCATGCATTTACTGAGCTAAGTTAAACGTATCTTTTGTAGTATTTAAAGCGCAAGACTAAGTACAGAGAACTCGTCCAAATGCCGTGGATAGTGTACATTTAGTGTTTTATATTTTTGGAATACATTGTTACTTTTTAATTATTTCACAATTGGAAAACCTATTCATTTCAACTAGATATAAAGCAGATGAATGATAATAGATTTATTCACAGTGTGCTTGCAGATCTGTAAATTTTATGACGAGTTTCAGATCCTTAAAACTCCAGGCAAAGTTAGTAGCGATGCACCGCAGAAGGTGCCACAGGACACAGCCGTGACGCACCGCATCAGCAGCATGAGCAGTGATGCGTCACGGGAGGCGCCGCACCAGCGCAGCGGCCTGAGTCGGGATGCGCCATAGAAGGCGCCGCACCAGCGGCCTGAGTCGTGATGCGCCACGGAAGGCGCCGCATCAGTGGTCTGAGCCGTGATGCGCCATGGAAGGCACCACATCAGCAGCTTGAGCCATGACGCGCCTCTGAAGGTGCCGCAGTAACAGGCTGAGTTCCGTATTAAGGAGAAGAATTATGTAGTTTATTACCACAATTTCATTTTGTTTTATATTTTATTTTATTTGTTTATTAGGTACACAAAACAGAGTACAATCGATAATTTACAGGCATAAATACTATTAAATTATGAGCTAGACAGTACCCCAAAACATGCGTACACAGAATGCATTGAACAGGTTATGTAGATAGTGTGTAACCAGGCTTAACTAGTAGTAGGTGATTAAAGTTAACATTTACTTGGAACTTAGGTGTACTCATACAATTATTTTATTACAGTAAGTCACTTCGAGTTAAGACTCGAAGAGAGTGCAGAATTAATGAACTAACTAATAAGAGTTTTCGGCACACTCTAATGAAAGAGTGGCCAAAGCTGCATTCTTGAATTTATTTTGATTATTGTTAAAGATATCAATTTTATCACTGTATTTAATCAATAAATCGTTAAATAGGCGACACATTCTGACAACGGGGTTATAATAAGAAGTGTTGTTTGAATGGACTTGTAGGGCGAAAGTGTTCTGAAAGGGTTGCCGAGGTCTAGGCTTTATATTTAGATTAATAAGATAAAGTAAGCAAGGAGAGTCGATATGCGAGTGGATAATTTTGAAAAGATACAGTAGATCATGATATTTGCGATGATTTTCTAATAACATTAAATGAAAATGATGGAGCTTTGCAGTATAGTTATATTCAGAAACTTTTTCTGGACCCTCTCAATCCGGTCAACGTGAATATTGTAGTAGGGAGACCAAATTACTATTTGACTTTTAAAACAATTAACTGTTTGACTGTATTTTTAACCATGTACATGTTTTCCTATCACAATCTGAGTATAATTTATGTTATTGGAATATTTAATTTAAATAATATTTTACCCGAATGGATTGTTTATGGCTGGGATGCGAAGACTTTTCTCATACAAAACTGTTATTATTATCTTACGAGAAATTTCATTTAGTTAATTTTTTTTTGCATACAGGCTTTGAATATGGTAAACGGGATATTTAACTTTAGTTATTTTTAGATAGAATTATATTTTTAATATCTGTTTATTCTAAGAAATGACTAAGATTTATTTGGGTGTCTTCGTATCTTCTACTTAATAATTTCATTTTGTTTACGAGTTTAATATTGTAATTTTGGATTTGTCTTAATTTGTTCTTATTAGTTGTTTGAATTTTGGTAGTCATTCAAGTTTCAAGTTTTGTTTATTCATACATATACATAGTTATCATGTTATCATTATGCTCTCAGCATGTGCTTCCAGAGTAAGCACACTGTCGGATGGCCGAATTTGATAGACATTAGATTTTTTTTAGATTGTATTTGAATGGTCATCTTTTCTCATTATTTGTTTTAAATTCAAGCTTTGTTTATTAAGTTATCATATTATATTGTGCACTTAGCATGTGCTTCCAGAGTAAGCACAATATCGGATGGCCGAATGTGATGAATTTCAATAATGGTTCTAATTTTAATGGTTTAATATAAATTACTATTATGATATTTGATGACACTTGTCATATTTGTTTGTAAAATAGTCTGTCAACTTCATGGAAAATGCCGTTGGCAATTATGTATGGTTAGTCAGTTGAATCGATTGATTTAAAATATGTCTGTGGATCTGAATAATTTGTTTGTAAATAAATAATGATTTTAATTGTCATTAATCATGATAACTGTTTTAAGAACTAGTTTGTTTGTTTAGTTTATGTAAAAGTATTATTAATGGTGATTGATTCAAAATGTCTGCACTGCATACTGGCAACGCTTCCGGCGATAAAGATGGCGGTCGGGCTCGACTGCTCGATCGCCATTCTGGAACGAGCGCTCGGAAGAGTTGGTCGCATGCAATGCAAGCTACTTTGTAAAACCACGTGGCTTAGAGTTGGTAATTTGTGAAGTACTAGAGAGATTGTAACGTAGAAGGAAGTGAACAATATAGTTTGATTGGACAACAGTGGGAGTTTTATTACAGTTACGTAGTTAGAGTTGATAACTCATCATTTTTTCATTCAAAAGAGAGAGACACGTAGGCGAAACGAAAACATCATTTGGTAACGAAATGTTGTAAATGTATTGGGACTTTGGGTACAGGAGACGGACATAGAGACCCTTCCCACTAAAGACATTTGTATGGGCACCGATCCGTTTACCCTTTCAAATGGAAGCTTCTCAAAACATGTTGTAAAAAATTACTTCCAAACAAATTTACAACTTCCCAAAAGCGGAGGTCGGGGTTGGAGAATCTGGAGACAATGCTGAGGATGTGTTTTCCTTCCAATGATAATAGCAAGCAAAGTACCTAGACGAAAAAACATAATTGATTAAAGCTTGATGACTAAAATATGGTGTTATTACTTATTACTCTTTGATTTGTAATATGATTATGAATTTGAGTGAGAAAAATCGATCTAACATTAAAACAGGAAATTCCGCTTTTTTTGTTGAAAATCCGCGTTTTTGGAGTACCTTTACCGCATTTTCAACTTTCGCATCTGGCAGCACTGGCTTGTGTTATGATTTGTTATTGTCGGATCGAAGAATCTTCAGGGATTTGCCGAACAACTATTGATAGCGTGCTACGTAGGCCTAGGCCTAGCGTCTTTGCCCAATGGCTTTATGCAGAGTCTGTCTGGTCGGCGACATTAGGCTATTGGACCTTAGCAGGATCTACAAGGAGGTTTACCAAAAACTTACAAACACTGAGGTACGTTTCTAAAGCCCGCTCCACATTTTGTAGGTACACTTTAACAATGTTAGAACTACTCATGAGCCCAGGAAGTTTCTAGTGCTTCTTGAAGGAGTTAAGCAGGTTGTAGACATACCTACTAAGATAAACCCTCAGTCCTAATAGAATGCGCACATCTAAGAGATCTGCGATGACGATCAGTGAAACGCTGTCAAATAGGTTTGACAGCGTTTTGCTTATAAGCGCAAGGCCTTAAGGGTCTTATTAATAATCCTGGCGTAGCGTTGGACTAGTTAATCCGTGTTTTGTCACATTTGCTCGAGTTGACAATTGCATGTCAATGCAAGAGACAAAACACGGATTAACTAGTCCAAAGCTACGCCAGGATTATTAATAAGGCCCTAAGAGTTTAAATGTGAGTACAGGAGCCGAACACAAGTTACAAGTGACAAGTTACTATTACTGAAAAATTAGAAGCATGTATTGGTCATTTCAGTCCATACTACTCTTGAGCTATGTATTAATTAAATAATATATGAAATATTCCTATATGCGTAATGTTTCAGTTCGATACAGGAACAGAGTATGGCATGCCTAGCACAGTATGCTATGTCTGTCACCGGCTGCTGCAGAGGTGCCACATGTTCTCCGAGATGGCTCGCACATCCAACAGAATACTACAAGATCTGCTGCACAGTGGCAATGAGGTAAAACTGAGCCCTATATTAAATAGGCTAACCCACTAAAAATAGATAACCATGGGTGCCCATGGTTTCGTACATTTGGTAGATCTTTTTTCTATTCCTGTTAAATTTTTGGGATATTAAGTTTATATTGTTGCTATGGTTTTGGCACCCCCCGAGGATTGCATTCTCAGCTCCAATTCCTAAAAACACAGCTACTGAATTAACATAGATTAAATTGAACTAAGATGTTGTTTTCTGTCTTTTCAGGTAACACTTAATGCACTGAAAGTGCAACCTCAGAATGTAATACTGAAGTTATCCTTGACTCAAGCAGTGCACTTGTCTCTAAATAGTTTAACAGGTGAGTCAAGCACTCCTGTAGTTGTAAAAGATGAACAAATACTTGAGTACAAAGAAGAAAGAGAAGATGAAACCCCTGAACACGAAGAAATTGATTTTGAGAAGTTCGAGTTAGAGTCTCTCAGTGATGTAAATGTCAATTATGATTCAAATGATTCAAATACTGTTCGAGAAAGTAGTAGTAATGATATCTATAATATGCATTCATGCTTCATATGCGATGTATGTCACAAAATATTCCACAAGAGATTTCACTTGGTGATACATTTAAAGATTCACACCAGAGGAATGACATATTCATGTGGCAGATGTGAAAAAACATTCAATAAAAAATGGAGTTTAACAACTCACATGCGAATACACACTGGAGAAAAGCCATATTCTTGCAATAGATGTGAAAAAACATTCGCTCATAAATGTGCTTTAACAACTCATGAGCGAATTCACACTGGAGAAAAGCCATATTCCTGCAATAGATGTGAAAAGACATTTGCTCATAAAAGTACTTTAACAGAACACATGCGAATACACACTGGAGAAAAGCCATATTCTTGCAATAGATGTGAAAAGACATTCAATCAAATTAGTCATTTAACAGGTCATATGCGAATTCACACCGGAGAAAAGCCATATTCTTGCAATAGATGTGAAAAGACATTCAATCAAAATAGTCATTTAACAAGTCACATGCGAATTCACACTGGAGAAAAGCCATATTCCTGCAATAGATGTGAAAAGACATTCACTCATAAAAGTTCTTTAACAGAACACATGCGAATACATACTGGAGAAAAGCCATATTCTTG
Organism: Thera britannica; assembly: GCA_939531255.2. NCBI lineage: Eukaryota > Metazoa > Arthropoda > Insecta > Lepidoptera > Geometridae > Thera > Thera britannica. Next base: position 22,077,556 of record OW618041.2, on the reverse strand, counting down.
CAATAGATGTGAAAAGACATTCGCTTATAAATGTGCTTTTACAAGACACATGCGAATTCACACTGGAGAAAAGCCATATTCCTGCAATAGATGTGAAAAGTCATTTGCCCAAAAATTTGTTTTAACAAGTCACTTGCGAATTCACAGTGGAGAAAAGCCATATTCCTGCAATATATGTGAAAAGACATTCAATAAAAAATATCATTTGACACGTCACATGCGAATTCACACTGGAGAAAAGTCATGTACTTAATACTCTTATATTGTCATCACATTGGTAGGTTTATTTAACACTAGCTGTTATAATAACCCGCGACTTCGTGCGCGTGGTTATTATAAAGTCATACTTTGAGTTCGTTTAAAAGAAACTATTATGGCAGAAGGCGGACAACTCTTGATATTTTTTTTCGCGTATTTTTTTAAGTCTATTTTTCATTACTCATACTCTGAAAGTAGGTCTGAAGTTGCCTGAGGGGCCTAATTGAAAGTAATACTTTCAGCCCTAGGGAGAATCGCTTTCTACTGACAGTTGTCAAATTATAAAAAAAGAACAAGTTCTATTTTATTCAACCATGTTCCAACTTTCTAAAGTCTTTCTAACTGCAAGGAGGTTGTTTAACCAAATTCCAACTTTTTATTCAGCAAGTAGGTTGGAAACCCATTACAACGGTAAGAAGTTTAAAAAGTCTAATTTGAGCGCAATGTAAAATTTAAATTTAAATAACATAAAGATAGTATTAAATAAATAATATATCTTCTAAATTACTTGAATAATATATGGCTTCAACTATTTATTTAAAATAACATAGATTTGAGCAAACAATTTACCATTTTTTAAATTATGAAATGAAAATAATGGCTGAATAATGCTGGCGAGCCGAAGCCGAAGGCCCGCCGGAGAAAAAGAAAAAAAAAACCGGGAAGGCGGCAATTCAATCTTCATTTTTTTGACTGGCCTCTCAGCTCAGTTGGTAGTAGCTCTGCCTTCTGCGCCGTAGGTCGTGGGTTCGATCCCCACCGAGAACAAATATTTGTGTGGTGAACACGGATGTTTGTTCTCTGTCTGGGTGTTATATTGTATTCTAAGTATGTATTTACAAAAAAAAAAATATTTAAGTAGTATATCAGCTATCTGGCTCCCATAACACAAGCTCTGCTTAATTTGGGGCTAGATAGTGTTGTGTGGATTGTCCAAAATATATTGTATTATTGTATTGTATTTTCACTAATTTTTTTTCCATGTTTTTATTTTTACTTGTTGTTGTATTCGTAATGAAAAGCTCAGTGTTTACCTCGGGTGAAAGTCTTTTAAGTCCCTCAAGCTCCATTGGCGCCCTCGCTACGCTCTGGCGCCAAACCCGTCTCGGGACTCAAAAAACGTGACTTTCAACACTCAGGTAACAATGTACTATTGTCTTAGTGGCTAAGTTGGGTTTTTGTATGCGTTTTACATGACCAACTCCTGGTAATCTTAGTTTTGAGTTTGCATTGAATACTTTACAGTGTGTTTGAAAGATGATAAGTGCTGTTGTAGCTGATTTTTTTAGCTGTGTTTGGTTTTGGTATGATAGGTGCTTCCCGCGATTTTGTCTTATTGGTTATCATGGGGTATTTTGTAAAGCTTTGTGTGTATTCAAATCTGGTGACAGGTGCTGCGGTACCTAGCTGAATTTTGGTAACTGTTTTTTTGCGTATTTTGTAAAGCTATTTTTCGTGATTTTATGTTATATTTGTGGCTAATTTGAGGTTTCGTGTGCGTGTTGGTGTATAATCGAATCTGGTGTTTTAGTTTGACATGACCAACTACTGGTTACTCAAAATCCTTTCTTAGAGGATGCCTATGTCATACTTGCTTTATGCATGCAAAGTCTCAGCCCGATCGGTTTGAGTGCTGTTGTGGCCGTTTTTAGGGTTCCGTAGCCAAATGGAAAAAATGGAACCCTTATAGATTCGTCATGTCTGTCTGTCTGTCCGTCCGTCCGTATGTCACAGCCATTTTTCTCCGAAACTATAAAAGCTAGACTGATGAAACTTGGCGAGTAGACGTATTCTGTGAACCGCATCAATATTTTTACACAAAAGTAGAAAAATAACAAAAAATTTGGGGGGTCCCCATACTTAAAACTGAAAACCTAACAAAACTCATGCGTGTGGGGTATCTATGAATAGGTCTTTAAAAATGATACTGAGGTTTCTAATATCGTTTTAAACAAAACAGTTTGCGCGAGAGACACTTCCAAAGTGGTAAAAAGTTGCCTCTAACTTCTATATGAGAATGATGAAACTAAAAAAAATATATGTTGTACATTACTATGCAAACTTTTAACGATATTTGGTTTGAACGAGATCTAGTAAGTAGTTTTTTTTTTATACGTCTTATATCGTAAACCGCAATTTACCTTTCGACGACCTACAAGAACCTTAATATTATGTTCCTTGATGATACGGAACCCTTCATGGGCGAGTCCGACTCGCACTTGGCTGCATTTTTTTTATCTCTTCTGTGCTAATAGTGCATACTCACACTGACAATAATTTTTATATACGACCCAGGTACCTACCCTCATTCCTCCTCGATCATTAAAGGTGTTTCACTGTCAAGGCTGTGCTATTAAGGAACACTTTGCCAGTGGACATTAGGAAGGTATCCTCGCCGCATTCCTGTAGGTGTAAGCTAAAACAGTTCTTTAGTAAGTTCCCTGGGCTCTGTAATCGGTTATCTCTTCAGTTCATTTGTATATACCGCTGTCATCGCAGCCCCATACCAAGGGGAAAGTCGCGGGTTCAAATCCCGCTCGGCTCTTAACTTTTGGGACATTATAAAATCAGTAAAATTTGATAGGTATTATATTATTTTTATTTTAGTATTCGTTTACGTTTCCTAGGTATAGTTTCCAAAAGAGCTATAAAAAACTACTTATAATTCATAAAAAATGTAATAAAAAAAACGCTTAAAATTACACTAAAATTGTATTCCTATAATCAATGATACTTTCAATAAAACCAAACTAAACATTTAGTTATGTCATCATAATTATTCAATAAATTGTGTAAATAATAAAATAAGGTACCTACCTAGTGAATGAATTGTATTGTACATAATCAACTATTAAGTTATGGAATAAACGGGCTTTTTATTTTAATTTATTTTTTGTATTTAGTTACCTAGAAAAGTTATCTTGTAATTATTAGGTATAATCCTCTAGTTTTTCGTGACTGGCCTCTCAGCTCAGTTGGTAATAGCTCTGCCTTCTGCGCCATAGGTCGTGGGTTCGATTCGATCCCTACCGAGAACAAATATTTGGGTGGTGAACATCGATGTTTGTTCTCTGTCTGGGTGTTATTGTATTCTAAGATTAGCTATCTGGATCTGGTTCCCTTAATACAAGCTCTTCTTATTTTGACTAGATAGTGTTGTATGGATACTATACTTGTAATAAACAAATGATGAAAGCTTTAATTTAAAACCGATGCTAAATTAATGCAATAAGATTTAAAAACTTACAAAAAAAAATAGGAAAAGAGATAGTTGAATAACATATGAAAACGTTAGCCCAGAAAATTAAATTAGAGTTAACTACAAGATACAAAAACTTAAAAATAAATTGGGAGCTAACATTTCGGCTTTCGTCGCAAATGTTGCAATCAATGAGTTTGTTTGTATCGCTGCTTTGATTATTGTTGGATTCGTTTTCTGTCACATAGCTTTTTCATTTTAATTAATTTTTTGAGCTTTGTTGTGTAGTTTCGGTGGTGTTTTATTCAACATTACTTGAGGTCTTAGCAGTTGGAATGAATATTCTGATTTGATTGAAAATGTTTCTGATGGTTTTAAAAACAAACGAAAACAACCATCATTTGTTTTCAAAGCCAAGTAGGGCCGACTTGTCTATGACTGACTTGACTAGACGAAAAAGTATTTTAAGTAGTGGTGTGCCGATTCAATTATTTATCTAATCGATTAATCGATATCAAGCCCTTAGGGCTATCGATTATTAATTGATTTAGCCCGATTATTATTGAAAAAAATGAGGTTAATAATTGTCTTATTTCCCGATTATAAAAATCAAACAAAAAAAAACAGAATTAAATCACTCATTTATTTATAAAACAATATAATAAGAATCAAGGAATTGGATTGATTTTCAAGCAGTATCAACCACAAACTACATGGCGAGACGAGCTCGATAAGTACAGGCCACAATGGAACATCTTAGCACAGGACCGCAGGGGATCAAGGGAGGCCTTTGCCCAGCAGTGGGCTCATAATAAAAATAATAATCAACTTAAGGAAATCACAAAGATTTTTATAATGTCCCAAAAGTTAAGAGCCGAGCTCGGCTCTTAACTTGGCAAGTGTAGTAAACACTATAAAATTAATAAACAATTAATAATCAACTTAGTGCGTGGTCATATTTTTTTTTACACAGCTTACAAGTTGATTCCTGGTTAGTTTGGTCAAAATGTGTTCACACCCTATGAAACACTTTCACGGTGTTTCATTTTCAAATTGAAGAAAATACCCTCTCAGATTAATCGATTATTCATAATCGATTGGGCACACCACAAATTTTAAGTATGTACTAAATCCTCACTCGACACTGGCGGAATTGATCCAAAATGGACAGATGCCATTAACTAAGAAGAAGAAGATGTTTAATTTGTAATGTTGTAAGTTCTTGCCAGATCATATCCTCCGCTTTTCCGCTTTTTACACCGCCTTTTTGACAATGGATCCGCCATCCGCTTTTAGCCAGCGCGGTTCCGCTTTTTTCGACTTAGATAGGACATGAGGATAAAAATATTATCTTCCCACTAAAGACATTTGTATGGGCACCGATCCGTTTACCCTTTCAAATGGAAGCTTCTCAAAACATGTTGTAAAAAATTACTTCCAAACAAATTTACAACTTCCCAAAAGCGGAGGTCGGGGTTGGAGAATCTGGAGACAATGCTGAGGATGTGTTTTCCTTCCAATGATAATAGCAAGCAAAGTACCTAGACGAAAAAACAATTGATTAAAGCTTGATGACTAAAATATGGTGTTATTACTTATTACTCTTTGATTTGTAATATGATTATGAATTTGAGTGAGAAAAATCGATCTAACATTAAAACAGGAAATTCCGCTTTTTTTGTTGAAAATCCGCGTTTTTGGAGTACCTTTACCGCATTTTCAACTTTCGCAACTGGCAGCACTGGCTTGTGTTATGATTTAATTTTGTTCTTGTCGGATCGAAGAATCTTCAGGGATTTGCCGAACAACTATTGATAGCGTGCTACGTAGGCCTAGGCCTAGCGTCTTTGCCCAATGGCTTTATGCAGAGTCTGTCTGATCGGCGACATTAGGCTATTGGACCTTAGCAGGATCTACAAGGAGGTTTACCAAAAAGTTACAAACACTGAGGTACGTTTCTAAAGCCCGCTCCACATTTTGTAGGTACACTTTAACAATGTTAGAACTACTCATGAGCCCAGGAAGTTTCTAGTGCTTCTTGTAGGATTTAAGCAGGTTGTAGACATACCTACTAAGATAAACCCTCAGTCCTAATAGAATGCGCACATCTAAGAGATCTGCGATGACGATCAGTGAAACGCTGTCAAATAGGTTTGACAGCGTTTTGCTTATAAGCGCAAGGCCTTAAGAGTTTAAATGTGAGTACAGGAGCCGAACACAAGTTACAAGTGACAAGTTACTATTACTGAAAAATTAGAAGCATGTATTGTATTGGTCATTTCAGTCCATACTACTCTTGAGCTATGTATTAATTAAATAATATATGAAATATTCCTATATGCGTAATGTTTCAGTTCGATACAGGAACAGAGTATGGCATGCCTAGCACAGTATGCTATGTCTGTCACCGGCTGCTGCAGAGGTGCCACATGTTCTCCGAGATGGCTCGCACATCCAACAGAATACTACAAGATGCGCTGCACAGCGGCAATGAGGTAAAACCGAGCCCCATATTAAATAGGCTAGCCCACTAAAAACAGATAACCATGGGTGCCCATGGTTTCATACATTTGGTAGATCTTCTTTCTATTCCTGTTAAATTTTTGGGATATTAAGTTTAAATTGGTGTTGCTATGGTTTTGGCACCCCCCGAGGATTGTATTCTCAACTCCAATTCCTAAAAACACAACTAGTAGATTATTATGGATTAAATTGAACTAAGATGTTGTTTTCTGTCTTTTCAGGTAACACTTAATGCACTGAAAGTGCAACCTCAGAATGTAATACTGAAGTTATCCTTGACTCAAGCAGTGCACTTGTCTCCAAGTGGTTTAACAGATGCATCAAGCAGCCTTGTTGTTGTAAAAGATGAACTAATACTTGAGTACAAAGAAGAAAAAGAAGATGAAACTCCTGAACACGAAGAAGTAAAAGATGAACTAATACTTGAGTACAAAGAAGAAAAAGAAGATGAAACTCCTGAACACGAAGAAGTAAAAGATGAACAAATACTTGAATACAAAGAAGAAAGAGAAGATGAAACCCCTGAACAGGAAGAAGTAAAAGATGAACAAATACTTGAGTACAAAGAAGAAAGAGAAGATGAAACCCCTGAACACGAAGAAGTAAAAGATGAACAAATACTTGAGTACAAAGAAAAAAGAGAAGATAAAACCCCTGAACACGAAGAAGTAAAAGATGAACAAATACTTGAGTACAAAGAAGAAAGAGAAGATGAAACCCCTGAACATGAAGAAATTGATATTGACAAGATCGAGTTAGAGTCTTTCAGTGATGTAAATGTCAATTATGATTCAAATACTGTTCGAGAAAGTAGTAGTAATGGTATCTATAATATGCATTCATGCTTCATATGCGATGTATGTCACAAAATATTCCACAAGAGATTTCACTTGGTGATACATTTAAAGATTCACACCAGAGGAATGACATATTCATGTGGCAGATGTGAAAAGACATTCAATAAAAAATGGAGTTTAACAAGTCACATGCGAATTCACTCTGGAGAAAAGCTATATGCCTGCAATAGATGTGAAAAGACATTCGCTCATAAATGTGCTTTAACAACTCACATGCGAATAATTCACATTGGAGAAAAGCCATATTCTTGCAATAGATGTGAAAAGACATTCGCTTATAAATGTGCTTTCACAAGACACATGCGAATGCACACTGGAGAAAAGCCATATTCCTGCAATAGATGTGAAAAGTCATTCAATCATAATAGTCATTTAACAAGTCACATGCTAATTCACACTGGAAAAAAGCCATATTCCTGCAATAGATGTGAAAAGACATTCAATCATAATAGTCATTTAATATATCACATGCGAATTCACACCGGAGAAAAGCCATATTCCTGCAATAGATGTGAAAAGACATTCAATCAAAATAGTCATTTAACAGGTCACCTGCGAATTCACACTGGAGAAAAGCCATATTCTTGCAACACATGTAAAAGGACATTCACTCATAAAAGTACTTTAACAATACACATGCGAACACACACTGGAGAAAAGCTATATGCCTGCAATCAATGTGAAAAGACATTCGCTCACAAAACTAATTTAACAACTCACATGCGAATTCACTCTGGAGAAAAGCTATATGCCTGCAATAGATGTGAAAAAACATTCGCTCAAAAATGTAATTTAACAACTCACATGCGAATTCACACCGGAGAAAAGCCATATTCCTGCAATAGATGTGAAAAGTCATTCAATCAAAAATGTGTTTTAACACGTCACATGCGAATTCACACTGGAGAAAAGCCATATTCCTAGATAGACATAGACATAGACAATCATTTATTTGCTTCTTTGCACAAATAAGAATACATAAGTAATAACAATGATAAAAAGAGGATGACCGAAATTAAATAACTAACAGAACATTATTATTATGATAGATTTCTGTATTTTACGTGCGTGACCTACGAGGCTAGACTTTGTTATAGGCGATGGTTACCACTTAAAATCAGGTGGGCCATATATGCTTGTTCCATCAGCTATTTGTAAAAAAAAACAATCTTAAAGTTTTACCAATCAGACAAAAAAAATAATTGTTTAAATCGGTTCATAAATGAAATGACAGAGATACCTAGACCTACTACCTATGCAGTAACAAACAATAAAACAAAACGGATAAACCGATTTTTATGAAATTTCTATTGGACTAATTAAAAACAATGGATTTTCAGATAAAAAAAGTTTTCAAATCGGCTCATAAATGACGAAATTATGCGTTAGCAAACATTAAAAAGCACAATTAAAACAAAACGGCTAAACCGATTTTCGGGGACAATAAAACGATCTAGCTAGGATTCATTTTTAGAAAATGTCACGTTATCCGTGTAGTAAATAATCAACTTTATCATAAAATCATAACTCCTAGCGCCATCTGTTGCTTAAGTCATGAAATAGTGGGACAGAGAACGCTATCTATTGACGAGTAGTGGAGTTTATAATTATGTCGGTAAGGTCGAAAAATATTATTAATATTTCATCAGTATGTAAGTAATTCGTATTTAAATATAATTCGGAACAACAGTTTACCAAAAAAAAAAATACCGAGCGAAGCTCGGTCACCAACTTCTAGTATAATCTGGATCTCGGAAACGGCTTCAACGATTTCCACGAATTTTTTTATATATAGGGTATTTTGGGGGCGATAAATCGATATTACTAAGTTTCATTTTAAAAAAATCGTGTTTTAAGTTTTCTTCAATCAACTTTTTCATAATATCATAACCACTACAAAACTACTGGGTGGCTGCCTTAATCAATCCCAATGCCGGTCAAGTTTATTACATAAATTAACCATTCGTGTGAACTCCTACTGTAATGTTCTCTGTTTATTTTATTTTTTGATTTGCTATTGTATGTGTTGTGTTAGTTTTAGGAATGGATCTTGTGACATCTGAATAAACAAATTTTAATTTATTTTAATTACTCCTGGCGCCATCTGTTGCTGAACTCACGAGGTAGTGTGACAGAGAATGCCATCTATTGATCTACTACGTAAACACTCGAGACACAATTTCCAAGGATGTTTCTATGTTATTGCGTTTTTAAATATAATTTCTAAAAAACACAATTTACCAAAAAAATGAAACCCCTGAACACGAAGAAGTAAAAGATGAACAAATACTTGAGTACAAAGAAGAAAGAGAAGATGAAACTCCTGAACACGAAGAAATTGATATTGAGAAGTTCGAGTTAGAGTCTCTCTGTGATGTAAATGTCAATTATGATTCAAATGATTCAAATACTGTTAGAGAAAGTAGTAGTAATGATATCTATTATATGCATTTATTAGATCAGGGTAACTTTATATTAAAAAGAAAATATGATATAGTAAGGAAATGATTTAATTACATCAAAGGCTTTACAATTTACACCTCAGTCCGGCGACCCACATGACAGTTCATAGACAGCGCCCCCTATCGGCAATATCGTCATCCGTTCTGCGTAGCTTCTGACTACCAATAACAATTTATTGATATAATAAATTGTTATTAATTTCGAACAAATAATAATAAAATATAACATTATTTATCAAATCATTTTAAAGCAACTACATTGTTCTTAAATTAAATAAAGTAAATATCTTTTTATTTTAAACATTATAGACTATCCTTCTATCTTACTTCAATAATCATTATTATTTTAATACAGATTTCTAAAAGCATTATAAATAAATTTTAGCCCCTATTATCTACTAGATACGACACATTCATGCTTCATATGTGATGTATGTCACAAAATATTCCACAAGAGATTTCACTTGGTGATACATTTAAAGATTCACACAAGAGGAATGACATATTCATGTGGCAAATGTGAAAAGACATTCAATAAAAAATTGAGTTTAACAAGTCACATGCGAATTCACTCTGGAGAAAAGCTATATGCCTGCAATAGATGTGAAAAGACATTCGCTCAAAAAGGTAATTTAATAAGTCACATGCGAATTCACTCTGGAGAGAAGCTATATGCCTGCAATAGATGTGGAAAGACATTCACTCAAAAAAGTAATTTAACAGCTCACATGCGAATTCACTCTGGAGAAAAGCTATATGCCTGCAATAGATGTGAAAAGACATTCGCTCAAAAAGGTAATTTAACATGTCACATGCGAATTCACACTGGAGAAAAGCCATATTCCTGCAATAGATGTGAAAAGACATTCTTTGAAAAAGGAAATTTAACATGTCACATGCGAATTCACACTGGAGAAAAGCCATATTCCTGCAATAGATGTGAAAAGACATTCTTTGAAATAGGAAATTTAACATGTCACATGCGAATTCACACTGGAGAAAAGCCATATTCCTGCAACACATGTAAAAGGACATTCACTCATAAAAGTACTTTAACAATACACATGCGAACACACACTGGAGAAAAGCTATATGCCTGCAATAGATGTGAAAAGACATTCGCTCAAAAAGGTAATTTAACATGTCACATGCGAATTCACACTGGAGAAAAGCCATATTCCTGCAATAGATGTGAAAAGACATTCTTTGAAAAAGGAAATTTAACATGTCACATGCGAATTCACACTGGAGAAAAGCCATATTCCTGCAATAGATGTGAAAAGACATTCTTTGGAAAAAGGAAATTTAACATGTCACATGCGAATTCACACTGGAGAAAAGCCATATTCCTGCAACACATGTAAAAGGACATTCACTCACAAAACTAATTTAACAACTCACATGCGAATTCACGCTGAAAAAAAACCATATTCCTGCAATAGATGTGAAAAAACGTTTGCTCGAAAAGATCATATAACAAGTCACATGCGAATTCACACTGGAGAAAAGCTATATGCCTGCAATCAATGTGAAAAGACATTCGCTCAAAAAGGTAATTTAACAAGACACATGCGAATTCACGCTGAAGAAAAGTCATATTCCTGCCATAGATGTGAAAAGACATTCAATCAGAAATGTAATTTAACAAGACACATGCTTATTCACACTGGAGAAAAGTCGTATACTTAATACTCTTTTATTGTCATCACATTGGTAGGTTTATATAACACTAGCTATTATATAATAACCCGCGACTTCGTCCGCATGGTTATTATAAAGTCATACTTTGAGTTCGTATAAAAGAAACTATTATGGCAGAAGGCGGACAACTCTTGATATGTTTTTCGCGTATTTTTTTAAATCCATTTTGTCATAGCTAAGTTAGGTTTTTGTATGCGTTTTACATGACCAACTCCTGGTAATCTTAGTTTTGAGTTTGCATTGAATACTTTAAAGTGTGTTTGAAAGATGGTAAGTGCTGTTGTAGCCGATTTTTAGGGTTCCGTAGCCAAATGGCAAAAACGGAACCCTTATAGATTCGTCATGTCTGTCTGTCTGTCTGTCTGTCTGTCTGTCTGTCTGTCCGACCGTATCACAGCCATTTTTCTCGGAAACCATAAGAGCTACACTGATGAAACTTGGTGAGTAGATGTATTCTGTGAACCGCATTAAGATTTTTACACAAAAATAGAAAAAAAACTATAAATTTTGGGGGTCCCCATACTTCAAACTGCAACTCAAAAAAAAATTTTTCGTCGAACCCTTACGTGGGGGGTATCTATGAATAGGTCTTTAAAAATGATGTTGAGGTTTCTAATATCGTTTTTTTCTAAACTGAATAGTTTGCGCGAGAGACACTTCCAAAGTTGAAAAAAGTTGGTCCCCCCCCCTCTAACTTCTAAAATAAGGGAATGATAAAACTAAAAAAAATATATGTTGTACATTACTATGCAAACTTTCAACGATATTTGGTTTGAATGAGATCTAGCCAGTAGTTTTTTTTTTATACGTCATAAATCGTAAACCGCAATTTACCTTTCGACGAACTACAAGAACCTGTTTCCTGTTTATTTTCTGTATATTATGTTACTTGATGCTACGGAACCCTTCATGGGCGAGTCCGACTCGCACTTGGCTGCTTTTTTCAGCTGTGTTTAGTTTTGGTATGATAGGTGCTTCCCGCGATTTTGTCTTAGTGGTTATCATGGGGTTTTTTGTAAACCTTTGTGTGTATTCAAATCTGGTGACAGGTGCTGCGGTAGCTGAATTTTTTTAACTGTTTTTTTGCGTATTTTGTAAAACTATTTTTCGTGATTTTATGTTATATTTGTGGCTAATCTGGGGTTTCGTGTGCGTGTTGGTGTATAATCGAATCTGGTGTTTTAGTTTGACATGACCAACTACTGGTTACTCAAAATCCTTTCTTAGAGGATGCCTATGTCATACTTGCTTTATGCATGTGTCGTATCTAGTAGATAATAGGGGCTAAAATTTATTCAATTTGATATTTAAATGCTTTTAGAAATCTGTATTAAAATAATAATGATTATTGAAGTATGAAAGAAGGATAGTCTTTAATGTTTTAAATAAAAAGTTATTTTACTTTATTTAATTTAAGAACATTGTATAGTTGCTTTAAAACCATTTGATAAATAATATTATATTTTATTATTATTTGTTCGAAATTAATAACAATTTATTATATCAATAAATTGTTATTGGTAGTCAGAAAATACGCAGAACGGGTGACGATATTGCCGATAGGGGGCGCTGTCTATCAACTGTCATGTGGGTCGCCTGACTGAGGCTAGGCGAGGCGGTGGATTATTCTGGGCTTGGGACTCGAAGGAGAAGGTTATCGTTTCGTTCTGTGTACTGTCGATGTGATTCGGCTCTGAGTACACCCCTTGATTGTTAAGATAAGTACCTAGTTCGCTATATCTCTTTATGTAGTTGATATATTTTTACTGTAAGGTAGTTTTGTGTTGAATAACGTGACTAAAGCTATAATTTAGCTAAATAAAGTGTAAATTGTAAAGACATTGATGTAGGTAATTAAATCATTTATTTACTATTCTATATTTTCTTTTTATAATAAAGTTACCCTGATCTAATACATGCAAAGTCTCAGCCCGATCGGTTTGAGTGCTGTTGTGGCCGTTTTTAGGGTTCCGTAGCCAAATGGCAAAAACGGATCCTATATAGATTCGTCATGTCTGTCTGTCTGTCTGTCTGCCTGTCCGTCCGTAAGCCACAGCCATTTTTCTCCGAAACTATAAAAGCTAGACTGATGAAACTTGGCGAGTAGACGAATTCTGTGAACCACATCAATATTTTTACACAAAAGTAGAAAAATAACAAAAAATTTGGGGGGTCCCCATACTTAAAACTGAAACTCACAAAAATTTTTTTCATCAAACTCATGCGTGTGGGGTATCTATGAATAGGTCTTTAAAAATGATATTGAGGTTTCTAATATCGTTTTTTTCTAAACTGAATAGTTTGCGCGAGAGACACTTCCAAAGTGGTAAAAAGTTGGTCCCCCCCCCTCTCTCTAACTTCTAAAATGAGATAATGATGAAACAAAAAAATATATGTTGTACAATACTATGCAAACTTTTAACGATATTTGGTTTGAACGAGATCTAGTAAGTAGTTTTTTTTATACGTCATAAATCGTAAACCGCAATTTACCTTTCGACGAACTACAAGAGAACCTTTATATTATGTTCCTTGATGATACGGAACCCTTCATGGGCGAGTCCGATTCTCACTTGGCTGCTTTTTTTTATCTCTTCTGTGCTAATAGTGCATACTCACACTGACAATATTTTTTTCTTAAACATGCGCGGAAATATTGTCATTACTTTTGAATATAGAACACGCGAAGTATCATATTTACGTAGACTGAAAAACCAAAATCACTTCCCGGCGCGTTCTCGCTCCGGCAATGTTGTATGAAACGGTGTGCTGTTTGAATTTAGAACTCTTTCATCTATCGTACACATTGCGTTCTCGTGGCTGTATAGCAAAAGATGCGTTAACCTTTCGGCACAAAATGTAAAATAAAAAAAAAAAATTGGCAGTAAAGCGGAGTTCGTTGTTATTTGGTTAGTAAAAAATAAGTTTATTATTTAGAAGACCCTTTTTTATTTCCTTGCATTTTTTTAAGAAAAGCACTATATTTGCCTCGGCCGAAATGGCAATTGCCTATTTCGCTGCCTTTGCAATAATGTACTATTATATACGACCCAGGTACCTACCCTCATTCCTCCTCGATCATTATAAGTGTTTCACTGTCAAAGCTGTGCTATATAAGGAACACTTTGCCAGTGTCCACTCCACTGGCAAAGTGTTCCATAATAGCACATTAGGAAGGCATTCTCGCCGCATTCCTGTAGGTGTGAGCTAAAACAGTTCTTTAGTAAGTTTCCTGGGCTCTGTAATCGGTTATCTCTTCAGTTCAAAATAATCTATGTATAATAAAATAAGTATACATAAGTAAATAAGTGTAGGTACCTTAGTGAATGAATTGTATTGTACATAATCAACTATTAAGTTATGGAATAAACGGGCTTTTTATTTTAATTTATTTTTTGTATTTAGTTTCCTAGAAAAGTTATCTTGTAATTATTAGGTATAATCCTCAAGTTTTTCGTGACTGGCCTCTCAGCTCAGTTGGTAATAGCTCTGCCTTCTGCGCCATAGGTCGTGGGTTCGATTCGATCCCTACCGAGAACAAATATTTGGGTGGTGAACATCGATGTTTGTTCTCTGTCTGGGTGACTGGGTGTTATTGTATTCTATGATTAGCTATCTGGATCTGGTTCCCTTAATACAAGCTCTTCTTATTTTGAGACTAGATAGTGTTGTATGGATAGTCTACAATACTTGTAATAAACAAATGATGAAAGCTTTAATTTAAAACCGATGCTAAATTAATGCAATAAGATTTAAAAACTTACAAAAAAAAATAGGAAAAGAGATAGTTGAATAACATATTATGAAAACGTTAGCCCAGAAAATTAAATTAGAGTTAACTACAAGATACAAAATCTTAAAAATAAATTGGGAGCTAACATTTCGGCTTTCGTCGCAAATGTTGCAATCAATGAGTTTGTTTGTATCGCTTTGATTATTGTTGGATTCGTTTTCTGTCACATAGCTTTTTCATTTTAATTGTTTTTTTGAGCTTTGTTGTGTAGTTTCGGTGGTGTTTTATCCAACATTACTTGAGGTCTTAGCAGTTGGAATGAATATTCTGATTTGATTGAAAATGTTTCTGATGGTTTTAAAAACAAACGAAAACAACCATCATTTGTTTTCAAAGCCAAGTAGGGCCGACTCGACTTGTCTATGACTGACTTGACTAGACGAAAAAGTATTTTAAGTAGTGGTGTGCCGATTCGATTATTTATCTAATCGATTAATCGATATCAAGCCCTTAGGGCTATCGATTATTAATTGTATTGGCCCGATTATTATTGAAAAAAATGAGTTTAATAATTGTCTTAATTCCCGATTATAAAAATCAAACAAAAAAAAACAAAATTAAATCACTCATTTATTTATAAAACAATATAATAAGAATCAAGGAATTGGATTGATTTTCAAGCAGTATCAACCACAAACTACATGGCGAGACGAGCTCGATAAGTACAGGCCACAATGGAACATCTTAGCACAGGACCGCAGGGGATCAAGGGAGGCCTTTGCCCAGCAGTAGGCTCATAATAAAAATAATAATCAACTTAGTGCGTGGTCATATTTTTTTTTACACAGCTTACAAGTTGATTCCTGGTTAGTTTGGTCAAAATGTGTTCACACCCTATGAAACACTTTCACGTTGTTTCATTTTCAAATTGAAGAAAATACCCTCTCAGATTAATCGATTATTCATAATCGATTTGGCACACCACAAATTTTAAGTATGTACTAAATCCTCACTCGACACTGGCGGAATTGATCCAAAATGGACAGATGCCATTAACTAAGAAGAAGAAGATGTTTAATTTGTAATGTTGTAAGTTCTTGCCAGATCATACCGCTTTTCCGCTTTTTACACCGCCTTTTTGACAATGGATCCGCCATCCGCTTTTAGCCAGCGCGGTTCCGCTTTTTTCGACTTTGATAGGACATGAGGATAAAAATATTATCTTCCCACTAAAGACATTTGTATGGGCTCCGATCCGTTTACCCTTTCAAATGGAAGCTTCTCAAAACATGTTGTAAAAAATGACTTCCAAACAAATTTACAACTTCCCCACTCCTCCGCTTTGGAGGTGTGGGTTGGAGAATCTGGAGACAATGCTGAGGATGTTTTCCTTCCAATGATAATAGCAAGCAAAGTAGGTACCTAGACGAAATAACATAATTGATTAAAGCTTGATGACTAAAATATGGTGTTATTACTTATTACTCTTTAATTTGTAATATGATTATGAATTTGAGTGAGAAAAATCGATCTAACGTTAAAACAGGAAATTCCGCTTTTTTTGTTGAAAATCCGCGTTTTTGGAGTACCTTTACCGCATTTTCAACTTTCGCATCTGGCAATCTCATCTGGCTTGTGTTGTGACTTGTTCTTGTCGGATCGAAGAATCTTCAGGGATTTGCCGAACAACTATTGATAGCGTGCTACGTAGGCCTAGGCCTAGCGTCTTTGCCCAATGGCTTTATGCAGAGTCTGTCTGGTCGGCGACATTAGGCTATTGGACCTTAGCAGGATCTGCAAGGAGGTTTACCAAAAACTTACAAACACTGAGGTACGTTTCTAAAGCCCGCTCCACATTTTGTAGGAACACTATTACAATGTTGGAGCTACTCATGAGCCCAGGAAGTTTCTAGTGCTTCTTGAAGGAGTTAAGCAGGTTGTAGACCTACTAAGATAAACCCTCAGTCCTAATAGAATGCGCACATCTAAGAGATCTGCGATGGCGATCAGTGAAACGCTGTCAAATAGGTATGACAGCAATATTTGACAGCGTTTTGCTTATAAGCGCAAGGCCTTAGGGTCTTATTAATAATCCTGGCGTAGCGTTGGACTAGTTAATCCGTGTTTTGTCTCTTGCATTGACATTTTCAACTCGACTCGAAAGCAATTGTCAACTCGAGCAAATGTGACAAAACACGGATTAACTAGTCCAACGCTACGCCAGGATTATTAATAACACCCTAAGGGCCTTATTAATAATCCTGGCGTAGCGTTGGACTAGTTAATCCGTGTTTTGTCACATTTGCTCGAGTTGACAATTGCATGTCAATGCAAGAGACAAAACACGGATCAACTAGTCCAACGCTACGCCAGGATTATTAATAAGGCCCTTAGGGTGTTATTAATAATCCTGGCGTAGCGTTGGACTAGTTAATCCGTGTTTTGTCACATTTGCTCGAGTTGACAATTGCATGTCAATGCAAGAGACAAAACACGGATCAACTAGTCCAACGCTACGCCAGGATTATTAATAACACCCTTAGAGTTTAAATGTGAGTACAGGAGCCGAACACAAGTTACAAGTGCCCCTACTATTACTGAAAAATTAGAAGCATGTATCATTTCAGTCCATACTACTCTTGGGCTATGTATTATTTTAATAATATACGAAATTTTCCTATATGTGTAATGTTTCAGTTTGATACAGAAACAGAGTATGGCATGCCTAGCACAGTATGCTATGTCTGTCACCGGCTGCTGCAGAGGTGCCACATGTTCTCCGAGATGGCTCGCACATCCAACAGAATACTACAAGATCTGCTGCACAGTGGCAATGAGGTAAAACCGAGCCCCATATTAAATAGGCTAACCCAGTAAAAATAGATAACCACGGGTGCCCATGGTTTCATACATTTGGTAGATCTTTTTTCTATTACTGTTAAATTTTTGGGATATTAAGTTTAAATTGGTGTTGCTATGGTTTTGGCACCCCCCGAGGATTGTATTCTCAGCTCCAATTCCTAAAAACACAAGTACTTGATTATTATGGTTTAAATTGAACTAAGATGTTGTTTTCTGTCTTTTCAGGTAACACGTAATGCACTGAAAGTGCAACCTCAGAATGTAATACTGAAGTTATCCTTGACTCAAACAGTGCACCTGTCTCTTAGTGGTTTAACAGGTGCGTCAAGCACTCCTGTAGTTGTAAAAGATGAACAAATACTTGAGTACAAAGAAGAAAGAGAAGATGAAACCCCTGAACACGAAGAAGTAAAAGATGAACAAATACTTGAGTACAAAGAAGAAAGAGAAGATGAAACCCCTGAACACGAAGAAATTGATATTGAGAAGTTCGAGTTAGAGTCTCTCTGTGATGTAAATGTCAATTATGATTCAAATGATTCAAATACTGTTAGAGAAAGTAGTAGTAATGATATCTATAATATGCATTCATGCTTCATATGCGATGTATGTCACAAAATATTCCACAAGAGATTTCACTTGGTGATACATTTAAAGATTCACACCAGAGGAATGACATATTCATGTGGCAGATGTGAAAAGACATTCAATCACAAATGGAATTTAACACGTCACATGCGAATTCACTCTGGAGAAAAGCCATATTCCTGCAATAGATGTGAAAAGACATTTGCCCAAAAATTTGTTTTAACAAGTCACATGCGAATTCACACTGGAGAAAAGCCATATTCCTGCAATAGATGTGAAAAGACATTCAATCATAAAAGTCATTTAACAAGTCACATGCTAATTCACACTGGAGAAAAGCCATATTCCTGCAATAGATGTGAAAAGACATTCAATCAGAAATGTCATTTAACAAGTCACATGCGAATTCACACTGGAGAAAAGCCATATTCCTGCAATAGATGTGAAAAGTCATTTGCCCAAAAATGTGTTTTAACAACTCACATGCGAATTCACGCTGGTCAGAAGCCATATTCCTGCAATAGATGTGAAAAGGCATTCAATCAAAATAATCAATTAACAGGTCACATGCGAATTCACACTGGAGAAAAGCCATATTCCTGCAATAGATGTGAAAAGACATTCAATCAGAAAAGTCATTTAACAAGTCACATGCTAATTCACACTGGAGAAAAGCCATATTCCTGCAATAGATGTGAAAAGACATTCAATCAGAAAAGTCATTTAACAAGTCACATGCTAATTCACACTGGAGAAAAGCCATATTCCTGCAATAGATGTGAAAAGACATTCAATCAGAAATGTAATTTAACAAGTCACATGCGAATTCACACTGGAGAAAAGCCATATTCCTGCAATAGATGTGAAAAGTCATTTGCCCAAAAATGTGTTTTAACAACTCACATGCGAATTCACGCTGGTCAGAAGCCATATTCCTGCAATAGATGTGAAAAGACATTCAATCAAAATAGTCAATTAACAGGTCACATGCAAATTCACACTGGAGAAAAGCTACGAGTATATGCCTGCAATAGATGTGAAAAGACATTCAGTCATAAAGGTACTTTAACAAGTCACATGCTAATTCACACTGAAGAAAAGCCATATTCCTGCAATAGATGTGAAAAGACATTCAATCAGAAAAGTCATTTAACAAGTCACATGCTAATTCACACTGGAGAAAAGCCATATTCCTGCAATAGATGTGAAAAGACGTTCAATAAAAAATGGAGTTTAACAACTCACATGCGAATTCACACTGGAGAAAAGCCATATTCCTGCAATAGATGTGAAAAGACATTCAATCAGAAAAGTCATTTAACAAGTCACATGCTAATTCACACTGGAGAAAAGCCATATTCCTGCAATAGATGTGAAAAGACATTCTTTGAAAAAGGAAATTTAACATGTCACATGCGAATTCACACTGGAGAAAAGCCATATTCCTGCAACACATGTAAAAGGACATTCACTCATAAAAGTACTTTAACAATACACATGCGAACACACACTGGAGAAAAGCTATATGCCTGCAATCAATGTGAAAAGACATTCGCTCACAAAACTAATTTAACAACTCACATGCGAATTCACGCTGGAAAAAAGCCATATTCCTGCAATAGATGTGAAAAGACATTCAATCAAAATAGTCATTTAACAAGTCACATGCGAATTCACACTGGAGAAAAGCCATATATATTCCTGCAATAGATGTGAACAGACATTCAATCAGAAATGTAATTTAACAAGACACATGCTTATTCACACTGGAGAAAACCCATATTCCTGCAATAGATGTGAAAAGACATTCGCTCATAAATTTGCTTTAACAAGACACATGCGAATACACACTGGAGAAAAGACGTATGCCTGCAATAGATGTGAAAAGACATTCAATAAAAAATGGAGTTTAACAAGTCACATGCGAATTCACACTGGAGAAAAGTCATATACTTAATACTCTTTTATTGTCATCACATTGGTAGGTTTATACAACACTAGCTGTTATAATAACCCGCGACTTCGTGCGCGTGGTTATTATAAAGTCATACTTTGAGTTCGTATTAAAGAAACTATTATGGCAGAAGGCGGACAACTCTTGATATGTTTTTCGCGTATTTTTTTTAAATCCTTTTTGTCTTAGTGGCTAAGTTGGGTGTTTGTATGCGTTTTACATGACCAACTCCTCACGCACGCAGATCAGACTGCAAACACACAAAAACGATGCTTCCAGTGATGGACAAGCACATCACAACTAACCTACTTAGGATGAAAAGGGAAGATCTAAAATTGATGGTAGGAATCATCACGGGCCATTGTGACCTAAACTACCACTTACTGAAGACTGGAGCAACAGATAGCGACTAATGTCGCGGCTGCCTGCAGGAAAAAGAAACTGTGGAGCATGTAGTACTGCACTGCCCCGCAACGGAAGAAGCGAGGTGCAAGACAGGGCTCAGGGAACTGATTGAGTCTTGTCCTTCCACATCCACATCTGAGTCACCATTGGGTCATCTAGAACATTGCTGCCACCAACCCTAAGTCCTACTCCGCTATTTTAAGGAGTTGGGCTGGCTGGGGTAAGGGTTAGCAGGGGGACAATGCACAATACACCCCATCGCGGGACGTCAGTGCAGATCTTATTCCCCCAACACAATTAGAATTAGAAATTAGAATGACCAACTCCTGGTAAAGATTTTTATAATGTTCAAATCCCGCTCGGCTCTTAACTTTTGGGACATTATAAAAATCTTTGTGATTTCCTTAAGTGTAGTAAACACTATAAAATCAATAAACAACTCCTGGTAATCTTAGTTTTGAGTTTGCATTGAATACTTTAAAGTGTGTTTGAAAGATGGTAAGTGCTGTTGTAGCCGATTTTTTCAGCTGTGTTTAGTTTTGGTATGATAGGTGCTTCCCGCGATTTTGTCTTATTTGTTATCATGGGGTATTTTTGTAAACCTTTGTGTGTATTCAAATCTGGTGACAGGTGCTGCGGTAGCTGAATTTTTGTAACTGTTTTTTTGCGTAGTTTTTAAAGCTATTGTTCGTGATTTTATGTTATATTTGTGGCTAATTTGGGGTTTCGTGTGCGTGTTGGTGTATAATCGAATCTGGTGTTTTAGTTTGACATGACCAACTACTGGTTACTCAAAATCCTTTCTTAGAGGATGCCTATGTCATACCTACTTGCTTTATGCATGCAAAGTCTCAGCCCGATCGGTTTGAGTGCTGTTGTGGCCGTTTTTAGGGTTCCGTAGCCAAATGGCAAAAACGGATCCTATATAGATTCGTCATGTCTGTCTGTCTGTCTGCCTGTCCGTCCGTAAGCCACAGCCATTTTTCTCCGAAACTATAAAAGCTAGACTGATGAAACTTGGCGAGTAGACGTATTCTGTGAACCGCATCAATATTTTTACACAAAAGTAGAAAAATAACAAAATATTTGGGGGGTCCCCATACTTAAAACTGAAACTCAAAAAATTTTTTTTTATTAAAATCATGCGTGTGGGGTATCTATGAATAGGTCTTTAAAAATGATATTGAGGTTTCTAATATCGTTTTTAGGGTTCCGTAGCCAAATGGCAAAAACGGAACCCTTATAGATTCGTCATGTCTGTCTGTCTGTCTGTCTGTCTGTCCGGCCGTGTCACAGCCATTTTTCTCCGAAACCATAAAAGCTAGACTGATGAAACTTGGTGAGTAGATGTATTCTGTAAACCGCATTAAGGCTTTTACACAAAAATATAAAAAAAACTATAAATTTTGGGGGTCCCCATACTTGAAACTGAAACTCAACATTTTTTTTTTCATCGAACCCATACGTGTGGGGTATCTATGGATAGGTCTTCAAAAATGATGTTGAGGTTTCTAATATCGTTTTTTTCTAAACTGAATAGTTTGCGCGAGAGACACTTCCAAAGTGGAAAAAAGTTGGTCCCCCCCCTCTCACTTCTAAAATAAGAGAATGATAAATCCAAAAAAAATATATGTTGTACATTACTATGCAAACTTTCAACGATATTTGGTTTGAACGAGATCTAGTCAGTAGTTTTTTTTTTATACGTCATAAATCGTAAACCGCAATTACAACCTATCTACAAAAACCTTTATATTATGTTAATTGATGCTACGGAACCCTTCATGGGCGAGTCCGACTCGCACTTGGCTGCTTTTTTTCTAAACTGAATAGTTTGCGCGAGAGACACTTCCAAAGTGGTAAAAAGTTGGTCCCCCCCCCTCTCTAACTTCTAAAATAAGAGAATGATGAAACAAAAAAATATATGTTGTACAATACTATGCAAACTTTTAACGATATTGGTTTGAACGAGATCTAGTAAGTAGTTTTTTTTATACGTCTTAAATCGTATACCGCAATTTACCTTTCGACGAACTACAAGAGAACCTATTATATTATGTTCCTTGATGATACGGAACCCTTCATGGGCGAGTCGGACTTTCACTTGGCTGCTTTTTTTTTATCTCTTCTGTGCTAATAGTGCTTAATCACACTCATACTCACACAATAATTTTTATATACGACCCAGGTACCTACCCTCATTCCTCCTCGATCATTAAAGGTGTTTCACTGACTGGCCTATCAGCACAGTTGGTAGTAGCTCTGCCTTCTGCGCTGTAGGTCGTGGGTTCGATCCCCACCGAGAACAAATATTTGTGTGGTGAACATAGATGTTTGTTCTCTGTCTGGGTGTTATATTGTATTATATGTATGTATTTACAAAAAAAAGTATTTAAGCATTATATCAGCTATCTGGTTCCCATAGTACAAGCTCTGCTTAGTTTGGGGTTAGATAGTGTTGTGTGGATTGTCCGCATTATTTATTATTATTATTACTGTCAAGGCTGTGCTATTAAGGAACACTTTGCCAGTGCACATTAGGAAGGCATCCTCGCCGCATTCCTGTAAGTGTAAGCTAAAACAGTTCTTTATTAGGTTCCCTGGGCTCTGTAATCGGTTATCTCTTCAGTTCATAATTTGTATATACCGCGGTCATCGCAGCCCCATACCAAGGGGAAAGTCGCGGGTTCAAATCCCGCTCGGCTCTTAACTTTTGGGACATTATGAAATCAATAAAATTTGATAGGTACTATCATATTATTTTTATTTTAGTATTCGTTTACGTTTCTTAGGTATAGTTTCCAAGAGAGCTATAAAAAATAACTATAAACATAGTAAATGTATTTAAAAAAATGCTTAAAATTACACTAAAATTGTATTCCTATAATCAATGATACTTTCAATAAAACCAAATTAAACATTAAGTTACTTAGTGTCATCATAATTATTCATTAAATTGTGTAAACCTAAGTAAATAAGTGTAGGTACCTACCTAGTGAATGATTTGTATTGTACAACTATTAAGTTATGGAATAAAGGGCTTTTTATTTTAATTTATTTTTTGTATTTAGTTTCCTAGAAAAGTTATCTTGTAATTATTAGGTATAATCCTCTAGTTTTTCGTGACTGGCCTCACCAACTGCTCATAGTCAACTCCTACGCATAATTACAACTGGGCAGTCATCAATATTGAGAAGAACGTTTAATTCTTCAGGGCTCACAGTCACACCTCTGCCGCATGCCAGACACCTCGTGGGCTTTCATCTTCAGTGGGCTGAAGATGTGTGTCAAACTTAGCGCTAGAAGGTGGTAGACCCGACTTTAGTGGGTGTGTGATGTGTGTTTATAACCCTGCCAAAAGTGTGATAGGTCAGATTGTGAATGAAGAAACTTGCTATATGTGTGTGATGGAGTAACTACCTACTAAAGATATCTACAAAGTTGTATAAATGTTTTTATAGCGTTAAAGATTTCATTTAAATTATTTTATATTTTCTTTAAGAATTATTATTCTGAATTGATTATTGTTATTATTCTCACACTGATTTATTTTAATTTAACTTATATTTTCTACTTTTTGTTTGAATTTTGTATATTGGTCGCCGATGAAGTATGTGAACCACTTTTTTACATACCCTATGATCTTATAATGTACCATACTTCTTGCAAATAAATATATTTCATTTCATTTTATTTGTACCAACTGTCGAACTACTCAGTAGTTACTAAACTACAGATGCAGAGTTATTGGTGAAAGAGACTCATTTCCTGTAGGTTTCATTTGCTCGAACTAGATATAATGTAACTATGCTACTCGGGGATAATTCAGCATTAAAGAGGTGAAAGAAATTTATCAGTCCAGTAGTTTTTGAGTTTATTCGTTACAAAATACAAATCTGTATAATAATGATGATGACAATGTTACCTACCTAAGTACCTATAAGTACATACCTACCTATTTGCTGAGAAGTCCCATTATCACACAGAACGCCTACCTATACATACATATGATTAAGTATTATGATTACACGCTCCTCTGAATCCACCATCAGGTAAGCTCGTTGGCAGAGAGCACTGGTGGTCTAGTGGTAGGGGACCCGCCTTCCGATCCTTAGTCCTGGGTTCAAATCCAGTCGTGTACCAATGAGTTTTTCTGTAGAAAAATGTATGTGCACTATGCCAGTAAAACATCGTGAGGAAACCGGCGTGTTGTAGAACCTACAAAAGTTCGAGCAACTCGTTCGTGTCAAGCGCCACGCAATAAGGGCCCACCTAGAGGCCTTGCGGAAACCAGCCCGCACATCAAGTGTGGATGATGAATTTGCCGGAGCTCGTTGGCATCAGTGCCTTGTCTTCCTTATTCATAATAGGTAGGTACCTAAATAAGGTGGGCCTAATGATGATGATGATGATGAAAAGGTACCTCTATGTAGGTAGACAAGTCTATCTACCTATTTGCTGAGAAGTCCCATTTTACACACAGAACTCCTACCTACCTAAGAGCTGGTAATCATTTTCAACATAGGTATTCAGCTTCTGAATCCACCATCAGGTAAGCTCGTTGGCATCAGTGTCCACCTTACTCATAATACCTAACTAAATGCAGTAGATCTACAAAATCATGCAGGTAAATAAAACAAACATTCCACTGGATGGATGTTAGCATAGCAATGACCACTACTACGCGGGCAAAGCCTGCCGCGGGCGGCCGCTAGTTCATAAAATCTACAAATCTAGTCAAGAAAAACGCCTTGGGATGCTTGCTACTAACTATTATCTATTCTGTGAACCGTCACAGAATAGATAATAGTTAGTAGCAAGCATCCCGTGTCATAGTAACTACTAGCGTATCTGTAATTCGGAAATATCTAAGGCCCGTATTCTGAAACAGTGCTTAGGTCTGAGTCGAGCCTCAAGCATAGATTTTTGACACTTTTCAATGGAGAACTGTCACAAAATCTATGCTTGAGGCTCGACTCAGACTCAAGCGCTGTTTCGGAATACGGGCCTTAGATTCACGAAATCTAACATCATCATCACCCTATCCCGAACCTTATCCCATACTAACTATCCTTTATTCCATGTCGTGAGAAACACCGCTTTTTTTTTACATTCTAGTTGCATTCGATAGAAGCCAAGGCAGGAGAAGATTTGACTTCCTTAAAAAAATGTTTGCTAGTGTGTATCATCAACTTATTATTAAAAAATGATGAAAGCTTTAATTAAAAATCGATGATAGATCAATGCAGTAAGATTTAACTTAAATAAGCTTACAGAGAAAGAATAAAGAAAGAAGATGAAGAAAGATAGTGAAATATTACAGAAAACTTTAACCCAGAAAGCTCAAATTAAAATTAAAAAAAAGTTTTGATGAACATGCTGTGGTGAATATTGCGTAAATATAAGAGCGCCGATAAGTTTTAGGTTCTTGTCGGATCGGAGAATCTTCAGGGATTTGCCGAACAACTATTGATAGCGTGATAAGTAGGCCTAGGCCTAGCGTCTTTGCCCAATGGCTTTATGCAGAGTCTGTCTGGTCGGCGACATTAGGCTATTGGACCTTAGCAGGATCTACAAGGAGGTTTACCAAAAACTTGCAAACACTGAGGTACGTTTCTAAAGCCCGCTCCTCATTTTGTAGGTACACTTTAAAAATGTTAGAACTACTCATGAGCCCAGGAAGTTTCTAGTGCTTCTTGTAGGAGTTACGCTGGTTGTAGACATACTAAGATATACCCACACTCCTAATAGATTGCCGTAAGACCTGCGCACATCTAAGAGATGTGCGCAGTGTGGATGTGAGTGTGGCTGATGAAGGATTAGTAAAAAAAGCGGATACGTATCATCCACCACTTGATGTCTTATTTAGTATGGATAAAGTAGGCAGAGACACTATGCTGGAAGCCAGTAACATTAGCGATAAGGCAGACTATAATTTTGGCAAGGCTGATTTTACACTATTATACAATTTGATAAAAAAAGTTAGTTGGGACGAAGTTAAAGAGCAATCGGACGTCGATGGGGCTGCGGACAGTTTTTATGACATACTATATAAGTGCTTTGATCAATGCGTGCCCAAAAAAAAGAGGTGTGCTAAGGCCACAAAAAGATATCCAACGTGGTTTACGCGTGACATCATATCTGACCTAAAACTAAAAGGGTTTCTCCACAAAACTTGGAAATCAAGCAAAGACAAATATGTATATAGCTTCTTTACTGCTATCAGAGCAGATATCAAGTCACGTGTATCAATAGCCTACAATAACTATATTATTCAAGTAGAAGAAAATCTATCCAAAAACCCAAAAGAGTTTTGGAAACATGTTAAGAGCTTGCAGACTAAAGGTGGTTTTGAACCGTGCATCATATACGAGGAACGTAAGCACAGTGGCAGAGCAGCTGCTAGTGCTTTTGCTGATTATTTCAGTAGCATATTTTTACCTCAAGCGCCTGCTCTTAAGGCTTCTGCAGTAACGGGAAGCATAGGTAATAACAGCTTAGTAAATATTTTAAATATATCCTATGAAGATATCGATTATCACATCCGGAAACTTAAACCCAAGAGTTCGGTAGGTCCAGATAGTATTCCACCGTATGTAGTTAAAGGTCTAAATATCCAATTTACAGAACCCCTGTCACATATCTTCAATCTATCTTTAAATAAAGGTAAGTATCCGAAAGTTTGGAAGCAGTCTAGAGTAGTACCTATTTTTAAATCTGGAGACAAGACTAAAGTAGAAAATTATAGACCAATAGCAATTTTATCCTGTTTTGCTAAACTATTTGAAAGTATTTTGCACACAAAGATCTATGAACAGGTGAAACCTTACCTTTCTAACGCACAACATGCATTTAGACAGAAACGTTCCGTTAATACAAACCTGCTCTCTCTAGTTGATGACGTGTCTCGTAGAATGGATGAAAATATCCAAGTGGATGTTATTTATCTAGACTTTAGGAAAGCGTTTGATCATGTAAATAACGATGTTCTTCTTGAAAAACTCAGTTCTATGGGGCTGGTACCTAAACTTATTAAATTCTTTGCTGACTACCTTGGAGACCGAAACCAATTCGTCCGTCTAGGTTGCTATGACTCAACATCGTACCACACGCGCTCGGGTGTCAGTCAAGGTTCATCTTTGGGACCACTTCTGTTTTCAATCATGGTCAATGATATTCCAGACTACCTACGATTTAGTAAATGCCTACTATACGCAGATGACCTAAAAGTGTATAGAAGCATACAATCACCTACTGATTGTATGGCGCTTCAACAAGATCTAAATGCTATAGAACGCTGGAGTGAAAAAAACCAACTATATTTCAATATCGAAAAGTGTCAGGGGGCCAATTCTAGACTTTTAGAGATTAACGCTCGAAATAGAGATTTGAAATGTCGCGAGAGCAGTGTCATATCACCAAATTTGTCGAAGATAATATCGAACCGCGCTAAAATGCGTATTCTAGCCACCGTTAGACTTTTACGTTAGACTTTTACTATAGAGATGTCAGAAAGAAGGTTCATTCTTAGAACTTCCACAGACTATCCCGTTGTTGTTCATGTTTATCTACGTTCCGTTTCTATCGACAGAATAGTTCGATAGCACTAACTTTATTATTGTCTTCAAATAAACATATTTCCTATTAAACGGCGTTTATAATGCGTTCTTGTTGTTGTTTATAATAGATTCATTTTCATTAGATAGTAATCAATGGACTTTTCGCACAAAATGTTAGTTACAATAATTAATTCCGGAAACACACGGAACGTTATGTACCATAAAACTATAAAACTGTAAACTTTGTTGTTTGTAATCTATGGTCAGTTGTCTATGAAGTGTTGTAGATATGTCATTGTCAGGATCATTACACTCAAGAGAAGGACTCCGATGACTTGAATTTTTAATTCAAAGGACCAAAGGTTATCAACTAGATGGCCATTCAATGCAAAAAGAATATTTCTCTCGAAGCTTGAACCCCGGATACAAGTATAGACGTTGACTGTCTGATTGACTGCTCTTCTAACTGCGCCATTGAATAATTACTAAGTACGAGCTAAATTCAATCACTCCTCACTTATTGTAGGTTTATGAGAAAGTATTATTCGCGTTCTCGCTCCCAACTTGTATCCCCTACAAACAAGTAAACATCATTGACTTTTTATCAAAAAGTAAGACTAGGTGGTATGGTCTTGGTACTCTAGCCTGCTCCAAGGACCGAAAGAAAAAAAAAGCCCAAAGTCACCCAAAGTATAGAGATGAGATGTCAATGTCGACTACTACTCACCACTCGACACATATCTAACGGCCTTCGCTCGATAAATGTCTATAGTGATATTGCTGGAATACGATATCTATTGAAAATGTCATGTCTATTTAAATTTGACAGTTCTTGTGATATATATCTACCGTGACAAAAAAGTCACTGGTCTAGAATTGCCCCCCAGGTGATGAGCTTCACACGTTCTACAAGTGGAATACTCGCGCAATATAAATTAAAGGACCAGACTATTACCAGGTGCCGTATGGTAAAAGATCTAGGCATTTTATTCGACCCAGCACTACAGTTTCATGACCACATTAAGAAAGTAACATCAGAATGCTTCAAGCGCTTGGGTTTTGTCACACGGAATTGTAGAGAATTCACTAACTTAAAAACCATCAAACTCCTATATACGTCTTTCATCAGATCAAAAATAGAGAACTGTTCTTGCGTCTGGAACCCTCACGAGAAGACTTATACATTAATGATTGAAAAAGTGCAAAAGCGCTTTTTGCGCTATCTTTATAAAAGAAGGTTCGGTTACCACCCGTTTATGTACCCGACTAAATATTTACAAGGTACACTAGGTTACAATTCGCTGGAAACACGTAGACTCTGTGAACAGATCATGAGTATATGCCGTATCTTGCATGGGGTTCTAGACTGTCCGGAACTCGTATACGAAGCCAGTAGGCTCAGCGTGCCCGAGCAACGCGCCAGGTTCCGTCCTGGGCGAGTCCACCTGTTTGCGCCAAGCCCCGCGCGCACTACCGCACGACAGGAGTCACCGCTATACCGTGCACAGTTCCATCTTAACGCTATCCTTAGGTTACATCCCGATATGGACGTATTTGCGGATGAAATAAACCAATTAGGAAAAATTACGCTGAAATATTGTGAGGGAGATATTGAAGCTCATTTATAATATTTGAATATCTTCAGGATAAAATGTTTAATTTTTCGGTGCAATTATTGTGTGCAATATTATAATTTGTTATTTTTTGTGAGTTTTTGATATTGTTTTTGTTAAGTATAATATGTTATTAAATTTCTATGTATAAAATATTATGTTAAGTGCTCGTGTAATAAATGTATCGCTTTGGAGTGTCTGTAAGGATGCATTTATGTTGGCGATCAGTGAAACAATGTCAAATATGTCAGCGTTTTACTTATGTGCCCAAGGCCTTAGAGTTTAAATGTGAGTACAGGAGCCGAACACAAGTTACAAGTGCCCCTACTATAACTGAAAAATTGAAGCATGTACTGGTCATTTCAGTCCATACTACTCTTGGGCTATGTATTGATAAAATAATATATGAAATTTTCCTATTTGTGAAATGTTTCAGTTCGATACAGGAACAGAGTATGGCATGCCTAGCACAGTATGCTATGTCTGTCACCGGCTGCTGCAGAGGTGCCACATGTTCTCCGAGATGGCTCGCACATCCAACAGAATACTACAAGATCTGCTGCACAGTGGCAATGAGGTAAAACCGAGCCCCATATTAAATAGGCTAGCCCACTAAAAACAGATAACCATGGGTGCCCATGGTTTCATACATTTGGTAGATCTTCTTTCTATTCCTGTTAAATTTTTGGGATATTAAGTTTAAATTGGTGTTGCTATGGTTTTGGCACCCCCCGAGGATTGTATTCTCAGCTCCAATTCCTAAAAACACAAGTACTAGATTATTATGGTTTAAATTGAACTAAGATGTTGTTTTCTGTCTTTTCAGGTAACACTTAATGCACTGAAAGTGCAACCTCAGAATGTAATACTGAAGTTATCCTTGACTCAAACAGTGCACTTGTCTCTTAGTGGTTTAACAGGTGCGTCAAGCACTCCTGTAGTTGTAAAAGATGAACAAATACTTGAGTACAAAGAAGAAAGAGAAGATGAAACCCCTGAACATGAAGAAATTGATATTGAGAAGTTCGAGTTAGAGTCTCTCAGTGATGTAAATGTCAATTATGATTCAAATGATTCAAATACTGTTCGAGAAAGTAGTAGTAATGATATCTATAATATGCATTCATGCTTCATATGCGATGTATGTCACAAAATATTCCGCAAGAGATTTCACTTGGTGATACATTTAAAGATTCACACCAGCCAGAGGAATGACATATTCATGTGGCAGATGTGAAAAAACATTCAATAAAAAATGGAGTTTAACAAGTCACATGCGAATACACACTGAAGAAAAGCCATATTCTTGCAATAGATGTGAAAAGACATTCACTCATAAATGTAATTTAACAAGTCACATGCTAATTCACACTGGAGAAAAGCCATATTCCTGCAATAGATGTGAAAAGACATTCAATCAGAAATGTAATTTAACACGTCACATGCGAATTCACACTGGAGAAAAGCCATATTCCTGCAATAGATGTAAAAAGTCATTTGCCCATAAATGTGTTTTAACAACTCACATGCGAATTCACGCTGATCAGAAGCCATATTCCTGCAATAGATGTGAAAAGACATTCAATCAAAATAGTCAATTAACAGGTCACATGCGAATTCACACTGGAGAAAAGCCATATTCCTGCAATAGATGTGAAAAGACATTCAATCAGAAAAGTCATTTAACACGTCACATGCTAATTCACACTGGAGAAAACCCATATTCCTGCAATAGATGTGAAAAGACATTCAATCAGAAAAGTCATTTAACAAGTCACATGCTAATTCACACTGGAGAAAAGCCATATTCCTGCAATAGATGTGAAAAGACATTCAATCAGAAATGTAATTTAACAAGTCACATGCGAATTCACACTGGAGAAAAGCCATATTCCTGCAATAGATGTGAAAAGTCATTTGCCCAAAAATGTGTTTTAACAACTCACATGCGAATTCACGCTGGTCAGAAGCCATATTCCTGCAATAGATGTGAAAAGACATTCAATCAAAATAGTCAATTAACAGGTCACATGCAAATTAACACTGGAGAAAAGCTACGAGTATATGCCTGCAATAGATGTGAAAACACATTCAGTCATAAAGGTACTTTAACAAGTCACATGCTAATTCACACTGGAGAAAAGCCATATTCCTGCAATAGATGTGAAAAGACATTCAATCAGAAAAGTCATTTAACAAGTCACATGCTAATTCACACTGGAGAAAAGCCATATTCCTGCAATAGATGTGAAAAGACGTTCAATAAAAAATGGAGTTTAACAACTCACATGCGAATTCACACTGGAGAAAAGCCATATTCCTGCAATAGATGTGAAAAGACATTCGCTTCTATATGTGCTTTTACAAGACACATGCGAATTCACACTGGAGAAAAGCCATATTCCTGCAATAGATGTAAAAAGTCATTCAATCAAAAATATCATTTAACACGTCACATGCGAATTCACACTGGAGAAAAGTCATATACTTAATACTCTTTTATTGTCATCACATTGGTAGGTTATAACACTAGCTGTTATAATAACCCGCGACTTCGTCCGCGTGGTTATTATAAAGTCATAGTTTGAGTTTGTTTAAAAGAAACTATTATGGCAGAAAGCGGACAACTCTTGATATGTTTTTTCATTACTCATACTCTGAAAGTAGGTCTGAAGTTGCCTGAGGGGCCTAATTGAAAGTAATACTTTCAGCCCTAGGGAGAATCGCTTTCTACTGACAGCTGTCAAATTATAAAAAAAAAAACAAGTTCTATTTTATTCAACCATGTTCCAACTTTCTAAAGGCTTTCTAACTGCAAGGAGGTTGTTCAATCAAATTCCAACTTTTTATTCAGCAAGTAGGTTGGAAACCCATTACAACGGTAAGAAGTTTAAAAAGTCTAATTAGAGCGCAATGTAATATTTAAATTTAAATAACATAAAGATAGTATTAAATAAATAATATATCTTCTAAATTACTTGATTAATATATAGCTTCAACTATTTATTTAAATAACATAGATTTGAG
The DNA here is from genome assembly GCA_939531255.2 of Thera britannica. Taxonomy (NCBI): domain Eukaryota; kingdom Metazoa; phylum Arthropoda; class Insecta; order Lepidoptera; family Geometridae; genus Thera; species Thera britannica. The sequence goes on along the minus strand of OW618041.2, from coordinate 22,044,815 downwards.
CAAACAATTTACCATTTTTTAAATTATGAAAATGAAAATAATGGCTGAATAATGCTGGCGAGCCGAAGCCGAAGGCCCCCCAGAGAAAAAAAAAAAAACCGGGAAGGTGGCAATCTTCAATCTTCATTTTCACTAATTTTTCTTTCATGTTTTTATTTTTACTTTCCTTGTATTCGTAATGAAAAGCACAGTGTTTACCTCGGGTGAAAGTCTTTTGAGTCCCTCAAGCTCCATTGGCGCCCTCGCTAACGCTCTGGCGCCAAACCCGTCTCGGGTCTCAAAAAACGTGACTTTCAACACTCAGGTAACAATGTACTATTACTGTTTTTTGCGTATTTTTTTAAATCTATTTTGTCTTAGTGGCTAAGTTGGGTTTTTGTATGCGTTTTACATGACCAACTCCTGGTAATCTTAGTTTTGAGTTTGCATTGAATACTTTAAAGTGTGTTTGAAAGATGATAAGTGCTGTTGTAGCTGATTTTTTCAGCTGTGTTTGGTTTTGGTATGATAGGTGCTTCCCGCGATTTTGTCTTATTGGTTATCATGGGGTGTTTTGTAAAGCTTTGTGTGTATTCAAATCTGGTGACAGGTGCTGGCGGTACCTAGCTGAATTTTGGTAACTGTTTTTTTGCGTATTTTGTAAAGCTATTTTTCGTGATTTTATGTTATATTTGTGGCTAATTTGGGGTTTCGTGTGCGTGTTGGTGTATAATCGAATCTGGTATTTTAGTTTGACATGACCAACTACTGGTTACTCAAAATCCTTTCTTAGAGGATGCCTATCTCATACTTGCTTTATGCATGCAAAGTCTCAGTCCGATCGGTTTGAGTGCTGTTGTGGCCGTTTTTAGGGTTCCGTAGCCAAATGGCAAAAACGGAACCCTTATAGACTCGTCATGTCTGTCTGTCTGTCTGTCTGTCTGTCTGTCTGCCTGTCCGTCCGTATGCCACAGCCATTTTTCTCCGAAACTATAAAAGCTAGACTGATGAAACTTGGCGAGTAGACGTATTCTGTGAACCGCATCAATATTTTTACACAAAAGTAGAAAAATAACAAAAAAATTGAGGGTTCCCCATGCTTAAAACTGAAACTCAAAAAAAAATTTTTCATCAAACTCATGCGTGTGGGGTATCTATGAATAGGTCTTTAAAAATGATATTGAGGTTTCTAATATCGTTTTTTTCTAAACTGAATAGTTTGCGCGAGAGACACTTCCAAAGTGGTAAGGTGGCGTTCTTTCCCCTCTTCTTTTTTCTGTTTTCATCAATGCTATCACCCAAGTCATCTTTTCCCATTATCACCTATACGCTGATGACCTGCAAATTTATAGGCATTTTAAGGTCGATGAGATTCTTATTGGCATTGACCAAATTAATACAGATCTTAAAAATATTCACTCATGGGCAAAAGCATTTGGCCTTCTCGTTAACCCTTCAAAATCTCAAGCCTTAATCTGCGGTAGCCCCTACATGATGAATATGGTCCGTAAATCTTCCCCACCTCCTCTTTTTTATGCTGATTCCCCCATCTGTTACTCCGCTACTGCCAAGAATCTGGGTGTTATTTTTGACTCCCAACTGTCTTGGATTGGTCACGTCAATGGAATTAGCAAACGGGTTCACTTTTCCTTCCAATCCCTCAAGCGATTCCAGAAGTTTTTACCTTTTGAGACTAAAGTCATTCTGGCCCAAACTCTTTTATTACCCTTACTTGACTACGCTGACTCCTGTTTTTTAGACGCTACAGAGGATATCTGCAATAAATTGGAGCGTCTTCAGAACTTATGCATTAGATTTATTTTCGGGTTACGTAAGTATGATCACGTCTCGATGTTCAGGTCGCAGCTAAAGTGGCTGCCGATTCGTCGTCGCCGTGATCTGCACATCCTGTCTCTCCTGTATAACATACTTAATAACCCTCTCTCTCCTTCATATCTCCGTGAACGTTTCGATTTCCTTGTCCCCCGTGGTGAGCCTTGCAGAACAGCTAAATCTTTACTATTAAAAACGCCTACACATTCCACAAGACGATATAATGGCTCCTTCACTGTTCACTCCATGAAACTTTGGAACTGTCTTCCTCATACCATCCGTGCGAGTCCTTCGCTAGGTATTTTTAAGCGCAGAGTCAAAGAGCATTATCTTTCCTTATAAGTATACATTAGTTTATATATAATTTGTATATATATTATATGTATAGTATTAGTCTATATCGTTATTCATGTATGTATATACTTTTTTATTGTGTGTATGTATATGTAAATTATGTGTAGGTAGGTATATTTAGTTTATTTATTGTGTTATTTATACATTTTACTTACATTATAATAATATTTTCAAATCCCCTTCTTGTACACGTACCCACCTCTATTTACACATATATCTATCCTTAAAGGTTTGCTGGAAGAGAACTCTTTTTAGGGTTAAGCTCGCCTTTGTACATGTCTTTACTTTATGTTTTATAAATACTGTCTATATGTGTGTGCAATAAAGAATAAAGAATAAAGAAAGAATAAAAAGTTGGTCCCCCCCCCCCCCCTCTAACTTCTAAAATAAGAGAATGATGAAACTAAAAAAAATATATGTTGTACATTAACTATGCAAACTTTTAACGATATTTGGTTTGAACGAGATCTAGTAAGTAGTTTTTTTTATACGTCATAAATCGTAAACCGCAATTTACCTTTCGACGAACTACAAGAGAACCTTTATATTATGTTCCTTGATGATACGGAACCCTTCATGGGCGAGTCGGACTTTCACTTAGCTGCTTTTTTTTATCTTTTCTGTGCTAATATTGCATACTCACACTCATACTCACACAATAATTTTTATATACGACCCAGGTACCTACCCTCATTCCTCCTCGATCATTAAAGGTGTTTCACTGTCAAGGCTGTGCTATTAAGGAACACTTTGCCAGTGGACATTAGGAAGGCATCCTCGCCGCATTCCTGTAAGTGTAAGCTAAAACAGTTCTTTAGTAAGTTCTCTGGGCTCTATAATCGGTTATCTCTTCAGTTCATTTGTGTAAACCGCGGTCATCGCAGCCCTGTACCAAGGGGAAAGTCGCGGTTTCAAATCCCGCTCGGCTCTTAACTTTTGGGACATTATAAAATCAGTAAAATTTGATAGGTATTATATTATTTTTATTTTAGTTTTCGTTTACGTTTCCTAGGTATAGTTTCCAAAAGAGCTATAAAAAACTACTTATAATACATAAAAAATGTAATAAAAAAAACGCTTAAAATTACACTAAAATTGTATTCCTATAATCAATGATACTTTCAATAAAACCAAACTAAACATTTAGTTATGTCATCATAATTATTCAATAAATTGTGTTAATAATAAAATAAGGTACCTACCTAGTGAATGAATTGTATTGTACAGGTGTAGGATACAGTACAGCTCAAGTTACCTAAAAACAAAGAAAAATGATGCTTACTACAAGGACATAATCCTTTCGTCTGCGCAGCACGATTCGCGAAAAATGGCGGATGTGCGCACTACCTTCGTTAGAGGTCGGCCGCGCATGCCGCTTTGTAAATGAATGATGATTCTCTTTTATTTTTCTACTATCACTCCGTAGTAATTATACCTCTTTGAAATCAGCTTGAAATATTCTAACTAATTGAATAATAATTATTACTTGTTTACAAATGTACACTTCGCTACTCGAAGTCAAAGATTTAGAAAACGGATGGAAATACACACTTGGAATTTATGTGATGTAGTACAAAGTAGGTTCAATGAGTTAGACAAAAACATTGATATCCAAAAACATGAATATATTTACAAAAGATTCATGATAAAAAAATAACCTATTACCATACAAAAACATTTAGAAATTCAACAATCAAAACTTTCAAAAACTTGCAATTTTCTATGATAACAGTGCAAAGGATTTCTCGATCGGCCAGCTCCTGGCTCATGTATGGAATGCTAGTATTTATTTCACTATTTTGAAGAAACCTAATTACATTCTAACAATATAACACTTAAATAACATAAAAATATGTATTGTTGACCTATTCCACTGGTTTTTTAGTAAGGACAGTTAGATTTTAAGTCTAAACAAAGAGATTTTGTTGGAAAACTTCGCAGAAAAAAAATGACAGCGGCCCGCTCCTGGTTCATGTATGGAATGCTAGTATTTATTTCACTATTTTGAAGAAACCTAATTACATTCTAACAATATAACACTTAAATAACATAAAAATATATATTGTTGACCTATTCCACTGGTTTTTTAGTAAGGACAGTTAGATTTTAAGTCTAAACAAAGAGATTTTGTTGGAGAACTTCGCAGAAAAAAAATTTGGTGGCTGATGAAATTAGCAAGTTTTGAATGAAAACTTATCAAAACCGAAATCAATGAATGTAAAAACATTAAAAACGTACCTGTTCATCGTTAGAATAGCACCAACAACAAAATAATTCACTTTTTACCCTGTAAACCAGCAACAAAACACAAACTTGTTACACGATCACCGGCCGCGAAAGTGCTCGTAAATAAAATGAACTTGTGAACTTTGTCTCCGTTGCCGTATTTTTATGAAAATTTGCTACCTGTCTCTATTCTTCAACGAAGCCAGTGACTAGGTTAGAGAAGTGCAGCTATAGGTTAATGCCGTTAATTTCGTACAAATACTGAGAGGCATGCGATCGGCCAGGAGCCCGCCAGTGCGCTGATGTGTGAATTTTGAAGGTAGCCAGGGCCTGGCCGATTGCCAAACTAAAGGTAAGAGCTAGCAGTGTATAGTCTGATGCGTATCCTTGTGTACATAATCAACTATTAAGTTATGGAATAAACGGGCTTCTTTTTTTTAATTTATTAGGGTTCCGTAGCCAAATGGCAAAAACGGAACCCTTATAGATTCGTCATGTCTGTCTGTCTGTCTGTCTGTCTGTCTGTCTGTCTGTCTGTCCGTCCGTATGTCACAGCCATTTTTCTCCGAAACCGTAAGAGCTAGACTGATGAAACTTAGCGAGTAGATGTATTCTGTGAACCGCATTAAGATTTTTACATAAAAATTAAAAAAAAACTATAAATTTCAGGGGTCCCCATACTTGGAACTGAAACTCAAAAATATTTTTTTCATTGAACCTTTACGTGTGGGGTATCAATGAATAGGTCTTCAAAAATGATGTTGAGGTTTCTAATATCGTTTTTTTCTAAACTGAATAGTTTGCGCGAGAGACCTTTCCAAAGTGGAAAAAAGTTGGTCCCCCCCCCTCTAACTTCTAAAGTAAGAGAATGATAATACTAAAAAAAATATATGTTGTACATTACTATGCAAACTTTCAACGATATTTAGTTTGAACGAGATCTAGTCAGTAGTTTTTTTTTATACGTCATAAACCGTAAACCGCAATTTACCTTTTGACGAACTACAAGAACCTTATTATGTTACATCAAGTAACATAATATAAAGGTTCTTGTAGTTCGTCGTGCAACGGAACCCTTCATGGGCGAGTCCGACTCGCACTTGGCTGCTTTTTTTTTGTATTTAGTTTCCTAGAAAAGTTATCTTGTAATTATTAGGTATAATCCTCTAGTTTTTCGTGACTGGCCTCTCAGCTCAGTTGGTAATAGCTCTGCCTTCTGCGCCATAGGTCGTGGGTTCGATTCGATCCCTACCGAGAACAAATATTTGGGTGGTGAACATCGATGTTTGTTCTCTGTCTGGGTGTTATTGTATTCTAAGATTAGCTATCTGGATCTGGTTCCCTTAATACAAGCTCTTCTTATTTTGAGACTAGATAGTGTTGTATGGATAGTCTACAATACTTGTAATAAACAAATGATGAAAGCTTTAATTCAAAACCGATGCTAAATTAATGCAATAAGATTTAAAAACTTACAAAAAAAAATAGGAAGAGAGATAGTTGTTAGGGTTATGAATATTATCTGTAAAATATTTTTATTAATTCTTATTAATTTTAGTGTTTGTTTGAATTTTGTATTAATCTTATACCTTTAAACGAGAAAATCTTGTATATATATATATATATATTTAGGATCTCGGAAACTGAACCAACAATTTTCATGAAATTTTGTAAACAGGGGTTTTCGGGGGCGACAAATCGATCTAGCTGGGATTCATTTTCAGAAAATGAGTCTGTTTGTTAAAAAAAAATTAAAAACATAAACTGAATATGTGACTGCTCCTGCCATCTATTGACGATTGTGAGCAACTAACTGCAAGCATGTCCAGCAGATGGCGTGGTTCAGTAAGATAATAATATGCTTCCTATGATTTCTTAAAAATACAAATTAACGAAAAAAATTCCGAGCGAAGCTCGGTTACCAACTAGTCTACATAAATAAAAGAAAGTCGTGTTAGTTACACTATTTAAAAATCAAGAACGGCTGAATCGATTTGACTGAATGTTGGTGGGGAGGTAGCTTAGAACCAGGAGACGGATATAGAATACTTTTTATCCCAAAAAAGTAACGGCAACAGGGCAAGCGAAACCGCGGGGGACCGCTAGTAAATATAATGCTTCACTTCCTGCGGACGTGTCTTGGTTTTTACCATGCTAAAAACCAAGAGGGCGACACTGGCTTGTAAGGCGGGTAGGGTAGGGATAGTTGGCGACTGGGGCGTCAAGCGTCATCGCCATAATGGCGACGCCATTCGAGTACTAGCTTTCGATCTGAGCGGCTGTGTGGTTTAATACCCTAATTTTATGTAAAAGTGACGTACTAAAGAGCTAGTGATTGTGACATTGGTGTTTTGGACATTATTATCGGACCATCCCTTAAATAGTTGAATATCATAATATGAAAACTTTAGCCTAGAAAATTAAATTATATAGTTAAATAAAATAAAAGATAAAAAAACTTAAAAAAAATTGGGAGCTAACATTTCGGCTTTCGTCGGAAATGTTGCAATCAATGAGTTTGTTTTGTATCGCTGCTTTGATTATTGTTGGGTTCGTTTTCTGTCATTTTGGGAAGTCACATAGCTTATTCATTTGAATATAATTTAGTTACACAAAAAAAAACTTACAATTAAACAAATATTTACAAAATGTACAAAATACACAAGAAACAGTTAAGCTATCTGCAGATCGCTACAAACGATCTAGAGATAGCTCAACTGATCCAAATCAGTGCCAGACGGAAGCGTCCCCAAGACGCTGGCGGCATTGCCACGCTGAATAGCAATGCTTATACATTGCGCCAGATACCCACCAGCTCTTGGGTCACGCGTCGCCTCGATCAGTCGCCTAGACAAAATTTTGAAGACCCGCGAGGCCTCGGTTCCCCACGGACCCAGAGTCTCAACCCCAAGAGGAGCAAATAAGTAGGCTCTGTCGAGACCTGCATATTTGCGCCTCTTGAGATCCTCGGCCAGATCTGCCGCCGCGCCCATTTTAATTGTTTTTTCGAGCTTTGTTGTGTAGTTTCGGTGGTATTAACCAACATTACTTGAGGTCTTAGCTCAAAGTGTAAGCAGTTGGAATGAAAGTGTATTATGTGATATTCTGATTTGATTGAAAATGTTTCTGATGGTTTTAAAAACAAACGAAAACATCCATCATTTGTTTTCAAAGCCAAGTAGGGCCGACTTGTATAAGACTGACTCGACTAGCTAGACCTAAAGTATTTTAAGTAGTGGTGTGCCGATTCGATTATTTATCTAATCGATTAATCGATATCAAGCCCTTAGGGCTATCGATTATTAATTGACTTAGCCCGATTATTATTGAAAAAAAATGAGGTTAATAATTGTCTTATTTCCCGATTATAAAAATCGAGGGAGGCCTTTGCCCAGCAGTGGGCTCATAATAAAAATAAATAAAAATAATAATCAACTAAGTGCGTGGTCATATATTTTTTTACACAGCTTACAAGGTGATTCCTGGTCAGTTTTGTCAAAATGTGTTCACACCCTATGAAACACTTTCATGGTTGTTCAGTTTTGGCAATACTTTTCGATCATCTTTCGCATATTCGCGTGCGGCCTGTCAATGTCACGCATGCGTCACCTATCGTATACGTCAAATCGTTCATGCATCGTCATTCGAGACGGTAAAATTTAAACTTAGAGTCGTCGATTCATTGCCTGCGTGTCGGTCACATATCACAAAGTCTCTAATCAAATTTTCGTCAATTTTATCGTTTTGTATCGGAAATCATAATTATTAAGTCGCGAGTTTCATTATAATATTCGCGCTCGTCACAAATTCCAACTTGGTGGTTCCTGGAGTCCCTGCAGATCCCCCTGGAACGCACACACAGCCGCACAACAAGTACCTGACGGAGGGCGACGATAATCTGGCCAGAAAACTCGGCTGCCACCTGAACCTTGTCTGTGCACTGGCAGGAGTGCCGTGCACATTATCCAGGACTTGGAGGTAAGTGAGTAGGGTCTCCGTAACCACCTAGCGTAAAACATTTGTGACTTTTCCTGTCTTCTTGTTGTCTCGCCCATTTTTAAATTAATTTCGTAATACAGTCCGCTTAATCGTACATTTTGGTCCGTCTAGCCGGATATTCGTGATAAAGTTACTTAGGGACATTTCGGTCCGTCGAGTCATTATCGTAATATCCACTGACATTTTATTAAATCAAGCCCGTTAAAGTTTCTTACGGCACATTATTTGTTCTTTGTAATAGTTTGTAGTGACTTTGTGATAGTTTATAGTGACGTACGGCACATTTGCAGCATTCGTGGCACGTTTAACTTGATTTTAGTGACCTTGAGTAGTGTAGAATACTTTGTTCGTGTCGTACATATTATTGCATTTCAATTTTGTCGTTTTCGTATCGGAAATATTATAATAATAGCGTAGGGTATTCTGTTATTTATTTGGTCATAGTCAAATCAGCTAAACTTGTGTTTTTTTTATTGTCGTTGATTTGATTTATAGGTTTGTTAGCTGTCAGTCAAAATTTTCGTTGTGTCAAAGTCAATTCGTGACGTTTGATAGTTTGTCGGTTGACTTGACATTACCAAATCTACTATCGGTCAAATCATTCTTTCGTTTCGTTCATTCGTTTAAAATTGCCAGACAGTTAATTCTGGTTCCAAGGTAAATTTTAGTCTGTGATATATTTCGTGTTCGGTCGTGAAAATAGTATCTTCGTTTCGTATTGTTTTGTTTACGTACTGTTTAACTTTTCAACAACTTTTAACTTTGTTTTGCGTTGGAAATGTCGATGCAAACCGATGCTGATGGTGCGGAGGTGTTTCTGGGTGATGCAGACAGAATCGCGCGTGACTATGCTAAGATGAGAATAGAACTTTTGCACACTTCAGACTTGGTCGGAGTCTGTGAACAAGATATTTCGTCAATAATTTCAGAGTTTCACGCTGCGCAAAAGCGGATTCTGGTCAAGAGCTCTAAGGCTGATCAACGCACAGAGTGTTCACATACTATTGATTTCGATCTCAAAGTACGCAATATTATGAGCCGGTTGCGACAGCCTGACGTAAAACAAAATAAGTCTAGCAGTAGTGGTTTAGCAAAGCTTCCTAAAATTTGCCTAAAGACATTTGATGGTAAATTGGAGAACTGGGTGTCTTTTAAGGATTTTTATGATTCGCTTATACACAAAAGAGATCTACCTGATGTCGAGAAGCTCCATTATTTGCTGTCAAGTGTGCAGGGTTTGGCTTATGATCTTGTAAAAAGTTACCCCTTAACTGGCGAGAGTTATTCATTAGCATATCATGCCTTGCATAAATATTTTGATAGGAAGAGAAACCTTGCAGTCAATTATTATGATAAGTTGCTAAATTGTGAAGCAGTGAAAAATAAGAGCAGTTCAGAGTTAGAAAGGATTCATCGGACATTCACTGAGAACTTGGCTATTTTGGCTAAGTACACATTACCAAACCAAGATTTTATGTTATTCCAACTGATCTGGTCTAAATTGGATGTTGTATCACGGGAAGCGTTTGAATTGCAATTAAGCTCCCAAGTAGACATACCTGAATTTGAAGACTTACTGTCATTTATTGAAAAACGTTATCATGCGTTAGAAAATTGCCATAAACAGCCGGAACAGAAGTCTGCTCCCTTTAAGAAAAATAAATCCTCGCTCGTGGTGGCTCCAGAACAGGGATGTGCCATTTGTGCAGCAGTGGGCCACCAAATTGATTCTTGTTCTAGTTTCCTAAAGCAATCAGCTCATGATAGGTTTAAAGTGGCGAAGGAAAAGAGATTGTGCATCTTGTGCTTGCGTCCCTCACACACAGTAAAGAGGTGTACATCAAAAATAAAATGTGACAAATGCAACCACAACCATCATGCCTTGCTGCACTTCACGGAGGCTGCTCCGGAGACGGTGCTGGCCACTCAACCTACGACATCCCAGGCTCCGGTTACTTTGGCTGCTTACATTCAACACACTGAGGCGTTGTTTTCTACTGCTGTTGTCCTAATAAAAAATAAATTTCATAAACTTATCAGAGTGCGCATCCTTCTTGATAGTGCAAGTGCTTGTAATTTTATAACAAAGGCCTGTGCACAACGGTTAGGGTTGAAAATTAATTCCTGTGCCCAGTCGGTGAATGGAATCGGTCAAGTATCAACTGATACACTCGGCTCAGTAAATGTTGACATTATCCCAACAAGTGGAGACTACTCAAGTAAAATATCTTTAGAGGCTTCAGTGTTGCCTACAATTTGCTCGGAGATGCCAGCCGGGAAAATTGATTTCGTTTCGTGGCATCATATTGATGGTTTGGACCTTGCCGATCCAGAGTTTTACAAGCCGGGACCGGTCGATATGCTGGTAAGCGTCAATGTGCTCGCCTCTGCATTGAAACCTGGTTTGATTAAGGGTGATCATGGTCAACCCATTGCTATCCCCACTATTTTCGGGTGGGTACTGATGGGGGAATGTACTGTGGTCGCTGATTCGTCCCGCTTGCGAAGCAATTTTGAGAATCGACAGCCAAATTGTTTCTTTGTGTCAAATTTGACTTTAGATAATTCGATCAAGAGGTTTTGGGAATTGGAAAGTGTCGACCCTCCCAAACCTGTAGTTCTGTCCAATGAGGAGTTGGCCTGTGCTAATCACATGGAGTCATCTTGTCGTCGTACTCCTCAGGGTAGGCTCATGGTACCTCTGACTTTCGTTGAACCTGAAAACAAGCCTTTGTTCTCTAATTCGAGAGATATAGCTTTGAAACGGTTCTTAAATTTAGAAAAGAAGTTCAGCGTGAATCCTCCATTTAAGGCTGCTTACGTTGACTTCATGGCAGACTACTTGAAGAGTGGTCACATGGAAGAGGTCATTCCGCCCTCTTCAAATGTCGGCCATTTCTATTATATCCCACACCATGGGATCTTGCGACCTGGTTCAGCTACTACGCCGCTTCGAACAGTATTTGATGCTAGTGCGACGGATGCAGAAGGCAGGTCCTTGAATGACGTTCTGCTGCCTGGTCCCAAGCTACAGAAGAGTATTTTCGACCTTCTGGTTCGATTTCGTTGGCATGCGGTTGTCTTCACTGGGGATATAAAGCAAATGTACCGCCAATTTCTCGTGTCGCCTGCGGACGCTGATTATCAACGTATCCTCTGGAGAACGTCGCCTGACCTGCCAATGCAGGATTTTCGATTGCTGACAGTGACGTATGGCGTGTCTTGCGCTCCCTATCAGGCGCTGTGGTGTATAGCCCGATTGGCGAAGGAATTTGGCACGCGCGCTCCAACTGGCGCAGCCGTGTTGGAGAGGGATACGTACGTTGATGACGTCGTATCCGGAGCAGATACCGTGCAAGAGGCTGTTCGAATTCGTCGCGAATTGCTTGAAATTCTGTCGTCAGCGGGTCTTCATCTCCGCAAGTGGGCCTCGAATCGCGAGGAGTTCTTTGACGGGCTAGAATCGTCAGACTTATACGTTGAACAGTTCCATAACTTCGAAGACATTCAAGATGTGTCCCTAAAAATTCTCGGCATGTTGTGGTTGCCTAAAGAAGACCAGCTCACGTTCAAAACTGTCGCAGTGCACAATCGGTGTACAAAGCGATCAATTTTGTCGGATATAGCTCGAATTTTCGATCCTTTAGGGCTGTTATCACCTGTCGTCTTTCTCGCAAAATATATTATGCAGCTGTTGTGGTTATCTGGTGTAGATTGGGATGAGGAAACGCCGTCGGAAGTGGCGAACGAGTGGAGCAAATTCAAAACTCAACTGTCGTTGTTGAGCTCGATTTCACTTCCCCGTAGAATTGTTCCATCGTTCACGGCTCTCCAATTCCATGGTTTTTGTGATGCCTCGGAACGCGGATACTGCGCTGTTATATACTGTCGTGCCATTTGTGATGATTCAACGGTCGTGGTGCGCTTGTGTTGTGCAAAATCAAAAGTGGCGCCTCTCCGGAAGCGGTCGATTCCGCGGTTAGAGTTAATGGCAGCGGTTCTTCTGTCGGAACTCATGTTGTCGGTTGCTGATTCGTTGAAGGGGATCCAGACTGTCGATCATATTGTCGCATGGTCGGACTCCAGTGTCGCTCTGACCTGGATTAAGTCATGTCCGTCACGCTGGAAAACCTTCGTTGCTAATCGCGTGACTGAGATTCAGGACGCCATACCCCCTGATTGCTGGCACCATGTCTCCACGACTGACAATCCTGCGGATCACGGCTCTCGCGGGCTGCTACCCGCTGATTTGGTGACGTGTGAAGCATGGTGGTCGGGTCCAACATGGTTGTTGCTCCCTCAAGAAAACTGGCCACAGTCGTCCCTCCTTAGTGATGGTTCTGCCTTACAGGAGCAGAAGATGCTAAGCTTTCTTACCACCAACAACGCCGCTTATGTCGACGACCTACTAAACCGCTTCTCGTCCTATAAGCGGATTGTAAATATTGTGGCATATTGCTTTCGATATATGCACAATTTGAGAAATCCGACGAGTCGCCTATTCGGTCCTTTATCTTGTGCGGAATTGCACAAGTCCACGAACTTTCTGCTGAAACATGTGCAGGAAGGCGCATTTGCATCTGAAATCCGAGGACTCGTTAATGCCACTCCTAGTTTGCTTCCAAAAGCAATTCGAAAGTTGTGTCCTTTCTTGGATGAAGGAGGTCTTCTGAGGGTGGGCGGTCGTCTGTCCCATAGTCAACTCGGCTATGATCAGAAGCATCCCTTGTTGCTTCCTCGAACCCATCGACTTACTTCGCTAATAATCGACGAATACCATCGGAGATTTTTGCACCCGGGATTGCAAACATTACAAAATTTACTTGCCCAAGAGTTTTGGATTCTTTCACCCAAACGCGCAATTCGGGCTGTGATCTCGTCGTGCATGAAATGCTTCCGGGTAAACCCACGGTTAGTTGCCCCTCCTCGAATGGGGGAACTTCCTGCTTATCGTATCAGTCAGCTGAAGCCGTTTTCGTCTGCTTCGGTTGACTACGCCGGCCCGTTCGACATTTCGCTCGGACGTGGCCGAGGTACTCGTACCTACAAGGGGTACGTTTGCGTGTTCGTGTGTACCACCACAAAGGCAGTGCACCTTGAACTCGCTTCTGAGCTCACAACAGAGGCCTATTTGGCCTGCCTTAGAAGATTCATGGCCCGGAGAGGTCGTTGCTCTCGGCTAGTCTCCGATCAAGGCAGGAATTTCGTTGGGGCCAGCAGCCAGTTGAAAGATTTGATGTCCCAGGCTACACAGGCTGAACAAGTGGAGTTCGTTTTCAACCCCCCAGGCAGCCCCCATTTTTCGGGCTTAGCTGAGGCTGGTGTGAAATCCATGAAGACTCACCTTGCTCGTGTGGTTGGTTCACACCGCCTGATGTATGAAGAGTTCAACACGCTGCTGGCACAGATCGAGGCTCTGCTGAACTCGCGGCCGCTATCCCCGTTGAGTTCGGACCCTAACGACCTGTTAGTCTTGACCCCAGGTCATTTCTTAACGTTGGAGCCATTGACTATACTGCCGGAAGTATCAATGGTCAACACCAACATTAGCGTGCTCCATCGCTGGAAGCTAATCCAGAAAATGCACCAAGATTTTTGGCGGAAATGGCATTTGGAATACATTCACACGCTCCAACAGCGGCATATATGGTTTGAGGACCAACCCAACATTGCCATCGGGACTCTCGTCCTAATCGTGAATGAGCAATGTAGTCCCATGAAATGGAAACTTGGGCGTGTGATTCAGCTTCATATGGGTGCTGACAAAATCTGTCGAGTTGTCACCCTCCGCACTGCTACAGGAGAATGTAAGCGACCCATCGTCAAACTCTGCATTCTGCCGATGCTCCCAGTGCCCCAGATCGCAGATCCTGAGTGTCAAGCCAGTTCATCTGATTGTTAACTGCCTTGCTTCGTATTTTAAGTTTTTGTGTCGTGTATTTTTTTTTGTTTTATTTTAATGTGTAACAATAATTTTATCGTTTTACAATTTTCCTGTTTAATTGCTACCATAATTCGTTTATAAGTGCCCATGACTTTATCGTTATCGTTGGGTTTTTTAGCAACTTGGTTAAAATACTGTGTATTTTGGTGTTCGGAATGTTCAGTTTTGGCAATACTTTTCGATCATCTTTCGCATATTCGCGTGCGGCCTGTCAATGTCACGCATGCGTCACCTATCGTATACGTCAAATCGTTCATGCATCGTCATTCGAGACGGTAAAATTTAAACTTAGAGTCGTCGATTCATTGCCTGCGTGTCGGTCACATATCACAAAGTCTCTAATCAAATTTTCGTCAATTTTATCGTTTTGTATCGGAAATCATAATTATTAAGTCGCGAGTTTCATTATAATATTCGCGCTCGTCACAAATTCCAACTTGGTGGTTCCTGGAGTCCCTGCAGATCCCCCTGGAACGCACACACAGCCGCACAACAAGTACCTGACGGAGGGCGACGATAATCTGGCCAGAAAACTCGGCTGCCACCTGAACCTTGTCTGTGCACTGGCAGGAGTGCCGTGCACATTATCCAGGACTTGGAGGTAAGTGAGTAGGGTCTCCGTAACCACCTAGCGTAAAACATTTGTGACTTTTCCTGTCTTCTTGTTGTCTCGCCCATTTTTAAATTAATTTCGTAATACAGTCCGCTTAATCGTACAATGGTGTTTCATTTTCAAATTGAAAAAAATACCCACATTAATCGATTATTCATAATCGATTTGGCACACCACAAATTTTAAGTATGTTACGAAATCCTCACTCGACACTGGCGGAATTGATCCAAAATGGACAGATGCCATTAAATAAGAAGAAGAAGAAGATTATTGTTTAATTTCGGCGCTCTTATATTTACGCAATATTCACCACGGCATGTTTATCAAAACTTTTTTTTTAATTTTTGATTGTACTTTCTGGGTTAAAGTTTTCTGTAATATTACAATATCTTTCTTTATTCTTTCTTTGTAAGCTTAATTACGTTTAATCTCACTGCATTTATCTATCATCGAATTTTAATTAAAGCTTTCATCATTTTATAATAATAAGTTGATGATACACACTAGCAAACATTTAGCAAACATTTTTTTTACGGAACTCAAAACTTCTCATATCTTGGCTTCTACCGGATGCAATTATGTAAAAAAATAAAAAATGGGTGGTTCTTACGACAGGGATAGGGTGATGATGATGTTAGATTTCGTGACTCTAAGATATTTTCGAATTACAGATACGCTAGTAGTTACTATGATGACACGGTAACGTCACAGAATAGATAATAGTTAGTATCAAGCATCTTACGGCGTTTTTCGTGACTGTACTATACATAGGTACCTATTATAGATTTTATGAACTAGCGGCCGCCCGCGGCAGGCTTTGCCCGCTTAGTAGTGGTCATTGCTAACATCCATCCTGTGGAATGTTTGTTTTATTTACCTGCATGATTTTGTAGATCTACTGCATTTACTTAGGTATTATGAATAAGGTAGGCAAGGCACTGAGGGCTGGTTCCCGCAAGGCTTCTAGTTGGCCCTTTTTGCGTGGCGCTTGACACCAACGTGTTGCTCGAACTGTCACGCCGGTTTCCTCACGATGTTTTACTGGCATAGTGCATACACATTTTTCTACAGAAAAACTACTTGGTACACGACTGGATTTGAACCCACGACCTTATGTGGATCGGACGGCGGGTCCGCTACGTCTAGACCACCAGTGCTCTCTGCCAACGAGCTTACCTGATGGTGGATTCAGAGGAGCTGGTAATCATTATAATCATATATGTAGGTAGGCGTTCTGTGGGAAAATGGGACTTCTCAGCAAATAGGTGGGTATGTACTTATAGGTAACTATCATCATCATTATTATTATTATTAAAAGCCTGTTGTGTCCCACTGCAGAGCAAAGGCCTCCCTTCCTTCTCTCCATTCATCTCTTGTTTGGGCTACTGTGGATCATCATCATTATTATAAATTGTACAGATTTGTATTTTTGTAACGAATAAACTCAAAAACTACTGGACTGATAAACTTCTTTTGCCACTATAATGCTGAATTATCCCCGAATAACATAGTTACATTATACCTAGTTCGAGCAAATGAAACCTACAGGAAATGAGTCTCTTTCACCAATAACTCTGCATTTGCAGTTCAGTAACTACTGAGTAGTTCGACTGGTGGGTGGTACAAGACAAAGGAAATGAAATATATTTATTAGCAAGAAGTATGGTACAACTAATAGATCATAGGGTATGTAAAAAAGCGGCTCACATACTTTGTCGGAGAACAATATACAAAATTCAAACAAAAAGTAGAAAATATAAGTTTAATTAAAATGAATCAGTGTGTCAGAATAATAACAATACCTAATCAATTCAGAATAATAATTCTTAAAGAAAATAGAAAATAATTTATATGAAATCTTTAACGCTATGAAAACATTGATACAACATTGAAGATATCTTTAGTAGGTAGTTACTTCATCACGCACATCTACATAATTATACTTCATTCACAATCTGACTTCACACACTTTTGGCAGGGTTTTAAACACACATCACAAACCCACTAAAGTCTGGTCTACCACTTTCTAGCGCTAAGTTTGACACACATCTTCAGCCCTGAAGATTAAAGCCCACGAGGTGTCTGGCATGTGGCAGAAGTGTCCAGCCCTGAAGAATTAAAAGTTCTTCTCATTAGTGATGACTGCCCAGTTCTATTGCGTAGGAGTTACTTAGGAGCGGTTGGTTCCCAACGCTGCTGGAGGCATTGGAGTCGTCTGTGCTGTAGGAAATGGTAAATACTCTTCAGATGATAATAATAAGACAGATCATTAATTACCGATGCTGTTGCAGCCATCGCATTTCTGTCCTATTTATTATTCCGGTGGATTTTATCTCGTAAATAGTAGCTCGCATCTCGAAATAGCCTAGCAAGAATTATAGAACAGTAGCAAGCAGAAGCAAGCATGACATTGACCTCTTGACATTTGACAGTTGAGATGTCAGTTTTGACAGTTGAAATATAAGATTTACGCACACAAATGTAGATATACATACGTATACGCACACATAAACCATAGAAATCTGCTTCTTCTTTTTTCGTGAAAATAAGATCGGCCGTTTAATTTGTAATAAGTTTTAATTTCTTGTCGGATCGGAGAATCTTCAGGGATTTGCCGAACAACTATTGATAGCGTGCTACGTAGGCCTAGGCCTAGCGTCTTTGCCCAATGGCTTTATGCAGAGTCTGTCTGGTCGGCGACATTAGGCTATTGGACCTTAGCAGGATCTGCAAGGAGGTTTACCAAAAACTTGCAAACACTGAGGTACGTTTCTAAAGACCGCTCCTCATTTTGTAGGTACACTTTAACAATGTTAGAACTACTCATGAACCCAGGAAGTTTCTAGTGCTTCTTGTAGGATTTACGCTGGTTGTAGACATACTAAGATATATCACTCCTAATAGATTGCCGTAAGACCTGCGCACATCTAAGAGATCTGCGTTGGCGATCAGTGAAACAATGTCAAATATGTCAGCGTTTTGCTTATGTGCCCAAGGCCTTAGAGTTTAAATGTGAGTACAGGAGCCGAACACAAGTTACAAGTGCCCCTACTATAACTGAAAAATTGAAGCATGTACTGGTCATTTCAGTCCATACTACTCTTGGGCTATGTATTGATAAAATAATATATGAAATTTTCCTATTTGTGAAATGTTTCAGTTCGATACAGGAACAGAGTATGGCATGCCTAGCACAGTATGCTATGTCTGTCACCGGCTGCTGCAGAGGTGCCACATGTTCTCCGAGATGGCTCGCACATCCAACAGAATACTACAAGATCTGCTGCACAGTGGCAATGAGGTAAAACCGAGCCCCATATTAAATAGGCTAACCCACTAAAAATAGATAATAATAATAAATAATAATAATAATAAATAAATAAATATTGTGGACAATTGACACAACACTACCCAGCCCCAAACTAATCAGAGCTTGTAATATGCCCATGGTAATAATAATAATAATAACCACGGGTGCCCATGGTTTCGTACATTTGGTAGATCTTTTTTCTATTCCTGTTAAATTTTTGGGATATTAAGTTTAAATTGGTGTTGCTACGGTTTTGGCACCACCCGAGGATCGCATTCTTAGCTCCAATTCCTAAAAACACAGCTACTGGATTAACATAGATTAAATTGAACTAAGATGTTGTTTTCTGTCTTTTCAGGTAACACTTAATGCACTGAAAGTGCAACCTCAGAATGTAATGCTGAAGTTATCCTTGACTCAAGCAGTGCACTTGTCTCTAAGTGGTTTAACAGGTGCGTCAAGCACTCCTGTAGTTGTAAAAGATGAACAAATACTTGAGTACAAAGAAGAAAGAGTAGATGAAACCCCTGAACACGAAGAAGTAAAAGATGAACAAATACTTGAGTACAAAGAAGAAAGAGAAGATGAAACCCCTGAACACGAAGAAATTGATATTGAGAAGTTCGAGTTAGAGTCTCTCTGTGATGTAAATGTCAATTATGATTCAAATGATTCAAATACTGTTCAAGAAAGTAGTAGTAATGATATCTATAATATGCATTCATGCTTCATATGCGATGTATGTCACAAAATATTCCACAAGAAATTTCACTTGGTGATACATTTAAAGATTCACACCAGAGGAATGA
This sequence comes from Thera britannica, assembly GCA_939531255.2. Classification (NCBI taxonomy): domain Eukaryota; kingdom Metazoa; phylum Arthropoda; class Insecta; order Lepidoptera; family Geometridae; genus Thera; species Thera britannica. The sequence continues at coordinate 22,025,748 of OW618041.2, read as the reverse complement.
CATATTCATGTGGCAGATGTGAAAAGACATTCAATAAAAAATTGAGTTTAACAAGTCACATGCGAATTCACACTGGAGAAAAGCCATATTCCTGCAATAGATGTGAAAAGACATTCGCTCATAAATGTAATTTAACAAGTCACATGAGAAGTCACGCTGGACATAAGCCATATTCCTGCAATAGATGTGAAAAGACATTCAAACATAAAAGTCATTTAACAAGTCACATGCTAATTCACACTGGAGAAAAGCCATATGCTTGCAATAGATGTGAAAAGACATTCGCTCATAAATGTAATTTAACAAGTCACATGAGAAGTCACGCTGGACATAAGCCATATTCCTGCAATAGATGTGAAAAGACATTCAATCATAAAAGTCATTTAACAAGTCACATGCTAATTCACACTGGAGAAAAGCCATATGCTTGCAATAGATGTGAAAAGACATTCGCTCATAAATGTGCTTTAACAACTCATGAGCGAATTCACACTGGAGAAAAGCCATATTCCTGCAATAGATGTAAAAAAACATTCGCTCAAAAATGTCATTTAAAAGGTCACATGCGAATTCACACTGGAGAAAAGCCATATTCCTGCAGTAGATGTGAAAAGACATTTGCCCTAAAATTTGTTTTAACAAGTCACATGCGAATTCACACTGGAGAAAAGCTATTTTCCTGCAATCGATGTGAAAAGATATTCAATCAAAATAGTCATTTAACAAGTCACATGCGAATTCACACTGGAGAAAAGCCATATTCCTGCAATAGATGTAAAAAAACATTTGCTCAAAAATGTCATTTAAAAGGTCACATGCGAATTCACACTGGAGAAAAGCCATATTCCTGCAGTAGATGTGAAAAGACATTTGCCCAAAAATTTGTTTTAACAAGTCACATGCGAATTCACACTGGAGAAAAGCCATATTCCTGCAATAGATGTGAAAAGACATTCAATCAAAATAGTCATTTAACAAGTCACATGCGAATTCACACTGGAGAAAAGCCATATTCCTGCAATAGATGTGAAAAGTCATTCAATCAAAAAATTCATTTAACAGGTCACATGCGAATTCACACTGGAGAAAAGCCATATTCCTGCAGTAGATGTGAAAAGTCATTCAATCAAAAGAATAATTTAACAAGCCACATGCGAATTCACACTGGAGAAAAGCCCTATTTCTGCAGTAGATGTGATAAGACATTCGCTCATAATTGTAGTTTAACAACTCACATGCGAATTCACACTGCATAAAGAGTGTACTGGTGGTCTAGTGGTAGCGGACCCGCCTTCCGATCCCTAGATCGTGGGTTCAAATCCAGTCGTGTTCCAATGAGTTTTTCTGTAGAATTTTTTTTGTGCACTATGCCAGTACTCTCAAATAGAGAAGGAAAACGTGACGAAACCGGCGTGTTATAGAATTGTGTAGAACCTAAAAAAGTTCGAGCAACACGTGTCACGCGTCACGCAAAAAGGGCCCGCTAGAGGCCTACTTGCGGAAACCAGCACGCACATCCAAGTGTGGATGATAAATTTGCCGAAGACACTGGATAAAAGCCATATTCCTAGATATCAATAAAGTTCGTAGCCCGAATTACATATGAACTAGTTTTTTCCCGAAAATAAAATTCAATAGTAGGATAAAAATCCCTGGAAGAAAAGCAATACAATAGCAGCTCACCCGTGATATGTCATTCTGCCGTCGTCGTCTTCATGCTAGTGTCCATGCATCCTATCGTGAACGATATTGTGTTAAATCTATACGACTGAATAATATAGTAACTAGTAGTTCGCCTCGAACTGAGATCTCGTGATGCGAAAATGCTTTTATCTACTTTGAGAAAGTATTTCTGTTCAGATTCACTGACTATCCCTCACTAACTTTGTATGGTAAACAAGTTTTAACTCAGTTGGCCGGTTTATTGAAGAGTTCCGTTGGACAGACCTTGGCTCCATCATCAAACCAGGTCGCTTTCACCATTTAAGACAACTGAGAACCTAATTAATTTATTTTAAGAAAAAAAAAATAAGAAAAAGCAAACGAATTGACTGACCAGTAGAAAAACCTTAATGTCAACGAAATTCTCAGAGATGGGGGCTCTCGGATTGTTGGTTATTTTAATTTAACCTTTATTTTGTATACTTGAATTTTAGAAAATCTGTTTTGGAATGTGCAAACAAAGTTCTTTCATATGAAGTGTAACTTGATTTTTTTTTTTTTTTGCACCCCTATGAAACCCCATATCTTAATAACCGCTCGTCCGATTTTATTCATATACCTACTTACCAGTAAAAGCTATCGACTCATCAAATTTCATGCAGATTGAATCAACGGTTCGAAAGTTATCGTCGGACAAACATACATACATACGCACACAAAATGCCAAATCGCCCAAATTGTTTGTAAGATCTTCGTTCGCTTCGCTCACTCGATCAAAAAGGTGTTTCACTGTCAAGGCTGTGCTAATAAGGAAAACTTTGCCAGTGGACATTAGGAAGGCATCTTCTCTATTTATTAAGTACCGTATTATAAAAATAAACCTAGTAATATATTATTTATATGTGAATTTTCACATATACATAATATTTAACTAGGTCTATTTTTATAATACGGTAATAAATATAATGTAACGATGGAAAGAAAAAGTGCATCAATCAATTCAAATATTATATGTGTCGGTACTAGCGTGGCCGTAGATGGCGCTCCGGGTATATGTTCCATCGTCTAGGGTACTCAGGCAAACCAGTAGAATACAGCTGTACAGTTTTATTGCAGAACTTAGAGTAGGTAGGTACAATCTTCTCGAAAGGTAAGTAGGTACAGTACGGTGAACGTGACAGTTTCAATGCTAAGAGAGGCCTTGTGCCTGGCGCGGCGCTCCAAAGTAAAGTGAGTCGCTCGCTCCGCTAGCAATGACGCTGTCCTCGAGTGGGCTGGGTCCTGTTGCGACACAAGCGCCGCCACTCTGCGTTCACTGTAGGTACATTACCGTTACATTACAAACATCAAAGCCATAGACTAGCTAAACTTAATATTCCGATATGTATATTTATATAGCGATTACCTACTTAAAAGTCATAAATAGTTATTATTCATAAAATATTACACAAAATCAACCTTATAATATCTATCACAGCTAATCATTACATATTTACATTAATTTTTAAATTACTAAAGATTCGACATCGATTAAATATAACAAATTAACTTTATTATATAAACATCATAATTCATATTTATTTACACAAAGAAACTTACAATTAAACAAATATTTACAAAATACACAAGAAACAGTTGAGCTATATGCAGATCGTTACAAACGATCTAGAGATAGCTCAACTGATCCAAATCAGTGCCAGACGGAAGCGTCCCCAAGACGCTGGCGGCATCGCCACGCTGAATAGCAATGCTTATATGCTGCGCCAGATACCCACCAGCTCTTGGGTCACGCGTCGCCTCGATCAGTCGCCTAGACAAAATTTTGAAGACCCGCGAGGCCTCGGTTCCCCACGGACCCAGAGTCTCAACTAGGGCATGCAGTATCGGAACTATTCTCAGAACCGGGAATTTTCGCCCGATACTGAACTCGGAACCGGGATTTCCCGGGAATTTCGATACTTTCGATACTGACTTAATTTTTTTAATAAAACTGACCGTATAGATATACAATGAAAGAAAAACTACTGAAAAAAACACTTTGTATTATTAAGATATATTTTTTTATTCAGAACCGTAAATTAACCCACACACAACCACAAAATACACAAAATATTGTCATTTATTTCGCGTATTTCTTCATTATTATAATACTAAAAATTGACGAAGGTCTGGGAGAGTTGCTAGTTCAAGGTTCTGTTTCATTTTCAGGTCTTAAATTGAGCAAATGAACGCTTTTCAAATGTTTTCGGAGGCCTGTAGTAGTTCCTCCGGCACTTTTAAATACCTTTTTACATATTTTACACTTTGCTTCGTCTTTGCCTCGCAGAAAGTGATACCAAACTGATGTCTTATCACTGGATTTACCTACTTGTGAAATCCTCAAAACTCATCGTGTTATATTTGCTCCTGCCAAAAGAAAAACCTTATTAAAAACGGTAGTAAAAAGATGACTATATTTGAACAAGGCTGAAATCACGGCAATAGCCGTCTGTAACATAAACATCCAATAAATCATGATAATAAAACTAACCTAATTTGTTCTAATCATTGTTTGAACTAAAACTAAAGATATAGCGAAATATCAGCAAGGCGTAAGTTGAATGTAAAAGCATTTCCATCTTTCGTAAAGAAAGCCGTTCATGTTATTTTCGTTCTTTTTCTAACAGATTTTGTCTTATATAGTAACAGATATCTAACTAAAATACAACATTAAACAATCTTCAATTCAGGTAAAATAAACATGTAATAATTCAGTTAAAATCATTTAAACTTACCGAATCTGCTATGACACAAATACACAACACATCTTTTCTCGTTTGGTGCACAAAACTAAATGACTGAGATCCTAACAAAAAACAAAACTAATATTATTGGCCGTTTAACTTAAAACAAAACAATGGTGCGTCCTAATTATCTTTACGGTGCCGGTGGCATAAAAGCGTTTGTTTTCGTTTTGACTTGTCCGAAATTATTGATATATTATCTGAATGATATAAATTATAGGTTCGTAATTTGTCAAAATATCTAGCAATGTATACAGAAAAGTGAAACTGAACTCATAGCTAGTGTTTTTTATCGACATTTATTTATATCGTACTAGAAAACACCAATAATTGATCATTGTCATTAGTATCGAAAGTATCGAAAGTATCGGGAATTCCTTCGTGGAGAACCGGTACTGGAAAAGTTCAAAATCAGCGATAATTCCCGGTACTTTCGATACTGATACTTCCCGGGAGCATGCCCTAGTCTCAACCCCAAGAGGAGCAAATAAGTAGGCTCTGTAGAGACCTGCATATTTGCGCCGCTTGAGATCCTCGGCCAGATCTGCCACCGCGCCCACCACAACGGATGTCCTTGGCAGATGAGAAGGCGCAAGTGTGTCGACACACGTAGCGTCCCACACAAGTGGCCTCCCCAACTCCCAAGGAACAAGCGTCATACCGTCAGGCCGCTTACCATCGTCACGCAACAGACCATTCGGTTCGAGAACGGCTGGTACGTTGACGGTTGTAAAGGCCCGCCGGATGACGTCGTTAAGGCTGGCGTGACGAGATATCCGACCGGCGGCCCTAGAACACGATAATCCGTGGTGCCCAAGCTGATCGACTGCAGTACCGCACTGGCACCGATGAGGTGCGCAGCACGGCGCACCCAACCGTAAGCAGGTTGCAATACGGAACGTGACGGGATCCATTAAAGTACCAGTGTTACATGAAGGAAGGGCTTGTAACCAATAACCTGAAGCTCAATAGCTGGCCCAACTTTTTGGAATTTAATTCTAGACACGCTTTTGAATGAATTAGAGGAATTAGGGGTGCACGCTCAGGCTTTCGCTGATGACATATTAATTATTATTGGGGGGCAAGATATTCCTCACCTTGAAGTTACAGCAAATCAAGTTTTGGACGCTGTGGGAGAATGGGGCAGGTTAAATAAGCTTAGGTTTGCCCCAAATAAATCAAAGGCAATGACACTTACTAGAAGAAGACACGTTGTAGCTCCAATTTTGATGCTTTGTGGCAGACCAATAGAGATGGTTACGGAGATGAAAATATTGGGTGTTATCATTGATAATCGTTTGAATTTTGGATCTCATGTGCAAGCTATTCGATGTAAGGCAATAAGAGTTTATAAGCAATTAGAGAGGGCGGCAAAAGTTACGTGGGGCTTAAATCCAAGCATTATAGAAACAATATATGTGTCAGTCATTGAACCGATTGTTCTATATGCGTCTAGTGCTTGGGAGACGGCAGTAAGTAAAAAATACATTCAGAGGCAGCTTGGGTCGTTGCAACGAAGTTTTGCTATTAAGATGATTAAGGGTTACCGTACTTTGTCATTGGAGGTGTCGTTAACGTTGTCAGGACTGATTCCACTTCACCTAAGAATAATCGAGTCAGCTACCCTCTATCGAATCAAAAGAGGTAGTGATTCACTTAATATTGATGACCAACATGTAGAGGGTAGGGTCACTTTCGATAAAAAACCGCATCCAGCTAAGTGGTGCCCCCTAGATTTTATTTCACTAGATTCTATTACGGAAAAGGTGCTAGTAGACAATGTTATTAAGGGACCATGCGTGTTCACTGACGGGAGTAAAATCCAGGGAAGGGTTGGAGCGGCGGTCTCACTGTGGAAAGAAAATAGAGAAGTTAAGTACCGTATGATGAAGTTGGCCTCATACTGCTCAGTTTATCAGGCGGAGTTGGTTGCATTGCAGAGGGCTGTTAAATTGGCAGGTCAGATCAATGCATCCGAGGTTAATATATTCTCAGACAGTCGTGCAGCATTGCAATCACTTTTTAATTTTACATCCACTCATCCACTTGTTTTTGGTATTCAGAGTGAGGTTGCTGCTTTAGCTAGTGACGGTGTTAGGGTGCGTCTTTTCTGGTTAAGGGCTCACGTTGGGACACCAGGGAATGAGCGAGCAGATGAGCTGGCCAAAAGGGCTGCTCTTTACAGGAGAACTTTACCAGATTATGATAGGTATTCGATATCCCATGCCAAAAATGTGTTAAGGAAGAGAACGGTTGATATATTAAATAAAATGCTTACTGAAAAAACCACCAACGTAATTATTAAAAAACTTTTTCCGGATGTACGGTTGGCTCATAAATTTGCGAGAACTATGAAAGCAGATGGCCTGCTTACTCAAGTCCTCACGGGGCATGGAGGATTGGGACAGTATCTTCATCGTTTTAAAATCAGAGCGGACCCATGGTGTGGTGTCTGTGGATCTGGTATAGTGGAAGACGTCTTTCATGTTCTTCTGGTTTGTCCCAGATTCAATGCTAAAAGAACTTTATTAGAGAAGGGAATTTGTAAAACACTAAATGAGGATAATTTGGGCAGTATTTTTATGGAGAACGATGCAAGCATTTTATTAATAGAATTTGCAAGATGGGTACTAAGAGAAGTGTGTTTAGCTAACGGCAGCACAGCCACTTGGACCCTCTGATTTATAAACAGAACCAATCAACGACCACTTCATTTTATATTTGCATTATGATTTTACAATTATTATTATATACAGATTATTTATAGATTATTAGACAAAGATTAATTTATTATTATATAACTTAGGTAAACCATGGCATAGGAATAAATTATGTAACGATTTTGGCTAAATATCTATGTATTAGGATCAAGATCTTATTAGATACAACAATTGAAAATATGGAATAGTTTTCATTTTATTTAGGTAACTACTTTATGTTATTGTTGTTAAATGTTATGCTAAATCATAATGATTTCAAGGAATTAATTGAGTAGGTACGTATAAATGTAGAAAGATAATTATTTAATATAAACTTTATTTATTTTAAGTGTAAATAATGAATAACCAAATCAAATTATATGTATTATTGCCATAATATGATTGTATCAAGGTCCTCAACTGCATGTTGTTGAGGGAGAGTTTAGTGTTATCCAGTATCAATTCTGGATAGTAATAAAAAAAAAAAAAAAAAAAAAAAACCAATAACCTGACTCCAATTTGGAAACAGCAAGAAGACGGGCACAATCTGCAGAGCTGGAACACGTTTGTAACAGACAATTCCGTGTCAACTCACACAGAGGCCCGTCCCATTGCCGTTGAGACGAAAGGGATTTGGGGGGAGCAGTATTGGGACATGCACTATGCCAAGCATTTCGAGCTTCGTCTAGATACGAAATTTGGAGAGTAATACCAGATTTAGCCGAAAAAGACTGAGATAGAATTTGTTTAACCAAAGAGCTAGTGCTATAGACGGAAGACAGAAGAAAGCTGGTAGGGCTACACTCGAAATTTTGCGAATACCTAAGCCTCCCAATTTGACAGGCAGGGAGGCCTGCGACCATGCCCTGTCATCCAAGGAAATATTCAAAACCGATGATAAAGTAGTCTTTAGAATGCTGTCTAAGCCTTTATAATTGTTTTTTCATCTATTCATGTATTTTTATTTTATTTTTATTTATTCAAATTCACAAAACAGATTACAATCAAATAGGCACTTATTAATCATTAACACACGTACTTATAAAAATATGTCAAAAGATAAACAGTGCTTAAACTATTGCCATCTCTTACCACTGGGTAATGGCAAACAGTGACAGGGCTAAAGTTAAGCATTGATTAAATTTAAATTGCGTTTATAACCCCCGAATACTGAAACGCAACTCAGATTTAAGCACGTCTCAAGCGACGAATATTTGACAGTAGTATGGCTGTCTGTTCCATAGAGTTCATCATTACATTCATATAGATCTAGATTCGTAATCATAACATGTGAATATGACATCATTGTATGTCATTTATGTCATATTGTATGTTGTGTGCAAAGAAGCAAATAAATGATTGCCTATGTCTGATGTATGTATATCTAGGAATATGGCTTTTCTCCAGTATGAATTCGCATGTGACTTGTTAAATTATATTTTCGAGAAAATGTCTTTTCACATCTATTGCAGGAATATGGCTTTTCTCCAGTGTGAATTCGCATGTGACCTGTTAAATTACCTTTTTGAGCGAATGTTTTTTTACATCTATTGCAGGAATATGGCTTTTCTCCAGTGTGAATTCGCATGTGACGTGTTAAATGATTTTTTTGATTGAATGTCTTTTCACATTCATTGCAGAAATATGGCTGTTCTCCAGTGTGAATTCGCATGTGCCTTGTTAAATGATTGTTTTGAGTGAATGACTTTTCACATCTATTGCAGGAATATAACTTATCTCCAGTGTGAGTTTGTATGTGACTTGTTAAACAATATTTTTGAGCAAATGTCTTTTCACATCTACTGCAGGAATATGGCTTTTCTCCAGTATGAATTCGCATGTGAGTTGTTAAAGTAAATTTTGTAGTGAATGTCTTTCCACATCTATTGCAGGAATATGGCTTTTCTCCAGTGTGGATTCGCATGTGTTTTGTTAAAATACTTTTATAAATGAATGTCCTATCACATATGTGGCAGGAATATTTAACAGGCTTTTCTTCAGTGTGAATCTTTAAATGTTTTACCAAGTTCAATCTCTTATGGAATATTTTATTACATACATCACATATTAAGTATGAATGCATATTATTGATATCATAACTACTACTTTCTCGAACAGTATCTGTTTCATTTGAATCATCATTGCCATTTTCATCTATGAGAGACTCTAACTTGAACTCAATGTCAATTTCTTCATGTTCAGGGGTTTCATTTTCTCTTTCTTCTTTGAATTCAAGTATTCGTTCATCTTTTACATCATCATTGACATTTACATTTATGAGAGACTCTAACTTGAACTCAATGTCAAGTTCTTCGAGTTCAGGGGTTTGTAATTCAAAAAATCGGTTGTCTGTAAAGTCGGTTTACTGACGATAGTTGAACGTGATAACGTCATAAGAAAATACTGATGGAATGGTTGCATTTTTCAAAAGAAAATTTTAGTTTTACTGAATTGAATTGAATGTGAATGAAACTGAATGATACTGAATGAAACTGAATGAAACTGAATGAAACTGAATGAAAATCCGGACCTGGACCCGGACCCGGACCCAGACTGAACCCTTACCCTTACCCTCATTTACCCTTACCATTACCTGAGCCCGACGAAACGACGTAACGACGCATGAGTCATGTTTTTTCGTGCGTGCAGCCGGCTCCATCGATTTATAAGACGTTGTCACGTTAAAAATTGGGAGCTAACATTTCGGCTTTCGTCGGAAATGTTGCAATCAATGAGTTTGTATCGCTGCTTTGATTATTGTTGGATTCGTTTTCTGTCATTTTGGGAAGTCACAGCTTATTCATTTTAATTGTTTTTTCGATCTTTGTTGTGTAGTTTCGGTGGTATTAACCAACATTACTTGAGGTCTTAGCTCAAAGTGTAAGCAGTTGGAATGAAAGTGTAGGTATGTGATATTCTGATTTGATTGAAAATGTTTCTGATGGTTTTATAAACAAACGAAAACATCCATCATTTGTTTTCAAAGCCAAGTAGGGCCGACTTGTCTATGACTGACTTGACTAGACCTAAAGTATTTTAAGTAGTGGTGTGCCGATTCGATTATTTATCTAATCGATTAATCGATATCAAGCCCTTAGGGCTATCGATTATTAATTGATTTAGCCCGATTATTATTGAAAAAAAATGAGGTTAATAATTGTCTTATTTCCCGATTATAAAAATCGAGGGAGGCCTTTGCCCAGCAGTGGGCTCATAATAAAAATAATAATCAACTTAGTGCGTGGTCATATATTTTTAACACAGCTTACAAGGTGATTCCTGGTCAGTTTTGTCAAAATGTGTTCACACCCTATGAAACATTTTCATGGTGTTTCATTTTCAAATTGAAGAAAATACCCACATTAATCGATTATTCATAATCGATTTGGCACACCACAAATTTTAAGTATGTTACTAAATCCTCACTTGACACTGGCGGAATTGATCCAAAATGGACAGATGCCATTAAATAAGAAGAAGATTCTCTTCCTACAAATATCACTGTTCTCCTTTCTTCCTTGGATCCTTGTATATACCATTGCTTATCATCCTTTATTTATGTAAATAATATAAAAATTTAATTTGTGTTGTATATTTTACCCCTTTATTTGTATATTTCCTTTTCTTGTTTATTATTATGATTTTTTTAAACCCTACTGATCCTGTCCCAGTCCTTAGATCCGCGTATTTTATTATTACTGTTTCCCTAATTTTTTGATTCAAGTAAAAAAAAGAAAAATGGCAAATGCATAAAACCATGCGACGCCAAAAAAAAAAAAAAAAGAAGAAGATTATTGTTTAATTTGTAATAAGTTTTAATTTCTTGTCGGATCGGAGAATCTTCAGGGATTTGCCGAACAACTATTGATAGCGTGCTACGTAGGCCTAGGCCTATCGTCTTTGCCCAATGGCTTTATGCAGAGTCTGTCTGGTCGGCGACATTAGGCTATTGGACCTTAGCAGGATCTACAAGGAGGTTTACCAAAAGCTTACAAACACTGAGGTACGTTTTTATAGCCCGCTCCTCATTTTGTAGGTACACTTTCACAATGTTAGAACTACTCATGAGCCCAGGAAGTTTCTAGTGCTTCTTGTAGGATTTACGCTGGTTGTAGACATACTAAGATATACCCTCACTCCTAATAGATTGCCGTAAGACCTGCGCACATCTAAGAGATCTGCGTTGGCGATCAGTGAAACAATGTCAAATATGTCAGCGTTTTGCTTATGTGCCCAAGGCCTTAGAGTTTAAATGTGAGTACAGGAGCCGAACACAAGTTACAAGTGCCCCTACTATAACTGAAAAATTGAAGCATGTACTGGTCATTTCAGTCCATACTACTCTTGGGCTATGTATTGATAAAATTAAATAATATATGAAATTTTCCTATTTGTGAAATGTTTCAGTTCGATACAGGAACAGCGTATGGCATGCCTAGCACAGTATGCTATGTCTGTCACCGGCTGCTGCAGAGGTGCCACATGTTCTCCGAGATGGCTCGCACATCCAACAGAATACTACAAGATCTGCTGCACAGTGGCAATGAGGTAAAACCGAGCCCAATATTAAATAGGCTCATCCACTAAAAATAGATAACCATGGGTGCCCATGGTTTCGTACATTTGGTAGATCTTTTTTTATTTCTGTTAAATTTTTGGGATATAGATATAAAGTAACCTTATACATAAATCCAGGTGGCAATCTAACTGTGACTCGGTGTTGCTATAGTTTTGGCACCACCCGAGGATCGCCTATTCCTAAAAACACAACTAGTAGATTAATATGGATTAAATTAAACTAAGATGTTGTTTTCTGTCTTTTCAGGTAACACTTAATGCACTGAAACTGCAACCTCAGAATGTAATACTGAAGTTATCCTTGACTCAAGCAGTGCACTTGTCTCTAAGTGGTTTAACAGGTGCGTCAAGCACTCCTGTAGTTGTAAAAGATGAACAAATACTTGAGTACAAAGAAGAAAGAGAAGATGAAACCCCTGAACACGAAGAAGTAAAAGATGAACAAATACTTGAGTACAAAGAAGAAAGAGAAGATGAAACTCCTGAACACGAAGAAGTAAAAGATGAACAAATACTTGAGTACAAAGAAGAAAGAGAAGATGAAACCCCTGAACACGAAGATATTGATATTGAGAAGTTCGAGTTAGAGTCTCTCAGTGATGTAAATGTCAATTACGATTCAAATACTGTTCGAGAAAGTAGTAGTAATGGTATCTATAATATGCATTCATGCTTCATATGCGATGTATGTCACAAAATATTCCACAAGAGATTTCACTTGGTGATACATTTAAAGATTCACACCAGAGGAATGACATATTCATGTGGCAAATGTGAAAAGACATTCAATAAAAAATGGAGTTTAACAAGTCACATGCGAATACACACTGAAGAAAAGCCATATTCTTGCAATAGATGTGAAAGGACATTCACTCATAAGAGTACTTTAACAAAACACATGCGAACACACACTGGAGAAAAGCCATATTCCTGCAATAGATGTGGAAAAAAATTTGCTCAAAAATGTTATTTACCAACTCACATGCAAATTCACACTGGAGAAAAGCCTTATTCCTGCAATAGATGTGAAAAGACATTCAATCAGAAATGTAATTTAACAAGTCACATGCAAATTCACATTGGAAAAAAGCCATATTCCTGCAATAGATGTGAAAAGACATTCGCTCATAAATGTGCTTTAACAAGTCACATGCGAATTCACACTGGAGAAAAGCCATATTCCTGCAATAGATGTGAAAGGACATTCACTCATAAGAGTACTTTAACAAAACACATGCGAACACACACTGGAGAAAAGCCATATTCCTGCAATAGATGTGGAAAAAAATTTGCTCAAAAATGTTATTTAACAACTCACATGCAAATTCACACTGGAGAAAAGCCTTATTCCTGCAATAGATGTGAAAAGACATTCAATCAGAAATGTCATTTAACAACTCACATGCGAATTAACACTGGAGAAAAGCCATATTCCTGCAATAGATGTGAAAAGACATTCGCTCATAAATGTGCTTTAACAACTCACATGCGAATTCACATTGGAGAAAAGCCATATTCCTGCAATAGATGTGAAAAGACATTCGCTCATAAACATGCTTTAACAAGTCACATGCGAATTCACACTGGAGAAAAGCCATATTCCTGCAATAGATGTGAAAAGACATTCAACCAAAATAGTCATTTAACAAGTCACATGCGAATTCACACTGGAGAAAAGCCATATTCCTGCAATAGATGTGAAAAGTCATTCAATCAAAAAATTCATTTAACAGATCACATGCGAATTCACACTGGAGAAAAGCCATATTCCTGCAATAGATGTGAAAAGTCATTCAATCAAAAAATTCATTTAACAAGTCACATGCGAATTCACACTGGAGAAAAGCCATATTCCTGCAATAGATGTGAAAAGTCATTCAATCAAAAAATTCATTTAACAAGTCACATGCGAATTCACACTGGAGAAAAGCCCTATTCCTGCAGTAGATGTGATAAGACATTCGCCTATAATTGTAGTTTAACAACTCACATGCGAATTCACACTGCATAAAGAGTGTACTGGTGGTCTAGTGGTAGCGGACCCGCCTTCCGATCACAAGATCGTGGGTACAAATCCAGTCGTGTTCCAATGAGTTTTTCTGTTGAATTTTTTTTGTGCCCTATGCCAGTACTCTCAAATGGAGAAGGAAAACGTGTCAAAACCGGCGTGTTATAGAATTGTGTAGAACCTAAAAAAGTTCGAGTAACACGTGTCACGCGTCACGCAAAAAGGGCCCGCTAGAGGCCTACTTGCGGAAACCAGCCCGCACATCCAAGTGTGGATGATAAATTTGCCGAAGACACTGGATAAAAGCCATATTCCTAGATATCAATAAAGTTCGTAGCCCGAATTACATATGAACTAGTTTTTTCCCGAAAATAAAATTCAATAGTAGGATAAAAATCCCTGGAGGAAAAGCAATACAATAGCAGCTCACCCGTGATATGTCATTCTGCCGTCGTCGTCTTCATGCTAGTGTCCATGCATCCTATCGTGAACGATATTGCGTTAAATCTATACGACTGAATAATATAGTAACTAGGGTAGAGGCACCAATAAATGAACGTTTAAGCGTTTTTGACAACTTTAAATAGCTATAACTCAATTATTTCATGACATTGATGCATGCTTATATTTTTTTCTTAATCCATAAACATCAGGGATTTAACGGATTAAAAAAAGTACCGTCTAGATCTACAATGTTTTTTTTTATGTTACTATTTGTAAAAAAATTAAGGTTTTACCCCTATAGTTGAACACTGAGCCCTATTTATGAACATTTTGCACCCCATAGTTGAACTAACACTTTAATAGTATTTCAATTCGTTCATTATTTGGAGTAAAGAACCAGAAAATGAACGAATAAAATTCACTTCAGCGTTCAATTTAAGGCACGACACCCAAAATATGAACGAATAAAATGCGAACATATTCCTTAGTTCAAATTTTGGGCATGTATCATATCCCTTTTCTCCAGTAGTTGAACGCCGTTCATCTATTGGATCAAGCGAACAAAATTGAATCCATTACTTGAACAGTTAATTTCTCTAAAAATACGGTAAATAATGTAAAAATGTATCAATATAAACCAAGCCAAATATAACAAGATCTTATTCAAACCAAATCCACTGAAATCTAATAGCAATTCTTTCTACAAGCTGATAAAATTCTTAAATTTGGAGGGCACTTACCATAAGTAAGTTTCCTTAGAAAACAGATTTTTGGCGGGAAACGCTCACACAACGGCTGGCTGCGAGCGCGTCTGAGTCGTTATTGTCAAAATTGTTATGAAATCGGGAAGAAAAAAAATTGCCCTATGCGGGAAAAAATATTGCACACATGTAAGTAGCGGGGTGTTTTATATTTTTTCATTTTTCGGTCGATCGTTCATCTATTGGGGACCGTTCATCTATTGGTGCCTCTACCCTAGTAGTTCGCCTCGAACTGAGATCTCGTGATGCGATCCAAATGCTTTTATCTACTTTGAGAAAGTATTTCTGTTCAGATTCACTGACTATCCCTCACTAACTTTGTATGGTAAACAAGTTTTAACTCAGTTGGCCAGTTTATTGAAGAGTTCCGTTGGACAGACCTTGGCTCCATCATCAAACCAGGTCGCTTTCACTATTAAGACAACTGAGAACCTAATTAATTTATTTTAAGAAAAAAAAAATAAGAAAAAGCAAACGAATTGAGTGACCAGTAGAAAAACCTTAATGTCAACGAAATTCTCAGAGATGGGGGCTCTCGGATTGTTGGTTATTTTAATTTAACCTTTATTTTGTATACTTGAATTTTAGAAAATCTGTTTTGGAATATGCAAACAAAGTTCTTTCATATGAAGTGTAACTTGATTTTTTTTTATTTTTGCACCCCTATGAAACCCCATATCTTAATAACCGCTCGTCCGATTTTATTCATATACCTACTTACCAGTAAAAGCTATCGACTCATCAAATTTCATGCAGATTGGATCAACGGTTCGAAAGTTATCGTCGGACAAACATACATACATACGCACACAAATGCCAAATCGCCCAAATTGTTTGTAAGATCTTCGTTCGCTTCGCTCACTCGATCAAAACAGTGTTTCACTGTCAAGGCTGTGCTAATAAGGAAAACTTTGCCAGTGGACATTAGGAAGGCATCTTCTATATTTATTAAGTACCGTATTATAAAAATAAACCTAGTAATATATTATTTATATGTGAATTTTCACATATACATAATATTTAACTAGGTTTATTTTTATAATACGGTAATAAATATAATGTAACGATGGAAAGAAAAAGTGCATCAATCAATTCAAATATATATGTGTCGGCACTAGCGTGGGCGTAGCCGTAGATGGCGCTCCGGGTATATGTTCCATCGTCTAGGGTACTCAGGCAAACCAGTAGAATACAGCTGTACAGTTTTATTGCAGAACTTAGAGTAGGTAGGTACAATCTTCTCGAAAGGTAAGTAGGTACAGTACGGTGAACGTGACAGTTTCAATGCTAAGAGAGGCCTTGTGCCTGGCGCGGCGCTCCAAAGTAAAGTGAGTCGCTCGCTCCGCTAGCAATGACGCTGTCCTCCAGTGGGCTGGGTCCGGTTGCGACACTAGCGCCGTTCACGGTACATTACAAACATCAAAGCCATAGACTAGCTAAACTTAATATTCCGATATATGTATATTTATATAGCGATTACCTACTTAAAAGTCATAAATAGTTATTATTCATAAAATATTACACAAAATCAACCTTATATATCTATCACAGCTAATCATTACATATTCACATTAATTTTTAAATTACTAAAGATTCGACATCGATTAAATATAACAAATTAACCTTATTATATAAACATCATAATTCATATTTCATATAAATCATATGAGGGTCATATTTTCTTTATCAATAAGTTTCTGAAAAAAAGGAAAACGTACGAGCACATTATACAACGTGTATCAAAATATGTGTACTATCCTGAAGGGGGGTGAATTTCCACCCCCCGGGGAACAACTTTTGTTCAACGACTTTTCGAACTTCGATTGGTATCTCTGAAAAAAACTGCAACGAAGTTTCAACATTAACAGCTGACTTTATACAAAGTGACAACCCTAAACTCAGCTACAGAGGTAGTAGGTAGTAGTAGTAGACCTACAGAGGTAGTAGGTCAAGGGGTCAAGGGGTTACAAGGATAGGGTTGTCAATTTATTTAGGCATTATGAAATTAAATATTTTTGTATGGGAAACTGAAAATAGGAATTTTTAAATATCTCCCCTCCACAACTGATCACCATTGTGGTCTGAAACCCCCCACCTTCGCATAGTACACATATTTAGATACACCTTGTATAGCAGATCTGGATTTTATGAGACAAAATGGTTACTCTAAGTACCGCTGCTCTAGAGGCATTATCCAGGGAGGAAATAGGGGACTACGTTTGTATGGAGAGTCGCCTGTGTGATTCCCTCATAAGTAGTAACCGTCACCTATAACAAAGTCTAGCCTCGTAGGCCACGCACGTAGAATACATAAATTTATCAGAATAATAATGTTCTGTTAGTAATCTAATTTCGGTCCTCCTCTTTTTATTATGTTATTACTTGTGTATGCTTATTTATAATTTATTTATTTACACAAAGAAACTTACAATTAAACAAATATTTACAAAATGTACAAAATACACAAGAAACAGTTGAGCTATCTTGAGATCGTTACAAACGATCTAGAGATAGCTCAACTGATCCAAATCAGTGCCAGACGGAAGCGTCCCCAAGACGCTGGCGGCATTGCCACGCTGAATAGCAATGCTTATACAGGGTTATTCATTATTAACTGCAAATACTCAGGAATTAGGTTCAACAAATAGAATAAAAAATATTTATGAAATTATTTTTTTTAAATTTGATCAAAAATTTTTTCAAGTTTTTGTATCAAAATTTTATTTTTATTAATTTCTTTACGGCTATTGGATAATCATTGCCACGGAGAACAGGGCGATGACCCACCCAGGTGGTGACTGAACGCAGAGTGTCACTCATGGCGCGCGGGCGCGGATCAAAGGTCAAAATAGGTCAGGCGCCAATGATTTCTTTATCGATTTTCTCGGGATTTTTATAACAAAACTTAAAAAAAAACATTTCATAAATATTTTTTATTTTATTTGTTGAACCTAATTCCTGAGTATTTGCAGCTAATAATGAATAACCCTGTATGCTGCGCCAGATACCCACCAGCTCTTGGGTCACGCGTCGCCTCGATCAGTCGCCTAGACAAAATTTTGAAGACCCGCGAGGCCTCGGTTCCCCACGGACCCAGAGTCTCAACCCCAAGAGGAGCAAACAAGTAGGCTCTGTCGAGACCTGCATATTTGCGCCTCTTGAGATCCTCGGCCAGATCTGCCGCTGCGCCCGCCACAACGGATGTCCTTGGCAGATGAGAAGGCGCAAGTGTGTCGACACACGTAGCGTCCCACACAAGTGGCCTCCCCAACTCCCAAGGAACAAGCGTCATACCGTCAGGCCGCTTACCATCGTCACGCAACAGACCATTCGGTTCGAGAACGGCTGGTACGTTGACGGTTGTAAAGGCCCGCCGGATGACGTCGTTAAGGCTGGCGTGACGAGATATCCGACCGGCGGCCCTAGAACACGATAATCCGTGGTGCCCAAGCTGATCGACTGCATTACCGCACTGGCACCGATGAGGTGCGCAGCACGGCGCACCCAACCGTAAGCAGGTTGCAATACGGAACGTGACGGGATCCATTAAAGTACCAGTGTTACATGAAGGAAGGGCTTGTAACCAATAACCTGACTCCAATTTGGAAACAGCAAGAAGACGGGCACAATCTGCAGAGCTGGAACACGTTTGTAACAGACAATTCCGTGTCAACTCACACAGAGGCCCGTCCCATTGCCGTTGAGACGAAAGGGATTTGGGGGGAGCAGTATTGGGACATGCACTATGCCAAGCATTTCGAGCTTCGTCTAGATACGAAATTTGGAGAGTAATACCAGATTTAGCCGAAAAAGACTGAGATAGAATTTGTTTAACCAAAGAGCTAGTGCTATAGACGGAAGACAGAAGAAAGCTGGTAGGGCTACACTCGAAATTTTGCGAATACCTAAGCCTCCCAATTTGACAGGCAGGGAGGCCTGCGACCATGCCTTGTCATCCAAGGAAATATTCAAAACCGATGATAAAGTAGTCTTTAGAATGCTGTCTAAGCCTTAATAATTATTTTTTCATCTATTCATGTATTTTTATTTTATTTTTATTTATTCAAATTCACAAAACAGATTACAATCAAATAGGCACTTATTAATCATTAAGTTCCTTAAAGTTCATCATTACATTCTTAGAGATCTAGATTCGTAATCATAACATGTGAATATGACATCATTGTATGTAATTTATGTCATATTGTATGTTGTGTGCAAAGAAGCAAATAAATGATTGCCTATGTCTTATGTATGTATATCTAGGAATATGGCTTTTCTCCAGTATGAATTCGCATGTGACTTTTTAAATTATATTTTCGAGAAAATGTCTTTTCACATCTATTGCAGGAATATGGCTTTTCTCCAGTGTGACTTCGCATGTGACCTGTTAAATTACCTTTTTGAGCGAATGTTTTTTTACATCTATTGCAGGAATATGGCTTTTCTCCAGTGTGAATTCGCATGTGACGTGTTAAATGATTTTTTTGATTGAATGTCTTTTCACATTCATTGCAGAAATATGGCTGTTCTCCAGTGTGAATTCGCATGTGCCTTGTTAAATGATTGTTTTGAGTGAATGACTTTTCACATCTATTGCAGGAATATAACTTATCTCCAGTGTGAGTTTGTATGTGACTTGTTAAACAATATTTTTGAGCAAATGTCTTTTCACATCTATCGCAGGAATATGGCTTTTCTCCAGTATGAATTCGCATGTGAGTTGTTAAAGTAAATTTTGTAGTGAATGTCTTTCCACATCTATTGCAGGAATATGGCTTTTCTCCAGTGTGGATTCGCATGTGTTTTTTTAAAATACTTTTATAAATGAATGTCCTATCACATATGTGGCAGGAATATTTAACAGGCTTTTCTTCAGTGTGAATCTTTAAATGTTTTACCAAGTTCAATCTCTTATGGAATATTTTATTACATACATCACATATTAAGTATGAATGCATATTATTGATATCATAACTACTACTTTCTCGAACAGTATCTGTTTCATTTGAATCATCATTGCCATTTTCATCTATGAGAGACTCTAACTTGAACTCAATGTCAATTTCTTCACGTTCAGGGGTTTCATTTTCTCTTTCTTCTTTGAATTCAAGTATTCGTTCATCTTTTACATCATCATTGACATTTACATCTTTGAGAGACTCTAACTTGAACTCCTTAATGTCAATTTCTTCATGTTCAGGGGTTTCATTTTCTCTTTCTTCTTTGAACTCAAGTATTCGTCCATCTTTTAGATCATCATTGCCAATTACATTTATGAGAGACTCTAACTTGAACTCAATGTCAAGTTCTTCGTGTTCAGGGGTTTCGTCTTCTCTTTCTTCTTTGCACTCAAGTATTTGTTCATCTTTTACAACTACAGGAGTGCTTGACGCATCTGTTAAACCACTAAGAGACAAGTGAGCTGTTCGAAATAAAGATAACTTCAGCATTACATTCTGAGGTTGCACTTTCAGTGCATTCTGTGTTACCTGAAAAGACAGACAACATCATAGTTAAATGAACTTTGCAATATATAAATCTAGTGGTAGCCCGCGGTTTCGCCCCCGCGTTAGTGATGATTGCTACCAAACTTTAAGGCGATTTCCCGTTTTGGATGTAATATTTTTTGTTTCTGTTCCATATATTTTTAGGGGCAGGTAAATAATATTTCTTTATGCTTATCTGCATTAAGGGTTATATTGCCCAAATTAATCTACACTGGGCCAGTAGATGTGTTGCTGAGAATTGTAAAAAAAAAGTAGCAACGCCGAGTAACAGGCAGCGGCTAATTAGCCTGTTTCACCTTATCGGGGTGGTTATGGGGACCGTGAGGAACAAAATAACCTCAAAAAGAATTTAATGGGAAACCACTAGCTCATTAGCATTCAGTATGGAACTGGAACTATCTATTACCAAAACAAAACTAAATTGATGGTCGTCGACTGCTTTGCCACCATCGATCGCTCTGATGCACTGGTAGGACACGTAACTGTTGATCAATTTATGTATCTTGGATCAGTCATCATTAATTACAAACAAAGAACACATTGAACCAGAGGCTCGTAGACGCCTAGGTATAGCCAAACCAGCCATGACACAACTACAGAAGATAGGAAAGGACAGCAACGTCAGTTGAAAACGATATGGGTAATTCAGACTCTCGTGTTTTGCAATGTTGCATTGTATAACTGTATGGCTCTGAAACATGGATCATTAAGACTACTGATAGGCAACGAATAAACGCATATGAGATATGCTGGCGACGTTTACTCAGGGAAGCCTGGACAGCCCATAGAATTAATGTATCAGTACTCAAACAACTAAAGCTTTTTCATTTCTATGAACCACGAGCCGGTATGACCGGATTTTTTCGGTATTTTTATTTACTAATTTTCATGATAATCTCCGGAATTTTTGTCCCGAGTGTTTACGTAGAAGCTCAGTAGATGGCGTTCTCCGTGACACTAACTCGCAAAGAATTTAATACTCTACGAGAGCTAACTCGTGATTTTGATAGATGGCGCTAAAATTAATAATTATTTAAAAAACTTCTATCCTACGTCTTTTCTGAAAATGAATCCTAGCTAGATCGATTTATCGCCCCCGAAACCCTCTGTATACTTAATTTCATAAAAAAGGTTGGCTCAGTTTCCGAGATCCTCGAGATTTTCTCGTTTAAAGGTATAAGATACATTGACATTCCAAAGAAGTTAAAATAATAATTCTCAATTGCAGTGATACTCTAAACATACTTGATCCTTGACACTTTTGATATGTGTAGATAAACATGTGGATTAATAATTATGGGTTATTTTAAATCCCGAAAATTGAACAGGAATGGAAAAAAAGGCCAAGCTAAATAAAACCGTGGGCAGCCGCTTATCTAATATTAGTGGGTTAGCCTACTCAGTGATTTTACCTCATTGCCTCTATACAGCAGATCTTGCAGTATTCTGTTGGATGTGCGAGCCATCTCGGAGAACATGTGGCACCTCTGCAGCAGCCGGTGACAGACATAGCATACTGTGCTAGGCATGCCATACTCTGTTCCTGTATCGAACTGAAACATTACACAAATAAGATAATTTTAACAATACATAGTAGTAGCACAGTAGAATGGATTGCAATTACCAATACACGCTTCTAATTTTTCAGTAATAGTAAGGGCACTTGTAACTTGTGTTCGGCTCCTGTACCCACATTTAAACTCTAAGGCTAATCTATTAGGAGTGAGGGTTTATCTTAGTATGTTTACAGCCAGCTTAACTCCTTCAAATACACAGACACTTCCTGGGCTTAGAATGAGTACCTCCAGCATTGTAATTCTTTCTTTAATTCTTTAATGCACACAGAAATATTTACAAAAAAATAATAACAAAGGACATGTACATAGGCGAGCTTAACCCTAAAAGAGTTTTCTTCCAGCAAACCTTTGGTGCTAAGAGAAAGCTAATAGTAAAAAGGTAACAAGGTGTACATATTTAAAGATTATGTTTGACAGAAATATGAAAAACTCATCTACTAATAAACAAACTACTTACACATACATACTACTAAGTACATTAAATACATACAATAAATAACCTACCCATATATACATATTATATAAATATATAGGTATATGTATAATATATACAAATATGAAAATAATCTTATTTTGACCAAATTAAATAGAAATCATGAATTTACTTACAAGGAGAGATAGTGCTCTTTCACTCTAGCTTTTTAAAATATTGAGAGAAGTGCTAGCGCGTATAGCGTGGGGAATGGTATTCCACAGTTTCACACCGCGGACTGTGAATGAACCTCCATAACGGCTGGTAGCATGAGAAGGGGTCATGAGAAGAAGGGACATGTTAGTTCTGCAAGGCTTGCCGCGTGGAATAAGAAAATTGAAACGCTCACGAAGGTAAGAGGGTAAGTGGTAAGGTAAGTGTTTGTTTTGGGGACAATTATTAGTCAGGTTGCCCACACTGGTTCTACGACTCTGTCCCAAGCACTACAGCACCCCCTAAGGAGGGGCATCAATAAGAATGCTAAATAAATTATCTACACTAGATGCAACAGCCTTTCACTTTACTCTCCAGGCTTTGTAATAGCCAATACATAGTAAAAGCTCTGCTTAGTTTGAGGCAAGATAGTAATGTGTGTCCACAGTACTCTATTTAATTAGATGATTTGATATCGCAGCTCACGACTGTCTACAGCATGTCGCCATGTTAGAAACGTACCTCAGTGTTTGTAAGCTTTTGGTAAACCTCCTTGTAGATCCTGCTAAGGTCCAGTAGCCTAATGTCGCCGACCAGACAGACTCTGCACAAAGCCATGGGGCAGACGCAAAGCTTAGGCCCGCGTAGCGCTGTCAATATTTTTTACTGACCAACAAACCTCTGAAGATACTCAGACAAAAACTTACAAAGTAAACAAAAATCTATATGCTTTCTTGTTAACATTCGCGTAAAATTTAATAAAAATTCTAATAATCTTCGGCGCTCTTGCCACGAAGTGTTATAACGGGAGGCAATAAATAATGTACGACCCGTTATTGCACAGCAGGATAATGTATAGCAGGTTAATGTACACACCGTTATTACGATGCCAGGGTTTGGATTATTTGGTTTGGTGCTCGGGCCCTATTGGCATCCAGCATGTTAATTACATGCTGTACAATAACATCACGTGACAATTCTGTGCACCCAGTTATTGTACGGCAGGTTGAAACGAATCCATAAAACAAAAAAAGGTTTCGTTTAGACTGGGTGTACACACTTGGAGGAATTAGAAATGGAGATGTCAAGGCAGGGCTTTCCCCTCTGCCGGTCATCTACCGATCTCGATCATAGCCGTTTTAAAGTGTTTTACTCGCAACCGCAGCCATTGTGTGTCGTTTCATGTCGCGAAGTGGAGCTCCGTGAAAATGGTGAATTGCATGGTAGTTTCTTGTAAAAGACGATAAGAGACATAAAACTTCCGGGAACATGGTATTTCCTACCACAAGTGAGTATTATTTTGTCAATTGTGTTTGTAATTTTGTAGAATTTTAGTTCAAAACCGGTTGCGACAGATTAGCGACAGTATTACGACACCATTGTCAAAGAATAAACCTTGGTAGAAGGCATATTGTTGGGAAAAGTTGAATGAAATTGATGAATGAATGAATGATAAAATAAACGTTAAATTATTATCACGTAATGTGTTGTCTAATTACGTATTTGGTGCTTTTTAACCCCCGACGTAAAAACGACGGGATGTTATGAGTTTGCGGTGTCTGTGTGTGTGTGTGTGTGTCTGTCTGTCCCATCGTAGTACCCGAACGAATCAACCGATTTTAATTTAGTGTTTTGTTTGTTTGAAAGGTGAATAGTCGGGAGTGTTCTTAGCTGTTTTTGATGAAAATCGGTCCAAAATGGCTGCCACCACGAAATATCGGATTACATTTATTCACAAATCCCACAATGGGATACCCACCTAGGTACCAGTCATCAAACCCTCTACTCATCAATGTATAAAATAGGACATGACATCATACTCAAAAATAAAGTCGTGGGCGTAGTGAAAACATTTTTTTGCCTATTTTATATTTCTTTTACGTCCTGTGCAGGTTTCCAAAAAACCCTGTTGCTTGAAGAGTAGACAAAATTTTTTGGCCAAAAAACAACTTGGCATGCAACAAGAACGAGTGTGATTTGCTCGGAACACTTTGCAGAAAGTTCTCAATCTCGGGCAAACAAACATCTGCGTTCACCACACAAATATTTTGTTCTCGGTGGGAATCGAACCAACGCCTCCGGCGCAGAAGGCAGAACTACAAACTTCGCTGTGATGTGAAGGCTGACGATGTAATGTGATTTCACTTTATATATTTTTTTCAATTATTCAGTAAAAGACTAAACGTATGTGTACTATGCTATAACATGTTAAGAACTATTGATTCAAACTTATAACCATTAATAAAACATAACAACTAAATTCAGTTGTTTTATTTTCTGACTGTTACAAAATGTGAATCCTGTTGTGCATAACTTATTTAAATTACCTGTACCTAAAAACCCATTTCATTAATTACTTTATTCATCGTTCAATTTACCGGTCTTACTGAATGCCCATCACTAGAGATAATCCTAATGTGAGTCTTGACACTGCGTAACTACGTTATATTTTTTATCTGTGTGCAAATTTTAAGATCGTGTGCGAGATTGTAAATGTGTGTGTTTGCATGAATAGGATTTTGCTATGCGCGTGTGCCATGCGTGTTTACCTCGTCCCCCGTCAATTTTGGCAGAAAATATTGTTCGTGGATTTAAACGTTGACGCCTCCATTTCTAATTCCTCCAAGTGTACACATGCTGTACAATAACTGAACGTACATTAACCGGACCCGGACCCGTTTTTCAGGTTTTTTTACTACTTTTTCAAAGTTCCATTTTAACTTCTGGGCTAAAGTTTTCATATGTTATTCAACTATGTTTCTCCTTCCCTGTTCGCATTTTTTTGTATGTAAGCTTAATAATATTAAGAACATTATGCAAATCTTGCTGGATTTATTTAAAATCGATATTGAGTTCAAGCTTTCTTCATGTTTTATAATAAATTGATGATGCACACAAACAATAGAAAACATTATCTACTCTTATTATGAAGGATAGTTGATATGAGATGACTTTTTTTTTTTTGGTGATGATGTTAGATTTCGTGGTAATAGGATTGTTTCGAGTAGTTCGATGACACTAACCCGTCACAGATTACTTATTAGGTAGTAGCAAGCTTCTCAAGGCATTTTTCATACATATGATTAGGATTATATCAACTCCAATATGATTTTGCCGGAGTCTCCTCATAATTATTGTACAGCAGGCGGGAGACCTATAGATAGATTGATAAAAAAACAATACGCAAAGATACGCGGTAACTATATAACATCGTCCCGGTCTTCAAAGGTGGGGATCGGTCGAATGTAGAAAATTATCGCCCAATTTCTATCTTACCCACTCTGTCAAAGCTTTTCGAAAGGCTTATCCATAATATTATATACCCATTATTACATAAACAAATAATACCACAACAACACGGTTTCGTTAAACGCAGATCGACCTCAACCAATCTCTTATTATATACGTCTTATCTCTTCGAGGGTTTTGATGCAAACATACCTACAAATAGACAGTGTTTACACAGACTTCCGAAAGGCTTTTGACAGGGTGGACCATTGAATTCTTCTGGAAAAATTTGCTTTTAATGGTATTAGAGGTAACTTGAGGCGTTGGTTTAAGTCCTACGTTTCCAACCGTACGCAAAAGATCGTCTTTAGTGGACATGAGTCAGAGTTTGTCCCGATTCGTTCTGGAGTTCCACAGGGTTCCATTTTGGGCCCGTTGCTCTTTGTATTGTTTATTAATGATATTAAAAACTGTTTTCAGTTCTGTAACTTTTTACTGTACGCCGATGACTTGAAGATCTATCATACCATTGAAAACGCCAAGGATCACTGTGAATTCCAAGGTGATCTTGATCGTTTCTCCTACTGTATCAACAACCAATTAAGTTTGAGTATTACCAAGTGTAAAACCATTACCTTTACGAAAAAGAAAAACATAAGTAACTTTTCCTACACTTTATGCGGTGAATATCTCGACAATGTCTAATTTATTAGAGACCTGGGAATAACTTTAGACAGTAAATTACATCTTGACCTTCACATAGATAATAAATAATTAGATAATAGATAATAGAAAATAGAAAATAGATAATAGATAATAGATAATAGATAATAGATAATAGATAATAGATAATAGATAATAGATAATAGATAATAGATAATAGATAATAGATAATAGATAATAGATAATAGATAATAGATAATAGATAATAGATAATAGATAATAGATAATAGATAATAGATAATAGATAATAGATAATAGATAATAGATAATAGATAATAGATAATTGTTGTAATTGTAATAGATAATTTGTACCTATTTTTGTATGTTTGTAATGAATAGGCTCAAAAAGTACTGGGCCGATTTAAAAAATTCTTTCACCAATAGAATGCTACATTCTTCCAATTTGACATAGGCTACATTTCATTTTGAAAAAACTTGGGGATCCTTAAAATTTGAAGAATGTAACTTCCATCCATCCAAACTTTCACATTTATTATATTAGTTGGATAGTGGGATTCAGACGTATAGATTTGTGGATGCATCGGCACTAGCATCACAAGCGTAATTCAATTTCAATTTCAATTTATTTATTCACTTAAAAAATAACATTACAGATGTTTAATCCAAAGCGTTATCTAAGTGTTTGGATATTATAAAACAAGTAATGAACAACTAGTATGCTAAAAAATATCTTACAAGCTAATAACTAACCACAGAGTACTCTTCTATAACTAACTTAACCACTAATAAACTGTACTTACATTATATAAAACAACAATAAATTTTATGAAAAAATATACCTAAACAAGATTGAGATCATTTTTATTAACTAATTATGTAACGATAATTTACAGGCAGTTGTTCACATACAGCATAATTATGTTCACTGATCACCACGGTGTTAAAGGGCTGGGTTCCTCAGAGTAGCTCAAGCACAGTTTTTCCACTACAGCCCACCTGTCTGCAAACAAGTCGTATTGTGGGTTGGCCAAGAGCAGGGCGTTGAGGTGGCGTTGTGCGCGGCAGACCGGGGATTGTTGGCGTGCTACGGTGCGCACGGCCCTCGGAGAAAACAGCGGAACTCGCCCAGGGCGGAATCTAGCGCGATTGTCCGGGACACAGAGTCTACTTACCTCAGCTAAAAGATCAGGGCAATTTAGTATTCCACGTATAATGCGACATAATGTTAGCAATTGATCGCTGAGTCTTCGCGTTTCGAGTGAGTGGAATCCTAGAGTGCCCTGAAGGTATTTTGTAGGGAACATGAAGGGATAATAACCATATACCTTTTTGTACAAAAAGCGCAAAAACCTTTTTTGCACCTTTTCCAACATCAATGCATATGTAACTTCATGAGGATTCCACACGCACGAGCTCGACTCCAGTTTTGATCTTATAAGTGATGTGTATAAAAGTTTAATTGCGCCTATATTAGTGAAGTCCCGGCAATTTCTTGTTACGAATCCTAGTTTTTTAAAGCTATCAATTGCAAGTTTTCTGTGGTGGTTATGAAAGGTGAGCTCGGGATCAAATACTACGCCCAGGTCCTTCGCAGTTAGTGGTCTCATGAGGACTTCTCCGTTTAAATTATAGAGCATGGTAATAGGGTTCCCTGATCTAGTGAAAGTCATAACTTGACATTTAGAGACGTTTAGGTTTAACCTGTTTTCCCAACTCCAGGCCTGTACAGCATCTAAGTCCCGTTGCAGTGCGTGGCTGTCTTCTTTAGTTTTTATTGGATAATACAGCTTTAAGTCATCTGCGTAAAGCAGGCACTTCGCATTTTTTAGCGTTTTAGCTAAATCGTCTACCATCAACGTAAACAGTAATGGACCCAAGGATGACCCCTGACTAATTCCCGATCTGGTGTGATATGGTGTGGAGTCATAGCACCCCAGTCTCACGAATTGTCTCCGATCACTAAGATAGTCAGCGAACAGTCTCAAAAGCTTAGGTGTAAATCCGAATACACTTAGTTTATTCAAGAGAATATCATTGTCCACTTTACGTTAGTAAAGACCTAATTTACGACTCACGGTAGGCTGCTATTATATTGCTTTTCCTCCTGGGATTTACACCCTACAATTGTATTTTATTTTCGGGACAAAGAACTAGGTTTTAAGTAATTACATTGATTCCCAGTTTTATAAAAATCGATAATGTTTGAGCAACAAAATTCACACATTCTTAAAAACCTGTAGACGATTCCCCCAGCGCCAGCGGTTTTCCATTGTTCATTCCATTGTTTTTAATCAGTCCGATGAAAATGTCGCCAAAATTGGTTTAATTGTTTGGTTACTGCATAGGTAGTACGTACCTCGGTCATTTATTAACCGATTTAGTCAACTCTTTTTTTATCTGATTGGTAAAACTTTCAGATTTTTTCCTGGTCACGCACGTTTGTTGGTCCCATTGAAATTTCATAAAAGTTTGTTTAATAGTTTGGCCATGAAGTCGGGTTTTCAAGTTTTTAAACTTATAATATTATACTATTTTTATGAAACGACGGGATATTTACCATGATTAAATTTTTCTGAGTTGACTTCCGATATTTCGGCACTGTTGCATGTACCATGATCACGGATGAATAACTGAAGTCCATGAGTAAAAGAAATGTTATTGGCAGATAAATCGATCTACCCTCTTTCGCACTCTTTTATTGGTTTCGATACTACTATTGGTTCCATTCTCACTCTTTTGTCGATTACGACACACAACACAACACTGACGGTATCAGGACGCGTAGTGGGTGCCCCACTTTTTAGTGGTTTGCACATTCGTACCACCGGGTTCCAGACTCCAGATAATTGGAAACCATCTTCACGGTTGAAGTTCTTGTGTTTGGTGATTTCAATTGGCTCTTTAACCAATCTAGGTATGTAGTGGCGCTCGGTTGAAATCACCTGCGGGTTGTGTTTACCGTCAGTGTTGTGTGTCGTAATCGACAAAGGAGTGAGAATGGAACCAATAGTAGTATCGAAACCAATAAAAGAGTGCCAAAGAGGGTAGATCGATTTATGTGCCAATAACATTTCTTTTACTCGTGGACTTCAGTTCATCCGTGATCATGGTGCATGCAACTGTGCCGAAATATCGGAAGTCAACTCAGAAAAATTTAATCATGGTAAATATCCCGTCGTTTCATAAAAATAGTGTTAAAAACCATGATAGTTTCAAAAGTAGTAATATTATCACGTAGAATACAGAAATCTATCATAATAATATGTTCTGTTAGTTATTTAATTTCGGTCCTTCTCTTTTTATTATTGTTATTACATAGGTATAATAAAATGTTTAGATCTGTTTTATATCTGGGTTTTCTCCAGTGTGAATTCGCATGTGACGTGTTAAATGACATTTTTGAGTGAATGACTTTTCACATCTATTGCAGGAATATAACCTATCTCCAGTGTGAGTTTGTAAGTGCCTTGTTAAAGAACATTTTTGAGAGAATGTCTTTTCACATCTACTGCAGGAATATGGCTTTTCTCCAGTATGAATTCGCATGTGAGTTGTTAAAGTAAATTTTGTAGTGAATGTCTTTCCACATCTATTGCAGGAATATGGCTTTTCTCCAGTGTGGATTCGCATGTGTTTTGTTAAAGTACTTTTATAAATCCTATCACATATGTGGCAGGAATATTTAACAGGCTTTTCTTCAGTGTGAATCTTTAAATGTTTTACCAAGTTCAATCTCTTATGGAATATTTTGTTACATACATCACATATGAAGCACGAATGCATATTATTGATATCATCTATGAGAGACTCTAACTTGAACTCCTCAATGTCAATTTCTTCATGTTCAGGGGTTTCATTTTCTCTTTCTTCTTTGAACTCAAGTATTCGTTCATCTTTTACAGCTACAGGAGTGCTTGGAATATCTATTTCATTTGAATCATCATTTCCATTTACATCTATGAGAGACTCTAACTTGAACTCAATGTCAATTTCTTCATGATCAGGGGTCTCATTTTCTCTTTCTTCTTTGAATTCAAGTATTCGTTCATCTTTTACATCATCATTGA
Organism: Thera britannica; assembly: GCA_939531255.2. Lineage (NCBI taxonomy): Eukaryota > Metazoa > Arthropoda > Insecta > Lepidoptera > Geometridae > Thera > Thera britannica. The sequence continues at coordinate 21,995,122 of OW618041.2, read as the reverse complement.
CATTTACATCTCTGAGAGACTCTAACTTGAACTCCTCAATGTCAATTTCTTCATGTTCAGGGGTTTCTTCTTTGTACTCAAGTATTTGTTCATCTTTTACAACTACAGGAGTGCTTGACGCATCTGTTACACCAAGAGACAAGTGCACTGTTTGAGTCAAGGATAACTTCAGCATTACATTCTGAGGTTGCACTTTCAGTGCATTCTGTGTTACCTGAAAAGACAGACAACATCATAGTTAAATGAACTTTGCAATATATAAATCTAGTGGTAGCCCGCGGTTTCGCCCCCGCATTAGTGATGATTACTACCAAACTTTAAGGCGTTTTCCCGTTTTCGATGTAATATTTTTTGTTTCTGTACTCATATATTTTTAGGGGCAGGTAAATAATATTTCTTTATGCTTTTCTGCATTTAGACTTATAATGGCCAAATTAATCTACACTGGGCCAGTAGATGTGTTGCTGAGAATTGTAGAAGGAAGGGGTTCCTCGGGTGGTGCCAAAAGTGTAGCAGCGCCGAGTCACAGGCAGGGGCTTGTTATTGTATTACTGTATGGCTCTGAAACATGGATCCTTAAGGCCACTGATAGGCAACGAATAGACACATATGAGAATGTGTTGGCGATGTTTATTCAGGGTAGCCTGGACAGCCCACAGAACTAATGTTTCAGTACTCAAACAACTACAGCTTTAACTTGTCTCTAGTCGTAAGAACCATACATTGACGTTCCAAAGAAGTTAAAATAATAATTCTCAATTGCAGTGATACTCTAAACATACTTGATCCTTGACACTTTTGATGTGTGTAGATTGCCACGTGGATTAATAGATATGGGTTATTTTAGATCCCGAAATTGAACAGTAATGGAAAAAAAAGCTAAGCTAAAAAAAAACCGTGGGCAGCCGTTTGCCTATTATTAGTGGGTTAGCCTACTCAGTGATTTTACCTCATTGCCTCTGTGCAGCAGATCTTGCAGTATTCTGTTGGATGTGCGAGCCATCTCGGAGAACATGTGGCACCTCTGCAGCAGCCGGTGACAGACATAGCATACTGTGCTAGGCATGCCATACTCTGTTTCTGTATCGAACTGAAACATTACACAAATAAGTAAGTTTTATCAATACTTACATAATTTAATTAATTAATTTATTATAGAACTTAATTTTAGGTGTATTATTTTATTATTAATTGTGTGACATTTAATTTGTATATATGTATGTTATGTCTCATTGTATGTTATGTTTTTTATTTTGTTCTTATTTTTGTCATTTTTTGAATTCTATTTTAATCTTAGTTTTAGTATAAACTAATGTAAGTGGTCGAAATGTAGACCGTATTAATTTAACTAATTAAATAATAATAATAATAATACCTATAGCTCAAGAGTAGCAGCAGTAGTATGGATTACCAATACACGCTTCTAATTTTTCAGTAATAGTACTAGTATAGTATTATCTTATCTGTGGTAATAGTAAGGGCACTTGTAACTTGTGATTGACTTATCCTATGTATAGTTTTGTTAACCGCTTATCAATACTAATATTATAAAGAGGAAAGATTTGTACCTATTTTTGTATGTTTGTAATGAATAGGCTCAAAAAGTACTGGGCCGATTTAAAAATTTCTTTCACCAATAGAATGCTACATGCTTCCAATTTGACATAAGCTACATTTCATTTTGAAAAAAATTAGGGATCCTTCCAACCGAAGGTGTAGAAAAATGAGTCTTAAAATGTCTTTCGTCGAATGCGCTGCCGAAACTATTAGCGATAGAACAAAATAATGTACAACAATATTGTCTACCCCGTGCAAAGCCGGGACGGGCTGCTAGTTGTATTATAAACCTGCTTTGACATTGCAGTGCCCAACAGGGTCCATGATTGTACTGGCATAGGCTACCATAAGAACAAATGCTATATAATTTTATGTACATGTGAGCAATCAATAAATGAAATGAAACTTGTGTTCGGCTCCTGTACCCACATTTAAACTCTTAGGGCTAATCTATTAGGAGTGAGGGTTTATCTTAGTATGTTTACAGCCAGCTTAACTCCTTCAAATGCACAGACACTTCCTGGGCTTAGAATGAGTACCGTGTTTGTTTTGGGGACAATTATTGGTCAGGTTCCCCACAATGTTCAATGTTCAAAGACCCTGTCCCAGGCACTACAGCACCCCCTAAGGAGGGGCATCAATAAGAACGCTAAATAAATTATCTACAATCGATGCAAAAGCCTGTCACTTTACACTCAGAATCAGGCTTTGTAGTAGCCAATACAAACTAAAAGCTTAGTTTGGGGTAAGATTGGTAATGTGTATTTATTTAATTAGATGATTTGATATCGCAGCTGCAGCTCACGACTGTCTACTCTACAGCATCTCACCATGTTAGAAACGTACCTCAGTGTTTGTAAGCTTTTGGTAAACCTCCTTGTAGATCCTGCTAAGGTCCAATAGCTTAATGTCGCCGACCAGACAGACTCTGCACGAAGCCATGGGGCAAAGACGCTAAGCTTTGACCTGCGCTGCGTAGCACGCTGTCAATAATTACTATTTTCTGATCAGCAAACCTCTGAAGATTCTCAGACTAAAACTTACAAAGTATGTAAACAAAAATCTTTTAGTTATTTTATTAATCTTCGGCGCCACTAAAATTAATGCCACGAAATTGACGAAATGTTTTCTGATTCTGGTTTTTTCACAACTGAGCCAGTGCTGCCAGATGAAAAAATCTAATCAGCGCTGACAGCGTTGCACTAAGCGCTAGATTCGAATATATTCACGAGCCAATAAAGCGCTAAATCAGCTCAAACGCGTCAAAAAAGCGCTAAATTTGAACTTTTATCTAAGGCGCTTTTTAGAGGATCACACCGTGATTAAATAAATCTCCCATACTAAACATGGGCTGTAACCATGAGCTCTTAAAACAATTCTGATAAAGATTGCGACTTGTATAAACGTATCTCGTTTACGGCTCCGTTGTTTTGCTCTGTGTGTTTAAAATGGTAGATTGTGTAATCACATTGATCTTCTTGTGATGAACTGAATCACAATGTCTCTGGATATCGCTTAACTTGGCCAGAAAATCCTTCCTACAATACAAACACATTGCCCTTGTATCAAAAGGCTTACCCGAAAATGTCTTTTGCCTCAAACACAGTAGTTTTTTTTTTTTTTCTCCTGTTTTTACCCCCTAATTCTTGCTTAAAAGCTTTTAACTAGGTACTTGTGCTTACCGAATGTTATTTAGTGTTATACTATAGTATTATATTTTAATGTAAAACATGATCTCAATTTAAGTTCGTTGTAAGTATTTCGTATTTTCATTTGTTTATTTTGTGTTTAACTTTGTTACTATTTTATTTTTGTATTTTCTATAGGTATTTATTACATACCTACTACCTTACACTAATTATTTTGCTTTGTCTAGTTGTATATTTTGCGCGCGCTGTGGCGTCCTGTAATTAGAGAGACACAACGCACTGATTACTATACATTTAAGATTGTTCATTTATACTATGTGATTTCTCTGTTGGATGCCCTAAATAAATAAAATAAAATAAAATAAAAAAAATCATCTTTAGACACAGGTTTCAACCATTGTTTAAAGTTGGGCGATTTCTCCCATTCGACTTTATATCTTTTTTTGTACACAGGTTTTTTTGATAATGGTATATCCATTTCAAAAGAGTTAACCAACACAACACAATGGAACACTTACAAAAGTAACTAATAAAATCAGTGCTTAAAACGTTATTTCTAAACTTGAACTTCAATGTGTTCACATAGACAGAAGAAAATGAAAGAAGCAAAGTCAACCAATCAAACATAAAACAAACAGTAATTAATGTTTATGGGATTCCCCGTGCTCTATTGCCATATTAAAACCCAGCTGGCATAGAGCACAAAATTGAACATAGACTAAAACTTTATTCTCCACGGAACAAATACTGCTGCCATAATAAAAAAAAAAGCGCTAAATTATCCGTTATGCGCTAAAATTATCAAGTGTCCGCTGAACATAGCAAAAAAGCGCTAGAACTAGCGCCGAAAGCGCTAAATGGCAGCACTGAACTGAGCTGAACAGTCATTTTTTTTTTTAAATTTTGTGCTGGCTTGGATTCAAAGTTCTTCCGCCAAACTAAACTGTCATATCTTTCAGTGTTGCCAGTGGCCGCCGATAGTCAAATTGAACACTTGGAGGAATTAGAAATTTCTAATTCCTCCAAGAATTGAACATGAGATGAGACAGCTCAAAAAGTAACATTTTTAATTTTTCACGAGAAAAGTAACATTATCCTATATTATATGGAAAATGACACAATACTTTTCACGGCACTAGATCGACTTTTTTGCATTGCATTGTTTTGATTTTATCGGCCATGTCGACTGAGTGGCAGGAAGAAGAACTGTGGAGGGTGATCGAAGCGATCAAAGTGTGGCGAACCGTCAAATAAATTGAAATTACTCTTTTCTGATGATAGTTGAACAATTTTCTGTAATTAATTTTTGTGCTATTGCGGTTTGCTTCTGCTTGATTTTGCGTTACTTGGCAAAAAGACGACGGTTCCAGCGTTCGTATAAAATAAAAATAAAAAGCTTTTGTGCTTTGCTTTCGTACTTTTTTTTGTTTTTTTCTTTCGGGAGGCGATAATGTTATTTTTATTTTTTTCTTTCGGGAGGCGATAATGTATATCATGCTATTGTACACACTGTTATTACGATGCCAGTTAAGCCACATGCACACTGGAGCAATTCAGACATGACATGATCATTTACTTTATTGTTTTGGCACTGGATACTTATAACTTGTCCTTGATACTTTATTGGGTGGATCCGACTTGGGTAGGTTAGGTTATGTTAGAACATAAAAACTACGCACAAGGCGAGCGAGCAAAGTGAGCGTGCCGGGGCAGCGGCTGCCGCAGTGCCAGAGAATGTTTTTTTTCCAATAACCTCAAAGGGGCTGCCTGTTTAGTACAATAGTTAATCGCTTGATAAAAATAATAATTATCGAAATATTAATCTGCAATAGTGTACAGTGGGATACAGCTCAAGTTACCTAAAAACAAAGAAAAATGACTCTTACTGCAAGGACATAAGAGCTAGCAGTGTATAGTCTGATGCGTATCCTTGTGTACATGGGCCTTTATAATTTTTCAATGGAAAAAAAGTGGCATCGTTTTAACAGTGCGTACATTAACTGGCCGTACATTAACCGGACTCATTCTTTCGGTCATGATTCGGGTTCGATTAATGTATACGTCCAGTTATTCTACAACCAGTTAAAAGAAACTATTTTTTTTGGATTCAATCTAACCTGTTTATGCAAAAACTGGCTGCAAATTAACAAAAAAAAAACATAATCATTGGAGCAATTTTTTTTTTTTTGGCAATGGATGCTTGGGGTTGGGTTTAGAATTCAGACTGCCACGAAAGGGTTAAAACTGGTGGGGGTTATGTTCCGATTAACAGGCTAACAGTCTTATTCAACGGATATGCATTTTTTTTTTAAATTCATTATCAATTTTTCTAACTTCAAATCAGTTTTATAGCGAAAAAACGGAACGATAAAATGGGTGATGGAAAACCAAATCTGTTCCTTATAATTGGCATCCCAAACTCCACGTGGTCTTGTGGTCCCTCCCTACCTACCCCTGTTTCTAAAAATTGTGAAGCCAGAACCTCCGCTCAAGGGTGACCTTGCGCCCCCACCACAAAGAGGATAGCTCCTTTGGGGTAATTGTAAAAAAAAAACATTTTCTGGCACTGGCTTATCTGGCACACCACCGCACACAATAACCTGCTGTGCATTAACTGGCCGCGCCGGCTGGCCGTACATTAATGCCTCCCCTCGTAAGATTCTCAAATCTCAACTTCGCTCAAAAAGCAATATTTTTCGATAAATTTATTGACCATAGTTTGCCTATTTCAACCAATTTGCCTGTTTCATGAGCTCACGTTCTGCTTATATTTGTACTGGTGAGTCTAGACTTTAGGTCCATACATTTTCCTAGTTTTTCTGTGTTGCTAATCACCTACTTTCAATCACTTGCACTTTGGTTAGCGGCTATCGTAATTTCGACGTAGAAAAACCGAATCCCTTTCTTGAATTTACGGTTCCTCTGCGAACTTTATAATAATATAAATACTAGATAACTAGGTTTTTATTTACTTTTCTGGGTTGGTACTTATCAGTCCACGCAATGCTCGATACAAATCGTATCAACACAAACGAGTTTTTACTTACCTGTTTCGTATTTTTGATTTATCAAGGTGACCTAGATATCAATCAGGGTTAGACCGCATGTGCGTATGATACGCTATGAGTACTAGGTATAGGTATGTACCTTAACAACTTAGCTTATTGTTTCTTTAGACCCAAGCAGGTCATACCTACTTACACAAATTCAAGACATAAAAACTTGTTGGTGTCCTATTAGACTTGAACCTTATTGTAGTAGCAGAGCTCTTTGTTAGTGGCTCATCTGGAGAAGTACTACCACCTTGCCTATTCCTGCAGTGTATCAGCATTAATTTATTGGAATTAAATGCATATTTTTTTTACTACTATCTGTAGGTCATCTGTACCATGAGCTCTGTCTGGCTCTGGCTTTGAGTATGTACGAGTGTTGACAAAAATAACCCTACGTCATAACGTCACACACAAGCTAAGTCACACGCACGTAGAACGGTCTACAATCCCACCACTTTCATTAATTAATACTTACAAAAACTAAGATTAAAATAGACGAGAAAACCTTGTAAGTATATATATATATTTAGGATCTCGGAAACTGCACCAACGATTCTCACGAAATTTAGTATACAGGGGTTTTCGGGAGCGATAAATTGATCTAGTTAGGATTCATTTTAAGAAAATGATTATTTCACTCTGAGTTCAATAATTAAACATAAACTGAATATGTGACTGCTCCTGCCATCTATTGACGATTGTGAGCAACTAACTGCAAGCATATCCAGCAGATGGCGTTGTTCAGTAAGAATAAACCAATAAAGATAATAATATGACTCTATGATTTCTAAAAAATACAAATCGAAAAAAATTCCGAGCGAAGCTCGGTTACCAACTGCTAGTTATATTGATGAACACCCATAAACACGCTTCTTTCCCTTGTTAAAGAATCTTCTCTTTTTTCCAGATTTGGTTGATTATCCCTGCTTATTATCAAGTTGGTAATATTGAAATGTCGCAACAAGGCAACGGGCTGCGTCGCCGTTGCGGCCTGACATGGTGTTAGGTAAGCTTTTATTATATTCAACTGTTATTTTAGACTGGCCTCTAGCTGAGTTGGTAGTAGCTCTGCCTTCTGCGCCGTAGGTCGTGGGCTCGATCCCCACCGAGGACAAATATTTATGTGGTGAACATAGATGTTTGTTCTCGGTCTGGGTGTTATATTGTATTCTATGTATTTTCAAAACAAAAAACGGTTGTCTGTAAAGTCTGTTTACTGACGATAGTTGAACGTGACAACGTCATAAAGCTGTCCACGCGGACGCATCGCTCACTCAAGTAGGAGAGAGACAGATGTCGAACGCTGCCGAACGCGGAGGCCGTGCGTGCCTCTTTGTCGCTCGTTCCGCGCTCTCGCTTGCACTTCAAGCCTTAAATGGAACGCCTCAGAGCGAGGTAACGCCGCATGAGTCATGTTTTATCGTGCGTGCAGCCGGCTCCATCGAATTATAAGACGTTGTCACGTCAGAAGTGGTGTTAAGTGGTAACCATCGCCTGTAACTAAGCATTGCCTCGTAACGTAAGTCACGTGAGGAACGTGCCCTGCCCTGCCATCAACTTGAGGCACACAGATGTTCAGCCTTACGTGCCAGTATTCCCCCACCCCCTTTTAACACAGCGATGTTGCTTCACGGCAGCAATAGGCATGGTGGTAGTACGCACCCCCACGAGACACATACAAAGAGCTCTACTACTCTTGAATAGGTGGATAGCCGAAGCGCCAGCGGCATAGCTATTGGTACCCCTAGTCTAAGTTTTACTTGATCAGTTCGAACAATTCGTTTCAAAAAGAAGGGCAAGTCCCACTTCTACGAAATATCTTGTTTTCAATAGTCCATTTATCGAGGAAGGCTATACACCACTATTTCGTAACTACCAACCAAAAAAAAAATAGGGTAATGTAGCAGGGGTAGAACACTATGAATGTGCAATCAGAATTTTTAGTTTCGATAAAATGACAAAGTTATTAAATGTTAAAATTTTCAGAAATCCTGCTTAAAATTATAGACATATTATAAGTTTACGTAGTACTAGAGAGAAAAAAATTACGCTGTTCGGTTCCGCTTGGTATTTAACGTTTATGAATGAAATGATTTTTGCTTGTTGAATCATTTTTCAATATTTGACTAAAAATTGTGGTTATTTATAGATATTTTTTTATGACTTATTTTTTTTTTTTTTCGTGGATGTGTTCAGTATCAGCAGTGGGCATTTTTATTTTGTAATAACAAAATAGTGGTGTATAACATCACGCTACGACTAATAAGAACAGCATCAATGCAAAATGTTGCAAAAATCTATGTCTATCCTTTTCTAACACGTAGGGACTTTTCTATATCCATCCTTTTGTATTACATACAGATTCTACATTTAGTACTTAATGCTCCTAAACGTTCTTAAATGTTCTTTAATATTCTGGAATACCCGGGCAAACTCGGTACTCGCGGCTTGTATAATATAATGTTAAAAACAATAAATGCGAAGTAAAATCTAACAAACATTTGTTTATTTTTTTTAAGTCCTAGCGAATCTATTTTTACAGACCGATGAGTCGATTTTTTGTAATCGACGCGTGGTGGAAACTTAGGCTGAGAACAGATTTTAGACACGACAGTCCTAAAGCTGGGAACATATTAGGCGGACGCGTCCGAGTCCGACGGACGCGGCTGGCAGCCGCGACTGAAGATAGCTAGCTAATGAATGTACACTGAAGTGTGCAAACTATCGGATGTAAGCCGCGGACGTCGGACGCGTCCGATAGTTTGCACACTTCAGTGTACATTCAATATCTAGATATCTATCAGTCGCGGCTGTCAGCCGCGTCCGCCTAATATGTTCCCAGCTTTAGACAGACTACCGCTTTACAAAATGTATGAAGACGCGCAGACTTCAAACAAACGTCTCATAGACAAAATTGTCTTTCAAGAACTGCACAACGACGAATTTAACTACTATTGTCACAAAACAATCTCCCACCAAACGTACCCCAGTAGACAAAACAGTTTTGTTTTAGGTGTGTGACGTGTCGTAGACAAAACAGTTTCGCGGCAGACTTGAAAGTCTGTCTTAGACTGTCGTGCTCAAGTGTGCGCTCAGCCTTAGCTTGGTGGAGCTATAGGTATATTAGTCGAAACGCATGGTCAGCATACCTTTCTTTCTCAAAACGTTTTTCCACTCCATTTTTCTCTTCTACGACTAACTCCTGTCCAAATTCCAGGATCCATCTCAATAATTCGAAGACTCAGATGCCTGCAATCCTTTGGCTGTCTCCTCCGTCTCGTAAGCATTCATTTCTACTCCCCCCTGTAGAAGCCCACTGCTGGACAAAGGCATCCCCTTAGGGGGCGTCTATTACGTGAGGCATTTTTGAGAATTTTGCGACCCCCCCCTCCCCCCTTGGTAAGGGACCGTTCAAGTATTACGTAAGCAGATTTATTACAGTTATTACTCCCCCCATCCCCCTTGTCAGCAAAAGTAAGCAAAGCTCTTACCCCCTCTCCCTAAGCTTACGTAAATATTTTTGAAGTGAAAACTTCTTTAGCGGCGTTGAGCACTTTCTGTAATGGGTATAAAATCTTAAACTCGCGTCAGGATCACGTGACCCTGATCGAAAAAGCGTAAGACGGATGTTTTTGTAGAAATGTACCCTAAGACTACAACGTAGAGTTCATAATAAAAATCGAAAAAGCGTAAGACGGATGTTTTTGTAGAAATGTACCCTAAGACTACAACGTAGAGTTCATAATAAAAAAACATTAAACTGCACGAGAATTGCCCACTTTCACAGAACTGCACAATTATTGTGCAATAATTATAACAAGTGAAAAAAAGCCAAGGATCTCCAAATTAAATTATTGCAAATAATAAACAATAAAAAGCGGAGTCAATATAATTCTTATTCTATAAATGCAAAGTTTTTGAAGTGAAAACTTCTTTAGCGGCGTTGAGCACTTTTTTTTTTGGGTCATGTAGGGAAGGTGAGATTATTTTGAAAGCAATATAAATTTTTCCCCCCTTTCCCTCTAGACCCCTTTATTATTTAAAAAACCTAAAAATGCCCTATTTTTAAGCCTTTTTTTTCGAGTGGAGCATTGCGGCGAGCGAAGCGAGCCGCCATGCGACCATGGGAACAGCGCGGCGAGCGAAGCGAGCCGTGCTGTGACTCCCCCAAAGCCCCCCAGAACCCCCTCCTCCTGAACCCGGGGGGAGCGTCGCGGCGAGCGAAGCGAGCCGCCACGTGACCACGGGGAACAGCGCGGCGAGCGAAGCGAGCCGTGCTGTGACCCCCCCTAAGCCCCCCAGAACCCCCTCCTCCGAAACCCGGGGGGAGCGTCGCGGCGAGCGAAGCGAGCCGCCACGCGATCACGGGGAACAGCGCGGCGAGCGAAGCGAGCCGTGCTGTCTAAACGAATCGTCCATTGCTCGAAGAGTTTCAACGCGCACTAAACATGTTCTTCGAGCAAGCTTTAACGTGAAGACGCAGGGTCGAGCATGTTTGTAGATAGTCATGCTCGGATGAAACATGCTCATCGCGCATGTACGTACGTGTGTACCCACCATTACACATTTCCAGGACGATTCTGAGCCCTTTTCATCCACCGACTTCCAGCAATCTCAACTTGATTGATCTATCTGGCGTTCATTAATTGGTTTTCCGGTTCGTGGTGGCCTTTAGAAAATCTTTTGAAGTAAAAAAATCTTTGAGAATTTTTGAGGTGGAAAAAAAACAACGATCTCGTCATACGCGTTGAGAGGGTGGGGGGCGGTAATTGTTCAAGTTTTATTGTTAGTATTATTTTATGTAGCCTTTTTAGGGTTCCGTAGCCAAATGGCAAAAACGGAACCAGTGCATTATACTGTGTGTTTATTTGTTTATTTATTAGGATCACCAAGAAATAATACACAAAAATTAAAATTAGATCGAGCAAAAAAATATCCTTCCCCGTGCTTATCCACTGAAGGCAACCACAGCTAACACAGGTATTATAAATCATCATCATCATTATCAGCCTGAAGAAGTCCACTGCTGGACATAGGCCTCCCCTACTCGTTTCCAGGAAGAACGATTCTGAGCCCCTTCCATCCATCGACTTCCCGCGATCTTAACAATGTCGTCGGTCCATCTGGTGGGTGGGCGCCCAACGCTTCGTCTTCCGGTTCGTGGTCGCCATTCGAGAACCTTTATTCCCCAACGGTTGTCGGTTCTTCGAGCTATATGGCCTGCCCATTGCCACTTCAACTTACTAACTCTACGAGCTATGTCGGTGACCTTGGTTCTTCTACGGATATCCTCATTTCTGATTCTATCACGTAGTGAAACTCCCAGCATAGCTCTCTCCATAGCTCGTTGCGCGACTTTGAGCTTGTGCACGAGGCCTATAGTTAGCGACCACGTCTCAGTTCCGTATGTCATCACTGGCAACACGCACTGATCAAAGACTTTTGTCTTGAGGCTCTGTGGTATCTGCGACGAGAAGATGTGACGCAGTTTCCCGAACGCTGCCCATCCGAGTTGGATTCGTCGGCTGACCTCTTTGTCGAAGTTGGCTCTACCTAATTGGATCGTTTGACCCAAATAAACATAGTGGTCCACAACTTCGATGATATCGCTCCCAACATGTACCGGCACGGGTGTGACATGAGCATTGGACATGATTTTTGTCTTGCTCATGTTCATGTTTAGACCCACCTGTTGGGAGACAATATTGAGGTCTCTGAGCATTTTGCCTAAGTCTTCCAGCGACTCCGCCATTATGACTATGTCGTCGGCAAATCGAAGGTGAGTGATGAATTCGCCGTTGATGTTGATGCCATACCTTGTCCAGGACACGAGCTTGAAAATATCCTCCAGTGCCGAGGTGAACAGTTTTGGAGATATTACATCTCCCTGTCTCACCCCTCTATTATAAATAGTTAATAATAATGATCAAATTGAATGAATGATAATAATATAAATGTATCTAAGATAATAAGGTAGGAACAACATTGTAAATGATTGAAATAATGACAGCAACAAAATAGGACACATAGGTATAGAAATTAGCAAAATAAAATAAAAGCACAGAAACCATAATCAAAACTAAAATAAAACAGGACACTTAGGTAAAGAACTAACAAAAAAAATATCAACACAGGAATCGTCATCAAAGTTAAATAGGAATAGCACACATGCAAATGGTAATTATAATTATGTCAATCACATTATGGCAACATTTGGTGAAAAAAATAGTTCAAGTTCAATAAGTTCAATAAAATTTATTCCATTTTGATACATTTTGTACACTCGGAAAAGTCACATTATACAAATTCAGATCACATTCAGAGAACTTTCAAATAAAAATAAACAAAGAAATTCACATACAAATTTCAAACAAAAATAAGTCATTAAACATACAAATAAAGTTGGTACATACTTAACGTACATAGGCTAAAAACTATTACATACTGAAATCATCAGCCAAGGCTTCGTCAATAGTATAATATTATGATTTTAATAATAGAAATGTCCTTACTTTAGCGTTAAACTGTCTAAAATCTAGATTTCGTGTATCTACGGTCAGCTTATTAAAGAAAGCAACAAACAGTGAGGTGTGACATTTTGACGTAGAATTTATTTCGTCAACACTCACACAGACTCATAATCAGAACCAGAGACAGCCAGGAGCCTAATTCTCGGGCCGACCGAGATCATTTTGCAATTTATTGCTTCTTTTCGAAGAGAGAATGGATGTTTTCCTTGAGTAATTCATCAACGACCTCATCGTAGAAGCCTCGACAGCTACGATATACGGAAAACGTAGAAAAAGTGCGGGGTTGTGCAATGCCAATGTGTATTTACGGGACATCGAAAATCTGGGTCGGCCCGAGATATCGGCTCCAGATAGAGTTCATGGTAGGTCTACAGATGCTATCTAATTAAGAAGAAGAGGAACTTTGAGCCGATGAGTTGAGGATCGATAATTATAAGTTTAAATAACTTGAGAAACCGACTTCATTGTCAAACGGCTAAACCGATTTTAATCAAATTTGTTTGGGACAATCTGGACGTAAGAATAACCTTCCAAATAAAAAAATAATTTTATAAATCGGTTCATAAATGACGGAGGCATGCAGTTACAAACATTAAAAAAATTATTTAAAAAAATGGCAACACCGATTTTAATAAAATTAAAATGGGACCAATCTGGAAGCAATACCTTTCAGAGAAAAAAATAATTTTTCAAATCGGCTCACAAATGACGAAGTTATGCGGTAACAAACATAAAAAAAAAAAATACAACCGAATTGAGAACCTCTTCCTTTTTGATTGGAAGTCGGTTAAAAAGTGGCATTACCCCCTCTACGCCATCAGTTTGACCTTTAAAGGACACCGTCAATGTCACATCACTTTGACATCACGCGTGTTCGTGAATATGATAAACTTGACCTTAGATATTTATAACCATTAATGTATTAATTAGTTAAAATGATAATAATAATAAATTAATAGTTTATTTCACAAAAATAGAGATAAAGTACAAACGAGCTACAAAAACAATACATACATACATACATAAAATCACGCCTTATTCCCATGGGGGTAGGCAGAGATCACGGATTTCCACTGGCTACGATCCTGACACACCTCTTTCGCTTCATTCACTCTCATAACATTCTTCATACATGCTCGTCGGTTTAGGGTACTCCTAACCTGGCCTTTCTCTAAAACGTCTGCGATCTGATCGAGATACATGCGCCTAGGTCTTCCCCTTCCAGCAATTCAATTCGCGCTCGCCTGATGCAATTGTTTTGTTAATCTCCTTTCATCATGTCCAAACCATCTTAGCATACCTTTCTCTACCTCTCATCACTACGTCTTCTTTCACTCCGCATTCCTCTCTTATCACACTGTTTTTCACTGTATCACTCAACTTTACACCACACATACTACGTAACGCAAAAACAATATCATTCTATATATATTCTATTCTAGGGAAATTATTAACTCGTACGTACTCAAACATAAAAGTAGGAAGTTGGGGGTCGGACGAGAAATTCTGTATCCCGACCTCCAGCGCTTCCCTTCGAACTGCGAGAAATTATTAATGCTAGGGATACAATACATCTTAAAGATTACTTAAGAGGGGGTCGTGCGAAAATTTGAGATTTGTTGTTAAAAAATTCATAACTAAATAACTAAGTGACATTTTAAAAATCGCAAAAGGACTAATTGTAGACTATACATTTGAGATTAATTAGATTTTAAGTGTGTTAAAAAAATATACTATTTAACATGACATTCTATTTAACGCTAATGAAAATCGTATGTCAGCGTTAAATAGAATGTCATGTTAAATAGTATATTTTTTTAACACACTTAAAATCGAATTAATCTCAAATGTATAGTCTACAATTAGTCCTTTTGCGATTTTTAAAATGTCCCTTAGTTATTTAGTTATGAATGTTTTAACAACAAATCTCAAATTTTCGCACGACCCGCTCTTAAATTAGTAGTGATAAAATCATCTTGTTGATAGACTGCTAGTGCTGTCTTGGTCTTCCTGGGTTTGGGTAATTATAGCTCCACTAAGCTAAGTTTGCACCTCGTCGGTCTGCAAAAATGAATACTCGTAATAATTATAAAAATATTTTAGACAATTCACACAACACTATCTAGCCCCAAATTAAGCAGAGCTTGTGTTATGGGAACCAGATAGCTGATGTTATACTTACATTTTTTTTTTTCGTAAATACAATATAACACCCAGACAGAGAACAAACATCTGCATTCACCACACAAATATTTGTTCTCTGTGGGGATCGAACCCACGACCTGATGTTATACTTACTTTTTTTTTTTCGTAAATACAATATAACACCCAGACAGAGAACAAACATCTGCATTCACCACACAAATATTTGTTCTCGGTGGGGATCGAACCCACGACCTACGGCTCAGAAGGCAGAGCTACTACCAACTGAGCTGAGAGGCCTCAGATATTTCATTTTAAATATGAATTCGCTATGACTTTAAAAAATTAAACAAATGTTAGTTATATTTCACTTCGCTGCATATAGTATTTTAGCTAATATACCCCGCGTTGACCGGGTACGGAACACCATGCTGCGTTCACTAACGGGCATTGCCGATGTAGGGGCTAAGGCTGCCCGGCTGAAGTGGGATTGGGCAGGGCATGTCAGCCGGATGCCTCCCGATAGGTGGGCGACCATCAGTACACCTTGGGTCCCTGACGGGCGGCGGTCACGGGGCCGCCCATGAAAACGTTGGCGGCATGATATTGACACCTTTGAGAGGAGATGGTGGGAGGAGGCTTGAGAGAGAGACAAGTGGAAGTCTTTGGGGGAAACCTTTGCCTAGCAGTGGGACAAACTAGGTTAATTAAAAAAAAAAAAAAAAAACCCCCTTGGTCGACCCTGCACAAATACTTTTAGATTTCAGACGTTGTGGAGGCCAGAAAGATTATTTCTTTTTTTTGACCTGCCTAGGCCTGCTATTACGTTATTGGTCCTATTTAAATTTCATAAAAAATGGTTTAATAGTTTGACCTGAAGTCAGTTCTCAAGTTTTTTAAACTTATACTATTTTTAAACAATACAATCGTTACTTACGTAAGTCAGGAAAACAAGATCTATGACGTAGCTGTGGGAATACACAATTTCCTACCATTAGCACATTTAGGGTTCTGTAACATAAATATTTATGTTTATAAACGACTAGCAGCCTGTCCCGGCTTCGCACGGGTGGACATTTTTGACGTGACGTCTTATAATTCGATGGAGCCGGCTGCACGCTCGAAAAAACATGACTCGTGCGGCGTTACCTCGCCCTGAGGCGTTCCATTGCGCGGCTTGAAGTGCAAGCGAGAGCGCGGAACGAGCGACAAAGAGGCACGCACGGCCTCCGCGTTCGGCAGCGTTCGACATCTGTCTCTCTCCTACTTGAGTGAGCGATGCGTCCGCGTGGACAGCTGTATTACGTTGGCACCTACAACTATCGTCAGTAAACCGACTTTACAGGCAACCGATTTTTAGGGTTCCGTAGCCAAATGGCAAAAACGGAACCCTTATAGATTCGTCATGTCTGTCTGTCTGTCTGTCTGTCTGTCTGTCTGTCTGTCTGTCTGTCTGTCTGTCTGTCCGTCCGTATGTCACAGCCATTTTTCTCCGAAACCGTAAGAGCTAGACTGATGAAACTTGGCGAGTAGATGTATTCTGTGAACCGCATTAAGATTTTTACACAAAAATAGAAAAAAACTATAAATTTTGGGGGTCCCCATACTTGAAACTGAAACTCAAAAAATTTTTTTTCATCAAACCCATACGTGTGGGGTATCTATGAATAGGTCTTCGAAAATGGTGTTGAGGTTTCTAATATTGTTTTTTTCTAAACTGAATAGTTTGCGCGAGAGACACTTCCAAAGTGGAAAAAAGTTGGTCCCCCCCCCTCTAACTTCTAAAATAAGTGACTGATAAAGCTAAAAAAAATATATGTTGTACATTACTATGGAAACTTCCAACGATATTTGGTTTGAACGAGATCTAGTCAGTAGTTTTTTTTTATACGTCATAAATCGTAAACCGCAATTTACCTTTCGACGAACTACTAGAACTTCTAGAACTCTATGTTATATTACTTACTGCTACGGAACCCTTCATGGGCGAGTCCGACTCGCACTTGGCCGCTTTTTATTTTTAAATACATAAATATAGCCTACTAGCGGCCGCCCGCAGCTTCGCTCGTCCCGGTCCGTTACTTACATCCGTTCTCGTTACAATATCTTTATAAATTGTAGCCTATTTGTTATTCTGATGTATTTTAAGCTACATTATTGTAAAATTTAATTTAAATCCATTCAGTAGTTTTTACGCGAAAGAGTAACAAACATCCATACATCCATACTTTGCAAACTTCCGCGTTTATAATATGTATTATAGAATTATATCAACTATACTGGCTTCCATCGTACGAGCTCTGCTTAGTTTGGGGCGAAATAGTGTTGTATGAATTGCCTATAACATTTACTAGCAGTTGGTGCCCGAGCTTCGCTCGGTATTTTTTTTGGTAAACTGTTGTTGTGAATTATATTTAAATACGAATTACTTACATACTGATTAAATATTAATATTTTTCGATCTTACCGACGTAATAATAAACTCCACTACTCGTCAATAGATGGCGTTCTCTGTCCCACTAACTCATGACTTAATCAACAGATGGCGCTAGGAGTTTACTTTGCGATTAAGGGGACATTTTCTAAAAATGAATCCTAGCTAGATCGTTTTATCGTCCCCGAAAACCCCTGTATACTTAATTTCATGAAAATCGTTGGCTCAGTTTCCGAGATCCTAAATATATATACAAGATTTTCTTGTTTAAAGGTATAAGATATTTATTGTTGATAATTCTATGAGCAAATAATATAGACTTGTTTTGATGACTCAATCAATAGTAAATATTTAGTCGGCTTATACAGAGGTATTTGTATTTACAGGTGTTAAGTACTGCTATCCTATGCAACTAACTAGCTTTTGTACTTATATTTGTGTGTCTCGTCCGGGTGCGTACTACCACCATGCCACAAATTTTACTGCCCTACGTCCATTCACGTGCCAGTATCCACACCCTTCAAACCTGTACACAGCGATGTTGCTTCACGGCAGGAATAGGCATGGTGGTAGTACGCACCACGAGAAACACACAAAGAGCTCTACTACCTAAGTGTCGTCGCACACGGGTCTCCGGCCACAACCACAAAACGTCGCCACCGGCATATTTCCTATAGTTTTATACAGCGACGATTTGTAGCGAGTGGCGGCTACCGGTGTCAACCGTATGCGTCCATATCAAATGTATGAAAACTACAGGAAATTAGAAATTATTTACAAAACACCAATATTTTTAATAATACTAGCTCACTTACATACAACTCCAAAAAGCAGTCATACTAAACACTTGCCAAATAAACGTATCCTCCAATAACTCCAATAACGTAGCAAGGGTGCTTAGCGAGAGATTAAAAAAATTAAACTTGAATAATAATAAATATTATAGACAATCCACACAACACTATCTAGCACCAAACTAAGCAAAGCTTGTTTTATGGGAACCAGATAGCTGATATAATACTCATATATTTTTGTTTTTGTAAATACATACCTACTTAGAATACAATATAACACCCAAACAGTGAACGAACATCTGTGTTCACCATACAAATATTTGTGTTCGGTGGGGATCGAACCCACGACCTACGGCTCAGAAGACAGAGCTACTACCAACTGAGCTCAGAGGCCAGTCCGAAATATGCCGGTGGCAGCGTTTTGTGGTTGTGGCCAGAGGCCCGTGTGCGGTGACACTTAGTTCTGCTTTATATGACATTGTGAGGTTTGTTCGAGGCGAGGACCTAGTTACATAAAGTTAAATGCACACTAATCCATAAAACATTTTTATGTATTTACAACTCGGCGATTGTCGCTAAGCTCATTATCACGATCACCTTATCAACTGCGCACACGCATTGAATTTCAAATTTGGAATCCATTTACTTATAGGTAGTTCGGTTATCACGCCATTCGCCGCTTGACCTCCGCCTCGGGCAGACGTCTTTATGTTGTGCGGCGATTATCGGATTCTAATCGAGTATTGGTGCATTTTATTTTATTACTGCATATTTCTGAGCAATATAGTCGAGTGTGTGATGAGTAGACTGTTGACTGGACTCTCGAACTTGTGGGAGTTAGATGTAGAAGATGATTAAGTGATGTGTTAATTTATTTTTTATTTATTCAACCTGTGATATTAGTGATAATTAAAAAAAATGACGGAACAAACTGGAGTTATAACAATTCATCATGTAAGTTACAGAATTAATTTCACTAATATTATAAAGCTATGGAGAGAGCTATGCTGGGAGTTTCACTACGTGATAGAATCAGAAATGAGGATATCCGTAGAAGAACCAAGGTCACCGACATAGATCTTGGAATTAGTAAGTTGTGGCAATGGACAGGTCATATAGCTCGAAGAACTGACAACCGTTGGGGAATAAAGGTTCTCGAATGGCGACCACGAAGCGGAAGACGAAAATTCCAGATGGACTGACGACATTGTAAAGATCGCACGAAAGGAGCCTTGTTGAGGTGCACTTAAAATACATTACCCCACTTGGTTCAAAAAAATCAGTGAAACGATAAGAAGATAATGTCGGTTATAATTATAAGTTTAAAAAACTTAAGAAACTGACTTCATTGCCAAACGGCTAAACCGATTTTAATGAAATTTGTTTGGGACAATCTGGACATGAGAATAACCTTCCAAATAAAAAAATAATTTTCTAAATCGGTTCATAAATGACGGAGTTACAAGCAGTTACAAACATGAAAAAAAATATTTAAAAAAAAATGGCAACACCGATTTTAATAAAATTAAAATGGGACCAATCTGGAAGCAGTAGGTACCTTTCAGATAAAAAAATAATTTTTCAAATCGGTTCACAAATGACGAAGTTATGCGGTAACAAACATTTAAAAAAAAAAGAAAAAAAAAATACAACCGAATTGAGAACCTCCTCCTTTTTGATTGGAAGTCGGTTAAAAAAAAGGAGTTTCCTTGAGGTGTACTTAGAAATGTCAATCTAGTAAAATATAGCATTCTAATTTTGAAAGAATTATTAAATCCGTCTGTCGTTTTAAAACGATGAAACAAGTTGTCGCTTGCACACTTTGACCTTTTGAAAGATATAAAATATCTGAACTTATTTATTGATAATGGCGAAAACTTTCTTGAGTGCAATCCGATTGCACACAGTTATGTATTTAGTCTTAATTTTTCTTGTATGTTATTTGTTTACAAATAAATAAATAAAATAAAGTTTAGCACAAAATAATTTGATATTAGCACGTCTTCGTGGACAAGGTGAAGTCTGAGGCTGAGAGCAGACTTGAGACACGACAGTCCTAAGACAGACAACCGCTTTACAAAATGTATGAAGACGCGCAGACTTCAAACAAAACGTCTCATAGACAAAATTGTCTATACCTAACAGAACTGCACAGCGACAATATTTTGATATTAACACCAACGTGTACACGACTGGATTTGAACACACGACGTTCGGATCGGAAGGCGGGGCCGCTACCACTAGTCCACCAGCTCTTAAACTGGAGTCTAGATAAAATATTAAATACACGAGCCGGTATGACCGAGCTTCGCTCGGGATTTTATTTTTTTGTAAATCGTATTATTAAAAAAAATTGTATTATTATTTGCCAATAGAGTCATAATCTTTAATGGCTTATTTTTACTTAGCAACGCCATCTGCTCAAATAGCTTGCAGTTAGTTGCTCACAATCGCCAATAGATGGCAGGAACAGTCATATATTTAGTTTATGTTAGATTATTGCAAAAACCCATTTCTCGTCATTTTCTGAAAATAAATTCTAGCTAGATCGATTTATCGTCCCCGAAAACCCCTGTATACTAAATTTCATGAAAATCGTTGGCTCAGTTTCCGAGATCCTAAATATATATATATATACATATATATATACAAGATTTTCTCGTTTAAAGGTATAAGATTAAATAACATAGTTTGCAAAACTGAGGCCAACTGGTTGTATGATGGTCGTTCACTTGACAACATCTGATCGTTTCAATGTCATAACTTATAATCGATGTTACTAATATTCAATTCGATTTGTTTTCTAACATTTTGGTAAGTCACATAGCTTTTTCATTCATAATAATAATAAATATTTTAGACAATCCTCACAAACACTATCTAGCCCCAAATTAAGCCGAGCTTGTACTATGGGAACCAGATAGCTGATATAATACTCAAATAGGTACATTTTGTAAATACATACTTAGAATACAATTTAACGCCCAGGCAGAGGACAAATATCTGTGTTCACCACACAAATATTTGTTCTCGGTGGGGATCGAACCCACGCCCTCCGGCGCAGAAGGCACAGCTACTACTAACTGAGCTGAGAGGCCTGTAATTTTTAGGATTCCGTAGCCAAATGGCAAAAACGGAACCCTTATAGATTCGTGATGTCTCCGAAATTTTGAGAGCTATACTGATGAATCTTGAAACTGATTAAATATATGTATTCTTTGAACCGCATTAAAACTTTTACACAAAAATAGAAAAAAAAAAGCTTAGAACTGAAATCCATAAACTTTTTTTCATCAAACACATACGTGTGGGGTATCTATGAATAGGTCTTCAAAAATGATGTTGAGGTTTTAATATCGTTTTTTTCTAAACTGAATAGTTTGCGCGAGAGACACTTCCAAAGTCTACGATAGTCGTCCACGCGGACGCATCGCTCACTCAAGTAGGAGAGAGACAGATGTCGAACGCTGCCGAACGCGGAGGCCGTGCGTGCTAGGGCATGCTCCCGGGAAGTATCAGTATCGAAAGTACCGGGAATTATCGCTGATTTTGAACTTTTCTAGTACCGGTTCTCCACGAAGGAATTCCCGATACTTTCGATACTTTCGATACTGATGACAATGATCAATTATTGGTGTTTTCTAGTACGATATAAATAAATATCGATAAAAAACACTTGCTATGTGTTCAGTTTCACTTTTCTGTATACATTGCTAGATATTTTGACAAATTACAAACCTATAATTGACAAATATCTCAACAATTTCGGACAAGTCAAAACGAAAATGACATGTTTATTTTACCTGAATTGAAGATTGTTTAATATTGTATCTTCATATTTAGTTAGATGTTCGTTACTATTTATGACAAAATCTGTTAGAAAAAGAACGAAAATAACATGGACGGCTTTCTTTACGAAAGATGGAAACGCTTTTACATTCAACTTACGCCTTGCTGATATTTCGCTATACCTTTGCTGAGCTGATTTAGTTAGATAACGTACATAGTTTGTTACTGTTAGTTTTAACTATTGATTTATTTGATGGATATTCGATTTAACTTTGATTTAACCTAACTCTGATTGTTGCGTGCACGCACAGAGAGTTTTAGTATTATAATAATGAAGATATACGAGAATATCCTGAGTGACCTATACGGATTTCGCCGAAATCGGTCAACAGGAGACCTTCTAGCGTATGTCACTCACTTATGGAGTGAAGCCATCGAGAGAAACGGAGAAGCTTTAGCAGTTTCTCTGGATATCTCGAAGGCTTTTGACCGGGTTTGGCATGACAGCCTACTAAGCAAGCTTCCTACGTATGGATTACCCACTGGCTAATGTGTTTGGGTATCAGACTTTCTGAGAGACCGATCAATTCGAGTAGTCGTTGAT
Source organism: Thera britannica (assembly GCA_939531255.2). NCBI lineage: Eukaryota > Metazoa > Arthropoda > Insecta > Lepidoptera > Geometridae > Thera > Thera britannica. The sequence goes on along the minus strand of OW618041.2, from coordinate 21,972,570 downwards.
GGCTGCTCGTCTGATCAAATGGCAATTAATGCCAGAGTTCCTCAGGGGTCAGTTCTCTCTGCAACACTTTTCCTGCTGCACATCAACGATCTGCTTAGGCCCGGTATCATTGGGTATACAGACGACAGCACCGTTGTAGAGAGATACATACCTGAAGCACGTTCCAGTGGATCTCAGATCCAGTCTCATAGAGAGGCAATGATTGAACGCATGAACTTAATGCTGAAGGTAGTCGCAGAGTGGGGCGATGCCAATTTGGTGAAGTTCAATGCTTCAAAAACACAGGCGTGTCTATTTTCCGCTAAGAGGAGTCAATTTCACCTGACTCCTACTTTCCGAGATGTATCCTTTCCGATTTCAGATCAACTAGAGCTTCTAGGGTTTACGCTAACCAGTAAATTGAATTTTGGCTCGTTCATAGAATCCAAAAACAAGACAGCTGCGAAGAAGCTAGACATTCTATCGAAGGTGAGACAGTACTTCACACCGGGACAGCTTTTTAACCTGTACCAAGCACAAGTCTGGTCGTGTATGGAGTACTGTTCTCATCTCTGGGATGGCTCTGCCAAATACCAGCTTGAGGTATTGGAAGCTTTTGAGAGACGAGCCAAAAGGCTCATTGGTAGCGACACTCTAGTCGAGTCCAAGCTCCTAAGTCTCGAACATCGTCGTAAAGTTGCCAGTCTATCGGTATTTTACAGGATACATTTCGGAGTGTGCTGCGGAACTTCACAATTTAGTTCCCCCATCCCCATTCTACCATCGGACCACTAGACGCACGGAAATGCGGCATCCATACCTGGTTGATGTTCCAAATGTCCGTACCAAGCGCTTTGCTTCAACTTTTATGTTGCGGACAGCCAAGGAATGGAATTCCTTGCCGGCGTCTTGTCTTTCCGAGTACCTACAAATTGGACGTTTTCAAGACAAGAGTGAATAGGTATCTTTTAGGTAAGCGTGCTACATCGTCGACCGCATCATCACTTAACAGCAAGTGAGATAGCGGTCAAAGGCAAACCTATAAATTGTAAAAAAAAAAAAAAAACGTGTATTTTGTGGTTGTGTGTGGGTTAATTTACGGTTCCCAATAAGAAAATATATCTCAATAATACAAAGTGTATTTTTCTGTAGTTTTTCTTTCATTGTATATCTATACGGTCAGTTTTATTAAAAAAATTAAGTCAGTATCGAAAGTATCGAAATTCCCGGGAATTCCCGGTTCCGAGCCCAGTATCGGGCGAAAATTCCCGGTTCTGAGAATGGTTCCGATACTGCATGCCCTAGTGCGTGCCTCTTTGTCGCTCGTTCCGCGCTCTCGCTTGCGCTTCAAGCCTTAAACGGAACGCCTCAGAGCGAGGTAACGCCGCATGAGTCATGTTTTTTGTGCGTGCAGCTAGCTCCATCGAATTATAAGACGTTGTCATGTCAAAAATGCTGATGTATGTATTCTGTGTGTTGTTACAGATGCGTTTGCATCGTTGTGAGGGGTGCCTCGCAGCCTGCGCTCGCGACCGGCACCGCTCGCCTGCCCTGCCTACCCTCTCGCAGAAGGCACTCTCTAGGTAACCATAACCACCCTTCGTTTACCAATCGTCCGGGGAAGTACCACAGCCTCTATCTATCTTGAAATCCATTATTATAATACCTTTAGTGGTAGTAGAGCTCTTTGTGTGTGTCTCGTGGGGGTACGTCGGCAAGTTTACCATGCGCACTTGATGTGCGGCAGGTTTTTCCGCAAGTAGGCCGCTGGTGGGCCCTTTTTGCGTGACCCTTGACACGTGTTGCTCGAACTTTTTTAGGTTCTACAACACGCCGGTTTCCTCACGATATTTTCCTTCACCGTTTTGAGAGTACTGGAATAGGGCACATAAATTTATCGACAGAAAAACTCATTGGTACACGAGTGGATTTTAACCCACGACCTTCGCATCGGAAGGCGGGGCCACTACCACTAGACCACCAGTGCTCTCCGTGGGGGTGCGTACTACCACCATGCCTATTGCTGCCGTGAAGCAACATCGCTGTGTACAGGTTTGAAGGGTGTGGGGGAATACTGGCACGTGAGGCTGAACATCTTTGAGTTGTGCCCGATCAGTTTGAACAATTCATTTCACATTATGTGTCTCCTTCTTTTGTATGGAGAAACGATGAGACAACAATACTTTACGTAGAAACGATCGAAACTTCTGGATTATCTCTTAATATAAGAAATTATTATTTTCCCAGCTGAAATGGAGACACTTCACTCTCTCGGTACTAAAACTGTAATGTCTTTACTACAGAAGTAAGGTGTTGAAACGAGTGAGACGGACGCCGTACCCGGCCGCTATGAGTGAGCAGGACGGCTGCAGCGGGGCCGAGTCGCAGCCTCCCACTCCGCCTGATGACGCGCCACGTGAGTACACCAAAGCTGAGTAAGGTGAGGGAGACGGGTGCCGTACCCGGCCGCATAGAGTGAGCAGGATGGTTGTACTATCCTGGATCGCGCTTACGAAGCTTACACGAAGATTGGGTGTAAGTAAAACCTCTGAGTATCATCTGTACTGTACTGTAGGACATACCTGAGCCAGAGACAGCCAATAGCGATGGAGGGCGTGGGTTCGATCCCCATCGTGAACAAATATTTGTGTGGTGAATGTTTATTCTGTCTGGGTGTTATATTGTATTCTAAGTATGAATAATAATTATAAGTTTAAAAGTCGATTTTAATAAAATTAAAATGGGACCAATCTGGAAGCAGTACCTTTCAGATAAAAAAATATTTTTTCAAATCAGCTCACAAATGACGAAGTTATGCAGTAACAAAAATAAAAAATAAAAAATACAACCGAATTGAGAACCTCCTTTTTGATTGGAAGTCGGTTAAAAAGAAAAACATTTTCTGCCAATGACAATACAATTGAGAAAGCGACTATACAACACTGGATGTGCGCGGGGAACGATGCGAGGGGAGAGCCAATCGGCGCTACGCACGCCCGCCCTTCATACCGCTAGCCCCCCTCAAGTACCTTAATTTTGACTTCTGCGCAATAACGGTCAGCGTAATTAGTAGATTGTTATACAAGGGCAGTAAGTGAGCTTTTGCAGAACAAGATCCTTTTTGGCGCCCGTGCGAGCGCAGCTCGCAAAGGGCGCTAATGGATCGAGTGTACCCGAGATATTTAGATGGCCGAGCGAGCAAAGCGAGCGAGGGCAAATATAGTTCGAGGGTGCAATAGCTACTTAAGACTGAAAATAATAAATTTTTAACTAGCTGATGGAACAAACATATAGCCCACCTGATGTTAAGTGGTAACCATTGCATATAGCAAAGCATTGCGTCGTAGGTCAAGCACGTCAGGAACGTGCCCTACAATGCACTGCCCTACGACCATCAACTTGAGGCGTACGGATGTTCAGCCTCACGTGTCAGTGATTTCACCGGCACCCATACCCTTCAACTCGAAACACAGCAATGCTGCTTTTCGGCAGAAATACAACAATAACACATCATTTATTTATACGGGTATGATAAAATGTAATTTTAATTTGAGAAAAATAAAATTACAATAATTATATAAGTATTATTATAATTAAAATATTAATTTTATTAAAATTAATAGTACAATATTTGTACCGGTAGGTATCTGCTAAAACAGTCGTAGACGCACACTTATGCACACATCTGTGAGCTACTATATCTTTTCAGTAAAAAGTTTTCATATCATTTTGTAAGAAAAAAGATTGTTTCACCAAGGTGGTTTGCATAGCTCTTGAACTGTAATGAACCATTACGTATCAAGCATAGTGTGACGGTAAAAGTGACTTGAAAATGGAATGCATTTACAATGCACTGGGCTGCACACGCCTACTTACACAGCGTCTTTGCGACAAAGTAAATCCTATTTACTGAGCATGTATGATGTAAAGTTATTTGTAATATTGTTGTTGTTCCAGCGATGCCGTGGTTCGGTATGGATATAGGCGGTACCCTCACCAAGTTAGTCTACTTCGAGCCGAAAGAGTCGAACCGACGCGAGCGCGACAAGGAAGGCGAAGTGCTGAAAGCTATCCGGAGATACCTTACCAGAAACTCGGCTTACGGCAAGACGGGACGCAGGGATGTACATTTACAGGTAAAAAAAAAACGCCATAGGGAGAGGGCTCATCCTCATACCTTGGAGCCGGCATGGTCGCGTACCGTCCGGTTCCAGAGGAACTTCCTCCCGCGCACTCTAAGGTTGTGGAATACTCTTCCTGCCGAGGCTTTCCCTATAAATTACAGCATGGGGCTTTTCAAGAAGGGCGTTTTAAAATATTTAAAGGGTCAGCAACGCGCGAGTGATGCCTCTGGTGTTGCAAGCGTCCATAGGCTACGGTAACCACTTTCCATCAGGTGGGCCGTATGCTTGTTTGCTAACTTTGTTGTATAAAAAAAAAAAAAAAAAGTAAACAAGCTTTTGCATCTATTGTAGATGATTGACATCACGATCACAACCTTTTGAAACTGAATAGACAGAATACACCGATAAGTTAACGTCACAAATTATGTTAAAATGTGTTCATGATCAAGGCACTGGTGCAAGCGAAAACCGACTCTAAGGTGACGAACATTTTCATACCGCGACTGTACATCGACGGTTGTCACAACTGGCTAGCTAATGATTTTTCGCACGCCATAACTGACGATAATAAATTTACTGTGTACTCACAGGGCCTTATTAATAATCCTGGCGTAGCGTTGGACTAGTTAATCCGTGTTTTGTCTCTTGCATTGACATGCAATTGTCAACTCGAGCAAATGTGACAAAACACGGATTAACTAGTCCAACGCTACGCCAGGATTATTAATATCACCCTTAGGTTATGACATTTAATAATTTTAAGACAATCAATTTATGACTATTTGTAATTCTAAATACTTAACCTATACTTATAATTGCATGCTGAGTTCAAGCAAAATGTGCTGAATCAATAATTTAATTACTGTCATCTAATCCCTTATAGATAGTGCAATCCACGAAGACGCGCCCCACTATTCCTCCTAACTGTTATAGTATATGTGTGCAAGCTTCCGTCAATGTTTGAGTGTTATCGGTACACACTAATTACCTATGAGTGCACACGCACACTTCTTCTTCTTCTTCGTCGTGTCGATGGTTCCCTTGATATTTTGTCCCTATATGTGTTTTGCCCAAAAGTGGGCCACATTAATTGCGCTTTCCGTGGCGTCTGTCAAGTCTTTCAGCGTGCAGGTGTTAAGGCACTCTGGGCAAGACAGCAAATGAGGCATAGACTGTGGGGCTCCGCAGTTGCAGTCCGCGTGGTTGGAGTATAGAATAGACTACGGTTCGCGACTGCCGCTCGGAGCAAACTCCCCGCACGCCGCGATCTCCTCAACCGAAAATTGGTGGGGCGCGTCTTCGTGAATTGCACTATCTTTACCACATTTTAAGCAATACATTTTCATTTCATTTCATTTTCATTTCTTCGCCTTAATGTACAGATGGAGAACGTAACTATCCGCGGGCGTCGCGGCTCGCTGCACTTTATCCGGTTCCCGACCTCGGAAGTGGGCGCCTTCCTGCAGCTCGCTCGCTCCAAGGGAATGGCCGACCTCGTCAATACTATATACGCGACCGGCGGCGGCGCTTACAAGTTCGAACAGGACTTTATTAAGGTACGAGCTCTGCTTAGTTTGGGGCTAGATAGTATCGGATTATCCAATATATTTTTTTTATGCACAGCAGCGCCCTCCAATCCCACGACGGTTCTCTTTCTGAACAGATTCCATATTGTTTATTCCAGGAAGTGAACATGCGGCTATCGAAGATGGACGAGCTGGACGCGTTGATAGCTGGCGTGCTGTACGTGGATAGCATGAACCCTCAGGAGTGCTACTACTGGGCCCCGCCCGTCGAGAAACCTGTGCATCGACACTCTTCTGACACCGTATGTCTTAGTTTACTACTCTTTTTAGGGTTCCGTAGCCAAATGGCAAAAACGGAACCCTTATAGATTCGTCATGTCTGTCTGTCTGTCCGACCGTGTCACAGCCATTTTTCTCCGAAACTATAAGAGCTACACTGATGAAACTTGGCGAGTAGATGTATTCTGTAAACCGCATTAAGATTTTTACACAAAAATAGAAAAAAAACTATAAATTTTGGGGGTCCCCATACTTCAAACTGCAACTCAAAAAAAACTTTTTCGTCGATCCCATACGTGTGGGGTATCTATGAATAGGTCTTCAAAAATGATGTTGAGGTTTCCACTACCGTTTTTTTCTAAACTGAATAGTTTGCGCGAGAGACACTTCCAAAGTTGAAAAAAGTTGGTCCCCCCCCCCTCTAACTTCTAAAATAAGGGAATGATAAAACTAAAAAAAATATATGTTGTACATTACTATACAAACTTTTAACTATATTTGATTTGAACGAGATCTAGCCAGTAGTTTTTTTTATACGTCATAAATCGTAAACCGCAATTTACCTTTCGACGAACTACAAGAACCTTTATATTATGTTACTTGATGCTACGGAACCCTTCACGGGCGAGTCCGACTCGCACTTGGCTGCTTTTTTGTTTAGTGTGCAATACAATAGCGCGTCTGTTACGTTTTGATCCTATCACAACTAGTGTACTATTCCTTTTTTTAATTTTTTGATGCAAAATGCTGACAGAAAGAAAGGGATGAGCTGCCATATAAAAATCGAAACGTTAGTTCTCAATTTGGCCACGACGGTTCTCTTTCTGAACAGACTCTAGTTTCCTTAGTTTGACTGGTCTCTCAGCTCAGTTGGTAGTAGCTCTGCCTTCTGCGCTGTAGGTCGTGGGTTCGATCCGCGCCGAGAACAAATATTTGTGTGGTGAACATAAATGTTTGTTCTCTGTCTGGGTGTTATATTGTATTCTAAGTATGTATTTACAAAAAAAAATAAAAAATGTATTCAACTATTATATCAGCTATCTGGTTCCCATATTACAAGCTCTGCTTAGTTTGGGGCTGGGTTGTGTTGTGTGAACTGTCCAGAATATTTATTTATTTATTTATTATTGTATAGCAGCTGTCCACGCGGACGCATCGCTCACTCAAGTAGGAGAGAGACAGATGTCGAACGCTGCCGAACGCGGAGGCCGTGCGTGCCTCTTTGTCGCTCGTTCCGCGCTCTCGCTTGCACTTCAAGCCTTAAATAGAACGCCTCAGAGCGAGGTAACGCCGCATGAATCATGTTCTTTCGTGCGTGCAGCCGGCTCCATCGAATTATAAGGCGTTGTCAAGTCTTTATTGGAAAACACTTTACTATGTTTTTTAACTTTCCAGCCGCCGTACTCGGAAGCGGCTCTCAGCTTGTATGTCCGTAAGCCTTACGACTTCTCCGAGCCGTATCCCTTCCTCCTCGTCAACATCGGCAGCGGCGTCTCTCTGCTGGTCGTTAACTCGCCTGACAACTACTACCGGGTTAGCGGCACAAGGTATGTATAAAGCATATAAAACACTATGCCAGTGCTCTCAAACGGTGAAGGAAAACATCGTTAGGAAACCGGCGTATTGTAGAACATTAAAAGTTTGAAAATATGTGTCAAGTGCACGAAAGGAAAGAGGCTCCTCTTTGATGCGCACTTAAAATCCTTTCACCACACTTGGTTCGAAAGAATCAATGACACGATAAGAAGGCTAGGTCGCGTGGAACTGGCACCTAGACTCACCTAGCTTTAACACGTAGCAAAGTGATGCTTGTAATCCTACTGAATAAATAAACTTTTGATTTTGAAGAAGAAGAGTAAACATTGACTGGCCTCTCAGCTCAGTTGGTAGTAGCTCTGCCTTCAGAGCCGTAGGTCGTGGGTTCGATCCCCACCGAGAACAAATATTTGTGTGGTGAACACCGATGTTTGTTCTCTGTCTGGGTGTTATATTGTATTCTATGTATGTATTTACAAAAAAAATGTATTCAAGTATTGTATCAGCTATCTGGTTCCCATAGTACAAGATCAGCTTAGTTTGGGGCTAGATTGTGTTGTGCGGATTGTCCGCATTATTTTTTTTTATTTTTTTTAAAACACACACATATTTAGTCGCACCACCTATTTCCAATCGCCTGAACTAACTATTACCACTATGTTTTTCTCTCTCCATGTACTAAGATAAACATATAGATGGCTAAACACCGCTTTCACTTGAAAAACATTGTCTCAAATTTTATGCCAAACCCTTGACTTTAATATAAAGATCGTGAATCATGTACATCAATATTATCATGTACATTAATATTAATGTATGTATGTAGTCTATATTAATTTACTTAGTATGTAAATATCCTTTTTAGGGTTCCGTAGCCAAATGGCAAAAACGGAACCCTTATAGATTCGTCATGTCTGTCTGTCTGTCTGTCTGTCTGTCTGTCCGACCGTGTCACAGCCATTTTTCTCCGAAACCATAAGAGCTACACTGATGAAACTTGGCGAGTAGATGTATTCTGTAAACCGCATTAAGATTTTTACACAAAAATAGAAAAAAAACTATAAATTTTGGGGGTCCCCATACTTCAAACTGCAACTCAAAAAAATGTTTTTCGTCAAACCCATACGTGTGGGGTATTTATGAATAGGTCTTCAAAAATGATGTTGAAGTTTCTAATATCGTTTTTTTCTAAACTGAATAGTTTGCGCGAGAGACACTTCCAAAGTTGAAAAAAGTTCTCTAACTTCTAAAATAAGTGAATGATAAAACTAAAAAAAATATATGTTGTACATTACTATGCAAACTTTCAACGATATTTGGTTTGAACGAGATCTAGCCAGTAGTTTTTTTATACGTCATAAATCGTAAACTGCAATTTACCTTTCGACGAACTACAAGAACCTGTTTCCTGTTTATTTTCTGTATATTATGTTACTTGATGCTACGGAACCCTTCATGGGTGAGTCCGACTCGCACTTGGCTGCTTTTTTATTGTTCTTTACTGTTATTTTTAGTGCACCCTAGCCAACCATCTTATTATTCGATTCTCTCCATCCAAAGGTTGTCTGGAAGAGATCGCTCTTCAGCGATAAGACCGCCCATTGTACATTTGTATGTTTTAAATTATTGTTACTTGTTTTATCATTGTTAGTTTTAAGGTGTGCAATAAAGAATTTTCTATTATATTCTATTCTCAATTCTCAATTCTATTCTATTCAAATCTATTCTACTCTCTTCTATATCAAAAGCAGCGCTTTGAATCAAAGAAGAGGAAGAGGGGGAGGAAGTTATTTGTGTTTTTTATTGAAGCAATGAAGAAAAATATAGAGAGGCATGAATTTTTTTTTTATAATTCAGGGGTGCACCGTGCAGAAAAGGTTGGGAAACCCTGATATAAAGCATATTATAAAACACTATGCCAGTGCTCTTAAACGGTGAAGGAAAACACCGTGAACTATCAATAAATAAAAGACTGTTAAGACGCTGTTATTAATAAATATAAATAAATATAAATAAATATTGTGGACAATTCACACCACACTACCCAGCCCCAAACTAAGCAGAGCTTGTAATATGGGAACCGGATAGCTGATATAATACTTGAATAGATTTTTTTTTTTGTAAATACATACTTAGAATACAATATAACACCCAGACAGAGAACAAACATTTTGTTAACCACACAAATATTTGTTCTCGGTGGGGATCGAACCCACGACCTACGGCGCAGAAGGCAGAGCTACTACCAACTGAGCTAGAGGCCAGTCAATAATATATAAATAATAATAATAAATAAATAATGCGAATTGGCCATATTATTTATTTAGCATTTTTAAATATTTCCTTTCAGTATAGGCGGAGGTACATTCCTAGGTCTCTGTTGCCTGCTGACCGGATGCAGTAGCTTTGAGGAAGCGATAGCATTGGCCGCTTCCGGGGACAACACCGCCGTCGACAAGCTGGTGCGGGATATATACGGCGGGGATTATGCGAGATTCGGCCTGCCGGGAGACCTCGTGGCTAGCAGGTACATCTACACTAATATTATAAATTATAGTTTAAAAAACTAAAAAAAACGCTTTTATAACTAATTGAACTAAAAAGTTAAAAATAAAACTGTAATAATCAATTGAAAAATTTATATTATTGTACAAAAAGCGTGGGGTGCTTTTTATAATAACTTCAGATATAATAAACTATTGATAAAATATTTACAACAATCAAAATCAAGCACCCCACGCTTTTTGTACAATAATATAAATTTTTCAATTGATTATTACAGTTTTATTTTTAATCAATTTTTAGTTCAATTAGTTATAAAAGCGTTTTTTTTAGTTTTTTAAACTATAATTTTTTTTTTACTTCTTAGTTTTTTTTTTTATTTTTAATTTTATAACAACAAAACAAAAATTCATAATAATAACAAAAAAAAAAAAAACTAAAACTAATTAAAACTAAACCTTAAAAATCTAACAAAAGTGGGTGTCCATGAGGCATGGTGCCAAGAACGCTGGCTGCATTCCCACGTTGAACGTGCGAAAAAAGAGCCAGCCCTCTTGTCACCAGTGGCGTCGACCAGCCGAGGAAACAATTGCTTAAAAAATTTTTTTGTACTGGGACCCCATGGACCAAAAGTTTCAAAACCAAGCGGCACAAATATGTAGTCGCTAGAAAGCGTCACATACTTGCGCCGCTTGGCCTCTTCTGCGGCCTCCGCCGCGGCTCCAGCCCTTAAAACCGAACCGCTGAGATGGGAAGGGGCTAACGTGTCGACACATGCAGCATCCCACACGAGAGCCCTTCCCCGCTCCCAGGGTATCAACGTCAGGCCGTCCGGACGCTTGCCATCATCACGGACCATTCCAACAGGTTCTAAAAGAGAAGGAACGTTGATGGTGGCAAGCGCCCGTTTGATGATATCGTTGATAGAGCCGTGGCGGGAAAATCTGCCAGCACTGCGTTGGCAGTATAGTCCATGGAGTCCGTTCCTGTCGACGTCACTGCCACATGGACACCGATGGCGCTCGACAATGGCAGCACCCAGTCGAAGACCGACAGCGATGCGGAAGCTGCCATTGTCGAACAGCGTTCCGAGGTTGGCAGATGGAAGGGCGTGTAGCCACTGTAAATTTGTTCATTTAATTTTTTTTTTTTTTTTCATATTTTTTTTTTCATATTATTGCATTGTCATCGACCGTTGACAGGTGTGCAAAGTTTGAATCAAATCTGATCGTTCAAAGTAGGACAAAATCGAGCTCAAAGGGGTCGGTTACATACAAGCAAGCAAACAAACTTACATGCAAGGTGAAGCTAATAAAAGCGTTATAATAAAGAGGAAAGATTTGTACCTATTTTTGTATGTATGTAATGAATAAGCTCAAAAAGTACTGGGCCGATTTAAAAAATTCTTTCACCAATAGAATGCTACACTCTTGCAATTTGACATTGGCTACATTTCATTTTGAACAAAATTAGGGATCCTTGGTAAAATTTGAACAATGTAATCGAAGGTGTAGAAAAATGAATCTTAAAATGTCTTTCGTCGAATGCGCAGCCGAAACTATTAGCGATAGAACAAAATAATGTACAACAATGTTGTCTACCCCGTGCGAAGCCGGGACGGGCTGCTAGTATTATACAAAAAAATCGGTTGTCAGTAAAGTCGGTTTACTGTCGATAGTTGAGCGTGCCAACGTCATACAGCTGTCCACGCGGACGCATCGCTCACTCAAGTAGGAGAGAGACAGATGTCGAACGCTACCGAACGCGGAGGCCGTGTGTGCCTCTTTGTAGCTCGTTCCGCGCTCTCGCTTGCACTTCAAGCCGAGCAATGGAACGCCTCAGAGCGAGGCAACGCCGCATGACGTCATGTTTTTGTGGCAAAGAGGCACGCACGGCCTCCGCGTTCGGCAGCGTTCGACATCTGTGTATTTTCTTATGACGTTGTCACGTTCAATTATTGTCTGTAAACCCGACTTTGCAGACAACCCATTTTTTCTTGCGTGCAGCCGGCTCACGTCAATATTTGATGTTTTTACCTGTTTCGTTTCAGTTTCGGTCAGATGTGCAGTGCAGACAGACGCAGCGCCGCCGGTCGCGCGGACTTGGCGCGGGCTACCCTCGTCACCATCACCAACAACATCGGCTCCATAGCACGACTCTGCGCCTCCAACGAACGGATCGAACGAGTCAGTACACACTATATATAATTCCAGCAAAAGCTGAATTTACACCTTTTGTACTCGTATCTCTAGTTTATGTTAAGTATAAAAATTTAGTTCTAGGTTTATAATGTTAATGAGGCAATAAACGTTTTTTTATTTATTTATTTATAATAATAAGTTTAAAAAACTAGAAAAACCGACTTCATTGCCAAACGGCTAAACCGATTTTAATAAAATTTGTTTGGGACAATCTGGACGTAAGAATAAAAAAAATAATTTTCTAAATTGGTTCTTAGATGACGGAGGCATGCAGTTACAAACCTAAAAAAAAATATTTAAAAAAAATGGCAACACCGATTTTAATAAAATTAAAATGGGACCCAATCTGGAAGCAGTACCTTTCAGATAAAAAAAAAATTCAAATCGGCTCACAAATGACGAAGTTATGCGGTAACAAACATAATAAAAAAAAACAACCGAATTAAGAACTCTTTTTTGATTGGAAGTCGGTTAAAAATATAATAGAATTACTTATTCAGTCGGCGTTCTATTCTTTCGACAGCCTCGGGGGTTGATGTTCTACAGTTCAGGCAATTCTAGGAATTCGAATTAATCTTAAATGTACAATTAGTCCTTTTGCGATTTTTAAAATGTCACTTAGTTATTTAGTTATGAATTTTTCAAAACAAATCTCAAATTTTCGCACGACCCCCTCTCTACTGGTTACTAACGAAACCATGTGCGATCTACCACTTATATAACAGCATAGTTTGGTGTTTAGTACACAATCATGTAGTATTTTTTAACCGACTTCCAATCAAAAAGGAGGAGGTTCTCAATTCGGTTGTATTTTTTTTTTTAAATGTTTGTTACCGCATAACTTCGTCATTTGTGAGCCGATTTGAAAATTTATTTTTTTATCTGAAAGGTACTGCTTCCAGATTAGTCCCATTTTAATTTTATTAAAATCGGTGTTGCCATTTTTTTTTAATAATTTTTTTTAATGTTTGTTACCGCATAACTTCGTCATTTGTGAGCCGATTTGAAAAATTATTTTTTTATTTGGAAGGTTATTCTTACGTCCAGATTGTCCCAAACAAAGATTAAAATCGGTTTAGCCGTTTGGCAATGAAGTCGGTTTCTCAAGTTTTTTAAACTTATAATTATTTTTTACTACATGATTGTGTATACGATCGACTGGACATAAAATCGCGATCGACCGGTTGGCCACCGCTGCCCTACATAGTCTCTGAGAGCACTGGTGGTCTAGTGGTAGTGGCCCCGCCTTCCGATCCGAAGGTCGTGGGTTCAAATCCACTCGTGTACCAATGAGTTTTTCTGTCGAAAAAATTATGTGCACTATGCCAGTACTCTCCAAACGGTGAAGGAAAACATCGTGAGAAAACCGGCGTGTCGTAGAACCTAAAAAATCCAAAACATGGTGTCAAGTACACAAATGACGCCTGTTTGAGGTGCACCTTACTCCAATCCTTTCAAAATCAAAAGTGTATTTATTCAGTAGAATCGAAAAAATCGAAATCGCAAGGATCACTTTGAAACGTCTTAAAGCTAGGAGTCTAGGTGCCAGTTCCTTGTTGTCCTTTCACCACTCTGGTTCGAAAAACATGATAAGAAGGTATATCAATATTGTTGTGTCCGTCAGGTGGTGTTCTGCGGTAACTTCCTCCGCGTGAACCCTCTGTCCATGAAGCTGCTATCCTATGCCATGTCCTACTGGTCACGTGGGGCACTAAAAGCACTCTTCTTGGAGCACGAAGGGTACGTTACAAATACAAAACTATTTATTCGAGAAATCATACATGCATATATAAAATCTCGCCTTATTCCCATGTTTGTAATGAATAGGCTCAAAAAGTACTGGGCCGATTTAAAAAATTCTTTCACCAATAGAATGCTACATTCTTCCAATTTGACATAAGCTACATTTCATTTTGAAAAAAATTAGGGATCCTTGGTAAAATTTGAACAATGTAACCGAAGGTGTAGAAAAATGAGTCTTAAAATATTGTCTTTTGTCGAATGCGCTGCCGAAACTATTAGCGATAGAACAAAATAATGTACAACAATATTGTCTACCCCGTGTGAAGCCGGGACGGGCTGCTAGTACATAATATAACGCGTGTTACTTCAACGTTCAAAACTAATTTTAATTTTTCTTTCAGATATTTCGGAGCGGTTGGCTGTCTACTTCACCTAGATTCAAACTACCACAGGAAAGTGAACCGGCACAAATCCCCTGAAGAAGCGAGCCAAGCTGATAGCTAATAGCTATGGAAACCAATTAGGGTAGTAGAGCTCTGTGTGTCTCGTGGGGGTGCGTACTACCACCATGCCTATTGCTGCCGTGAAGCAACATCGCTGTGTACAGGTTTGAAGGGTGTGGGGGAATACTGATACGTGAGGCTGAACTGTACGCCTCAAGTTGATGGCAGGGCAGTGCATAGGGCACGTTCTTCAACTGCGTGACCTACGAGGCAATGCTTTGTTATCCGCTTGAATCACAGCCGATCGCGCGGCCGTCCCAGAAATAACTTTTCCCGCGGAAATTTCTCACTTTTTAACCGACTTCCAATCAAAAAGGAGGAGGTTCTCAATTCGGTTGTATGTTTTTTTTTTTTTTTTTTTTTTTTTTTTTATTTTTTTTTTTTATGTTTGTTACCGCATAACTTCGTCATTTGTGAGCCGATTTGAAAAATTATTTTTTATCTGAAAGGTACTGCTTCCAGATTGGTCCCATTTTAATTTTATTAAAATCGGTGTTGCTATTTTTTTTTAAATATTTTTTTTAATGTTTGTAACTGCATGCCTCCGTCATTTATGAACCGATTTAGAAATTTTTTTTTTATTTGGAAGGTTATTCTTACGTCCAGATTGTCCCAAACAAATTTGATTAAAATCGGTTTAGCCGTTTGACAATGAAGTCGGTTTCTCAAGTTTTTTAAACTTATAATTATTTAAATTTAATCGTTCTAAAATATTTTTTGTTGGTGGACTCATCGTTTTATGGCTGCAATCCATGGAGGCAGGCATCAGGCCAGTTAATGTACAACCACCCAGGGCATAAACCCGTTACAAAAAATATTTTGGTACTACAGTACCATGGACTGGCCTCTAGCTCAGTTGGTAGTAGCTCTGCCTTCTGCGCCGTAGGTCGTGGGTTCGATCCCCACCGAGAACAAATATTTGTGTGGTGAACATAAATGTTTGTTCTCTGTCTGGGTGTTATATTGTATTCTAAGTATGTATTTACAAAAAAAAAATGTATTCAAGTATTATATCAGCTATCCGGTTCCCATATTACAAGCTCTGCTTAGTTTGGGGCTGGGTAGTGTTGTGTGAATTGTCCACAATATTTATTTATTTATTTTATTTATTATGGACGCAAGTCCGTTCAAAAATATGTGACACTCTGTTATTATTACTGGGACGGACGTACGTTCCGCGGTTATTCAAGCGTTTATAGACGATGGTTACCACTTCAGCTGGGCTATATGATTGTTCTATCAGCTGGTTGAATAAACAAAAAATCCTACTTCTACTACTGAATAAATACATTTTTGACTTGACTTGATGGTTCTTCTTCTTAAGGGGCCAGCGGAGGACGAATTTTCATACAAACGTAATACCAAAATGATTACTAATTTAAGCAGATTTTCACTATATTATTGTAATAATTGTATTTGTATAGTATTTATCTAGGTTCCTGAACAGTTAATATTTTTTATTACTTACCTCAAATGAAATGAACGCCAATCAAATTTTGCAATGAAAAAAATGTGTAAAATGCGATTGGTGTTTATTTCATTTCAGGTAAGTAATTAAAACTAATAACTGTTCAGGAACCTAGATAAATACTATACACATACAGTTATTACAATAGTATAGTGAAAATCTGCCATAACTAGTAATAATTTTGGTATTACGTTTGTATGAAAATTTGCCCTCCGCCGGCCCCTTAACGTTTCACTGTTTTCGTCCATCAACTGGAGGCACACAGATGTTCAGCCTCACGTGCCAGTATTCCCCCACACCCTTCAAACCTGTACACAGCGATGTTGCTTCACGGCAGCAATAGGCATGGTGGTAGTACGCACCCCCTCGAGACACACACAAAGAGCTCTACTACTAATTATAGAAGTCACTCGCTTTTCGCTCATCGCTAACAGACGGACAAAATGT
Organism: Thera britannica; assembly: GCA_939531255.2. NCBI lineage: Eukaryota > Metazoa > Arthropoda > Insecta > Lepidoptera > Geometridae > Thera > Thera britannica. Next base: position 21,956,262 of record OW618041.2, on the reverse strand, counting down.
CTATTGTTGTATAGATATTATTGTTACAATTGTTTTTAAATCTGTTGGGTGATTGCGTATTTTTTTTGACGTGACAACGTCTTATAATTCGATGGAGCCGGCTGCACGCACGAAAAAACATGACGTCATGCGGCGTTACCTCGCTCTGAGGCGTTCCATTGCGCGGCTTGAAGTGCAAGCGAGAGCGCGGAACGAGCGACAAAGAGGCACGCACGGCCTCCGCGTTCGGCAGCGTTCGACATCTGTCTCTCTCCTACTTGAGTGAGCGATGCGTCCGCGTGGACAGCTGTATGACGTTGGCATGTTCAACTATCGACAGTAAACCGATTTTTTTGCAATCAAAAGCAAATTGCTTCTTAGTTTTGTGACATTATTTAAGAGCGCTGGTAGCGTAGTGGTAGCGGCCCCGCCTTCCGATCCTAAGGTCGTGAGTTCCAGTCAGACAATAAAACTTATTATTTATATATAGGTACTAATATTTTAAAGAGGAAAGATTTGTACCTATTTTTGTATGTTTGTAATTAATAGGCTCAAAAAGTACTGGGCCGATTTAAAAAATTATTTCACCAATAGAATGCTACATTCTTCCAATTTGACATAGGCTACATTTCATTTTGAAAAAAAATAGGGATCCTTGGTAAAATTTGAACAATGTGACCGAAGGTGTAGAAAAATGAGTCTTAAAATGTCTTTCGTCGAATGCGCTGCCGAAACTATTAGCGATAGAACAAAATAATGTACAACAATATTGTCTACCCCGTGCGAAGCCGGGACGGGCTGCTAGTTTTTTATAATTCCAACAGAAGTACACAATCACCCAGCTGTTGTGACGTTATCAGAACATTTTATGGCTTTTGTTTCAAATTAAACATACAATGCAAAAACTGCAGTATTTAGTAATAAGATAGGTCGTAATGTCGGACCAAACCAAAAGAATTTGACAGCACTGTTAGGCTGTCATTGGCTGATAAAAGACTCATTGGTACACGACGGGAATTGAACCCACGACCATAGGATCAGCAGGCGGGGCTGCGGCCATCAGTAGACCTACCACAAGCTCTGTCTGGCTCTGGTTTTGAGTCTGTGTGAGTTGACCAGTGTATTTATGTGTGTGTGATGTTTCGACGTAGGATTTATTTAGTCGGCACTCACACAGACTCAAAACCAGAGCCAAAGACAGAGCCAGACAGAGCTTGTGGTAGGTCTACTGATGGCCGCAGCCCCGCCTGCTGATCCTATGGTCGTGGGTTCAATTCCAGTCGTGTAACAATAAGTTTTTTTATACAAAAATTTATGTAAACATGTGCTTAAGTAGAAGACTCTATGAAGCGATAATAGAAGTGTAATATGTATTATATTAGCTATCTGGTTCTCATAGTACAAGCTCTGCTTAGTTTGGGGCTAGATAGTGTTGTGTAAATTGTCGACAATATTGATTTTAATTGAGTTAGCAAAGTGGAAATTAGCCTAATATAATATACACTGTATGGGTTTCCATAGGTAGTACAAGCTCTGCTTAGTTTGGGGCTAGATAGTGTTGTGTGGATTGCCTATAATATTTATTTTTTATTATTTATATACACACGTGACGTCACGTTCATTTGGTCTGTGTCCGACATTATGTTAAAATGTAATTCCAAAATGCACAAATTATGTATTTTTAGTTATTTTTGTTTTTAAGTTTCGCGTTTTCAAAACGCTAATGTTTTTGTAACTTCCAAGATATCGCCCTAAAAAAATAGTCTTGGTCTAAGGCCCGTATCTAGAAACAGTGCTTGAGTCAGATTCGAAAGTCAAGCACTCTCAAGCATAGATTTTTTGACAGTTGTCCATTGGACAAATTACAAAAATGTATGCTTGAGTCTGAGTCGAGCCTCAAGCAGTCTCAAGCATAGATTTATTGACAGTTCTCTTTTGAAAAATGACAAAAATGTATGCTTGAGTCTGAGTCGAGCCTCAAGCAGTCTCAAGCATAGATTTATTGACAGTTCTCTTTTGAAAAATGTATGCTTGAGTCTGAGTCGAGCCTCGTGCCCTCTCAAGCACAGATTTATAGACAGTTCACGACGAATTTACGAATTTTAGTTAGGACTTGGAAGTTACTATAGTTCGGCCGTTCAGAGAATGCGTTTGACAGTTTGATCAGTTATTCACAGTTAGTCACATAGTTAGTACAGCACTACAAATATAAAGCGCTGACATAACCTTGTAATAGCGCAGTATAGATTTAGAAAAATATTGTATAACAAGTTATTTGACACTCAGATTGGCACAAAATTATAAAATTCATTGATTATTGATATAATAATGGTGTTTTAATGCTCATCAATTATTAAAACGGTAAACAACCAGCAAAAATATTTTTATCGTAACTGCAACGCCATTACAAAGTTACGTCGTTAGTTCAATCGCGACGTGTCAGGAACGCATTCTCTGAACGGCCGAACTATAAAAATGTTAGGACAGTGCTTGGAACTAAATCCTAGTTAATTTGGACAGAGTTTTATTTATAGTATGGGTAATGTGTATGTGTTTACCTAATGAGCGTTTGCTATAGCCCTGACTACCCCCTTAAACATTTGAAAACACCACTTTATAAATTAGTACGATCGGGGGTGTATATGGATTAAAACGGGTATTTATAGCGATTACCTTTTTTATAAATCAAAAAGTTTAGCTATCTGCAGACCGTTACATACGATCTAGAGATAACTTAGCTGATCCAAAAATTTTAATTGTTATTTATATAACTTGGACCGTGTTACAACATTTCTAATTTTGAAGAGAAAGTGAGGGTAGTTACAAGTGCGCTTCGTGACGTTAACTCCAATGTACTCCAGTCTGTCCGCGACCACGGCTGTTGTAACACGGTCGAAGCGGGAAATATTACAAAAAACTTCGCGTAAAAAACCCGTTTAATGCATATAATTATTCTAAAATACCTTTAGTAAGACCCACATCTATAGAGCAGCTTAGTTGGTAGAAGCTCTGCCTTCTGCGCTGGAGGGCGTGGGTTCGATCCCCACACAGCACACAAAACAAACATTTGTGTGGTGAACATAGATGTTTGTTCTCTGTCTGTCATTTTTTTTTGAGAAGTACATTTTTGATATTGATCAAAAATATTTGGGATGTCTACAGTGCCTAGAGATTGTTTTATTGTGTTTAGTTAGAGGGAAGGGAAGTGAATTTGTTGACGATTTTTGGTAATTATGGTTATTTTGATGTTTTTTTGATATATTTTAGTCCTATAGCATAAAACTATATTAAATCGGGTTAGGTTTTAGTATTTATTTTTACTCAGGATAAGTTAGCATAGCAGGGTTATGTAATATTTATAAAGTTTATTATTTTTTAATAAAACTTAAATGTAACAACTGTGTTTTTATTCTTTATCTAGCAATTCACCCCAGCTTTTGTTTTTTTTGATTGGCCCGTTTTTTTAGAGTCCACGCAAGATAACGGTGCGCGTGCCAGATGGCAAAAACGTGAATGTGTAGGCCTCTAACCAGAATTGCTTATATAACTAAATCAGAAAAATCGTAGACTTTAGTTATCCCGACCTTCAATGGATATTTGTTCCATTGCCTTAATTCTTGCAAAATCTTTTCGCCGTTACTTTTCTCTGTCTTCATTTTCTGAGTTTTGACGTCGGCGCCATTTTTTTTGCGTAACAAAACGATGATTGGTCCAGATTCGTCTATGGATTTTCTAAGTACAGAGTTTTCGAATTTGGCGGGAACCAGCGATCGTATGTGGGTTTTCAAAGGCGCTCTGGCGAAGAAATCCGTTGCCAATACATGACGTAGCGCTGACCGTGGAATAACACCGCTTGTGGCTGGCAGCACTAAAAAAAACAACTTTTACACTTACAAATAGGGCTTGGCAAAAACACCATTTTTCCAGCGCCAGTATAAAGAAAAACCTTTTTAGCGGTTTTACTTCTACTTGGAAGAAATAGTTTTTTACCTTTGAGGATAATAACTACGGGATGGAGACCGAAAGGTTCATAATCGAGATCAGATTCGCCAAACGGTTATCTTTAGAGCCGTATCCAAAGTATCAGTTGGTTGGTGGCCAAACCAATGGCCCACAACCACAACACAAGTGTAACGTAAACCCGTGGATAACGCAGTGGGCTGCAATATTATTAGTCAAGTAGATACCTACTCTTAGAGAGCACTGGTGGTCTAGTGGTAGTGGCCCCGCCTTCCGATCCGAAGGTCGTAGGTTCAAATCCACTCGTGTACCAATGAGTTTTTCTGTCGAAAAATTTATGTGCACTATACCAGTACTCTCAAAACGGTGAAGGAAAACGTCGTGAGGAAACCGGCGTGTTGTAGAACCTAAAAATGTTCGAGCAACACGTGTCAAGGGTCACGCAAAAAGGGCCAGCGGCCTACTTGCGGAAAAATCTGCCCGCACATCAAGTGCGCACGCTAAACTTGCCAAACTACCTACTCTTATACTAATTTAGTTTATTTTTATGTTGTAGCTGTTTGTTGTCCCTGAATAAATAAAATAAAATAAAAAAACAGTTGATTCACAAGTACAACTTTGAAACGGCTAAAGCTGGGTGAGTCTTGGTGCCAGTTTCACATGACCAACCCTAAAATAACAGGCAGCAAACTACAGCAAGATACCTATTGACTTTTATAATTATCTAAGTAAGCACTTACCTAATTATAAAAGTCAGTTTTGGTTTCGGCAAACATTTTGGAGGCTGGAAGTGCATTCTAAGTTTTATCTAAAATATTTACCTTTCAAAGCTGTTAAAATCCACAGAAGGCATATTTTGTTCACAATCTCCATTTCCAACAACAGACTTTTGCATTGGTAAATCAAAGAAATTGATTGCTGAAACTAATTATTATTGAAAACACTAAAAATAAATTAACTTTACCTAGTAGGTACATTCATGAGCACCGCGGACCGCGCCGTTGCATGCTTCGTGGTATTATTACCGCCTTCTGATAGAAAGGCCGTAGGTTCGAAGTTGCAATAAAAAGTATGATACTCTTCTTCTTCTTCGTGTCACTGATTCTTTCGAACCAAGTGTGGTGAAAAGATTTTAAGTGCGCCTCAAAGAGGCTCCTTTCGTGCACTTTTCACATATTTTCGAACTTTTTAGTTTCTACGATATGCCGGTTTTCTCACGATGTTTTCCTTCACCGTTTGAGAGCACTGGCATAGTGTAAGTATGTGTGTACTGGATTTGAACGAACTTAGGATCGGAAGGCGTAACGGCGAATTTGATACTAACAAATAAACTATAGTACTAAACAAGGAACAGCGATCATCTTGTTGTCATCATTTTGCGACCACTATCTATCCGTTGCATACTAGTTTTACAAAGCTAAGTTTCTGTAATCGCTATCTCATGTTTATTTCGTTGACATTAAACAATAAAGTCAAAAAATACTGGATTGATTTTCATAAGAATACTGTATTATTCCTGAGTAACTTAGGCAGGCTATATTTATTACTATTGACCCGCCCCGTCCCTCGCACGGGTACCTATAATTTAGAAAAAATGTGAAATGACTTTGAATTTACCCACCCGTGCGAACCCAGGCCGAGTCGCTAGCTTAAACTAAGCTAAGATATCACTGGCAAGCAGAAGCAAGCACTAGATCCGCTTCTTGACATTTGACAGTTTGAGATGCCAGTTTTGACAGTGAAATCCAGCCAGTTTGCCATAGAAATCCAGCGTTGCCAGAATGTTACTTTTGTAACATTTTACGTTACTTTCGACCCTCTCATGTTACCTCCAAGTCCATCTATTGTGCACGTCTCAAATTAGATGAAAAAAAGTATTTTCTGGCAAAACAAAAAAAAAATATCGAGAAACGGAAGGCCTCCAATAATGTTTTTGTTTTTGTGTTAGAACCAGAGTAAGTTATCGTTTTCCACATATTTTAAGATAATGTTACTTTTCTAGGGAAAATGTTACTTTCGAGCTGGCAGCTCTGTAGAAATTTTTCGTGAAAATATAATCAGCCAAAATCTATATTCTGATTCTGATTCTCTACTGTATTAAAATCTATAGAGGAATCTTTATATTAATAAACGTAGGTGTTAAAGATACCCTATATAATGTAATTCGGCAAAAGATTCCGCCTAAGATTATTATTAGTTGTACAAAGTGAAGAGTTTTGAAGAGTTTGGAAGACTGCATCGCTATGGCTTTGTGCAGAGTCTGTCTCGTCGGTGACATCAGGCTGCTGAACCTTGGCAGTATCCATCTGGAGGCTTACGAAGCGATAACAAATACCCAGGTAACCTTTTAGCTTTTAAAAGTTCCTACAAAAGGGCTAACAATGGTAGACGACCTCGCGGCAGACCAAGACTCGCAAGGCGAGACGATCTTGACAGCAGACTTGAAAGTCTGTCTAAAGACTGTCGTGACTCAAGTGTGCGCTCAGCCTATGCCAGCCCTCTCAAACAGTAAAAGAAAACATTGTGAGGAAATGCATGCATGCCGTATGTATGTTGTAGAACATAAAAAAACGAAAATATGTGTCGAGTGCACAAAAGGACTTTGAGGCACACTTAAAATCCTTTCACCACACTTGGTTCGATAGAACCAGTAACACAATATGAAGAAAAATATTTTCTTGAAATATTAAATTGTTTTATTTGTGTAATTGTTTCAGCAGGACATAAAAACAAATGATGGCATGCCTAGCACAGTGTGCTATGTCTGTAACCGGCTGCTGCAGAGGTTCCACATGTTCTCCGAGATGGCTCGCACATCCAACAAGATCCTGCAAGACCTGCTGCAGAGCGGCACTGAGGTAACATCCTCATCCACAGCCCGACTTCACCCACTGCTGGGTATAGGCCTCCCTTAGTTTGTGCCATCTACCTCAATCCTGTGCCAGTCTAAACCATTGCCTCCCCGCGACCCTGTCTATGTCGACCAAAATTTTCGGCAAATTTTGTATCATCCGCACTTGATGTGCGGGGTCCACAAAAATTTATCTGTTTTCGATAGTGAAGAACTAAAAAGTTAGCTTCGCCTATCAATTAATTAATCTATCAATTCTTACTTTTTTCAAAAAGTGATAATTCGTGGTAGGAACTCAGCCGCAATGGAAATGTCCATAGTTAGATCTAATCTCCATATTTTTTTGTCGACTGGGAATATAGTAAAAATGTAGCTAAAGGGCACCACTGACAGGGGTCCACTGGAACCAGCAAAACTTTGAAAGTGGTCTATGAGAAAAAAAATGTTGGGAACCTCTGACTTGACCTCTGTAGTTCGGAGTAATGGCTCTTATTAAGTTTATTTGTGTAAATAATTGTATATTATGCAACTAGTGAATAAAAGACAGATTTAAATCGAAGACCATAAGTGAAGGATTCTAACGACTGAATCATGAGCGTAGGGAGTGATTCATGATAATTAAATCACGACCGTAGGGAGTGATTCAAGTGTTAGAATCCTAAGCGACGCGAGTGATTCATGGCCCTTGATATAAATCCGTTTTATTTTTTTACGAGAAAAATAACAATTTAAGTAAAAAACTATGGACTTTGTTTATACTTTTCCTATGTGACTTCATTGTTTTTAGTGAATAAAATAAGCTTTTTAGAGGAGTTATGGTTTAAATACAGGGTTATTCATTATTAGCTGCAAATACTCAGGAATTAGGTTCAACAAATAAAATAAAAAATATTTATGAAATGATTTTTTTTAAGTTTTGTTATGAAAATCCCGAGAAAATCGATAAAGGAATCATTGGCGCCTGATCTATTTTGACCCTTGATCCGCGCCCGCGCGCTGTGAGTGACACTCTGCGTTCAGTCACCGCCTGGGTGGGTCATCGTCCTGTTCTCCATGGCAATCATTATGCAATAGCCGTAAAGAAATTAATAAAAATAAAATTTTGATACAAAAACATGAAAAAAAAATTGATCAAATTTAAAAAATAATAATTTCATAAATATTTTTTATTCTATTTGTTGAACCTAATTCCTGAGTATTTGCAGTTAATAATGAATAACCCTGTATATTTTTGGTTATAAGACAATTTAGTGATGTGGTTTATTTTTTCAGGTAACACACAATGCACTGAAAGAAAAGAAAGTGGAACCTCTGAATGTCGTAACTAGCTTATCCTTCGCTTCAACCATGAACTGGTCTATACAAGAAGATGTCAAATTTTCCTCAAACATCCCTGTAGTAGTCGTTAAAGAGGAACATCACGAGAACTTCAATCAATATCAACCCCTGGGATATGTAGATTATAACACTGTGGAGGTCAAGTACAGAGATGTAGAAATCAAACATGATCCAAATGAAGTAAATACGGGTCAAGAAAGTGAGAACGGCAATGTGAGCGCTGATATTAATAATATGCATTCCTGTTTTACTGATACAAAGGAAGAACCATTTTTGTGGAACAGATTTGAGCAGACATTTACTGAAGAAGCTAATTTACCAATACTCAATTGGCAAATTCAAGCGGGAGACAAACTATATCCCTGCAACACATGTGGTAAACAATACGATGAAAGTAGTAAGTTAAAACGGCACATGAGAACTCACACGGTAGAAAAAACACATGCTTGTAATTTATGTGATAAAAAATTCATAGAAAAATTTTATTTGAAAAAACATATGCTAGTTCACACTGATTTAAAGCCTTATTCCTGCGGCACATGTGGTAAAAACTTCAAAGAAGCAGTTAAGTTAGCACGTCACATGAAAGTTCACACAGGAGAAAAGCCATTTGTTTGTAACATATGTGCCAAAACATTCTCTGAAAATTTTGATTTGCGAAAACATATGCTAGTTCACACTGATGTAAAGCCGTATTCTTGCGGCACATGTGGTAAAAACTTCAAAGAAGAACTTAAGTTAAAACGTCACATGAAAGTCCACACAGGGATAAAGCCATTTGTTTGTACCATATGTGCTAAAACATTCTCTGAAAATTTTGATTTGCGAAAACATATGCTAGTACACACTGATGTAAAGCCATATTCCTGCAGCACATGTGGTAAAAACTTCAAAGAAGAACTGAAGTTAAAACGTCACATGAAAGTCCACACCGGAGAAAAGTCAAATGTTTGTAATGTATGTTCTAAAGCATTCTCTGAAAAATTTGATTTGAGAAATCATATGCTCATTCACACTGGAGAAAGACCACATGTATGTAACATATGTGATAAGGCATACTATTTAAAATGTCATTTGGTAACTCATATGCGAATTCACACTGGAGAAAGACCATATTCCTGCAACCTATGTGACAAAAAATTCATTACTAGTACATTATTGAAAGTCCACATGAGAACACACACTGGAGAAAAGCCGTTCAGTTGTAACATATGTGATAAAGCATTCTCAAAAAAGAGTAATTTGGTAACACATAGGTTAGCAGTTCACACAGAAGAAAAACAATTTGTCTGTCACATATGTGGAAAAAGTTTCAATGCTATGATAAAGTTAAATTGTCACATGGTTAGTCACACGGGCGTTAAACCGTACGCTTGTAACAGATGTGATAAAACATTCTCTGTAAGAGCCGTTTTGGTAATACATATGAGAACTCATACGGGAGAAAGACCATATGCCTGCACCTTATGTGAAAAGAGATTTTATAAAAAAGTGGCTTTGACACACCACATGCGAACTCACACGGGAGATAAACTACATTCCTGCCCCTCTTGTGGAAAGTTGGTAAAAAGAGGTTCTCTGAAACAGCATATGCTAACTCACATCGGAGAAAAATTATATTCTTACACTCCACCACAGAACATAGTATAAAAATACTATGTTCTTAAATATATATCGATAAACTATGTATAGTAGCACTTTTTAATATTTCGCGATCGTTATGCATAGTTATATGGAACAATAAAGTAATAATAGAGTTATAATTAGTTATATGGACTTAATAAAGGTAATCGCGATGTAAAGTACCCGTTTGTTCCTAAAATTATTCTATAGTAGATCCCTCGCTTTGGTCAGGATTCTACAACAATAAAGTAATAATGTAGTAGGTAAGTAATAATTATGTTATTATGGAATTAATAAAGGTAATCGCGATATATACCTACCCGTTTGTTTCTAAAATTATTCTATAGTAGATCCCTCGCTTTGGTCAGGATTCTACAACAATAAAGTAATAATGTAGTAGGTAAGTAATAATTATGTTATTATGGAATTGATAAAGGTAATCGCGATAAATACCCGTTTGTTCTTAAAATGGACGCTGTTTAACTAAAACGTTCCAATCCACATGAAACTTCATGCGGATTGGAACGTTTTAGTTCCAAATGATTCTATAGTAGATCCCTCGCTTTGGTCAGGATTCTACTATAGATTTCCATCGTCTAGATGTGCGCAGGTCTTTAATGTTCTTAGTTTATTGTTTTTGATTCTATAGTAGATCCCTCGCTTTGGTCTGGATTCTACTATAGATTTCCATCGCCTAGATGTGCGCAGGTCTTTAATGTTCTTAGTTTATAGTTTTTTTAACGTGTTATTGTGTTTTTTATGTTTAATTGCGCCATGTATTAACTTCCATAATAAACTTTTTTGAAGAGAGAATATAGATTTATTTATTTCATTTCATTTCATTCGTTTATTTGCTTAAAAACATGGTATGGGAAAGTATACATAGATGTCAAAAGTGTATTAGTGTATCACATATTTTTACCATTTCGGTGTGCAAAAATTAAATTTTAGGGAAGTTACATACATTATAATAATATTAAAATTGTCAAAAATATAATTGTAGGCATGTCAAATCAAAATTAATTAAGTACTTAAATCTATACAAAAATAGTAATATGAAGTCGACATGTCAAATTGTTTCAAATATTACATTATCTGGGAAGTTTTAATAGTTGTAAAAACGACACGAACCCTTTTTTAGAAATTCTGCAATAGTGTAAAAGCTTTCTTCTATTAACCAATTTTCCAACTCAGCACAAAACTTATTATAAGATTGTTGCCTCTCGACCTAGGACCCTAGAATTTAGGAACAACTTTAGCATACATTTTGTAAATACAATTGTAACAGTGTCTTATATTCTGCAATAATGTAAATATGTAACAAAAAAATGTATATCAATAAATTTAATAAAAATATGTTGAGCTATCTCTAGATCGTTTGTAACGATCTGCAGATAGCTCAACTGTTTCTTGTGTATTTTGTACATTTTGTAAATATTTGTTTAATTGTAAGTTTCTTTGTGTAAATAAATAACTTATATTTGTTTTGGAAACAATAAATTAAATTAAAAAAATTAACGAAAATTTATTTATTCAACAAAGATGCATTCTTAAAGTTAACACATACAATAATAAATTAAAATAAACAGAGGACATTACCAATAGGTGCAAGAGTTTTAGGATTACACTTCTCTAACGATGTTGAGTCGCAGTAAGAAATAAATATTTTAGACAATTCACACAACACTATCTGGCCCCAAACTAAGCAGAGCTTGTACTATGGAAACCAGATAGTCGATATAATTTATATAAATATTTTTTTTGTAAATACTTCGTATAATAAATATACCTATTTAATTTAATTTTATGTTGTTTCTGACTCAAATGGCATGAACCCAAAATTTGCATCCCAGCTATGGGGAATGAGTGACACTTCTTAATATTTTTTTAAGATCTTTTATTTATACACTTCATTGATGCAATTAAATGAATATGATGATTAAATTACAATAATAACACCCAGACAGAGAACATTTGCGTCTTTGTGTGGCATTCACAAAGATTTGTACTCGGTGGGGATCGAACCCACGACCTACGGCGCAGAAGGCAGAGCTACTACCAACTGAACCGAGAGGCCAGTTTTAGTGTCGCTCGCTACTATAGCAAGCTGAGTGATGGGTGATGGCACATTTTTGTGTCATTGTAACTTGTTTATTATCATCCTTTTTAACCGACTTCCAATCCAAAAGGAGGAGGTTCTCAATTCGGTTGTTTTTTTTTTATTAATGTTTGTTACCGCATAACTTCGTCATTTGTGAGCCGATTTGAAAAAATATTTTTTTATCTGAAAGATACTGCTTCCAGATTGGTCCCATTTTAATTTTATTAAAATCGGTGTTGCCATTTTTTTTAAATAATTTTTTTAATGTTTGTAACTGCATGCCTCCGTCATTTATGAACCGATTTAGAAAATTATTTTTTTATTTGGAAGGTTATTCTTACGTCCAGATTGTCCCAAACAAATTTGATTAAAATCGGTTTAGCCGTTTGACAATGAAGTCGGTTTCTCAAGTTTTTTAAACTTATAATTATTGTGTCATTGTAACTTGTTTATTATCATTCTTTTTGTACTACTATTGTTGTGTGGCATAAAAATAAATAACTATTGTTTTAATAGTGTTTACTACACTTAAGGAAATCACAAAGATTTTTATAATGTCCCAAAAGTTAAGAGCCGAGCGGGATTTGAACCCGCGTCCTTCCCCTTGGTTGCACTGACTGCTGCGCCATCGGATTCTAATCACACTCGACGAAACTCGCTCGGCTCTTAACTTTTGGGACATTAATAAAAACTTGATTTTATTTTGATTTAAAAATAAAGACATATTTTTATCTGAGTCAGCGTTATAAAAAGATGGTTAAATAGGTCCTTGCAAATAAAAACAAAATAACTGTCAAAAACATTTAATAATATGTACTAAAACGTAGTTATAAATATAAAGTAAGGACTTACCAAATAGGTCTAACTTAGCACAAACAATTGGAATTATTTTTCTATTCTATATTTTTTTATAAAAAATATTTTTACCCGACTAAGGAAGCAAAAAAGAGGGTTTTTTTTTATGTAACTAGTTGATGGAACAAGCATATAGCCCACCTGATGTTAAGTGGTAACCATCGCCTATTACAAAGCATTGCCTCGTAGGTCACGCACGCCAGGAACGTGCCCTACGATGATATACGTTTGAGCTGCCGAAAGAAGTCAAGAATGACAGTCATCTAACAAATAACAATAATAATAAAGTATAGGCGTCTGTCTGTATGTCCTTGCCTACTTATTCTGTCTGTCTGTATGTATTCGCCCTTATTTTGAGTTTCACTCGATCGGTTTGAACGATTTGTTTCCCCTATGTGTCTCTTTCTTTTGTATGGAAAAATGATGAGACAACAACTCTACGTAATCCAAACTCATAGTGCATTAATAAATAGAACTGACGACATGGCAAAAGATTTAATTTTATACTAATGAACATTTGATCAGGAGGCATTCAAACGTATCGATTAGAAATACGACATGCTTTAAAATCATGCCGTGGTATCGAAAAGGATTTCATTACACGTCATTGAACGCGCCACGGGATGCCGTAACGTACTGCGGTATGCAACGGTATGCCAAGGACTCCGGCCCTCGTTTTGAAATACCGCGGAGTGAGGCGGTGGAGTAAGGCGCCGGAATGCCGCGGTATCTAAGCGGCTAATGTGTGCTGACGGCAAAATCCCTTGCCATGCCGTCCGTCTGCGTAGGCCTAACCATTTCAAAAGCGAGATAGTCATACAATTTGCATCAACGAATTGCCACAAAACGAGCCATACAAGTTTTAATTTTGATTTGATTTAAACTAAATTGTAATTAGGCTGACATCAGCTCCTGACATCGTTGATGGTCTCAGGGACCTTCACTTCGAGTCCGTCCAGCTGCTTGGTCAGCGTGATCTGACAGCCGAGTCGGGAGGTGTCTGTGAGACCGTACGCGAGGTCTAACATGTCTCGTTCTTCGTCACTCGCTTCTTCTGGTAACCTGCCACAAATATATATTTAATTAGGACTCTGAATAAATAAATAAATATTATAAACTATCCACACAACGAATCGAATGGCGACCACGAACCGGAAGACGAAGCCTAGGCCGCCCACCCACCAGATGGACCGACGACATTGTTAAGAGGGGGTCGTGCGAAAATTTGAGATTTGTTGTTAAAAAATTCATAACTAAATAACTAAGTGACATTTTAAAAATCGCAAAAGGACTAATTGTAGACTATACATTTGAGATTAATTCGAATTTAAGTGTGTTAAAAAATATGCTATTTAACATGACATTCTATTTAACGCTAATGAAAATCGTATGTCAGCGTTAAATAGAATGTCATGTTAAATAGTATATTTTTTTAACACACTTAAATTCGAATTAATCTCAAATGTATAGTCTACAATTAGTCCTTTTGCGATTTTTAAAATGTGACTTAGTTATGAATTTTTTAACAACAAATCTCAAATTTTCGCACGACCCCCTCTTAAGATCGCGGGAAGTCGGTGGATGGAAAGGGCTCAGAATCGTTCTTCCTGGAAATGTGTAGGGGAGGCCTATGTCCAGCAGTGGACTTCTTCAGGCTGATAATGATGATGATGATCCACACAACACTTTCTAGCACCAAACTAAGCAATGCTTGTACTATGGGAACCAGGTAGCTAATATTATACTTTAAATATTTTTTTGTAAATACATACTTAGAATACAATATGACACCCAGACAGAGAACAAACATCTATGTTCACCATACGCATTTGTTCTCGGTGGGGATCGAACCCACGACCTACGGCGTAGAAGGCAGAGTTACTACCAACTGATGGGCTGAGAGGCCCAGTACACGCTTTTTGTACAATAATATAAATTTTTCAATTGATTATTACAGTTTTATTTTTAACTTTTTAGTTCAATTAGTTATAAAAGCGTGTTTTTTTAGTTTTTTAAACTATAATTTATATCCTTTGATCTAACTGTACCATACTTCTTGCAAATAAATATATTTCATTTCATTTCACCTGTCAAAATCTCCTTGCTTCAGTATAACATGGCAAGTAGAACATGTGAGGGTGCCCTCGCAGGCTCCGAACCCTTCGATGTTCAGATCGTTGTTCACGACCACATCGAGCAGTGTGTCTCCTACTTTAGCTTCGGTTTGTAACCGCTTTCCGTCTGCCAGCTCAAAGGATACTTTTACTCTGAAAAACAACATACAACTATGTTTGAATATAACATAAATATTTTAGACAATCCAAACAACACTATCTGGCCCCAAACTAAGCAGAGCTTGTACTATGGGAACCAGCTGATATACTATTAATATATTTTTTTGAGGCGCGCTTAAAATCCTTTCACCACTTCTTCTTCTTCTTATTTAAGAGCAACGCTCTTGTCGGCGTAATGTATGCATTTTTCTCCAGGTATTTCTTTTGAGGGCAACCTCCTTGACCTCCATAAACAACATGACAGCGATCTTTGCTTTTATTTGGCTCATGTACCTAGCTATTATTTATTTATTTATTTTATCCTTGGTCTTCCTCTTCCTCTCTTTCCTTCTACCTTTCCTTCGATAATATTTCTGATAAAGCTGTCATGTCGTACAAGATGGCCAATCATCTTTCCTCTTCTGTTCTCAACAACTCCTATTAGGGCTCTTTCCTCGTCGACTCTTTTACCACACACACCTTTCACCACACTTGGTTCAAAAGAACCAGTGACACGATAAGAAGAAGAGTAGACTCCACATCATGTTAGCCTAAGTCTTATCATGTAAGCCTAAGTCAGACCTGTTAGATAGGTCTCCCAAATTACTTGGCTCAACCAAATATTTATTATATATTCATATTCATTTATTCATTGTTTCATGTGTTTTATTAGGTCTTAGGGGGTAATAAGGTCCAGAACATGAGCTCCGCTGGGGCATTACAATGGCCTTACGGCAAAATTAAATTAAATTAGGTAAATCTAGGTAACAAACTTCTTATATAGAGTATCTAAATTAACAATAAATCTTATTATATCTATATATTACCAAGAATAAATATTTCTGTGGGTGTTATATTGTATTCTTTCAAATATTTACAAAAAAAAAGTGTATTAAGTATTATATCAGCTATCTGGTTCCCATAGTACAAGCTCTGCTTAATTTGGTACCTGGGTTGTATGGATTAACTTTTATAGTATATGTGACTTGACTGTGCAATACATATACCTATAAAAGTACTTGACATAATATTATATTATCTACACATTAGAGGTAGGTACTTTACCTACCTATTATTTACACTTTTATTTGAGATAGCTAGCAAGTACTTACTTTTCTTCCTTGGGCACCACTTTTGTCGTACATAATGATACTTTGGAGTTACTAAAACTTGTACCTATCCCATTTTTTCTTACGAGATACCGTACAGAAGAGTTTGTGAAAGTTTTAGATAAACTTCGAAACATTTTGGCTCTAGAACTTAACTACGGCTATAAGTGGATAAATTGATATTGTAATAGACACTGAAACGGTGACGCGTTATCTGAACCACTATATTCTCAGGAATTATTAAACATTATTAAAATATACGCAAAAATTACTCGACCTTATAGATTTACAGGTTAAGATAGTGTAGCCAGCTCCAACGACAGTTCTTGCTGCTTTTGCTTTATTAGCTGGAGTGATTGGCTTGGCTAGCATGGCACAGAACAATACATAATACGTACGAGTAGACTGGCTAGTTAGAATGCGCGCAAGTTAAGTCTTATCGTCACTGATGGCGGGAAACATATAAAAAATAACTGGAATTACTTCCAAACACAAACATCAATGGGGAAATCAAGCCTGCATTCAGTTCATGTTTGTGATTGGGAAATTATTTCCAGTCAGTTTTTTTTTCATTTTCTGCAATTAGCTAGGCGCTAAATTAAATAATTAAGATAATAATAATATATGGTAGATAGTATCTACCATATATTATTCATATTCACGCACAACGCTGACAATGGTGGTGTGTATTAACTTCTTTACCATGTGGCCAGTTGGAGTTGGAATTGGAGCCTGGCTGGTATACCAATATTTGGTGATGAATTAGTGTCGCGGGTTGGTATACGCTGGTTTATTCGCGTTCGTCTAAAAAACGAGGTTTAAAACATACCTATATTATTACCTGTAGTAAGGTTAGAGTTATCTAAATTCGTAGCGTTCAGGCTAGATCTAGCAAAAAATGAGTTAGTTGGTAGCACAAAATTGGGACAAACGTTCCGTTCTACGTAATATTGAAAATTCATTCGTATGATTGTTGCGTTTTTATTGTTGGTTGTCAAAGGTTGTCAATGTCAAAACGTGCGTTTAGATATTGCTCTTTCACTACAGCTGTGAATGGACGAGAGAGCGAGCGAAGCGACATACGTGACGCAGCACGTGACAGACAGAGATGAAAGAATCATGGAAATGAAACATCATTCATAAGGAAAATGAAACGAAACGTTTCAAAAATCAGTATTCTTTCTTTCGTAGATTTCGTTTCAATTTCTAAAAATCGTAATTTCTAGCTGTTTCTTTCTATCTCTTGGAATTCTCTCTAAACGTGTATTGCTATAATCCATCAGAATGTCTGAACGTCTGAAAAATACGAGACAAGTATCGAATGAAGAAGTTATCGACGATCTAACCAAAGACCTACAATCATCGCTAAACACCACTGAAAATCCAGCTGAATTTGTTATTAGCCCTGGAACCAGTGCCGAGGAGATGCCTACAGACTCAGGTGATGCTGCAAAATTTACAGGCAAGTTTTCACACTCTTAATATTTTGAAATCATTAAAAACGTACGCTCAGTTTAGGTGTTACACTTTGTTTGTTTGAAGTCTTTGATTGTTAACACTAATTAATCAAAAGAAGCAGAATACTGCTTCTTTTGATTAACTCAAACAAATATGTTTGAGTCGAACTTTTTTACATGGTTGTCTTTTTACAAGGATTGTGCAATGTTACATTTTAAACATTGGATCTCAAGGAAAGGAAATGAAAACAGCTCAAAGGCTTTGAATTTGATTCAGACACATGCCCACACACAAAAGACATACTATCTTAAACAAGCATTTATTTGCTACATCAGCACACACAATACAAACTAATACATTAAGAAAAACTAGCCAGACATCTGATTGAGACCACTTCTTTCAAAAGAATTAAGAGGAGAGCTTCTCAAGACCTCTTAAAGCTCATAAGAGGACAGACAAAATGGAAACACCACTGGGCGTTCTCCATACATGTCAACAACGAAGTGGATAAACTACCAAACTCAAGCTCAAACTAAAAAGATGGAAAAATACATAATATTATAAACAACAAAAAAAGATTAGTGTATGTGTGCTACTGCAGCAAATCGGTATATTATGGTTTAAGATTATTTATTTCTCATAAAATTTTACAAATCACTTACTGAGAAACCTATTTAGTATATTTATGTATTTATAAATGCAGTGAGCTCAGGTATTACAGGCATGTTAAATTGAATAATAATAATAAAATAATAAATAATAATAAAACAAACGAACATGAGTAAAAAAAAGACAAAATCGGGGGGGACATTTGAAATATACATCGAAGGCAAATAAAACTAGACACATTAACAAATAATAAAACAAACACTTAACATCATACAAGAAAGAATAATACAAAACTAGTGGGTACATTTGAAAAAGATTGAACGCAAGTATTATTTAGGCTGTCTGAACAGTTTGTCAATAGCCTTGGAAGTTGTTACTCATATACAGTGATTGGTCTGTTCACTGATTTATACACCATCAACATATTAATTAAATTTGACTGTCCTCTCAGCTCAGTTGGTAGTAGCTCTGCCTTCTGCGCCATAGGTCGTGGGTTCAATCCCCACAAAGAACAAATATTTGTGTGGTGAACACAGATGTTTGTTCACTGTCTGGATGTTATATTGTATTCTATGTATGTAACTGAGTTATGAGAGCAATGGTGGTCTAGGGTTAGCGGCCCCGCCTTTCGATCCTAGGTCATGGGTTCAAACCCAGTCGTGTGACAATGAGTTTTTCTGAATTTTATGAGTTGGCATTAGTATTGTGATGCACGCGGAGGGGGTTAAAAGGGGTTAGAGGGGGTAGGGTTTGTGTCCCCGTTTGTAACGCTATCACTCTTTTTTTTCGAGTTTCTTTTTCGAGAAATTAATAAAAAATGTTTCTAACCTCTAATCAGTTTTATAGCGAAAACGGAACGTTAAAATGGGCGATTGACAACCAACCATAAATGGTACAAAATAACGTAAAAATTTGACAAAACGGAACGTAAAAAAATAATAATTTGATAACTGTCAGTGTCACGTCACTGTCATTCGTTTATTCGGCTCATTCCGTTTCTCCTTGAGTTGCGCGACTCCTCCACTGAAAAGCCATACTTAAAAGAAGAAGAAGAAGAAGAGTTGCGCGACTAACCCCCGAATACTGAAACGCAACTCAGATTTAAGCACGTCTCAAGCGACGAATATTTGACAGTTTTCAATGAAAATCTGTCAAATGGGTGCTTTTTTTGTGGCGCTATTCGATGACTTTGGCTTTGGACTCGAATAGTTGGGTTGCCTTTATCGATCAGCGACACGCGGAAGAGGGGAAAAAGGGTCAATGTTGAATTCGTTTGGGTCCCTGATTATAACGCTATCACTATTATTACACGAGATTGCATATTTTTCGAAAAATTCATGAAATAAGTTTCTAACATTAAATCAGTTTTATACTTGGAGGTTTTATAGCGAAAATGGAACGTTAAAATGGCTGATTGACAACCAAATCTGTTCCACAGTATATGGTGCAAAATGACGAGCAGCAATGGCAAAATGGAACGTAAAAAAAAAGTATGCTAAGTGTCAGTGTCATTCGTTTGTTCTGTGCGTTGAAACGGAATCGTTTCTCTTCGAGTTGCGTGAATGTGCTCCCGTGTTCACTGTTTCGTGGTTTTTCTTGATTTTGGCGATATTCGACGACTTTGGCTTGCTCTCTGGACTCAAATAATTTGCCCTCACGAATTTATTGGAATATGATTGTTATTTAGTCTGTGGTAAACCCTGAACGTAGAATGAGTTGAATCTTGCTTCACTCGTTCTTCCGTGTGTAAAACCGCGATGGCGGATACCTTTTGTCTGGAGTAGTAAATATGAAAATGTAAAACTTTCTAGAGTCTAATAAACGTTATAACTAACTTGATTATGGACTATTCCTCAATTTACAATAGGTTATGGGCCCAGGCGTCCATTTAGTCAGTTAGATTAACAAAGATTAGCGTTAGGAAGTTGTAGGGACACGACACGCGCCGCCATCAGCAAGGCAGGCTTGGAAAGAAAAATTAAATTAAAAGTCCGTGAAGAAATAAAATAAAAGAGATGGCAGAACAATTATTAAAGATTCCACAATTGGAGATGGGAAATTTTGCGAACTGGTTGTTCCGCATTGAGATGGCACTCGATGAAAAAGATTGTAAAGAAGTGATGCAACAAAAGAAAGAGCTATCCGAAAGTGAGAAGAAAAAAGACGCGAAGGCCAGAAATGTAATCATACAGGCACTACCAGACAAACATCTAGAATACGTGAGAAAAGCGAGCACAGCTTTTGAGATGATAGAAAATTTGAGAAGTATTTTTGAAAGAAAAAGCACTTTATGTAGTCTTTACTTGAAAAGACAATTATCCAATTTAAAATGCAGGAAAAGTGACAGCTTGGAAACCCATTTTAATAGCTTCGATAAAATAATAAGAGAAATAGACGTTGATGGCAAAATGGAAGAAAAAGATAAGGTTTGTCATCTTCTCATGAGTGTAGAAGAAGCATTTAAAACAACTGTAACAGCACTGGAAGCAACGAACTCAGAGCTCACTGTAGAATTTGTGAAATGTAAATTGTTGGATGCAGAGTTAAAAGAAAAGAATGAAAAACAGAGGCCCACATCATCTACCCACAAAGAGTATGTATTTAATAGCAATTCAATAAAATGCTACAGCTGCGGAGAGCCTAATCATTTTGCAAGAAATTGTCCTCGTAACACTCAAACAAGCTACAACCAAAATCAGAGAGGTAGAGGAAATTACAGAGGAAATCAGAGAGGTAGAGGAAATCAAAGAGGTAGAGGAATTCAAAGAGGTTATTACAGAGGAAATAACAGAGGTACAAATGTTGATGGAAATAATGCAAATGTCGGAGAAGAGGTAATGTTTATTGCTGCACAAGCACAATCAGCAGCGTGTAACACAGAGAATGAAATTGAGTTTGTGATTGATTCAGGAGCGTCACACCATATGATTAGCAAACAATATGAAGAATTTATGACAGACATACAAGAAATACCTGAGATGAAAATACAAATGGCAAATGGCAGTGTGATCACAGCCAACACAAAAGGTACAATTTATGGGAGAACTATTGAAGGAACTAAAATTAATATAAAAGAATGTTTAATACTGGAAAAACTTTCACACAACCTGATTTCAGTAACTAAACTTAATGAGAAAGGTATAACGGTTAAATTCCAAAATAAAGAGGCAATAATAACCTATAGATACACACAAGTTAAAGGGGTTAATAATGGAAAATTGTTTGTACTTAAATTAAATACAATTAATTTAGAAGAGGGCCTCCTCACAAGTAACAACGATAAGAATTTATGGCATAGAAGACTGGGTCATTTAAACTATGGAGGTATGAGAATACTCGGCTTACCACTATCAAATGAGCGTTGTACAATATGCATGGAAGCCAAAGGAACTCGCTGTCCATTTACACCAACTCAACAACCAAGATCAAGGAAGATAGGAGAACTGATATACTGTGACATCGGTGGACCAATAACACCAATAACAATGGATGATGAAAGGTACTATCTGACAATAATAGATGATTATTCACATTTTACTGAAGTGTACTTACTCAAAACCAAGGATGAAGCGAAGTATCATATAATGAAATATGTAAACAGAATGAAAAACGAAGGAATAAATGTTATAAAGTTAAGAACAGATAGAGGTGGCGAATTCGTGAATGAAGAATTAAAAAGGTTCTATGAAGAAAATGGTATAAAGCAAGAAACCACTTGTAGCTACACACCACAACAAAATTCTGTATGTGAAAGGATGAATCGTACACTAGCTGATAAAGTAAGAGCTATGTTGTTAGAAACAAATTTACCAAAATATTTGTGGGGAGAAGCGATAAGAGCGGCTGCATACATTATTAACAGATCACCCACGAGAGCACTCCAAGGGGATACACCAGCAAATGTAAGGTATGGAAAGAACCAATTAGAACGTATAAGAGTTTTTGGATCAAAGGCATGGTGCATGATATTCCCGAAGCCAAACAAATTAGAACCAAGAGCAAAACCTATGATTATGGTCGGATACGGTGGATCAGGATACAAACTATGGGATCCTAAAACAAATGACATTATAGAGTCCAGGGACGTCCGTTTCGATGAATCAAACTATAAATATGAAGACGAAAGAAATGTTTTTATACAATTAAACGGAGAAGAAAGCTCAGTACCAAAGGAAGAACTAGATAAAAATGAAAGATCAGACACAGAAGACAAGAATGAAATGACAAGTGATGAATATGAAAGCCCAGAAGAAGAAGAGAAATATACAAATACAAAGAGACAAATAAAATTACCAAAAAGGTTTGATGATTATGATTTGTCAAATATAGCCTATGCGTTACATGCAGAAGATCCTACTAGCTATAAAGAAGCAATCGAGCAAGGAGAATGGTCAGATGCTATAGAGAAAGAACTAGAAGCACACAGAAAGCTAGGAACATGGGAAGAATGTGTCTTACCAAAAGGTCACAAGGCAATTGACACAAGATGGGTATTTCGAACAAAATCAGATAATACAAAGAAAGCTAGACTGGTTGCCAAAGGATTTCAAGAAAAAACAGTCCAAAATGTCTATGCACCGGTAGCCAGAATGACCACTGTAAGATTGTTGATAAATAAAGCAGTCCAAGAAAACTTACCTATTAAACAACTAGACATACCAACTGCATTTCTGAATGGAGAGTTAAAGACGGATGTATACATCAAGCACCCAGAGGGAATAGATAGAAAAGAAGGAAAAGTACTAAAGTTAAAAAAGGCATTGTATGGTTTGAAGGAATCTCCACGATGTTGGAATGAGAGATTGAATGATTTTCTAACCAAAAATGGATTTACTCAGTCTCAGAGTGATTTTTGTCTGTACACATCAAGCAATGTATACATACTTATATATGTGGACGATATCCTAATCGTTGGAAATAACTGTACAATCATAAAGAAATTACAAGATGAGTTTTTAGCAAAAGATCTTGGAAATATTATGAAGTTTCTAGGATTGGAGATAACATATACAGATCAAGGATTGGAAATAAAACAAACACAAATAATAGACAAAATTTTAATAAAATTCAACATGAAAGAATGTAAAGGCATAAATACACCAATGGAAGTTGGAATGAATATAAATGAAAAAGAAGAAATATTAACCAACATTCCTTACAGAGAACTTGTCGGATCACTTATGTACTTAGCCACAATAAGCAGGCCAGATATTGCATATGCAACCGGATTTCTGAGCAGATATATGCATTGTCCGACATCAACACTATGGAAAGCTGCAAAGAGAATCCTAAGATATCTGAAACAAACAAAAGAAAAAGGATTAGTATACAAAAGACAACCACATAATCACCTTAACAGTTTTTCAGATGCTGATTGGGGAGGAATAAGAGATGATCGCAAAAGTATCAGCGGAGTTGCCATATTCCACTGTGGCAATCTTGTAAGTTGGAGCTCGAAGAAGCAGTCGACTGTTGCACTTTCAACAGCTGAATCAGAGTATGTAGCAGCAGCACAAACTGTAAGTGAAATAGTGTTTATAAGAGGAGTGTTAAAAGACTTAAATTGTGATAAAGACTTATGTTGTTCTTTGCTAATAGATAACCAAAGTGCTATAAAAATGATAGAAAGTTACGAAAATAGTAAGAGAACCAAACACATAGATATAAAAGTACATTTTATTAAAGATATTGTAAACAAAGGCTTGGTAACAGTAAAATATGTAACTTCAAATGAAAACAGAGCTGATATACTTACCAAATCTTTACCAAGGATCAGACATGACTATTTATGTAAACTTCTAGGTTTGTATTGAATGAATAGTTAGCTTACTTATACATTTTTGTGAAACATGTAAAGATAATGTTTAATTTCGTGGTATTTTGAGATAATTGCGGTTGATTTATCTCACAGGATACAGCGAAGTAATTAGTTAGTATTATAATATTTAGTTTTGTTGCTAATTTGTCTAAATTTTGAGAGAATGTAAGATAATACGATGTTGTTATTTACAGTAAATTTGGAAATTGTTTTGTTTACATTTTGTGAGGACTAAAGTTGTCAATGTCTAAAGATAGAACTGTCAAAGTCATGTTGAATAGTTGTAATGTCACATGGTTGTCATTATTAGGGTTACCAGGTTATAAATAAAATTATTGTAAGGAACAAGTTCAAGATTATTTTTGTAATTTGAATTATTTAAAAAAAAAATAGAACTTGAACTTGAGCCGGGGTATTGGAATATGATTGTTATTTAGTCTGTGGTAAACCCTGAACGTAGAATGAGTTGAATCTTGCTTCACTCGTTCTTCCGTGTGTAAAACCGCGATGGCGGATACCTTTTGTCTGGAGTAGTAAATATGAAAATGTAAAACTTTCTAGAGTCTAATAAACGTTATAACTAACTTGATTATGGACTATTCCTCAATTTACAATAGAATTAACCTACGCTTGTACAACGGACACCGATTTCCTGCCTACTCGACTGACTTTTGCGCGCATCCTGGACATCGATTTATTGCATCAACGGACGATGGAGCCCCAAACATCGACAAGTTCTGCGGTAGATGCTGAACCCCAGCCATCCTCTAGCAGCTCTACAGATGAGGACGCACCATTGCCACCAGCAAAGCGTCATCTTCACGTGGCCGAAGTGTGCAAGATGTGGAACTTAGTAAAAGTTTACCGGCAGCTGGGCACACGTGAGCAGGCTGTAACTTTTGCCGAAGAAAGAGGTATGTTGCCTAAAGAAAAAAATTGCCGTCACCACAAAAAACCGATGCATATTGTGTACAGTAGCAATAGAACAGTGGGCTCTTTTGTATGCAGTAGAGCTACAGGGCCCTGCAGAGCAACATCCAGAGTGAGCCGAGGAAAAGGGACTTTGTTCGAAAACTTAAAAATTCTTTTACCTCAAGCATTTTACTTGATGTATGCCTTTGCTGCAAAATTTAGTTATGATCAAATTATAAAAGAAGATTTTTCCGAAGGTGATCACTGTATATCAACGGCAACCATAAACAATTGGTTTACTTATTGTAGAGAAGCTCTAGTAGTGTACATGAAGAATCAACAGGCCGTAGCCGGTAAGATGGGTGGTCCTGGCAAAGTTGTCCAAATCAATGATAGCAAGTTCGGCAATAAGAAACGCAATAAAGGTCAACCAGCAGAAACACATTGGATCCTCGGGATGTTCCAAGATGATAGTGACGATTTTCGCCTGGAGGTCTGCCCAGATAACATTTGTTCCGCTGATGTTTTGGTGCCCTTGATCAAGAAACATATTGCCGAAGGCACCACCATACACACAGATTTTTGGCTGGCCGATGACTGCTTGGCTGACCATGGGTACATCTACAGCAAAGTCAAACGCAGCGACTCAGGAAACCTTGTTGTGGCCGAGAATGGCACCCATACACAACGGATTGAGGCTCAGTGGCGTGCCATCAAAAGGTTCTATAGAGACACTCACAACCTAGAAAACATAAACCTGTCAATATATGAATATATGTGGAGGAGAGACATTGAAAGTAATAAAAAAGATCCTTTTGAAGAATTAATTACTGTCATTAATTACAAATTCAAAAAATAAATTGATATTAGATAAATACGTTTATTCCCTTTATTTATTCTCACCCTGACTTAGGTAGGTTAGGTTCTAAATGTGTCACAGAATCATCACAGAACACCCCACTTGAGTAGGCTAGGTTCTAAATGTGTCACAGAATCTACATAGAGCACCCCCACTTGAGTAGGCTAGGTTCGAAATGTGTCACAGAATCATCACAGAGTACCCCCACTTGAGTAGGCTAGGTTCTAAATGTGTCACAGAATCGACACAGAGCACCCCACTTGAGTAGGCTAGGTTCTAAATGTGTCACAGAATCTACATAGAGCACCCCCACTTGAGTAGGCTAGGTTCGAAATGTGTCACAGAATCGGCACAGCACCCCGACTTGAGTAGGTTAGGTTCGAAACGTCTGACAGAATCGACATAAAGACCACAAGACCACATCTTCTATACACTCTAGGGGTATGCCCCTAGAGTGTATAGAAAAATCGAGAAGCCAAAAGCTCGCGTGGAGGTCCTGAGTGGTCGGCAAGTTCGGCAAGTTTATCATGCGCACTTGATGTGCGGACAGGTTGTTCTGCAAGTAGGCCGCTGGTGGGCCTTTTTTGCGTGACCCTTGACACGTGTTGCTCGAACTTTATTAGGTTCTACAACACGCCGGTTTCCTCACGATGTTTTCCTTCACCGTTTTGAGAGTACTGGCATAGGTCCTGAGTGGTGCAGGAGAAGCGACGCTCAGGGGCGACCTAGTGAGAGTTCTGGCTGAGCCATTCCAGAGTCTAAACACGGGGGCACCCCGACTTGAATAGGTTAGATTCAAACTGAGTCTTAATTAAATCATGTTTAATTTTTAGTGACATTTTTTTTTTTTTTAGCTCTACTTTGACATATTAACATAATCACAGAGCACCAAACACGCTTTTGCTTACGAACATAATACTTAATTATTTATTGACATACCTACCATCCAATTTTTATTTTTTATTTTATTATGTACTTACCAAATTATTTTATTTCTTTTTTGCATGCTGAGTTAAACGGTGAAGTGTGTGAACTCAATCGGTCTTATTACAAAAACATGACTTAGTTATAAGATCTGTACTAAACCATACTTCAAGCAAACAATAAATCATTTCATTTCATTTCAAATCATTTCATTTCAAATCATATCATTTCATTTCATAGCTCTTTATTTTTTTTTGACTGGCCTCTCAGCTCAGTTGGTAGTAACTCTGCCTTCTGCGCCGTAGGTCGTTGGTTCGATTCCCACCGAGAACAAATATTTGTGTGGTGAACATAGATGTTTGTTCTCTGTCTGGGTGTTATATTGTATTCTATGTATATATTTACAAAAAAAAGGATATAAGTATTACATCAGCTATCTGGTTCCTTTAGTACAAGCTCTGCTTAGTTTGGGGCTAGATAGTGTTGTGTGGATCGTCCGCATTATTTATTTATCTATTGTTTACCACAAAAAATACATTAAACAATTAAATAAAACTATGCGCGACCTTATCGCTGAGAGCGATCTCTTCCAGGCAATCTTTGCATGGAAAGAAATAACGAATTGAAAGGCGATGTAGTCACATACGGAAAATTTAAAAAAGTGTAGATCTACAATACCTACTCACTATTAGGTACCTAATTAGATAGGTATTTACCTAAACTAACTACTTATCTAAAACTAAAATCCTAATACTTATTATAAGATTTTTGACGTGACAACGTCTTATAATTCGATGGATCCGGCTGTACGCACGAAAACACATGACTCATGCGGCGTTACCTCGCTCTGAGGCGTTCCATTTAAGGCTTGAAGTGCAAGTGAGAGCGCGGAACGAGCGACAAAGAGGCACGCACGGCCTCCGCGTTCGGCAGCGTTCGACATCTGTCTCTCTCCTACTTGAGTGAGCGATGCGTCCGCGTGGACAGCTGTGTGACGTTGTCACGTTCAACTATCGTCAGTAAACCGACTTTACAGACAACCGATTTTTTTTAAATATATATTTGTATAAACCACATGATATAAAAATTAAAATTGCAGATATACCACTTGACGCCCCCGACATGGACAAAGACAAAGAAGACCAAAGCGACACCGAGTCCATTAATGAGGAATCATTGAAAGATGCTGAAGTAGACCTCACGGACGACCAGAAGGAAGAACGGAGGATCATAGCAGAGGAGCTGAAGGAGGCTGGAAACTTTGCATTCAAAATAGCGGATTATGATTTGAGCATAGAAAAATACACCTCTGGTAAATAAATAATAAATTATAGTTTAAAAAACTAAAAAAAAACGCTTTTAAAACTAATTGAACTAAAAAATTTAAAATAAAACTGTAATAATCAATTGAAAAATTTATATTATTGTATAAATAAGCGTGGGGTGCTTTTTTATAATAACTTCAGATATAATAAACTATTGATAAAATATTTACAACAATCAAAATCAAGCCCCCCACGCTTTTTGTACAATAATATATTTTTTTCAATTGATTATTACAGTTTTATTTTTAACTTTTTAATAACAATTAGTTATAAAAGCGTTTTTTTTTTAGTTTTTTAATCTATAATTTATTTTTTACTTTTTAGTTATTTTTATTTTCATTTTTTTTTTCATATTATTGCGTTGTCATCGACCTTTGACAGGTGTGCAAAGTTTGAATCAAATCTGATCGTTCAAAGTAGGACAAAATCGACCTCAAAGAGGTCGGTTACATACATACAGGTGAAGCTAATAAAAGCGTTATAAAAATATATGCATCTCATCAAAATGTTCTAGAATAGAATGTTCATAAGCGTTCTAGAATGTTCTATAACATTTTAGAATGGCCGGGCAACAACGCCGTGCTTCGCTGTTAGTGACCTATAGTTAGTGAGCGCTGGTGGTCTAGTGGTAGCCCCGCCTTCCGATCTTAAGGTCGTGGGTTCAAATCCAGTCGTGTACCAATGAGTTTTTCTGCCCAAAAATTTATTAACACCATGCCAGTGCTCTCAAACGGTGAAGGAAAACATCGTGAGGAAACCGACATGTCGTAGAACCTAAAAAGTTCGAAAATATGTGCCAAGTGCACGAAAGAAAGCCTCTTTGAGGAGCACTTCAAATCCTTTCACCACACTTGGTTCGAAAGAATCGGTGACACGATAAGAAGAAGAAGTGACCTATAAATATATTGTATTCTTAGATGTACCTATTTAAAAAAAAATATATAAATGTCCTCTCAGCTCAGTTGGTAGTAGCTCTGCCTTCTGCGGCGTAGATCGTGGGTTCGATCCCTACCGAGAACAAATATTTGTGTGGTGAACACAGATGTTGGTTCTCTGTCTGGGTGTTGTATTGTATTCTAAGTATGTCTTTACAAAAAAAATGTATAAATGTATTATATCAGCTATCTGGTTCCCATAGTACGAGCTCTGCTTAGTTTGGGGCTAGATAGTGTTGTGTGAATTGTCTATAATATTTATTTATAAATAAAATATTTTTCAGGTTTACAGACATGTCCGTTGCAGTTCTCGAACCTTCGAGCGATACTGTACTGCAATAGAAGCGCCGCTCGTATGAAGCTACAGAAGTATGATAAGGCTATCAAGGACTGCAGTAAGGCGCTGGAATTCGACGACAAATATCTTAAAGCTTATATCAGGTACTAGCGGCCTGTCCCGGCTTCGCACGGGTGGACATTTATTTTTTAAACACACAAATATAATCGTTTGGCCACATAGTCAAGAGTACAATCAAATATTTGTGTTGCGAACACAGATGTTTGTTTGTTCTCTGTCTGGGTGTTATATTGTATTCTAACTATGTATCTAAAAACAAAATGTATGTAAGTATCATACCAGCTATCTGGTTCCCATAGTACAAGCTCTGCTTAATTTGGGGCTAGATAGTGTTGTGTTAATTGTCCAGTAAATTTATTTACATCGCGGTCATATATGACAGCATTTCGCTGATCGCCACCGTAGAATGTTTAGATGTGCGCTTTTTCATAGAAAGTTTAAACCGCTGCACCCTGTTTGGGGTTAAATTACTTTTTATTTTATTTTTTTGTTTATTTTAGTTTATTGGTGGTTGGTTCTCTAATATCCACTATAACTTACCATGTCGATGCAATGTAGGTCTGGAGCCTAATTCTCGGGCCGACCGAGATTTTCAATGACCCATAAATACACATTGGCATTACACAACCCCGCACTTTTTCTACGTTTTCCGTATATCGTAGCTGTCGAGGCTTCTACGATGAGGTCGTCGATGAATTACTCAAGGAAATCATCCATTCTCTCTTCGAAAAGAAGCAATAAAATAAAATTGCAAAATGATCCGAGGTGAGCCGAGAATTAGGCTCCCATTACTGTAACATACATACATACATACATAAAATCACGCCTTATTCCTATGGGGGTAGGCAGAGATCACGGATTTCCACTTGCTACGATCCTGACACACCTCTTTCGCTTCATTCACTCTCATAACATTCTTCATACATGCTCGTCGGTTTAGGGTACTCCTAACCTGGCCTTTCTCTAAAACGTCTGCGATCTGATCGAGATACATGCGCCTAGGTCGTTACTGTAACGATATAAAATAAAAATCTTTGTTTCCCTATTTCCAGGAGAGCACAGTCATACGAAGCTACAGAAAAATTCGACGAGAGTCTAGCAGACTACCAGAAGATTCTAGAACTGGATCCGTCGCACGCAGACGCCCACAAAGCGTCTGTCAGACTCCCGCCGTTAATCGAGGAAAAGAATGAGAAACTTAAACAAGAAATGTTTGGGAAACTAAAAGATTTAGGGAACATGATATTAAAGCCGTTTGGACTGTCAACAAGCAACTTTCAAATGGAGCAAGACCCAGAGTCTAAGGGATATAAAATTAATTTTAAGCAATAGTCCAATTATAAATATTTAATAGCTGTTTTGTTTATTTTTGACCCGTAAATCAAACTTATTATACTATAGGTACTTATTTTAGGTATCTATTTTTATAATTTACATGGCTGTCTGCTAGCCACAGAACTCATTCTACTCGAGGGTAGAACGTAGAACACAGTCCATACAAAAAAAGGAGGGAACGTGAATTCTATGTTACGCAAAAAATATTTTACCAATAGATGGTGTTGTTTTTTTTGACGTGACAACGTCTTATAATTCGATGGAGCCGGCTGCACGCATGAAAAAACATGACTCATGCGGTGTTACCTCGCTCTGAGGCGTTCCATTTAAGGGTTGAAGTGCAAGCGAGAGCGCGTAACGAGCGACAAAGAGGCACGATCGGCCTCAGCGTTCGACATCTATCTCTCTCCTACTTGAGTGAGCGATGCGTCCGCGTGGACAGCTGTATGACGTTGTCACGTTCAACTATCGACAGTAAACCGACTTTACAGACAATCGATTTTTCAATAGTTCATGGGTTACAATATTTAACCGATAGATGGCGTTGATTTATTTCAAAGTTGCATCCCATGTGGTAGTCCTCCACTCCCCAACCAAAGCCGACGGCCTGCAGCTAGTTCGTCATTGAAGATGCCTTACAGAACTTCTAGGGATGCGAACGTAGGTAGATTCCTGTTGCCACGTTGGTCGCCAGTTCCTGAAGGAAGGAAGGTCCCAAGAAGTAAATTCTTTACAACAGCAAAGAGTTTCAATGCAGGAATCAGTAGCGGATTTGCAGCTTAGACAATCAGATTTGCAGTCTTGGCCGCCCTAGGCTTTAGGCCATGTGCCGCCCCTTCTCAGTACCCATCATAATAGATAGACTATAGAAACATAATGGATTTACCTAATGCCAACTTTTATCTAAATCGAAAATCGATAAAATTCTTCTTCTTTTCCTAAATAAATCCAAAAAAAAGTGATTTAGGAATATACATACTCGTAATAATATGTTGCATTGCGGTTCGGTCCGCTGGCGCCCCGTAATAATGTGCAGCCTTTTAAATATTTAGGTACTTTGCATTTGATATTATGTCTTGCTATCAACGATTTTTTTGTCACGATTTGCCGCCCCTAATATCTGCCGCTCTATAGGCCCGGGCTTCGGGCCTAGCACTGGCGGGAATGGTGTAGTTTCTATTAAAAATAACTCCAAACTATTATGATTGAAACTCCTTTCGAATATAAGGACCTAGAACAAAAACTAAAGTTTTGAATATCTTTCAAAATAAAGAACAATGATTCCCAAAATGACTGACATCTTTTAGAATAATTTATTTAAGTTTTATTTTTATCTCCTAAAAATTCTGAATGTTTTTACACGAATTTAAAATTCTAGTGAGTCTATAAATGATTTTTCTATTTGGATAACACAAAAGGTAAGATTTTTATGTCGAATTAGTTTGACCCAACTCTTAGTAAGATATTAGTCGTTAGGCCTCCGTAAGTGGGCTATACGAACCGTAGTTTGTTGCCTGTTCTTCTAGGCTTGGTCGCGTGGAACTGGCACCTAGACTCACCTAGCTTTAAGGCGTTTCGAAGTGATTCTTGTAATTCAACTGAATAAACACACTTGAGTTTGATTTTTTGATTTTAACGACCTCAACCTCTGCAGTATGGACGCCCTCTAGTCCTCAGATGAAGATATATTATACCATGGCGGTCCCTTAGCAAAAACATCGAACCTGCATACCAATTACCTACAGCGGTAAAAAAAGTAAACAGGCGTTTGCATCTAGATGATTTAAATAGCGTCAGGGGCAACTGGTGATTACTCAATCCCTACTTGCGGGACACTATAAATATTGACAATCCACTCAACACTATCTAGCCCCAAACTAAGCAGAGCTTGTACTATGGGAGCCAGATAGCTGATAAAAAACATTTTTTTTTGTAAAATACACAAGTACTAAGAATACAATATAACACCCAGACAGAGAACAAACATCTGCGTTCACCACACAAATATTTGTTCTCGGTAGGGATCGAACCCACGACCTACGGCGCAGAAGGCAGAGCTACTACCAACCGAGCTGAGAGGCCGGGCTAGGTAGTGCCTGGACAGGATTTTAGATGGAATAGATTCCAGTTTAGATACTTCGACGGATTATTCTGTTCGGAAATTGCTTAGTCAGCTCCAAACGTATTGGCCATGTCTTTCCTGTGGATTAGGCCGACTAAGCTGTCAGGATGGTATAGGTGCTGGGCAAGCCTATTCCATCTAAAATCCTGTCCCAGGCACTAAATGCCTAATGCAATGTGCGTACTTGCCTGTTTTCTTTATCTTGTTTGCATGCGGGTTTTTCTGGCGAAGTGTGTGAATCTGTATTTGCATATTTTATTTAGGATCTAAAATGTAGGTGCCATGCTTCAAGCAGATCAATTATTTCATTTCATTTCTTTAAAAAACCCCACTTTAGCGTGACGCAAGTAGGACTTGAGTAATCAGTTGCCCCTGACGCTATACAGGGTTATTCATTATTAGCTGCAAATACTCAGGAATTAGGTTCAACAAATAAAATAAAAAATATTAATGAAATGATTTTTTTTTAAGTTTTGATTTAAGTTTTTGTATCAATATTTTTTTTTAATTTCTTTACGGCTATTGCCATAATGATTGCCATGGAGAACAGGACGATGACCCACCCAGGCGGTGACTAAACGCAGAGTGTCGCTCACGGCACGCGGGCGCGGATCAAAGGTCAAAATAGGTCAGGCGCCAAGTCATAAATATTTTTTATTTTATTTGTTAAACCTAATTCCTGAGTATTTGCAGCTAATTATGAATAACCCTGTATATATCATCTACAATAGATGCAAAAGCTTGTTTTAATTCGCTAAGGAGCTACTTATTTATTACAATACTTGTCTACCCTCAGGAATCACACAATGGCTAGATGTCGAAAACGAAAGTAAGTCAAACTAACATGATCAATCAAACACTATCTGGCCCCGAACTAAGCAGAGCTTGTACTATACGGGAACCAGATAGCTTAGAATACAATGTGCAAGACAGAGAACAAACATCTACGTTTACGACACAAATATTTGTTCTGTGTGGGGATCGAACCCACACCCTCTAGCGCAGATAGCAGAGCTACCTACTACAAACTGAGCTGTTAAAGCTATCGCGATATAGATAGAAAGATGAAAGAAGATAGAAATATTTTTTTTCTGTGCAATAGGTACTTAATTATTATACCTATTGCGCAGAAAAAAATTATAAGAGTACTTACTTATAACAACCTAAAACTATTTGTCTACTACAATGGGCAGTCTTATCGCTAAACAGCGATCTCTACCAGTCTCTAGAGACCCTAAGGCCGGTATTCAAAAACAGTGCTTGAGTCGTGAGTTGAACCTCAAGCTGAGATTGCTTGAGGTTCAACAAGCATAGATTTTATGATAGTCTCCATTGAATGCTATCCCATGCCTATTTCTGCCGTGAAGCAGCATCGCTGTGTTACCCATTGCAGGGTGTGGGTGAAATTACTGGCACGTGGGGTTGCTTCAAGTTGATGGACGCAGGGAAGTGCATCGTAAGGCACGTTCCTGATGTACGTGACCTATGTTTTTAGAAATAGAAATGTTTTTATTCAGAACAATGTTACTTTGTGCGAATTAAAAGCTAAACGATGAAACTGCGAAAGTTATACAATTGTGATGCAATCTCAACGCCCACCTCCTTAACCTATGAGTATAACCCCCGAATACTGAAACGCAACTCAGATTTAGGCACGTCTCAAGCGACGGATATATTTTGACAGTTTTCAATGAAAATCTGTCAAATATTCGTCGCTTGAGACGTGCTTAAATCTGAGTTGCGTTTCAGTATTCGGGGGTTAGTTCTGCTATTTAATACAATACAATGAAATGATTGGTTGCTTGTGTGTGGATGTAAGAGGAGGCAATCAGAGGCGTATTTAAAGATTTGGCGCCCCGGGCCTAAAAAATATGCCGCCCCATAAATTTTCGGAAAAAAAGTTTTTTTTTAAAGCAAATTTCGGCTCGTTTTCAAAAACGTTAATACAGGTATAGAACGTGAAACATTAGGTAGGTACCTACAAATAAATAAATAAATATTATTATTATTATACAGACAGTGAAGTCCAAAGAAACAATCTGATAATCCCATACGAATGTTCCCCGATTTGTTTTATATATCGAGCTTTTTATTTATATTTACGATTTACATTTTAATAGTATGAGTAGCGGCACGTAACTTTAGCGCTGACCGTTATTAGTATTACGCAGATGTCAAAATTAAGGTACTTATGGGGGGCTAGCGGGATCAAGGGCAGGCGTGCGTAGCGCCGATTGGCTCTCCGCTCGAGTTCCCCTCCCCACACCGATACCACACCCCGTGCACATACAGTGTACAGTCGCGTTCTCAATAATTGTATTGTTATTGACTGACAATAAGTTTTTCTTTTTCTACTCCCCATAAACTTGTCAAAAATTTATGTCTTAGGTACCTACTATAAATGTTTGGACATCTTACTATTTAACATTACATTAAAATCATGTCATTATAATTATTTAGCTAATTAGTCCATTGAAATCTTATACCTTTGAACGAGAAAATCTTGTATATATATATATATATATTTAGGATCTCGGAAACTGAGCCAACGATTTTCATGAAATTATGTATACAGGGGTTTTCGGGGACGATAAAACGATCTAGCTAGGATTCATTTTTAGAAAATGTCCCCTTAATCGTAAAGTAAATAATCAACTTTATCATAAAATCATAACTCCTAGCGCCATCTGTTGATTAAGTCA
This sequence comes from Thera britannica, assembly GCA_939531255.2. Classification (NCBI taxonomy): domain Eukaryota; kingdom Metazoa; phylum Arthropoda; class Insecta; order Lepidoptera; family Geometridae; genus Thera; species Thera britannica. The sequence continues at coordinate 21,920,816 of OW618041.2, read as the reverse complement.
TGAGTTAGTGGGACAGAGAACGCCATCTATTGACGAGTAGTGGAGTTTATTATTATGTCGGTAAGATCGAAAAATATTAATATTTAATCAGTATGTAAGTAATTAGTATTTAAATATAATTCACAACAACAGTTTACCAAAAAAAAAATATGTTCATATAACTTTTTGCCTTAAATTTAAAATTAAAGAAGTTATAAGCAAAAAGGGGAGAAATTTAGTTTAGAAATTTTCTCACTTTTTTGCTTATAGCTTCTTAAATAATAATAATAGTCGTAGCAGGTAGATATGATATGATATCTATCTATCTATCTATCTAAGAAAAAGAGTTAGCAATTAAAAAATGTAAAGCTTATGTAACATTTCAATTTACTAAATAATTATTTAAAGTTATAATTGTACTGCGTGCGCGACAGTACACATGCGCAGCTATCCCCTCCGCGTATCGCTCAGCGCTAGACTTACGTGCCACTAGCCACTAGCCCACCCGCGACCGCGCCGCCCCGGCTGCTTCACGAGAAACGAAAGTCGAAGCATCCCGACTAGTCCCGAGTCACTCACGAGCGACAGAGTACGCCTCGCCCCGCTCTCGCCCGCGCCCGTTGACTGGCCACAGGCCGGCCGCCCCGTTAAAATTAACGTTATTTTTATGTGTTTCATCTTTTGTTCGTTCGTTCGACGAACGAGGTTAGTTTTGGTTAGTAGGCTTTTTAACAATTTTAAGTCAGCTATATTCAGGGTCGTGGGGCGGCAATGGCTTAGACTGGCACAGGATCAAGGTAGAAGGCACTAAGGGAGACCTATACCCAGCAGTGGGTGAAGTCGGGCTGTGGATGAAGATGATGATGATGTAAAGTAAAAAAAGGCACACGAATCTGAACGAGGGGCGGCTTGCGCCGCCCCTCGCAGCCTGCCGCCCCGGGCCATGGCCCTCTTGGCCTAAGGGTAAATACGCCCCTGGAGGCAATGCTTTATTATAGGCAATGGTTACCGCTTAACATCAGGTGGGTCATATGCTTGTTCCATCAGCTAAGTTGTCTAAAATTGGCCTTAGTTGAACACACACTGACTAAATGTTATTTCTTCCACAGAATGTGCCGAACGTAAGTTTTTATATAATTTTATGATTAAGTGGTAATTTCACCCGGCAGGGTTCGCTTTGACCTGCGCTCCGTTGTTATGTAAGTTGCCTATTTTAAATTAGTTATTTTTTCCTTAAAACTCTTAAAAGTAGTAGGTACAATGTGTCCTTAATGCTAATCTTGTCACTGGTCGACCCAGTCAGTTTTTAGGGTTCCGTAGCCAAATGTAATCTCATTATAAGTGAACATTTTATGTTTTATGAGAAATAAATGTCTTTAAACCTAAATGGCAAAAACGGAACCCTTATAGATTCGTCATGTCTGTCTGTCTGTCCGTCCGTATGTTAGCCATTTTTCTCCGAAACCATAAGAGCTAGAGTGATGAAACTTGGCGAGTAGATGTATTCTGTGAACCGCATTAAGATTTTTACACAAAAATAGAAAAAAAAATTTTTTTCATCGAACCCATACGTTTGGGGTATCTATGAATAGGTCTTCAAAAATGATGTTGAGGTGTTTAATATCGTTTTTTTCTAAACTGAATAGTTTGCGCGAGAGACACTTCCAAAGTGGAAAAAAGTTGGTCCTCCCCCTCTAACTTCTAAAATAAGAGAATGATAAAACTAAAAAAAATATATGTTGTACATTACTATGCAAAATTTCAACGATATTTGGTTTGAACGAGATCTAGTCAGTAGTTTTTTTTATACGTCATAAATGGAAAACCGCAATTTACCTTTCGACGAACTACAAGAACAACAACTACAAGAATATTATGGTACTTGATGCTACGGAACCCTTCATGGGCGAGTCCGACTCGCACTTGGCCGCTTTTTTTTATATTGTATGGTATCCAACTGAAGTTCATTTCGGCGTTACGCAATTCCAAAATACGAATTTCCATCAAATTCCATTCATTCACTATATAGGTTTGAATTTCGGTATGGTGGTGTTGCTTATGTCAGATAGTTTTAGAATACAAAAGTGACAGTTAAAGTCTAGGCTAGGTTACAAATGACAAAAATGAAGCTGATGTCGATTACGAGTTGACTTAGGGGGGATTTCACCGTTAACACGTTAAGTGCGAAGCGAGGCCTAAATCACCCCTGATGCAACTTTCCTGTGGTGCGGCAAGCAAAAAAGTGAATTTCTCTGTCGTGCGAATGGCATAGCTTTGGTTTGGTCCAGTGTAGGAAAGAGATAAATATATATTTGAGATCACTAATGGTTCCGGACTCGGTGGTGTACCTACCTTGGTACCGGATGTCTTAGGCCTCGTGCCGCACTGAATTAATATAATTTTAATGCAGTGCGGAACGAGGCTAAAACGTCCCATATCCCCCCTGACCTCGTACCGCACTCAACGCGAGCTTCCCGCGACCAGTGTTGTGCATCACGTCGATTACACATAAATTCACACTCATAAATAAGTACAACATATTGAGATTTTTATATAAAAAGTATATTGATACTGATTTTTTAATGTTAATTCAAGTTCTAATAATTGTATTTTTAAAGCCCGAGGCAGAATAAATAGGACAGTTTCTTTTCTACTTCTGGTTGCCTTTTTTAGGGTTCCGTAGCCAAATGGCAAAAACGGAACCCTTATAGATTCGTCATGTCTGTCTGTCTGTCTGTCTGTCTGTCTGTCCGTCCGTATGTCACAGCCATTTTTCTCCGAAACCGTAAGAGCTAGACTGATGAAACTTGGCAAGTAGATGTATTCTATGAACCGCATTAAGATTTTTACATAAAAATAAAAAAAAAACTATAAATTTCGGGGGTCCCCATACTTGAAACTGAAACTCAAAAATTTTTTTTTCATCGAACCCATACGTGTGGGGTATCTATGAATAGGTCTTCAAAAATGATGTTGAGGTTTCTAATATCGTTTTTTTCTAAACTGAATAGTTTGCGCGAGAGACACTTCCAAAGTGGAAAAAAGTTGGTCCCCCCCCCCTCTAACTTCTAAAGTAAGAGAATGATAATACTAAAAAAAATATATGTTGTACATTACTATGCAAACTTTCAACGATATTTGGTTTGAACGAGATCTAGTCAGTAGTTTTTTTTTATACGTCATAAACCGTAAACCACAATTTACCTTTCGACGAACTACAAGAACCTTAAGATTTTTATAATGTCCCAAAAGTTAAGAGCCAAGCGGGACAGTCCCTAAGAGTTATTCGTCGAGTGTGATTAGGATCCGATGGCGCAGTGGTCAGCGCAGCCCCGTACCGAGGGGAAGGTCGCGGGTTCAAATCCCGCTCGGCTCTTAACTTTTGGGACATTATAAAAATCTTTGTGATTTCTTTAAGTGTAGTAAACACTATAAAATTAATAAAAAAAAAAATACAAGAACCTTATTATGTTACATCAAGTAACATAATATAAAGGTTCTTGTAGTTCGTCGTGCTACAGAACCCTTCATGGGCGAGTCCGACTCGCACTTGGCCGCTTTTTTATTTTCTATTCTGTGAACCGCATTAAGATTTTCATATACAAATAGAAAGATAAACCTTATGCATAAACCGTAATCCATTATTTTCCAATAATAAGTCTGTAATAGGTGCCTCTTAATGGTATAGAATGGAACGCTTCGTGCGCGAGTCCGACTCGCACTTGGCCGGTTTTATTTTCTTTATGGCGCTTTCAAGCACAATTTAGATTATTTAAAAAAAAATGTCGAGGGCGTAGGTGGAGAATTAGATAACTAGCACTTTTTTCAAAATCGACTTTATTGCATTTTCTTAGAGTCTAAAGTAGGCTGCATCGTTTGGTCTGACTCACGTTCAAATATCGCTATCCGTCACATAAATAAACAAAAACATAGAAAAATTCGCAGAAATGCATAATACAAAATAGTCAAAAAAAATATGAGGAAGAAGAAAACAACTGACATAAAAAATGCATAATTTTACCGAAATGCAGATTTGCTATCGAATAAAATGGATAAAGTGAGTTGTTCATTTTTACCTCGACGCAAAAGTTTGATGTGAAGAAAATGTGTTGTGTTAAAAATGAACAAGTCTTTTTGTCATTTTTTTCTTATTGTATATTGTTTGTCGGCGCTCAATTAAGTACTTAACTCATGTTGGAACCAAAACGTTCGGTACGAATGGGTGGTATACTAACCTGGTATGGATGGTAATGGGCCGTGCGTCTGTTAGTCCTATGGAGGAAAGGAGATGGCGGTATGAGATCATGAAGTTCCCGGGCACATTCTCCAAAATGCAGCCTATAGAATATTGATAAGCAAGCAACTTAACGACGGTGTTCCAGACTCTGGATCTTTGTCTTCGCCCTGTTTAGGATGCCAAGCTTCATGGAGGCTGTTTTAGCCCTAGACTCGATGTACGAGCCAAAGTTGAGAGCAGGCGTAAGCGAAGCACCGAAGAGTTCTAGGTGATTCTGTATCTCTATAGGTACATTTCGGAAAACAGGGCCCTGTAGAAGTCGACTTTTCTTTGCTGAAAAAAGGCAGGCTTGCGTTTTCGATGCGTTGAATTTGACCAAATTGGCGTCGCCCCAGTCAGACACCAACTTGAGTTTCAAATTCAAGCGCTGCAGCATTGCCTCTCTCTCTTGCTGAACCACATTCTGTTTGGCCTGAGTACTGGAAGCATATCTTTCCACAACTGTGCTGTCGTCTGCATATCCCATGATACCGGGTATGAGCAAGTCGTTTATGTGCAGCAAAAACAGTGTGGCAGATAGTACTGACCCCTGAGGTACACCGGCGTTAATATCCAATTGATCCAACGAGCAGCCATCGATGACCACTCGAATAGATCGTTCCCTCAGAAAGTCTGCAAGCCAAGAACAGAAATGGGCTGCAAGTCCGTATGCTGAAAGCTTGCCAATAAGGTTAGCGAGCCAGACCCCGTCAAATGTCAAGCGAAACCGCCAGTGCTTTACCACATTTCTCTATGGCTTCACTCCAAAGGTGCGTTGCATACACAAGAAGATCCCCAGTAGACCGGTTTTGTCGAAATCCGTACTGGCGGTCACTGAGGAGGTCATTGTCTTCAAGGTATGCAAGGAGCTTACCGTTCAGTACACATTCCATACATTTGCAAAGTATACAGGGTTATTCATAATTAGCTGCAAATACTCAGGAATTAGGTTCAACAAATAAAATAAAAAATATATATGTAATTATTTTTTTTTAATTTTGATTTAAGTTTTTGTATCAAAATTTTATTTTTATTAATTTTTTTACGGCTAATGCATAATGATCGCCATGGAGAACAGGACGATGACCCACCCAGGCGGTGACTGAACGCAGAGTGCCGCTCACGGCGCGCGGGCGTGGATCAAAGGTCAAAATAGGTCAGGCGCCAATGATTCCAAAGGATATTCTTTGTCGATTTTCTCGGGATTTTCATAACAAAACTTAAAAAAAATCATTTCATAAATATTTTTTATTTTATTTGTTGAACCTAATTCCTGAGTATTTGCAGCTAATTATGAATAACCCTGTAGAGGTGACCGAAATAGGCCAGTAGTTTGACGGGTCGACGCGACTACCTTTCTTAGGCACAGGCTGCACATTGGACAGCTTCCCTGACTTGGGGACTATACCAGTTTCAAGTGATAGGCGGAAAAGTCGCGTAAGAATTGGAGACACCTCAGGTGCGCAGGTTTTTAACACAATTGCTGGAATACCGTCCGGTCCACTGGCTTTGTTCACGTCAAGACAACGTAGCGTTTTGAGCACTTCCTTTTGCTGGATTCAAATTTCTGGCATCGATGATTCGCAACGAGGAAGGCTAGGAGTTTCGCCAGTAGTATTTAAACGTGAATTCTCCGCAAATTGAGTAACAAATAAATTTGCTTTCTCAATTGCGGTGTGAGCCAGTGATCCATCTGGTTTCAGCATTGGTGGAAGGGAAGAGCGGTTGAAGTTCGCTTCGATCGATTTAGCTAGTGACCAGAAAGCTTTACTTCCGGCGGGGTATGTGGCAAGCTTAGCTCCCATACGGCCTATAAGATCGAACCGTGACTTCCGTATCACCTTTTTGCAAGATTTGGCGGCTTTATTATAGGCTTTCTTCTTTTGCCACGTATCCGAAGCTTTGCCGTTTCGTGCATTAACCCAGGCAAGATAAGCCCCATGTTTCTCCGCTTCAGCGGGCGCACATGCTGGGCCAAACTATGGACGGGCACTCGTTGAAGGTGAAGCATCAGAGAATGGAATAAAGTATTCCATTGCTCTTTTGATCACCTCCGTAACGGCATTAGCACAAACTGTCGGATCGCTAGAAGAAAAGCAGGTTTGCCGCCAAGGATAAGACGCAAAGAAATGGTGCATCTCATCCCAGTCTGCTGACTTGTATCGCCATATTCGCCTACATCCTCTAGGAGAGGGATTGGGAGGCGAGTATGATGATACATACCTCAACACACAGTGATCTGAAGTGCCCTGAAAGGAGGTATCACTGACACGGTGTGACGATCTGGTTCATTTGTCAGCAGAAGATCCAGGCAGTTGGCTGTGTGGCTCTCAACGTCCGGTATCCTGGTTGCTTCACCAACTAACTGTGTGAGGTTAAGAGTGAGAGCGAGTTTATATGCCTCTACTCCAGCATGGTCTGTGATAGATAGGAGAGCTTATTTTGTTTCATATTTTTGTTTTCAGTAGAAGAGCCGGTATCTTTATATCAGTTTTATTTTATTAATTAGTTGTATTTAATTTTGAGTTTTATTTGTAAATTACCTGTGTTTTATTTGAAGCTTCACTAGTCCTTGTGTCGATAAAACCCAAGTTTTTTGCACAAATAATAAGATTGTATTTGGTGTCATAAGTAAATAATTTGGTGAATGTAGTTTATAGGATATGTAGTAAAATTAGATATCAGCACTTAGCGTGTGAATTTTGAACCTGATGTCATTTTTTAGAAGTGAAAGAACTGAACAACTGACATGATAAAGAAAATAACTACACCTAAGTTCCAAAACCTCAGAGAGGGGAAAATAGATAACTTTTTTTGGACTGTTTTCTCATTAATTAAAAGACCTGAGGTCTCAGTTATAGATTCAGAACATAAACATAAAAGTGCTGTATAACATATCAAAACACCGACAGTAAATTTTGTTCCACGTAAAAACTTATCGCGGTTTTTGTCGAAAAAAAACACTAAATCGACGTTTTCTCGCGATTTTGGTTTTGGCAGTTATCTAATTCTCCACCTACGCCCTCGATGTATCCTTTGATAGCTTTGTGTTGTTTTGCCAGGTTTTGCCCTTATAACGATCTAATTAGATATAATTGATCAAAATCGGTCAAGTCGTTGCGTAGTTAAGACAGTTTAAAAACGTCGATATTATTTTTCCCATCACTAATCGCAGCGAAAATTTGCCCTATTTCAGTGCGTAACGAGGTGTATAAGATCCCATATTTTGTTTTGCTAATAATTCCTAAACTAGCCATCAGATCCCGGGGCGACGGTGGATTAGGGTTCATCAATTCACTGTCTATATCAATAAGGACCAAAATTCTCATTTATCTTTGATTTCGCGCCAGAAAATGGATTTTAGTCTGTAAAAGGAGGTGGGGTCTAATAGACCGCGTTTCGCTCTAACGTCTGGTCACGGTACGGGCCGATTATACCTCGTGCCGCAGGAACGGAAAGTATGCAAAAATTGGTGCCGCAGCTAACGTGTTAAACGCGTTTAACTAAACTCGTTTATATGTACGTACACAAAAGAAATGCAACGACATTGACAGGTCTTTAAGCGCGTTTAGAGAAAAATGTACCAACTGAATGCTTAAGCGAGTTTAAACGTCAGTAGAACGCGTTCAATTTCAACGGTGAAATTGGACCTTAGGCCTGAAACACACACAAGCGACGTAAAGCTATCTGCAGACCGTTGTGAACGATCTGGAGATAGGTCAACTGATATACTTCACTAGGTTAAGTTTATATCATTGTATAAGTATACTTACTTTTGACTGCCGGTTTACAAAACTAACTTACATAAAGTAAATCCGTAATTGGCCGTAAGACTAGCATAAGATCATTATTGTACTACTTTAAGGGCTGTGGATTTTGTAAAATAAATAAAATAAAAAAAATAAAAATAAAAGGCAGCTGGCGTGGAACAGGCGTGGCGCAGGCGTGCGCTGCGCCGCTTCAAAACGATTTCATTCAAAATGTATGCAGGCGACGTTTTTGAATTATACTGAAGCGACGCGGCGCAGGCAACGAAACGGCGTGTCTGCGGTCACCTGCTGTTGAAAACGTTCTATAATAAACCTGCGCCACGCCTGTTCCACGCCACGTCGCGTCGCTTGTGTATGTTTTAGGCAATAGACAATAAGGCCTCTGCAGTTGACTTATATAAGTTGTCGAAGATCATGATCATACATAGGTATTTCTCGTATCTCCCAGACGTTGCCGCTCTCGTCGCGGCAGGTTCAAGCGCTGCCGCTCGGGCGACCGGCGTTACCGCGTGCGGCAATCCAGCTGCCGCCGTCGGCGAAGGCGCTGTGGAAGATCTCGACGGAGGCGCAGCTGCGGCAGAAGACCGAGGTTTGACAGCTCTCTTAGCTCAGAACCAGCCCTAACAGCTCAGTGAGAACAGTCACAGTTCAGTACCAGCCCTTGCAGTTCAGTGACAGCCCTCACAGCTCAGTGACAGTCCTCACAGCATAATAACAGCCCTCACAGCTCAGTGACAGCCCTCACAGCTCAGTGACAGTCCTCACAGCATAATAACAGCCCTCACAGCTCAGTGACAGCCCTCACAGCTCAGTGACAGTCCTCACAGCATAGTAACAGCCCTCACAGCTCAGTGACAGCCCTCACAGCTCAGTGACAGTCTTCACAGCATAGTAACAGCCCTCACAGCTCAGTGACAGCCCTCACAGCTCAGTGACAGTCTTCACAGCATAGTAACAGCCCTCACAGCTCAGTGGCAGCCCTCACAGCTCAGTGACAGTCTTCACAGCATAGTAACAGCCCTCACAGCTCAGTGACAGCCCTCACAGCTCAGTGACAGTCTTCACAGCATAGTAACAGCCCTCACAGCTCAGTGGCAGCCCTCACAGCTCAGTGACAGTCCTCACAGCATAGTATCAGCCCTCACAGCTCAGTTATAGTTTTTAGTTGACAGTAGGTGTTTATTTATTATATTTTAGTTATAGGGCTAAATATAATTATTGTGTTATGTTGTCAGACATCTTTGGCGTTGCCGCTCGCGATCTGGCTCGTTCAAGGTCTGTCGGAAGTGCGACAAACGTTACAAAGTGCGCCGGTCGCGGTCGCGTCGCCGTCGCCGCTAGCGCGGACATACTGGCTGTTGTGATGTGAGTAATCATCATTTAACATCAGGTGAGATTGCGGTGAAACGTTAGCCTCTATGTAAAAAAAACAATAAGGACGCTAAAATGTTGTTGAAGTTGATTGACGTAGGGCATACGTGTGCCCTGTTTGGGAATTGAATCTTACTATCGATATGGATAAAAATTTTACTTATGAATGCAATTACGAACCCGTAATAAGTTTTCTAACCTAGTTGTATCCACAAAGATACGTTGCCAAAAGCCCATTGAAATACTGCATAACTCAGCCGTATCCAGAGAGATACAATGCCAAATGCTTAACAAAATGTTTCATGGTATCGATACTCAATAACTTGGCCAAGTGTGAGTCGAACCACGTATAATTTAGGATGCCTAACTAGGTATGATACCTAATTTTATAAAATTTATAATACCTAATTTTATTTATTGACTTGGTTATGGCTTTGTTTTTTTTTAATATTGAAATCATAAAAACAGCTCCTGTTTTTCTTCAGGCACATTTCATTGAAGCTTACATGTCACGCAAGAAATACCAGCCTACCCAGTTTTGCACAAACAACATCAACTTTTTTCTTCAAAAATTGTTAGGTGGGCTATTCCGTCATACCTTATAAAATTATATTGATAAGGCTATCAACAGACCGAGGTACAACTGGTCTATGTATTTTCTGGTACATCATTTCTGTGCACTAATTCTTTAGAAGTCACTGACAAACAAATTTGGCATAGGATTTTTTTCAGAGCCTATGTTTTCTTCAAGCCTTTTTGCACACAATACCTTCAGTATCTAAGTATCCAAGCATTATTTATACTGATATCTAGAATCTGGGCAAAAATCTCCATGTCCCACTTTCAAGTCCTAAAGAAGTAGTGCACAGAAATGATGTGCCAGGTTAAGGCAGAAAATACATAGACCAGTTATGCCTAGGCCTACTGATGGTCTCATCAATATAATTTAATAAGGTACTACGGCATAGGCTACCTGCCAATTTTTGAAGAAAAAGGTTGATGTTGTTTGTGCAAAACTGGGCAGGCCAATATTTCTTGCGTCAAATGTAAGATTCGTTTGTGCTTAACGAAAAACAGGAACTGTTTTTATGAATACCATATTAAAAAATGAAGATTTAAAGACTAAACCCATATTTTACCAATTGTTTTACTATTATTTTCAATTACCTAATTTGGCAATGTGTCCGTACGGATACAGTGTCAAAAGACCATAGGTACTTCTACTAGTATTTGGCTATGTGCATTGTAGGATACATAGGATTTTCGCAAAGTTACAGCATTTATATATTTTTTTATATTTTTTCAGGCTTCTTTATGTGTTATTAAATAGGTATATTGAGTTTTTTTTACTGAAATCGAAAAAAAGTAATCTTGCCAAATTAAGGGTTATACTGTCATAACAGTGACATACAGTACAGGGGGAGTGTGGAGGGGAGGTGCGAGGGGAGTGTGGAGGGGAGTACGGAGGGGAGTGTGGAGGGGAGGTGCGAGGGATGCGGGGGATTGAGTTCAGCCTCACGTGCCAGTATTCCCCCACACCCTTCAAACCTGTACACAGCGATGTTGCTTCACGGCAGCAATAGGCATGGTGGTAGTACGCACCCCCTCGAGACACACACAGAGCTCTACTACTGCCAACTTGGACCTCTTACCATTTAGTACAATGTATGTTTGTGCTAATTGTTTTATTTGTTTCAGATGGCGTTGCGTCTGTGTTTTGCTTCCGCATGTGTTTTTGAGAAATTTTGAGTGTACATCTTTCAATAAATATTTTTATCTATTTCTTGTTTTATTGTTATGTATCGATCCCAAATATTTGTGTGGTGAACACAGATGTTTGTTCTCTGTCTGGGTGTTATGTATTCTATAATAAAGAAATGTTTAGTGACTCAATAATAATAAATAGGTTTCATAAATAATAATTCTTAGTATGTATTTGCAACAAAAAAAAACGGTTGTCTGTAAAGTCGGTTTACTGACGATAGTTGAACGTGCCAACGTCATACAGCTGTTCACGCGGACGCATCGCTCACTCAAGTAGGAGAGAGACAGATGTCGAACGCTGCCGAACGCGGAGGCCGTGCGTGCCTTTTTGTCGCTCGTTCCGCGCTCTCGCTTGCACTTCAAGCCTTCAATGGAACGCCTCAGAGCGAGGTAACGCCGCATGACGTCATGTTTTTTCATGCGTGCAGCCGGCTCCATCGAATTATAAGACGTCACGACAAAAAAATGTAGTAAGCGTTACCTGTATCAGTTCTGTTTTCACTAATACAAGTTCTGCTTAGTTTGAGGCTAGAAGTGTTGTGTTGAAGGTACTCAATATTTTTTTAATGTACTAGCAGCCGCCTGCGGCTTTGCTCTCCCCGTTCTCGTTTTTTTCGGCATAAAAAGTAACCTCACCAATTATTAGCTAAATCGATCCAACCGTTCACGCGTGATGGCGTGACCTAAATAGGTAAGTACCTATTCTGGCGTGGCCTAAGGAAATAGCCGTTTACTCCCACCTGTTCTGTTGAGTAGTTCTGTTGACAGACTACCTATTCTTTTTTATAATATATGACAAGATATAAGTTACAAGATTTATTTTTTTAAACTTATTTTTTGTATAATAAGAGTTGTTTCACCTCACGGCGAATAAAACTAATAAATAAATAAAAATAAATATTGCGGACAATCCACACATCACTATCTAGCCCCAAACTAAGCAGAGCTTGTACTATGGGAACCAGATAGCTGATATAATACTTTTTTTTGTAAACATAGAATACAATATAACACCCAGACAGAGAACAAATATCTGTATTCACCACACAAACATTTGTTCTCGATGGGGATCGAACCCACGACCTACAGCGCAGAAGGCAGAGCTACTACCAACTGAGCTGAGAGGCCAGCCAAATAAAATAAAACGAATATTTATTAAAGAAAAGTTTATTATTATCTAAAAATAAAAACTGTAGCTACTTAAACGGTACACCAATACTACTGATTACTCGTACTATCTTTTAATAGACAAAGAATTAAAAAAACATTGCGATGAATTTATTTGAGTTTCTAAAATTACGCATCGCGTCTAGGCTTGGTCGCGTGAAACTGGCACCTAGACTAACCAAGCTTTAAGACCTTTCAAAGTGATCCTGGTGATACAAAAAAGAAAAAAATTTAATACTCAATAAAAATTGACTGCATTGGAACTTAAATCTAGGACTTCAAGTCTGTTCTTCCACTTGAGGGTCTGCGGATACTCGCTATATGAAACTTGAACCGGGGATTCACAGATACTGACTATCCGATCGAAATGGTGGGATTTTTTTAATTATTACTATAAAAAAAACAAAAAAATCTAGAATCTAATGGCTACTCGTAAAAATATGTCAAAAGATAATCTATTGCTATCTCTTACTTCTGGGTACTGACAAACAGTGACAGAGCTAACTATAAGCAATGATTCAATTTAAATTTGGATTCGTTTTCTGTCATTTTGGGAAGTCACATAGCTTTTTCATTTTAACTGTTTTTCTAGTGTTATTTTGAGTTTTGATGTGTAATTTCGGTGATGTTTTAACCAACATTACTTGAGGTCTTAGCTCAAAGTGTGAGCCGTCGTGATCCTGATTTGATCAAAAATGTTTCCGATGGTTTTGAAGAAAACCGCCATCTTTTTCTTTAAAGCCAACTTGTCTATTGACTCACTTGACTAAAAACTTTTTTACTTATACCTGACACGATATTGGAAAAATTGTTCCAAAATCGACAAATGCTATGTAATTAATTATGAAGAAGAATAAGAAAATTTAAATTGCGTTTCTAATAATAGGTTGTTAATTATTTATGGGTGAGTTTTAACCCCTATGGACGCTTGTGGCCTTACTTATTGGTTACTTAGGTTTTAAGACATTGCTTATAGTTAGCCTTGTCACAAGAAAAGACACCGATTACTTTTAAGAAACACTTATAGGTATGGATAATTGTTTGCGACTGGGACATAAAGGGAGTATTCTTGCCCAGAATATTTTACAATAATTCAAACTCGACCTCAAAATCACACCTCACACAGCCTTTGAAAACCAGGTACTTAGTTGATGATAATTCTAGCCATAGCCGAAAGAATGACCAGAGACAACATAGAATAGAGTCCCGAAGCCAAACCCCCCACACCCCCCGTACAAGTATCCAAATGCTTGAAGAGTTCTATATAGTTTCTTGCTGGTTCATGGGTGGTATCAGCAGTGGGTTCAGTCAAGCCTATCGTGGAATCCTTGAAGAGAAGGTCGTTGGTTCCATCGAAGGCGGAGTACAGCTCGAGATTGATGAGTTGGGTGCCTATAATAGCGGTGTAGCCGAAGTATTGGTCCAGAGTATCGAAGAGTACGTTCAAACTGTTGTAGTAGGGATCAAGTCTGTAATACAAAAAAAATATTAAAAAAATATTGGGGAGTGGTGTGAGTACCAAATTAAGCCGAGCTTGTAATATGGGAACCAGATAGCTGATATAATACTTATACAGGGTTATTCATTATTAGCTGCAAATACTCAGGAATTAGGTTAAACAAATAAAATAAAAAATATTTATGAAATGATTTTTTTTAAGTTTTGTTATGAAAATCCCGAGAAAATCGATAAAGGAATCATTGGCGCCTGACCTATTTTGACCTTTGATCCGCGCCCGCGCGCCGTGAGCGACACTCTGCGTTCAGTCACCGCCTGGGTGGGTCATCGTCCTGTTCTCCGTGGCAATCATTATGCAATAGCCGTAAAGAAATTAATAAAAATAAAATTTTGATACAAAAACTTGAAAAAATTTTTGATCAAATTTAAAAAAAATTATTTCATAAATATTTTTTATTCTATTTGTTGAACCTAATTCCTGAGTATTTGCAGCTAATAATGAATAACCCTGTATAGTTTTTTTTTGTAAAGAAATGTAATATAAAACCCAGACAGAGAACAAACATCAGTGCTCACCACACAAATATTTGTTATGGATAGGGATCGAACCCACGACCTACAGCGCAGAAAGCAGAGCTACTACCAACTGCGCTGAGAGGCCAGTAATAGTCATAATTATAGTTTTTTTTAAATACATACTTATTAAATTAAATTAAATTAAAATTTGTTTATTCAGATGTCACAAGATCCATTCCTTAAACTTACACAACACATACAACAGCAAATCAAAAAATAAATAAACAGAGAACATTACAGTAGGAGTTCACACGAATGGTTAGTTAATGTAATAAACTTGACTGGCATTGGGATTGATTAAGGCAGCCACCCAGTAGTTTTGTAGTGGGTTGTCCCATCTGCCAGCCAGTACTCTAAGTATACTGTTGGAGCTAGCCACCACGGAAGCTATTTTATTACGCATTATGGCGTGAAAGTCATTGACATGTGCGTCAGCGAACATGCCCGACGCACTACAGAATCTTGGTAGCCCCAACAACTTATGCCTGTATTCAAAAACAGTGCTTGAGAGTCCGAGTCGTGCCTCAAGCATAGATTTTTGTCATTTTTCAATGGAGAATCGTCAAAAAATCTATGCTTGAGAGTGCTTGTGGCTCGAATAAGACTCAAGCGTTGTTTCTGAATACGGGCCTTAGAATACAATATGACACCCAGACAGAGAACCAAAATCTGTGTTCATACTTTATAATTTTAGTCTTTTTATGTTTTTATGCCTAAAACAGTGGACAAAGTTAATCTAGTTCCTAAGGTCTAAAAATGTTTTTATCCCTTCACAAATCTTATTTTTAACCGACTTCAAATAAAAAGGAGGAGGTTCATAGTTCGGTTGTATTTTTTTTATGTTTGTTATGGAAGACCTTCGTCACTTATGAGCCGATTTGAGCAACTTTTTTTATTGGAAAGGTAATTTATTATAGTTCCAAATTGATCCCATAGAAATTTCATCAAAAATAAAATAAAATATCAAAAGTGAAAATCGGTTTCAAGTTTTTTAAACTTATATAACTTATGTTACCCCGAAAGTTATTAATTAGTTAATTACTAATAACTTTTGGGGTAACACACATATATTTCTATTTTAATACAAGTGTTGCTTACCTTCTGGTAACGACCTCAGCATCAACAACGTACGCCAGAGCACAGTTGTCGTCAATGGAGACGCCAGCCGTCACAGCGAGAGAGTTATTACGGCATAGCGCTCGGAACTGAGACGCTTGGAGCCCCAATGAAGATAGGTACGCTGAAATATAAATAGATGATACAGATACTGGCTTTAATTCCTAGGCAAAGTAATCTTATACCTTTAAACGAGAAAATCTTGTAAAATATATATATATTTAGGATCTCGGAAACTGAGCCAACAATTTTCATGAAATTAAGTATACAGGGGTTTTCGGGGGTGATAAATCGATCTAGCTAGGTTTCATTTTTAGAAAAGACCCGGGTTAAAAGTTATTTTAATAATAAAAAAAATTAGCGCCATCTCTTGTCGAGTAGTCGAAATCACGAATTAGTGTCACGGAGAACGCCATCTATTGAATTTCTACGTAAACACTCGACACAAAAGTTCCGGAAATTTTCTTGAAAATTAGTATACAAAAATATTATTAAAAAACCGAGCAAAGCTCGGGCACACCAGCTCGTACAAAATAATATCCCTTTGTTTTTTTTATAACTTTTAGGCAAAACGAATCACCTGCGACCTTCCTGCGACCTAATCGAATGAAGATGATGATTGATAGGTGGTAGGCACGTCTAAGTTTAGAAATAAAAAGCAGCCAAGTGCGAGTCGGACTCGCCCATGAAGGGTTCCGTAGCATCAAATAACATAATATAAAGGTTCTTGTAGTTCGTCAAAAGGTAAATTGCGGTTTACGATCTAAGACGTATAAAAAAAAACTACTGACTAGATCTCGTTTAAACCAAATATCGTTGAAAGTTTGCATAGTAATGTACAACATATATTTTTTTTAGTTTTATCATTCTCTTATTTTAGAAGTTAGAGGGGGGGAGACCAACTTTTTTCCACTTTGGAAGTGTCTCTCGCGCAAACTATTCAGCTTAGAAAAAAACGATATTAGAAACCTCAACATCATTTTAGACATGACGAATCTATAAGGGTTCCGTTTTTATAACGCTTTTATTAGCTTCACCTGTATGTATGTATGTATGTATGTATGTATGTATGTATGTATGTATGTATGTATGTATGTAACCGACCCCTTTGAGCTCGATTTTGTCCTACTTCGAACGATCAGATTTGATTCAAACTTTGCACACCTGTCAAAGGTCGATGACAATGCAATAATATGAAAAAAAAAATAAAAAAAAATGAAAAGAAATAAATTTTTTTTTTTAAAAACCTACTTTGAACGATCAGATTTGTTTCAAACTTTGCACACCTGTCAAAGGTCGATGACAATGCAATAATATGAAAAAAAAAAAAAAAAAAATGAAGGAAATAAAAATAAATTTAAAAAAAAAACCTACTTTGAACGATCAGATTTGATTCAAACTTTGCACATCTGTCAAAGGTCGATGACAATGCAATAATATGAAAAAAAATAAAAAGAAATATAAAAAAAAACCTACTTTGAACGATCAGATTTGCTTCAAACTTTGCACACCTGTCAAAGGTCGATGACAATGCAATAATATAAAAAAAAATATATGAAATAAAAAAAAAAACTAAAAAGTAAAAAATAAATTATAGTTTAAAAAACTAAAAAAAACGCTTTTATAACTAATTGAACTAAAAAGTTAAAAATAAAACTGTAATAATCAATTGAAAATTTATATTATTGTACAAAAAGCGTGGGGGCTTGATTTTGATTGTTGTAAATATGTATCAATAGTTTATTATATCTGAAGTTATTATAAAAAGCACCCCACGCTTTTTGTAGAATAATATAAATTTTCAATTGATTATTACAGTTTTATTTTTAACTTTTTAGTTCAATTAGTTATAAAAGCGTTTTTTTTAGTTTTTTAAACTATAATTTATTGCCATTTGGCTACGGAACCCTAAAAAGACGTATACATGACGAACGTAGACAACGAAATGCAAAGAAGTTGTACGTAGCAGTAGTGCATAAACGTAGCAGTTGTGCTACGCACGTAGCATCTCTGCTACGACTCTTCGCACTGCTACAACGCTACGCGCAGCTACGCTTTAGCATCATCTGGCATTAAAAAGAGGAGGCCACATTTTTAGTATTTTTTTATGTTTCTAAGCCGTTTTTAGTAACTTACTGGTGATGTTTATGAAACTGTTTATGCTTTATTTATTTTTATTTTTCTTTCTGTCTAATAATGTCTTTAATTATTGTAATTGGTGCCAACCGTTATAATTAAAGTAAAAACAATAAATACAATATGTACAATACCTACAAATTATGTTTCTTAGTTGTTTTTAGGTACTTACTGGTAATGTTTCTTAGTTGTTTTTAGGTACTTACTTATAATGTTTCTTAGTTGATTTTAGTACTTACTAATAATGTTTCTTAGTTGTTTTTAGGTGATTACTTGTAATGTCTCTTAGTTGTTTTTAGGTACTTGTGATGTTTCTTAGTTGTTTTTAGGTACTAGTAATGTTTCTTAGTTGTTTTTAGGTACTTGTGGTGTTTCCTAGTTGTTTTTAGGTACTTACTGGTAATGTTTCTTAGTTGTTTTTAGGTACCTACTTACTTATAATGTTTCTTAGTTGTTTTTAGGTACTTAATTGCAGTGTTTCTTAGTTGTTTTTAGGTACTTACTGGTAATGTTTCTTGGTTGTTTTAAGGTGTTTACTTGTAATGTTTCTTAGTTGTTTTTAGGTACTTGTGATGTTTCTTAGTTGTTTTTAGGTACTAGTAATGTTTCTTAGTTGGTTTTAGGTACTTGTGATGCTTCTTAGTTGTTTTTAGGTACTTACTGGTAATGTTTCTCGTGTTGAGGAAAGCCACATCAGTGTTAGGGTCATTCAGACAGGCGAGAGAGCCGTTGTTGCCGTAGTAAAGGTTGGAGTAGTCCCAAGTGCAAATTGCTGAAATAATAAAGTTTAATCTGAATTTTCAAGAAAATAGTTATTTGTTGTAAAAGAGTGCAAAGTTACTTTTTAACCACGTTCTCAATTTTAGTAACCGAGCAAGCGAGGGTTCTTAAATTTACCGAGCGCACCAAGTGGTTAAAAATTTGAAACCTGAACGTTAGCGAGGGAATCAAAAGAGCAACACGTAGCTTTTCATCCCACCTCAGCGAGGAAAAAGAAAATAGCGAGCGTAAAGTAAATTAAAAAAGTAATACACTAAGTAGGTTCCGAGTCTGAGTTTTTAACAAATTAAAAAAGGTTGTATGTATGATAAATTCGCCCAAATACTGGTTCGAATCGAACGAAATAGTTCGAAAGATCGGTTTTTAGGACTTACTTGTGTTCGATACACTGGTGTTGGTAGCCTTGCAGACAGAGCAGAGATTTGATGCGTCGTAAGTCTGGTGAAATGCAAATAAAACATACATAAATACATTACGTATAGATTACCACGTAAGTCTGATCGTGCCCTACAAACTTACAGGAGTGAGAAAAGTGGTACGCGGATAGCCAGCGTTGGGGGCGTTTTTTGTTTTTTAATTGACCAATTTGTCCGTAGCTAGGTAACCAAAGCCAAAACTAGTAAATATAATTTGGTCCGTATTCTTCATGTTCCGAATACGACGCTACGAGCTCCATGAAAATAATAATAATATAATAATAATAACGCGGACGGAAAATGTTCCAACGTTGTCCACAATATTTAGTTATTATTTATTTAATTGATTTTTTTTCTAATGAAGAAGAATGTGATACGATTGTGTACCCACGGGGCACCGGGCACGCATCTAATTCTAATTCGAATTGTGTTGGGGGAATAAGATCTGCACTGACGTCCCGCGATGGGGTGTATTGTGCATTGTCCCCCTGCTAACCCTTACCCCAGCCAGCCCAACTCCTTAAAATAGCGGAGAAGGACCTTGGGTTGGTGGCAGCAATGTTCAAGATGACCCAATGGTGAGTCAGATGTGAATGTGGAAGGACAAGACTCAATCAGTTCCCTGAGCTCCGGGCGCGCACGCTGCGCTAAAGAACTCTCCGACAGTGCGCGCGTAGTCGCACTCAGAGTCGCTAAGCCGCGCTTGCACTGTCGCTGTGTATGCTGCACAGTGTTTGTGTGTATACTCACGGACGCGGAGAGTGCGTGCGAGGCGTCCTCAGCGCCGGGCGCGCACGCTGCGCTAAAGAACTCTCCGACAGTGCGCGCGTAGTCGCACTCTTTGTCGCTAAGCACGCCACGCTCACGACCCGCTCGCACGAATGCCACGTACGCTAGATATAAGAGACACATATTGATTCCCAACGTGATCCATGAGTCCACGGGAGACTTGATGGGGGTCTACGAGCGCTGACGTGTCAAAAAAATGAGGGCTCACAATTCGTAAGCTAGGGTCCACAAAAATGTATCTGTACCCGAAGTCGGAGTTTTGCTACCACATTTCGTTACCAAATGTTGTTTTCGTTTCGCCTATTTGTCTCTTGATAGTATGGAGAAAATATGAGACAGCAAAAATACGTTACGTAGTTAGAGTTGTTGTTTCATCTTTTCTAAATACAATAGACAGAGACAAATAGGAGAAACGAAAACAACATTTGGTAACGAAATGTTGTAAATGCACTGGGACTTGGGGTACTGGTAAATAAGTAAAATCAGCCACTATTGAACATTTTTATACCATAATACTTGTTTATAAGTTTGTGAATTTAATATTTTAGTGATAATCTTCATTATTTACCGTATTTTTCATACAAGTTAACATAGACCTGGCGCATTATGAAACATCTCGTTTTGAAAGTGGTCTATGAGAAACAAAAGGTTGGGAACTCTGAGATAAACATATTATTTTCTCAACAAAAACACCGGGTTTTGCCGCTGTCAGTTGTGCACTATGCCAGTACTCTCAAAAAACGGTGAAGGAAAACATCGTGAGGAAACCGGCGTGTTGTAGAACCTAAAAAAGTTCGAGCAACATGTGTCAAGGGTCACGTAAAAAGGGCCCACCAGCGGCCTACTTGCGGAAAAACCTGCCCGCACATCAAGTGCGGATGATAAACTTGCCGCTACCAGTTATCCAACTCAAGATTCAAGATTCAATAAGCGTTTATTCAAACGATACAAGAATCACTTTGAAACGTCTTAAAGCTAGGTGAGTCTAGGTGCCAGTTCCACGCGACCAAGCCGACGCAAGAACAGGCAATAAACTACGGCTCGGTTCCTACCGTTTTTTTATATATGATCCTTTTACTCACCAAGACCACCGTACTCCGGGAAGCAAGCCTTAGCCCCCTTCAGGTTTTCGAAGCGAGTGATGTTTTCCTGAGCTGCAGATTCCTTAACAAAGGCGGCGACCCGAGTGGCGGCCGCGTGCTGGTTCTGAACCATCTTCACTGGAGTCAGCTTGTAGTGTCTGGAGGGGAGATGATAATAAAAAAAAAAATTGTTTTGTCGGACCACATAATAATGTACATCATGTTATTGTACACACCGTTATTACGATGCCAGTTAAGCCACATGTACACTGGAGCAATGCATTTGCTTTTTTGTTCTGACTGACAAAAAAGTGTCAATAAGTATATGTATAAACTTGCAACATAAAAATTACGCACAAGGCGAGCGAGCAGAGCGAGAGTGCCGCACATTCAAACGCGTGCGCGCTTTGACCCAAACATGCAAACTTAAGAAGGTATGAATGTGTGGGTTAGCAGACTTGTACACACATTTGTAATTTAAATCTAGAAGTAGAAAAAGTCTGGATATACCAGACTTTTTCTACTTCTAAAACCTTTTTTTCCGGAAATCTCTAGATATTTTCGATTTTTTCGATGCCATTTTGCGGTAACTATAAACAGAAATCGAAGCTTTAAAAATCGTCTCAATTTTTTAAATGCACAAAAAAACATGCAAGACCAAGTCGATTCCACGCTGCTGTTTCAACTTACTGCCTGGCCAAATATCCGTAGTTAGACGGAGATGACACGAAGTCCACGCGATCTCCTTTAATCTCCTGGAGGCAGTCGATAACTGAGGTCCGCTGCTGGCATGATATAGCCGGCTGTATCCCGAGGGTATGGGCGGAGGCGCGGACCCAGGAACACTTGGCTTGTTCCGCAGTGGAGAGGGTGCACCAACGCCGGGCGGGGATGCAAGAGGTGGTGGCATCTACGCTGCTGATTGGACGAACTGGAAGGGATGATTAAATTAATATTGGATGTCATTTTTAGGATTCTGTAGCCAAATGGCAAAAACGGAACCCTTATAGATTCGTCATGTCCGTGCGTATGTCACAGCCATTTTTCTCCGAAACTGTAAGAGGTACTGATGAAACTTGGTAAGTAGAGGTTTTTTGTGAACTGCATTAAGATTTTCACATAAAAATAGAAAAGAAAACAAAAAAACTGGGGGGTCCCCATACTTGGAACTGAAACTCAAAAATTGTTTTTTCATCAAACCCGTACGCGTTTGCGGTATCTATGGATAGGTCTTTATAAATTATGTTGGGGTTTCTAATATAGTTTTTTTCTAAACTGAACAGTTTTTGCGAGATACACGTCCAAAGTGGTAAAATGTGTGTCCAACTCCGGAATTCCGGAGATAAGACTCACTAGGCTCGGTGTAGTTGGCTAGTGAGAGCGGCGTGTCCTGGTAGATGACGCGAGCACTAGAGCCGCCCGCCAGCGCCGCGAACAGCACCGATTGCCAGCTGCTGCCGCCCGGGCTGGCGCCCGTCGGCCACCAGGCGCGCAGGCTGGCCAGGACGCTGGCCGCTGAGTTACTGGAGAAAATAGAAGTTAAATTCAAAGAGTGTGCATATTTTTAACTAGCAGCATGGCTCGGCGTTGCCCGGGCATTCCAGAATGTTAAAGAACATTCTAGAACGTCTCTTCTCTCTCGTCAGTTCTCGTACAGCTTGCTTCTCGAGATTGTTTCTTCCTCATACCCATAAACTGTGGAATGAGCTACCACCAGAGGTGTTCCCTCTTAATTACAACATGAATGCTTCAAGAAAAACGTTAAAAAATTCCTTCAGGGTAGGCAACACAACGACAGCACCTTTGGTGTTGTTGGTGTCTATGGGCGACGGTGACCGCTTACCATTAGGTGGGCCGTAAGCTCGTTTGTCTAACTTTTACATTAAAAAAAAAGAAAAAAAAAACGTTTAGCAGCATTCTATTCTAGAACATTTTGTCAAAATCTAGAATTTATAGAAAAGTTCATAAGTGATAGAAAAGGATAGATATAGTTTTTTTTTATATAACTAGCTCATGGAACAAGCATATTAGCCCACCTGATATTAAGTGTACCTAATCATCGCCTATAACAAAACATTGCCTCGTAAGTCACGCACGTCAGGAACGTGCCTTACGATGCACTGCCCTGCGTCCATCAAGTTGAGGAATACCGTTCAGCCTCACGTGCCAGTATTCCCCCACACCCTTCAAACCTGTACACAGCGATGTTGCTTCACGGCAGCAATAGGCATGGTGGTAGTACGCACCCTCACGAGACACACAAAGAGCTCTACTACTACCTGGACTACTACTGTAGAGAGAAGGAAAAACCAATAACTTCGTACTACTAGAAGGAGAAGGAACAACTAAAAACCTCGTACAACTAGAGAGAGAAAGAAAAACTAACAACCTCGTACTACTAGAGGGAGAAGGAAAAACTAACATCCTTGTACTACTAGAGGGAGAAAGAAAAACTAACGTCCTTGTACTAATAGAAGGAGAAGGAAAAACTAACAACCTCGTACTACTGTACGATTAGTACAAGGACGTTAGTTTTTCCTTCACCCTCTAGTAAGAGGGAGAAAGAAAAACTAACGTCTTTGTACTAATAGACGGAGAAGGAAAAACTAACAACCTCGTACTACTAGAGGTAGAAGAAAAAACTAACAACCTCGTTCTACTAGATGGAGAAGGAAAAACTAACAACTTCGTATAACTAAAGGGAGAAGGAAAAACTAAGAACCTCGTACTACTCGAGGGAGAAAGAAAAACTAACAACCTCGTACTACTAGAGGGAGAAGGAAAAACTAACAACCTCGTACTACTAGAGAAGAAGGAAAAACCAACAACCTCGTTTTACTACATGGAGAAGGAAAAACTAACAACCTCGTACTATTAGAGGGAGAAGAAAAAAACTAACGACCTCCTACTACTAGAGGGAGAAGGAAAAATTAACAACCTTCATGGTAATAATTACTTACGTGGATGTGACAATAGCACCCCAGGGTTGCCTCACGAAGGCACACGGAGCAGAAGAGTTGGTCAGAATACCCGTGGTATTCAGAGCCTGGAGGGAACCGTCAGGGCATAGCAGTGAGAACGAGGCTGCGTCTTGCGGATTGCGGTACTGAAATTTAAGAAACAACATTACTATGAAAGATGAAGTACTTTTATTAAATAACTAGCCACCAGTCTCGGCGTTGCCCGGGTTCAAGAATGATAAAGAACATTCAAGAACGTTTACGAGCATTCTATTCTTATACTGAATATAATACCATATATACAATATAATACCACTGAATATAATAATATAATACCTACTGGAACTTCACTGCTATTATTTTAGGCTATTTTTGATTTGTAAAAGGATCATATAAAAAAACGGTAGGAACCGAGACGTAGTTTGTTGCCTGTTCTTCTACGCTTGGTCGCGTGGAACTGGCACCTAGACTCACCTAGCTTTAAGACGTTTGAAAGTGATTCTTGCATCGTACTGAATAAAAAATTATTGACTTTGACTTTGACTATCAAAATTGAGAATTTTTAGAAATATCCTTATATGTGACAGTAAAAGATAGACATAGTAGTCTCAACGCGTTAGAAAAGGATAGTATTTTCTATAGATTTGGTCGAAGACCAAAGTACATTTGGCTGCTGAAATGCGAGTGTTGCGGTGGATGTGTGGAGTAACAAGGATGGATATAATAAGGCAAAATTGATTGCTTACATGTACAGTTGCGGTATGAAAACGTTCATCACCTTATAGAGTCGGTTTTCGCTTGCACCAGTGCTTTGATCATGAACTCATTTTGACATAATTTGTGACGTTAACATAGCAAGTTGAAAATCGACGAACATTTTCGTTTCATTAGTAGCTTAGGTCAGTAAAAGGATTGGAGTTAAGTTATGGGCATATCATGCGGAAGGATGAAAGTCATAAAAATCAAAATCAAAAACATATTGATAAAATCAAAAGTGTATTTATTCAGTTGAATTGCAAGAAACACTTTAAAACGTCTTAAAGCTAGGTGAGTCTAGGTGCCAGTTCCACGCGACCAAGCTTAGCATAGACCTAGAGAGACCCCACCTCATGTGGTGCCTGAAAAC
The DNA here is from genome assembly GCA_939531255.2 of Thera britannica. NCBI lineage: Eukaryota > Metazoa > Arthropoda > Insecta > Lepidoptera > Geometridae > Thera > Thera britannica. Next base: position 21,896,050 of record OW618041.2, on the reverse strand, counting down.
ATTTTAAAGTGATCCTTGTGATACTAAATAAATATATATTTAAATTTGAATCCAAGATACTCACAGTAAAGAATTCCCGCACATGTTGCCAAGCTGCATACGCCACCGCCGAGGTGGTAGAGTTGCTGTTCACCCTCATACACTCCAGGGCCTGGATGTGACGGTTGTCGTTCTTAACGCCGGCGACCGTCACGCCCATGTCAATGGAGTAACCACTGCAGGAACCGCCGCAGAGGGAGCATAGAGACGGGAATTGACTTTCTGAAAAATAATTAACAATAAAGATTTTTATAATGACCCAAAAGTTTAGAGTCGAGCGGGATTTGAACCCGCGACCTTCCCCTTGGTACGGCTTGCGCTGACCGCTGCGCCATCGGATCCTAATCACACTCGACGAATAACTCTTAGGGACTGTTCGGAGGCTTTATGGGACGAGAAGATGTAACGCATTTTCACGAACGCTGCCCATCCGAGTTCGTCGGCTGGCCTCTCTTTCTCTTTTTCCTAATTGGATAGTCTGACCCAAATAAACATACCTAGTCCACAACTTCGATTATATCACTCCCATTCACAAACTTACTAAGGTTAATATCCTGGGTGTCATTGGCGCTCCAGAGACCAGGTCTGCAGGCCGCTGAGAAGAATCCAGTGAGGGTCTCCACCTCGATCTGATCTGCTGATTTGTCATTGGGGTTGATATTGCCACATCTGTCGGTTTGAGCTGCCTGGAAGACAAAACAAAATTATGTCCGGTCCTGTACTCGAAGTCGGAGTTTTGCTACCACATTTCGTTACCAAATGTTTTTTTCGTTTCGCCTATTTGTCTCTCTCTATTGTATGGAGAAAATATGAGACGGCAAAAATACGTTACGTAGCTAGAGTTGTTGTCTCATCTTTTCTCCATACAATAGACAGAAACAAATAGGCAAAACGAAAACAACATTTGGTAACGAAATGTTGTAAATGCACTGGGACTTCGGGCGTACTCGAAGTCGGAGTTTTGCCAGAGATCGTCCAATCTTAAACTGCACGTCCCACTACTTCAGTCAGTCAAAGTAAATTGATCTATAATACCTACATCACAAAGATCATTTTGAACTACTTTGCTGTGAGCCACCTTCAAGAAAACGTGGTGGAGGGGCGTGTATTTTTAGACTGGTTAATCTTTACCACATTTTGTCTACCAAATGTTGTTTTCGTGTGAGCACGTGTCTCTCTCTTTTGTATAGAAAAGATGAGACAAAAACTCGTTTCGATATTTTCGACGTCTATCTTTTCTGTCTGGCTCTGTCTCTGGCTCTGGTTCTGAGTCTGTGTGAGTGTTGACTAAATAAATCCTACGTCACACACACAGTGTAATGCACTGGTGAGCACTCACACATACTCAAAACCAGAACCAGAGACAGAGCCAGACAGAGCTCGGGGTAGGCCTACTGCGCATTTGAATTTGGCGGCATTTCACAAATCATTTATGACTGGTGGACGGATGCGGACCTACGTCACTGGTCTAGCGACGGTGGCGCCATCCCGCGACACTGTGGAACTTCAGACGAGAAAAATAAGTGCGGTGAATTTGACGAGCGCTTTTATAACAAACTTTAACCTGTTAAATATTGTCAACGGCTAATAAAAGTGAGTCTGGGTAGTGGCGGAACTAGAACAATCATTCTGGACTGGAGATTTTGAAGATTGGCTGGCTACGGGACGCGGACGTTCGCTGTCAAAAACGGTGAGTGATTTGTCGTTAAAAATCGGATCGGATCAAAGGCGCATGCAAACACAATTCCAGGGTCTTCGCTCTAGTCTCCCATGTTCTCCCGAACAGAATGATCACCTAGAGATAGCTCAACTGATCCAAATCAGTGCTAGACGGAAGCGTCCCCAAGACGCTGGCGGCATTGCCCGCTGAATAGCATTGCTGATGACCTACCTACATATTAGTTTAGTAGTTGATCCCTTGCTTTCAAAATACTATCTGGTCGATCGCTGACACTATAAGTGTGAGCACTCCTGGAGCCTAATTCTCGGGCCGACCGAGATTTTCAATGTCCAATAAATACACATTGTCATTGCACAACCCCGCACTTTTTCTACGTTTTCCGTATATCGTAGCTGTCGAGGCTTCTACGATGAGGTCGTCGATGAATAACTCAAGGAAATCATCCATTCTCTCTTAGAAAAGAAGCAAATATTGCAAAATGATTGAGATCGGCCTGAGAATTAGGACCCAGCAGCCTAATTCTACCGATATACAGAAAACGGTGAAAAAGTGCGGGGTTGTGAAAAGAAGCACTAAAATAAAATTGCAAAATGATTGAGATCGGCCCGAGAATTGGGCTGCTGGCCTAAAACATTTATTAAGGTATTCTTACCGCCGCTTCCAAAGCCTTGAGCACGCGTGGAGACCAGCGCTGGTCCTCCACATCGAGCCCTGGATGGCAGTAGTACCCGCCGCGCAGCCCTGCTAGGCCGCCGGTGTGGGTACTCGCCACTACTGCTACTGCTTCGAATGCGTACGGCTCTGTAACCAGAAGAAACATGCATTCTTCACTGACTATACTCACCTTTTTTTTGCCAAGGGGAAATCTTCTAAACATAAAACTCTTACATTACTGACTGACTGACTGACTGACAATCTACGCACAGCCTAAACCGTAAATCTTAACAGCATGAAACTTGGAGGGTATGTTCCTTTTATAGCATAGGGGTGCTCTAAGAAAAGAAATAGGAAAATTATTTCCCTATAGGCGGAGAAAAAGAGGAAAAACCTTTAAGAAAAATCAACACACAGCCTAAGCTCACAAATAACTCTCTTGGAACAAACTAAGCAGAGCTTGTATAATGGGAACCAGATAGCTAATACAATACTTACGAGTAAATACATTTTTTTTTGTAAATACATACTTAAAATACCAGAGCCCAGACAGAGAACAAACATCTGCGTTCACCACACAAATATTTGTTCTCGGTGGGGATCGAACCTACGAGCTACGGCGCAGAAGGCAGGGCTACTAACAACTGAGCTGATAGGCCAGTCAAATTATGGAAGATTGACTGGGTGCACTTCAGTTAGGTGGTTTAGTAGAAGTCTTTTTTTTATACAACTTGTTGATGGATCTAGCGTAAGGCCCACCTGATGTTAAGTGGTAACCATCAACTATAACAAAGCATTGCCTTGTAGGTCACGCACGTCAGGAACGTGCCCTACTATACACTTCCCTGCGTCCATCATCTTAAGGCATACATATGTTCAGCCTCACGTGCCAGTATTCCCCCACACCCTTCAAACCTGTACACAGGGATGTTGCTTCACGGCAGCAATAGGCATGGTGGTAGTACGCACCCCCACGAGACACACACAAAGAGCTCTACTACTACAAAAACTACTCTGTGTGCTTGTTACTTACCCATTCGGTCGACGTTCCTAACAGTGGCGACCACGCGGTTGTCGTTGGGCTGTTGCTGTGCCAGCAGAAGCACCTCCTCTTCGGAGAAGTATCCTATGTCTGCCTCGCCACGCGCTAACTTCAGTGCACAGTCCACTCTAAAATAGAAAACAAAAATCGGTTGTCTGTAAAGTCGGTTTACTGACGATAGTTGAACGTGACAACGTCATACAGCTGTCCACGCGGACGCATCGCTCACTCAAGTAGGAGAGAGACAGATGTCGAACGCTGCCGAACGCGGAGGCCGTGCGTGCTTCTTTGTCGCTCGTTCCGCGCTCTCGCTTGCACTTCAAGCCGCGCAACGGAACGACTCAGAGCGAGGTAACGCCGCATGAGTCATGTTTTTTCATGCGTGCAGCCGGCTCCATCGAATTATAAGACGTTGTCACGTCAAAACAAATTTTTCTCCGCTTACCGTCCGTCTGTCCGTTTGTCACCAGCTGCATTTCATGAACCGTGATAATATAAAGTAAAACATAAAACAAAACACACGTAAATTCACGCCTCATTCCCATGTAGGTAGGCAGTGGTCACGGATTCCCACTTGCTACGATCCAGACATACCTCTCTCGCTTCATTCACTCGCATAACATTCTTCATACATGCTCGTCTGTTTAGGGTACTCCTGACGAGAGCGCGGAACGAGCGACAAAGAGGCACGCAACGCACGGCCTCCGCGTTCGGCAGCGTTCGACATCTGTCTCTCTCCTACTTGAGTGAGCGATGCGTCCGCGTGGACAGCTGTATAGACGTAGGCACCTACAACTATCGTTATTAGACCGACTTTACAGACATTCAATTTTTTATCATTGTTGTTACATAAGTATGCTTATTTATAATTGTTTCTTCATCTATTCATGTATTGTGCAAAGAAGCAAATAAATGTTTGTCTATGTCTATAAGAAGAAAAAGCCTAGTTTACCTGGAGCCGACGGTCTCGCAAGCTGCTTGGCTGTTCCCTGTCTCCAAGCTCTGGCAAATGCCTCCGGAGTTTGCTGATATGCATACTTTATCTGTAAAGAATATTTAATTTCATAAATAACAATCTTCTTCTTCTAAATATATAAAACTCTTACGCTACTGACTGACTGACTGACAATCAACGCTCAGCCTAAACCATAAGTCCTAGAAGCATGAAACTTGGAGGTTATGTTTCTTTTATAGCATAGGGGTGCACTAAGAAAGGAAATTGGAAAATGGTTTTCCTTAGCGTAGAAAAAGAGGAAAAACTTTTAAAAGAAAAATCAACGGGACGTAACGACAAAGGGGCGAGCGAAGCCGCGGGCGGCCGCTAGTTATCATATATTATTACTGAAGAACTACGAAATACTAATTATTCAATACAACAAAATATTTACAAAATGTACAAAATACACAAGAAACAGTTGAGCTCTCTGCAGATGACAAACGATCTAGAGATAGTTCAACTGATCCAAATCAGTGCCAGACGGAAGCGTCCCCAAGACGCTGGCGGCATTGCCACGCTGAATAGCAATGCTTATACGCTGCGCCAGATACCCACCAGCTCTTGGGTCACGCGTTGCTTCGATCAGTCGCCTAGACAAAATAAAGACAGACAATAATATTATATTTACAATTTCTGTAAAGAATACATTTATTTATAGGTGTCTGTGACGTTTCGACGTAGGATTTATTTAGACAGCACTCACACAGACTCAAAACCAGAGACAGAGCCAGACAGAGCTTGTGGTAGGCTTATCTTGAAAGAAAATAACTATTATTAAGAGTTCTTAGGGGATCATAGTGTCTGGAGATCAAGTCGTGAAGGGATTTCGGAGAGCTGACAAAAAATCTATGCATACAGGTTTTTAGGTACGAAATCCGGAGCAGACTGATAGGGAGGGATACACCTTCTAGGGCAATGGAGATGTATTATAAACCTATAGCAATCTGACTTTTTTTAGCATTGCACGTCAAGCACGTCATAAACCTGCCCTACGATGCACTGCCCTCCGTCTATCAACTTGTCGCGTAAAATGTTCAGCCTCACGTGCCAGTATTCCCCCACACCCGTCAAACCTGTACACAGGGATGTTGCTTCACGGCAGCAATAGGCATGGTGGTAGTACGCACCCCCACGAGACACACACAAAGAGCTCTACTCCAATAATAATGTTTCTAACAATTCATATTGAAGTTTTAATAAAAACTTCAATTTGAATTCTTAGAAACAAGTATATATTGATAGTGACAACAGTATAGATAAAAATAGCCTCGCCTTTATTTATGAGTCATGTAGTATTTTATAGTTAGTATTGTGGTCCACCCATCACATAGGTTTTTTGAAAGATATTAAAAGAGGACGTAAACCAGGAAAACAAAAAAAAGCGAGATTTTTAGCAGAGAAACGTGTTAGGTTAGGATTGAAATTGTTTTCTAGCAACTGTTCGCGAACTGTTCGCGATTTTCGATAAATACATTCAGTGATTTTTTATCTTTCAAAGTGTCAAAATTTGCGATCGTGAAGTACATTGACAGAGGTCTTCGCTTACCTTCCTAGGCACTATAAAGCATGTGCAAAATAGTTGTTCAGTATATTTGTATAGCCTTATTATGAATGTAAATTTAACAGTGTCAGATCTTAGAACTAGTTTTCGAATCAATACATAACTCCATAGGTAAAAGTTTCAAAAACAGAATGATTCAAAGTAGTAATAAAGTACACACAAATTACACACACAGTACCTACCTAGATGACCTAGTTTTCAGACATAGGTAGAGCGTACCAACTGACAATAGTAGCTTCTGTATCGCACGCTGACCTAAAAAAAATACCTAAGCCCTTACTTACCTAGACTGTATTTTTTACGGCCCTACTTTTAGAATTCTGTACATAATGGATGTTTGTTTTTTTCTAAATTGAACCTGTTGTTAGGCCGCCTGGTATAAAATATATAGAAAGTAGGTAATTTAGTCTACTTTTAGAATAAGTTTTCCTTCAAGATAACAAACCACTAAGGCTCTGATAAGCAAAGTGATAAAAAATAGACAAATATTACATAACATTAAGTAGTACTTACAATTTTGACCAGCAGTACAGCCGATGATGAAAAACATCAAAAACAGTCCTTTGAACTCCATTTTAGCACTCACACAGCACTTAATAGGACAGAAAGTCCTGTTTGCACCCGAATTGGACCCGACCAATGCTTTCGATATCGTGCACAGCAATGTATTAACTTATTTAAAAGGTTTCTGTAGTGTTTGCTGCGTATCTTATCGTTATTTCGAAATTCACTGTAAAGGTGGGTGATATAACGTACTGATAACGATAACAGTGCGTCAGGATTTGGCGAGGCGTCCTGCAAGGGACATCGCTAGGTCGTGTTCTTTATCATATCATATCATTTATTCATGAACGATCATACAATCATGTTTGAAATAAGTACATACAATTGAAAGAGACAAACAAGAAATAATCCATAAACACAAATTAAATAATAATAATAGTACAAAATTCAATTTTACATAGTCAAATATCAATATTAGAAATGTCATTATTTATAAAATCATCAATGGAATAAAAACACCCTTTCAACAATAATTTAGTTTTTAATTTATAAGTACTGCCTATTATTTTAATGTCAATTGGTAATGAATTATATACTATGCAACGGTTATTTTAACCTTGGTTTCTAAGCTGTTTTTAGATAGCGTAGGTAAACGTGCTGTCACAAAGTAGGCAAATAATTTTTTTAACAAAATTAAGTGTTTATTTAGTGTTCATTTTATGTTGTCTTTTCCAGGTGCCTATCTTTATCAACGACATTTAACTACTTATCTACAAAGTATTTACGTAATTTATCTATTTTTTATACAGCTTGCTGATGGAACAAGCAAATGGCCCACCTAATGGTAAGTGGTAACCATCGCCTATAACAAAGCATTGCCTTGCAGGTCACGCACGTCGAGAACGTGTCCTATGATGCACTGCCATGCGTCAAACCGATGTTGCTACCAATTTTAATTAAATAAATAAAATAAATAAATAATATAGACAATCCACACAACACTATCTAGCCCCAAACTAAGCAGAGCTTGTACTATGGGAACCAGATAGCTGATATAATATACTTAAATACTTTTTTTTGTAAATACATATAATACAATATAACACCCAGACAGAGAACAAACATCTATGTTCACCACACAAGTATTTGTTCTCGGTGGGGATCGAACCCACGACCTACGGCGCAGAAGGCAGAGCAACTACCAACTGAGCTAGAGGCCAGTCAAGCCTATCGCAAGTCGAGGCTATTAATTAACTCTTCTTCTTCGTCGTGTCGATGGTTCCCTTGTTATTTTGCTTGTTTTGTCCCTATATGTGTTTTGCCCAGAAGTGGGCCACATTAATTGCGCTTTCCGTGGCGTCTGTCAAGTCTTTCAGCGTGCAGGTGTTAAGGCACTCTGGACAAGACAGCAAATGAGGCATAGACTGTGAGGCTCCGCAGTTGCAGTCCGCGTGGTTGGAGTACCCCCATTTGACTAAATTATGCCTGCAGCGGCCCACCTGGCTCCAAAGTCTGTTCAGAGACTTCCAGGTTGACCATGGGTGTTGGTTACCCGCTGGTAGTTCTTCTGCCGGCATAACATAATCAATAGGGGGAGGGTATTTTTTAGCCCACAGTCTCTTACGATATCAATTAACTGATATTAACTGATTAACTGATTCTCTTATAATCAATTAACTGATTGATTATCATGGCATCATCATCAGCATGAGAAGTACACTGCTGGACATTAGCCTCCCCCATACATTCCCGGGGACAAAAATGTTTAGTGGACGCATGGGTTTATCTGGCCTCTCAGCTCGGTTGGTAGTAGCTCTGCCTTCTGCGCCGTAGGTCGTGGGTTCGATCCCCACCGAGAACAAATATTTGTGTGGTGAACGCAGATGTTTGTTCTCTGTCTGGGTGTCATATTGTATTCTAAGTATGTATTTACAAATAAAAAAAATTATATAAGTATTATATTATCAGCTATCTGGTTCCCTTAGCACAAGCTCTGCTTAATTTGGGGCTAGATAGTGTTGTGTGAATTGTCCAAAATAATAGGTCTTTACCTATGAAATTGCCGTTCTTCAGTACTGGTCATTTCAAATAGAAAAAAAGTTTGGAATGGCTTTGTATTTTAAATTCAAATTAATTTTGTTTTAAAAACATGACATTCCTTTTACAAAATCAGTCTTTTGCTTATTGATTAGCGTTGTATTTTCATTACTTTTGAACATTTTTCGTCATAATGGATACTTTACAAATTCGTGTAATTATGGAATATGAGTTCCGTCGTGGCACCAATGCGACACAAACGGCACGTAACATCAAAAACGTTTACAGAGAGAACTGTACAAACGAACGCACAACCCGTTATTGGTTTTCTCGGTTCCGTTCTGGAAATTTTGACTTGAAAAATGAAGCTCGTGGTCGTCCGGAGACTTTGGTCAACAATGAGGAATTAAAGGCGATTGTGACTCACCACAGCTTTTTACAAAACGGCATGAGCATTACTGCAGATGTGTACTGTGAAGAACTGGAGACAATGATGGAGAAGCTTGCACATCGGCAACCAGCTTTGGTCAATCGGTCGTCCCCACTGCTCCTTCACGACAACGCGCGCCCCCATACTGCACATCAGACAGTCTCCAAGCTGCAAGAGCTGGGATTGGAAGCTCTCCCTCATCCGCCATACTCACCAGACCTTGCACCTACCGACTAATTACCTTTTCAAAATTTAGAGAACTTTGTAGTGGGTAAACAATTCAATTCCCGAGAGGCAGTAAAAAGTGCCTTTGAAGAGTTTGTTGCCTCCCGTCCAGCTGAATTTTACAAGAAGGGCATCAATAAACTGCCAATGCGTTGGCAAAAATGCGTCGATTGCATGGGTGATAACTTTGAATAAAATAAATAAAAAAAGTTAAAAAAAAAGTACTTTTACTTATTCCATACAAAACGGCAATTTCATAGGTAAAGACCTAATAATTATTTTTTTATTTATTTATTTATCTAACAAGAGCGCTGGTGGCCTAGTGGTAGCGGCCCCGCCTTCCAATTCTAAGGTCGTGGTTTTATTTTATTTTAATTGTTTTGCCATCTCAAAATGGCACTTACTTAAAATAACCTGTTGCTATTATAATGCAACAACATTTGATCTATATCTATTATATTTAAGGTCCTGGGTTCAAATACAGTCGTGAACATTGAGTTTTTCTGCCCAAAAATGTATGTACACTATGCCAGTGCTCTCAAACGGCGAAGGAAAACATCGTGAGGAAGCCAGCATATCGTAGAACCTAAAAAGTTCGAATATGTGTCAAGTGCACGAAAGGAGCCTCTTTGAGGCGCACTTAAAATCCTTTCACCACACTTGGTTCGAAAGAATCAGTGACACTATAAGAAGACATCATCATCAACCTCAATGCGTATTGGAAATTTTTAGTCACTTCCGCTACAATGATCTTAAAGAAAGAAATGAAGCATATCCGTTATTTCTTGAAATCGGTAATGAAGCACAACACTGTATATCCTAGATTCTCGGAACATATTGATCATATTTTATTGGAACAGCGATATGTTATCGTTATCTGTTAAACGGTGACTCTACACTGCGCGAACTTGCATTCCATAGGCGAGAATTGAGTGGGTATGGGTTCAAGTTTTTTGACGTGACAACGTCTTATAATTCGATGGAGCCGGCTGCACGTACGAAAAAACATGACTCATGCAGCGCTACCTCGCTCTGAGACGTTCCATTTAAGGCTTGAAGTGCAAGCGAGAGCGCGGAACGAGCGACAAAGAGGCTCGCCACGGCCTCCGCGTTCGGCAGCGTTCGACATCTGTCTCTCTCCTACTTGAGTGAGCGATGCGTCCGCGTGGACAGCTGTATGACGTTGTCACGTTCAACTATCGTCAGTAAACCGACTTTACTGACCACCGATTTTTTCTATTAATTTGAAGGTTTTGTCGCTAAGCGATTATACTACTCTATAATTAAATATCATAAACAAAACATCAACTAAAGTCAAAGACAAAGCATAATTTATTTGCAGAATTACTTATAAAAATAAATAAATAATGCGGACAATCCTCACAACACTATCTAGCCCCAAACTAAGCAGAGCTTGTACTATGGGAACCAGATAGCTGATATAATACTTAAATACTTTTTTTTTGTAAATACGTACATAGAATACAATATAATACCCAGACAGAGAACAAACATCTGTGTTCACCACACAAATATTTGTTCTCGGTGGGGATCGAACCCACGCCCTCCAGCGCAGAAGGGATAGCTACTACCAACTGAGCTGTGAAGGCAGTCATATAAAGAATTATAAAAATTATTATGTTATGTAGAAAAGATGTTAAAAATTGCCAAAAAAGAAGTGATATTTAAAATTTGTGGTTGAATCAACGTAATTCTACGTGAATGGTATGTATGCAAAAACAAACAGTAGTACCCCAAGTCCCACTGCAATTACAACATTTCGTTACCAAATGTTGTTTTCGTTTCGCCTATTTGTCTCTGTCTATTGTATGGAGAAAAGATGAGACAACAACTCTAACTACGTAATGTATTTTTGCCGTCTAATATTTTCTCCATACAATAGATAGAGACAAATAGGCGAAACGAAAACAACATTTGGTAACGAAATGTGGTTGCCAAACTCCGACTTCGGGTACTGTTCCCAAAATTTACTTCAATTCCGTTTCGCTACAATGTAAAAAAGTCTTATGAACCCTGTGTTCAAGTATAAACAAAATTGTATAGAATGTTAAATGAGTAGGTATGATACGTGTCCCACTGTTGGTGGTTTTTTTTTTAATTTGTAAAAAATCTAAAAAGTTTGAATACATTTATTAATTCTTTACTTATAAAATACTTAAAAACAAAAGATCACAGCGACTAAACTCACAGCCAAAGCTAACAAAGATGGCGTCAAAATCCCGCCAAAACTACACGTGAAGTCTTCTTTATTCAAAAACTTGCGTTCGAAATTCAAAGGCATAGAATTGTATGGAGGCGTTCTAAATACAATATCATGGGACAGATTTTTGGTATTGCTATGGAACAATAAATCAAATTTATGGTTAAATGCCCCGTACATCGAGAACATAGGTTTTCTAAACGGATAATTTTTCCCAAATAGTTGGTCTAAGTTCCCCAGTACGTTGATTATTTCCTGGCGTCTCATTGAGGTTATATTTTTGGCGGCAAACACGTGACCAATGGCGGACCAGCTAATGTAACAGTATTTCTGATTTTCCTCGGGACAAATCGGCACTATTTCTTGTAATTTTGCGTTCGTTGTTTGATTGTCTGTAACAAAAGAGTATTTACTTATACAACGTTGTTGAATGTCGGTTATTAGATGGTAATAAGGAAAAACAATATGTTTTAATGAAAGAAACTCGTAATGGCGTCCAGACACACAGAATCTTTTTTTTCTTTACAATACAAATCTAGGCTTCAGTCAACATAACATGCAACACAATACATCTTAATAAGATCCTACGAGCGACGATGCTAAAGGATTCAGAAGCACGTCGAAAACTCCGTTTGGCAAGTATGTAATCAAAAAATTTTATAAATACAATTTTACTTCAAATAACTTGATGCAATGCAGTAGTTTTTATGCCATATAGGTATCTACGAAAAGTTGCAAGTCATTGATGCACGACCGGATTCGAACCTATGACCGGGTCACAATGCTCTGCCTTTATTACATTAGTAAACAATCTACAACGCATGGGACAGAGAAGGCTGCAGAAAATGAAGGTTATGCCCAGCAGTGGATGATGATGATTAAGAAAATATCAATGACTTACCTGATAGCATTTTATAAGTAGCCATATCCACAAACGCAACATCGCTTTTCCCCTCCAAAAGTGACGTCAGAGCTTCTTTTTCTCCATCTCCGTAGCAGTTCTTTGCGTTTTCCAAGATCCCTTCAGCGCCCGGAGCGCAAACCTCTTTGAAGAACCCACTTGTGAACTCCTTGCAGGATATTTTTTCTTTATCTGTGACGTATGACAGCGCGGCGTGCCATGCCATTCCGTCGTAGCGCGGGAAAGCGGCTCGCTTGTCACGCAAGTCCGCCATCTTGGTTATTTTCCCACCTTTTTTGACGTATGCGACTATTGTGTTTGTTTTTTCGATGATTGGCGTCATTTCGTGTAGAAGAGGCGTTATGGCAAAGTCTCTGTAAAAAAAAAGGGGTTATAATTATCCATCAAGCTCTCCCAAACATCAGCGCTTGCATACACTCCTCTCGGCTTGCCTCGATCGTTCATTGTAAGGAGACACCACGTGATCAACTCCCAAAGAACTGCTAGCAAAGCGGGTTTCATACCATGGCAATAAACCTGGTTCCATGTTATTGCCTGTTAGTTCTCACCTGCTGTCTTCATATTTTCTGGTTTAGTTCTCACCTGTTTCCCTTAACAAACCAGTAATTTCCCCCTACAGCGACATCTGTCCTCCCAATCACCAGCGCCCGCATACATTCCTCTTTGTTGGTTTCCATCGTGCACTGCAGGGCGGCACTACTTACTCCTTAAACCGCTTCTTCTGGCAGTAAAGTTTGTGTTTCCGCTTAAATCCTTACCTTTTACCCTTAACAAGCCAGTCACTGGTCCAACAATGATATCAACCACTCCAAAGTGACTCTCAGACTTCTCCTAGTTAGTCTCCAGCACATTCTAAGACATCACGATTTAAAGAGCTGCCTACGAGCTTGGTTTGTGCCTCTCCCCTGCTGCTTTAACTCGCAGACTTCTTACAGTTAGTCTCCAGCACATTCTAAGACATCACGACTTAAAGAGCTGCCTACGAGCTTGGTTTGTGTCTCTCACCTGCTGCTTTAACTCGCAGACTTCTTACAGTTAGTCTCCAGCACATTCTAAGACATCACGAGTTAAAGAACTGCCTACGAGCTTGGTTTGTGGCTCTCACCTGCTGCCTTAACACGCAGATTTCTCCCAGTTAGTCTCCAGCACATTCTAAGACATCACGAGTTAAAGAACTGCTTACGAGCTTGGTTTGTGGGTCTCACCTCCTGCTTTAACTCGCAGATTTCTCCCAGCTAATCCAGCACATTCTAAGAAGACATCACGACTTAAAGAGCTGCCTACGAGCTTGGTTTGTGGCTCTCACCTGCTGCCTTCATGTTAGTTCTCACCTGCTTCCCTTAACCAGCCAGTCACTCCCCCCTACAGCGATATCTGCCTTCCCAAACACCAGTGCCCGCATACATTCCTCTCGATTAGCTTCCATCGTACATTGAAGAGGCGGTGCTACACCATACACGGCGCCTGCTTCCGCGAGCCACTCGCATTTGTTCTTCTCGAGCAAGGATGTTGTGCAGAAAGTTATGTATCTGTGCGAGAGATAATGTGTCAGAGGAGGTGGAATGCGCGCGCAACTTTGCACGTGACTTATGGCGGCAAAACATAAAAAAAATTATGAGATATTTCATATCTTCCGAAGGGCAAGTCCCAGTTTTACTAGATCGGTTTGAAGGTAAAAATCATTTATTCAGTTGTATCACAAGGATCACTTTGAAACGTCTCAAGCGACAAACTATAGAGAAACAGGCGAGAATGTTACGGCTTGGTTTCTGCTGCTTTTGTATGAGTTTGCGTTCACAGCAAAATTTAATGGTGCATGGCCTTATATAAAGTCGTCGACTACTTAGACACTTGGGAAACTTTTTGCTGATGGGTTTCCAACCTCCTTGAATGCTTCTTCTTGTCGATCTTTCTTGGTGGATGATCTCCTTGAACAGCCAGTGTCAGCCTCCTTGACTTGGATAGGCCTAACCTAAACCCAGACTTCGAAACTCCTTGCTGTGTGTTCTGATCTCTTTGCCTAGCACCAGTGGTCTTACCTCGGTGGATCGCAGCCTCCTTGGCTATAAGCTTCCCGGAACCCCTTAGCACTGGCCAGATAGTCAGCGGCTGGTATCGGAGGGTCCATAGCATCCCGCAATGCTGTACTACTGTCTAACAGCTGTATAAGAGCACCGGCCCAATGCGTGTCGACGACTGCAGAGGCGTTGGTGAGGGTGGATGTTAGGGCAGCTACCGCGGTTGCTGCTTTCCTGTTACATGAAATAAATTAATTTAGAAAAAAATCGGTGGTCTGTAAAGTCGGTTTACTGACGATAATTGAACGTGACAACGTCATAGGCTGAGGCCAAAGAGCGTAATTTTGTGAGTCGTGAGTCGCGTATTTTCGGTTCGAATGCAGCAGAAACGAAACGGGGAAGAGGAAGGCCAAGAATTAGTTACATGAGCCAGATAAAAGAAAAAGTCGCTGTCATGTCGTATAAGGAAGTCAAGGAGGCCGCATTCGAAAGACTTAATTGGAGAAAACTGCATCAAAACCCCGACAAGAGCTAAGCTCTTAAATTTAAAAAGAAGAGGTGCCACCATGCCTATTTCTGCCGTGAAGCAGCATTGCTGTGTTTCAGTTTGAAGGGTGTGGGTGCCGGTGAAATTACTGGCACGTGAGGCTGAATATCTGTATGCCTCCAGTTGATGGACGCAGGACAGTGCATCGTAGGGCGCGTTCCTGACGTGTGTGACCTGCGTGGCATTGCTTTGTTATAGGCGATGGTTACCACTTAACATCAGGTGGGCCATATGCTTGTTCCATCAGGTAGTACATAAAATAAAAAAAATAAAAAGTCACCGTTTAGCAACGACCACGTTCCAGGGTCGGTGCAGCCAGACGCAAGGCTCTGCTCCGACCGGCCTCCACGTTCCATCGCGACACAGGTACGCGAGACTGCTGTACGGAGGATACGCGTTCGTGTCGCGAGCTAGCTTGTGTAACTGGAAACAATGTACAAATAATGAAAAATTAAATTAAAAAGAGTTTTATTTGCAAAACAACACGCCCAGGCAGAGAACAAACATCTGTGTAAACTACACAAATATTTGTTCTCGGTGGGGATCGAACACACGACCTACCGCGGCTCGCTCGCTTTGCTCGCTCGCCTTGTGCGTAATTTTTATGTTCTAACATAAACTAACCTATCCAAGTCGGATCCGCCTTAAAGTATCAAGGACAAGGTATAAGTATCCAGTGCCAGAACAAAAAAGTAAATGATCATGTTTGAATCGCTCCAGTGTGCATGTGGCTTAATTGGCATCGTATTAACAGTGTTTACAATAACATGATGTACATTATCGCCTCCCCATGGATCACAAGTAAGGTGTTGCCAAACTTTCATCTACTTCTCTTTTACTCGTAATAGCTACGTTCCGTGGGATGGACAAAGATAAGATCACTGGTGTAATACACAGATATGTAAGAGCGGCAACGTCTTATGGCGCCTTCCATTGATTCTTCTTCCAAGGATACATACCCCGAAGTAGACGCTGACGTCATCGTACTCCGCCCATGCGACGTCTCCCGCGCCGTCGGCCGCGCACTGCAGCGCGCCGCTCGTGCCCCAGTACCGGTCGGACGCCGCGCAGCGCGCCGGCACGCTGCACGCCGCGCACAGCGTCCTATACTTCTCCTCTGGAATGGCAATTAGGCAACTTAAATAAATAAATTAATATTGCGTACAGGCCAGACAGTTGAGCCGGCATCTGCAGACCGTAAATCAACATCGAGCTATGCATGCACTGTACTGCGCTGTGTTTCTTATGCTACAAGCTGTGCTGCGCTTTGCTTTTGGCCGATGGAGGGGCACGCAGCGTGCTCCATGTTTAAAAAACATAGCACAGCTCGACACAGCACAGCATGGCAGAGCTCCATAAAAACATAGCTTGGTTCGGTACAGCACGGCGATTAGCGCGCCTCGCTCGATACTGCTGCGTTTTTAAACACACCTCACACAGCGCAGCACAGCATGGTTTGTTAGTATCCTCATTCAAATATTAGACGAGCGAGTTGACCAAACATAGCACAGCGCAGTACAGCGCAGCATAGCTCGATATTGATTTGTCACCCTTAGGGCGCTTGTACATGCTAAGAAAAAACGCCGGGTCTACCCAAGAATTCGTGTCGTAACTAGAAAATAACTGTGTACACTGCTCGCAGCGGTGCACGAAAAAAATCTTATCTGCGCAAGACACGACGCGGCGAACGTTGTTGCGTTTTCGTGTGTGGAAAAGACAAAATTCTTGTCGTCTACACGAAGAATTTGTCTTGTCTGCCGCAGGAACGGCAAATTTTCTTAGCGTGTACAAGCGCCCTTAGGCTGCGTTTCCTCCGCGCGTTTGTATAGATCCAATAGAATCGCTTCATTTACCTCGCCTCGGTTAGTATAGCTCTGGTGGAAACGGCTCAGTGCAGCTAGATTTTTGCGCATACAAAAGAAGCGAGGGATATGTGCGAGGGATGTGTTGCGAGGAATGTGTGTTGAGAAGAATGTGTTGCGAGGTTTGCGCATACTATACTGGCCTTCGATAGAGATACTCACTGAGTTCTCGATCCCTTTGAGGGTCAGTTATCCAGGGTCCCGCGCGGCAAGCTTTACCGAAGTACCGGGAGAGAGCTCTCACTCGGTTCTCGGCCAGGGATAAGGTAGGGTCACAGGAACGTTCCAGAATCAGTGACTCTAAGTACTGGAACAAACGATAGCAGACGGTGAAGTTACTTACAAACTAAATTAAAAAATACTATACCCTTTACTATGTCTCCTTTACTCTACTCATAAAGATCCCCATTCTCCTGAATACCTAAAAAGTAAATTTTCCTATCGCTCTGATTTACATGATCGCAACCTGAGACCTATTGATACTCTCCTTCTGGCTACCCCTAAGCATTCAACATCTTTTCGAGGCAAGTCTTTTGAGGTGGCGGCTGTAGGTCTTTGGAATGCGCTTCCTAGTGACATCAAAAAGGCTCCCAATAAGTCAGCTTTTAAGCGTCTGGTTTATGAGCGTTTCCTGAAGCAGATCTCATCGGACCTTTAGAGCCTGTCCAGATGGAGCGTTTTACGCGCGAGTGCCCTCCCGCGTTTCAATTTATATTGCGTCCAGATGCCGCGTTTTACGCGCGCTCCTACCAAATAGTTGCTCGCGTTTTACGCGCGATTGAGGAATCGCGCGTGAAACGCGCGTAAAACGCCCCATCTGGACAGGCTCTAACTAATAAGTATTGTACCTTGTTGTTAATTTTAATACCTAAGCTTTCCTTTTTTTTATGTAAGCACGCCAACGCCATTCCTACCTCTAAGGTTCGCAGGTAGAAAATGCTTAAAGCATTAAGCACATTTTGTACATAGCATTGAGTTTTTGTGCAATAAAGAGTTAAATAAATAAATAATACCCTCGAATTTTTCATTTTCTATTTTCAAAATGCTTTCCATGCTAAGTCGGGGGGGTAGCTAGTAAAAAATTACAACATAAGTACTAAAAAAAAATTACATTGAAAAAAACATACTAAAACATATAACAATTATTATTATTTATTAATTATTATTATTTAAGTTTCCATATTTTTCATCTCTCGCTGAGCAAGGAGTAAACGTTTTTCGCGGGCTTTTGGCCAAACGAAAAATCGTTGACGATTTTATTGATTGAGTATGACTGCTTTTTGGAGTTGTATGTAAGTGAGCTTGTGAATATCAAGAGTTTCTAAACTAGTATGCAAGGTGTATGGGATGACCCCAGTTGACGAAATAATTATAGGTATAGTTTATTGAAGTGAAAACTTCTTTAGCGGCGTTGAGCACTTTTTCTGTAATGGGTATAAAATCTTAAACTCGCGTCAGCGCGTCAGGACACGTGACCTGATCGAAAAAGCGTAAGACGGATGGAGAGTAGACAGCTATCCTCTCTCTACGGCGCGGCGAAAATGTATGCCTGGGTCCAGAGGCGTCTCTAGCCCATGTAGCGCCCGTGTGCAAACATTACCCAAGCGCCCCCTAGTAAGTGCGCGTTCAAAATGGAATGGATACAAAGTACAAGTAACAGCACATCAAGTTACAACAAACTGTCAAATTTCCCCAATGGGTAATTAACTCTATTGCTTGGAGATTTTTAAGAAGAAATTCAGTTTGATTACCACAATGTCCTGTTGACTATACAGGGTTATTCATAATTAGCTGCAAATACTCAGGAATTAGGTTCAACAAATAAAATAAAAAATATTTATGAAATGATTTTTTTTAAGTTTTGTTATGAAAATCCCGAGAAAATCGATAAAGAATATCCTTTGGAATCATTGGCGCCTGACCTATTTTGACCTTTGATCCGCGCCCGCGCGCCGTGAGCGACACTCTGCGTTCAGTCACCGCCTGGGTGGGTCATCGCCCTGTTCTCCATGGCAATCATTATGCAATAGCCGTAAAAAAACTAATAAAAATAAAATTTTGATACAAAAACTTAAATCAAAATTTAAATAAAATCATTTCATAAATATGTTTTATTTTGTTTGTTAAACCTAATTCCTGAGTATTTGCAGCTAATTATGAATAACCCTGTATTTAGAATTATTATGCAAGGTGTTCTGGTGTTTACTCTAACAAGCCAAAACTTATCCATGATTATGATGTTGACATGACTATCTTCTGCTTCTTTTTTCTTCTCCTTCTCTAAATATATAAAACTCTTACGTTACTGACTGACTGACTGACAATCAACGGATAGCCTAAACCGTTAGTCCTAGAAGCATGAAACTTGGAGGGTGTGTTTCTTTTATAACGTAGAGGTGCACTAAGAAAGAAAATTGGAAAATTCTCTCCCTATAATGAGAAAAAGGGGGAAAATAGTTAAAAAAAAAATCAACGCACAGCCTAAACCGTAAGTTCTAGAAGCATGAAACTTGGAGGGTGTGTTTCTTTTATAGCTTAGAAATGCATGTAGAAAGAAAATTTGCAAATTCTTTCTTTATGAGGAGAAAAAAGCAGGGGGGGGGAGGGCACCGAGTGCCAGCGGCGCTCGTCGGCCCCTATGATGTTATTCATCAAATATTAGAAGAGCTCAAGATGCTATACAAAATCTATGCAGAGCGGAGCTTTTTTTACGTTGGTAATTGAAAGTGCGGCGTCCGGCCAACACGCCCGCCAAGTTGAGCTCCGTAGCGGTCCTAAGGGGCGCCGAACGCAGAGCGGAGCGCTATTTACGTTGGTCATTGAAAGTGCGGCACCCGTCCAACGCGCCCGCCAAGTTGAGCTCCGTAGCGGTCCTAGGGGGCGCCGAACGCAGAGCGGGGCGCTTTTTACGTTGGTCATTGAAAGAGCGGCACCCGTTCAACGCGCCCGCCAAGTTGAGCTCCGTAGCGGTCCTAGGGGGCGCCGAACGCAGAGCGGGGCGCTTTTTACGTTGGTCATTGAAAGAGCGGCGCCCGTTCAACGCGCCCGCCAAGTCGAGCTCCGTAGCGGTCCTAGGAGGCGCCGAACGCAGAGCGGAGCGCTTTTTACGTTGGTCATTGAAAGAGCGGCGCCCGTCCAACGCGCCCGCCAAGTTGAGCTCCGTAGCGGTCCTAGGGGCGCCGAACGCAGAGCGGAACGCTTTTTACGTTGGTCATTGAAAGTGCGGCGTCCGGCCAACGCGCCTGCTGAGTGGCCGAGCGCCCCGCTGCGGCGCTCGGCGCCCCCTAGGAACGCTGCGCCCGTGTGCACCGCACACCCTGCACAATAGGTAAAGACGCCGCTGCTGGGCCTACTGTTTCGTTTAGGCAGCGCAGGGCGCTTGCGCGAATGTTCGTGTATGTTACAGCGTGCCAAATAACAAACAAGCCCCCCCTAACCATTCCAAAATATCAAACATGCTCAACGTTAATAATCAAGTTTTCACTTCTGCCGGCACTCCCGGAGTGCAACCCGTATTTTTTATTATTAATATTATTTCGTCTTACCCCCGATAGAGTGTCACTGAGAGGCCTCAAGTCTTCCAGCCCAACTCCTGGATGGCAGAGCGTGCTGTTCCGAAGCACAGCATGCAGAGATGATGAGGAATCCGGGAGTATCCGCCGATTCACTATAGCCACCACACTACGTTCGTACTCTTCTGGAAAATGATAGATAAGTATTTGTATTTATTCATGCACTTCTGGCCTCTCAGGAGCCTGAGGCTGCGCTCACTTTGGATACGTTTTCGTACGAATTCCGTTCGTGCAGAAACGTACGAACACGCACGAACATTCCCGACCTTCTGAGTACTTACTATGAAAGCGCTCACACTGCGCGCGAGTTAGTCGTACGTATACGTACGTGTAAGTCCGACGTCCGAAATCAATCCGAACTCGTTGGGATTTTATTACACGTTCGTGCGTTCATCATCAATAACGTATGCGCTAACACCGGTACTCTGGCTATTTGACGGAGAAAAACGTATTCAGTGTGCGCACTCAATTCGTACGAACAGTGTTCGTACGTTTACGCACGATGTAATTCGTATCCAAAGTGAGCGTAGCATTCTCGGCTCATCTCGGATCATTTTGCAATTTTATTTTATTGCTTCTTTTCGAAGAGAGAATGGCAGATTTCCTTGAGTAATTCATCAACGATCTCATCGTAGAAGCCTCGACAGCTACGATATACGGAAGACCTAGAAAAAGTTCGGGGTTGTGCAATGCCAATTTCTCTTTCTTCTTCTTCTTTTCAAAGTAAGTGTAAGTCTGTCTGTCCGTTTGTCACAGCTACTTTTTTCCGAAACTGTAAGAGCTATACTGATGAAATTTGGTACTAAGTAGATTTATTCTGTGAATCACATTAACATTTTCACACAAAAATTGAAAAAAAATTGAACGGGTCGTCCGCATACTTAGAACTGAAACCCATGAATTTTTTCATCAAACTTGATGGGTGAGTCCGACTCGCACTTGGCCGCTTTTTTACGCATGGATTAAAAACGAATCCATCCTATGTGCGAAGCCGGGACAGGCTGTTAGTTCATAATATATATATTTACGATTTTTATGAAACGACGGGATATTTACCATCATTAAATTTTTCTGAGTTGACTTCCGATATTTCGGCACAGTTGCATGCACCATGATCACGGATGAACTGATATCGGAAGTTAACTCAGAAAAATTTAATCATGCGGTAAATTTCCCGTCGTTTCATTAAAATAGTGTTAAAAACTATGATAGTTTCAAAAGTAACTTATTTATTTACACAAAGAAACTTACAATTAAACAAATATTTACAAAATGTACAAAATACACAAGAAACAGTTGAGCTATCTGCAGATCGTTACAAACGATCTAGAGATAGCTCAACTGATCCATCAGTGCCAGACGGAAGCGTCCCCAATTCGCTGGCGGCATTGCCACGCTGAATAGCAATATACAGGGTGGAATTTTGTAATGCCACCTGGAGGGAAAGTACTCTTAATACTGCAGATAGAAAATTTTACTCAAAGGAAACATTCCTTTATTTTTGAATAGAAAGCAAACTGCATTCAAAGATTTTCGAAAATTCTCTCGAAGAAAAACCAGGAAATCTTAAATTAATTTAATTATTTACAAAAAATGAAAAAAAACCTGGTTTTCCTTTCATTTAATTTATCATGTTTGTTAGTGAGATTTCATCCTTATAATTGACCCTAACGATCGATGCAATAAAAGTACAGGATATAATTTTTTCAGATTTTAGCCGGTTCGATTCCCGGGTGTGGGAGAAGAGAATTTTCGAAAATCTTTGAATGCAGTTTGCTTTCTATTCAAAAATAAAGGAATGTTTCCTTTGAGTAAAATTATCTATCTGCAGTAGAGTGCTTTCCCTCCAGGTGGCATTACAAAATTCCACCCTGTATATAAAAAAAAGTAAAAAGAAAAAAACAGCCTGTCCCGGTTTCGCACGTAGGATGGATTCGTTTTTAATCCATGTGTAAAAAAGCGGCCAAGTGCGAGTCGAACTCACCCATCAAGTGTTCCGGGTTTGATGAAAAAAAAAACAAGCGTTTCAGTTCTAAGAATAAATAAATCTTATACCTTTAAACGAGAAAATCTTGTATATATATATATATATATATTTAGAATCTCGGAAACTGAGCCAACAATTTTCACGAAATTTACTATACAAGGGTTTTCGGGGGCGATAAATCGATCTAGCTAGGATTCATTTTTAGAAAATGACGAGAAGTTGGTGTTTTGCAATAATCAAACATAAACTCAATATACGACTGTTCCTGCCATCTATTGGCGATTGTGAGCAACTAACTACAAGCTAGAAGGCGTTGTTAATTAAAAAAAGGCTAATAAAGATACGACTCTTCCTGACATCTATTGGCAAATAATAATACTATTTTTTTTAAACCCGAGCGAAGCTCGGTCATACCGGCTCGTAAATAAATAATGCGGACAACCCACACAACACTATCTAGCCCCAAACTAAGTAGAGCTTGTACTATGGGAACCGGGTAGCTGATATAATACATAAATACTTTTTTTTGTAAATACATACATAGAATACAATATAACACCCAGACAGAGAAAAAACATCTGCGTTCACCGCACAAATATTTGTTCTGTGTGGGGATCGAACCCACGCCCTCCAGCGCAGAAGGCAGAGCTACTACCAACTGAGCTGTGAAGGCAGTCATGCGGGCGACCCCTTCAATTTTTTTTTAATATTTTTTTTTGTTTCAAATTTTATATATATTTACTGGTGTCTTGATGTCGTATCTCGTTGGTTACAAGCACATCTAACATCGCCCACTGCGCAGCCACCAGGTCCTCAGGGCTGAACACTCCGAAGTCGACCGTGCCTTTGCTGATCCGACGCAGGCAGTCCAACCTGAAATAATATATTATATTATTTATTATTATACACCACTATTTTGTAATTACCAAAAAAAAAATGCCGATATTGCCTACTGATACTGAACACATTTCATCCCCGAAACAAAATAGTAGGTATATTGTTACCTGAGGATAGAAAGTTACGTTTTTGAGTCCCGAGACGGGTTTGGCGCCAGAGCATAGCGAGGGCGCCAATGGAGCTTGAGGGACTTAAATAAGTCTTTCATCGGAGGTAAACACTGTGCTTTTCATTACGAATACAAGGAAAGTAAAAATAAAAACATGATGAATCCATACTAATATTATAAAGCTGAAGAGATTGATTGTTTGAAAATAAAATAAAAAATAAAAAGTTTGTTTGTTTGAACGCGCTAATCTTGGAAACTGCTGGTTGGAATTGAAGTTTTATTTTTGTGTTGGATAGACCATTTATCGAGGAAGGCTATAGGCTAATAACATCACGCTACGACCAAGAACAGCTTAAATGCAAAATGTTGCAAGAATTTGTGTCTATCCTTTTCTAACACGTGGTGACTTTTCTATGTCTATCCTTTTCTATCACGTAGGAATTTTCTAAAAACTCTCAATTTTGATAAGAATAGAATGTTCCTAAACGTTCTTGAATGTTCTTTAACATTCTGGAATACCCTGGCAACGCCGGGATTGGTGGCTAGTAGTTAATATCTGAAGTTATTATAAAAAGCACCCCACGCTTTTTTGTACAATAATATAAATTTTTCAATTGATTATTTCAGTTTTATTTTTAACTTTTTAGTTCAATTAGTTATAAAAGCGTGTTTATATAGTTTTTTAAACTACAATTTATTTAATTTTCGTACGTTAGTTTACAAGTTACCTGTCAGTGCCGAGCACACACTCCACGTCAGCGTTCTCCTGGTCCAGCACAGGGCAGTACCGCTGGCTGCGCTTGAACATGCCTCGAGTCTCCACCACACACAGCCTCACTGGGAAGAAGGGGCTCATGAGGAAATGCGACGGAACAAGTCTTTAAAAACCGACTTCCCCATTATACTTTTAATGGGCCGTCCAAGTTTAATAGTCATACATAGATGTAAGAGTTTCCAGGGTCCATCATGAAAACACTAGAGTTTCATTTGAACATTCGTTTTTATTGGAGATGTTATTGTTCGCAGTGGAATGAATATTTCACAGCCGTTTTCTGTATTTATATGTGACTGGGCAAACAATATAACGAACATAATTCCAGAAATTCAATTTAAAATTACTAGAGCAAGCTAATTTGGTTCCTAAAAATATAAAATGATTTTTAAACAATACTACAGAAATCAATTCATATTGCTAAATGATTGATATCAATCAACGTACTCAAATCGGCAACTAAAATCAAATAACGATCATAATAAATTACAATAACATTAATTAAACATTTTAAATCTAATAATATTAACCACTTAGGTACTTGTTTAATATAATTTAGTGGAAAATATAGAGGTTTTGATGATTTTGCTAACGCATCTTCTAAGAAAATGTTCTTGCGCTATAAGATTTAATATCTATTAAATCTTTATAAATTAAGAATTTTGTTACCTAGGTTTACCTAATTAAATTAGCCGTAAGGCCATTGTAATGTCCCAACGGGGCTCATGTTCTGGACGTTATTACCCCATAAGACCTATAAAACACAATGAAGCATTAAATAAATGAATATGAATACTTTACGCCTTTGTATTTTATGTTAGCAATTTCACATGAAAACTCTTTGCTTGTCTCCGACGAAGTATGCGGTACTGGATTTTCAATATTGAGCATAATAGACTTATTCGCTTGAATAAACACATTTAATTTGATTATGAATAAAAAAAAACGAGGTTCTCAATTCGGTTGTATTTTTTATTGTAAGCATAGTTTCCTCATAGTAGTGTGAGGAACCTCCTCTTTTTTAATGGGATTATGCCCCAATTCAAAGAATCACGTCTAACTATTATTTCTCTGTTCAGTTGCATTGACTGAAACTTTACCAAACTTCATGTAAATAGAATGTAAGAAAGATCAATTTTGGTAATTTTTAATAATGTTACAGTAAATAAATAAAAAATAATAATGAATACGTATAAGCATTCATGATGCATTGAAAATTACTGGTATATACCTATCAAATGAAAATTACTGGTATATATCAAAACCGGTCTTCAAAGGTCATCTGGTCCCAATGCTTATAGCTTATGTTTCCTAGATAGGGTCATACTACACGGGCGGTTCTCACGCCGCGGGGATCTACTCGACAAAGCTGCCGCAAACCATCAAACTACACGGAACGCGGTTTATCGCTGTCTTTAGTTCATTTCTACATGGACCCGAACCGGACAGCGGACAGCGGACCGAACCGCAACGCAACGTATAGTGTCTTCCTAGATCTTTTTTTTTGGATTTATGGTACGACAGTGCTTAGTTTTATATATTTAGGAAAAGAAAAAGAAGAATATATTTCTCATTTACAATTGAGAAAAAAGTTGGCAATAAAGCAAATTCATAATGTATCTAGTCTTTATGATGGGTACTGAGAAGGGGCGGCACATCGCCTGGGGCCTAGGATGGCCAAGACTGCAAATCCGCCACTGCCAGCAACATGGATAACGCAACTGCGGGAACGACGAGCGAGCGCCAAGGTAGAATGACGTAATAGCGGGAAACCGTCCGTGTAGTTTAAGCGCCGGTTATCAGCGGCGGTTTGACTCTGCATGCGGCGGTCGTACTATATTTCTCCCGCCTCTGAACCGCAACGGGAAACCGCGCCATGTAGTATACTTTTATATTGAATTGTGACTAGAGTCTGTTCAGAAAGAGAACCGTCGTAGGATTTAAGGGCGCAGCTGTGCTTAACTACCTTTTTTGTTTATTGGGCAATACAATAGCGCGTCTGTTGCGTTTTGATCCTATCACAACTAGTGTACTATTCCTTTATTTAATTTTTATCATGCAAAATGCTGACAGAAAGAAAGGGATGAGCTACCATATAAAAATCGAGACGTTAGTTCACAATTTGGCCACGACGACCGACGGCTCTCTTTCTGAACAGACTCTAGTGCGGTTCAGAATCAGAAGCAGATTCCCGCGGCGGGAGAACCGCCCGTGTAGTAAGGCCCTTAGGTAATTAGTTATGCATCTACTTTGTACCTACTGTAGGTAAGTAAACTACATAGTTCCGTCCTGCTCACTTTAATATTGTGTAAGAGAGCGCGCTATATTAATTTGTTTCTTTGAGTACTAAAGGTTTGTAGTTTGACTATACGACCAACAATTTTTGGGGTTCCGTAGCCAAATGGCAAAAACGGAACCCTTATAGATTCGTCATGTCTGTCTGTCAGTCCGTATGTCAGTGACTTTTTTCCGAAATTGTAAGAGCTATACTGATGAAACTTGGTAAGTAGATGTATTCTATGATTTGCACACACAAATAAAAAAAAAGGATTTTGGCGGGCATTTTGGTAGTTTTTAGGGTTCCGTAGCCAAATGGCAAAAACGGAACCCTTATAGATTCGTCATGTCTGTCTGTCTGTCTGTCTGTCTGTCTGTCTGTCCGGCCGTGTCACAGCCATTTATCTCTGAAACCATAAAAGCTAGACTGATGAAACTTGGTGAGTAGATGTATTCTGTGAACCGCATTAAGGTTTTTACACAAAAATAGAAAAAAAACTATAAATGGGGGTCCCCATACTTGAAACTGAAACTCAAAATTTTTTTTTTCATCGTACCCGTACGAGTGGGGTATCTATGAATAGGTCTTCAAAAATGATGTTGAGGTTTCTAATATCGTTTTTTTCTAAACTGAATAGTTTGCGCGAGAGATACTTCCAAAGTGGAAAAAAGTTGGTCCCCCCCTCTAACTTCTAAAATAAGAGAATGATAAAACTAAAAGAAATATATGTTGTACATTACTATGCAAACTTTCAACGATATTTGGTTTGAACGAGATTTAGTCAGTAGTTTTTTTTTATACATCATAAATCGTAAACCGCAATTTACCTTTCGACGAACTACAAAAACCTTTATATTATGTTATTTCATGCTACGGAACCCTTCATGGGCGAGTCCGACTCGCACTTGGCTGCTTTTTTTTTTTAATATGTCATAAATCGTAAACCGCAAATTACCTTTGACGAACTACAAGAACTTTTATGCATATTATGTTACGAACTTGCTGCTACGGAACTCAATGGCCACTTATTTTTTAATGTACGTTTATCTGTTTGAACATCAACAGAAGCGGGGAAGAACTACCAACATGCCTTTCCTGCCATGAAGAAGCATCGCGAATAGGGCACCGACCCACCAGATGGACTGACGACATTATTAACATCGTGGGAATTCGGTGGATGGTCTCAGAATTGCTCTTCCTGGAAATGTGTAGGGGAGGCTTATGTCCAGCAGTGGACTTCTTCAGGATTATGATGATACAATATAACACTCAGACAGAACAAACATCTGTGTTCATCACACAAATACGTATATTAGTTCTCGGAGGAAGATACCTATAGGCAGATTTAGTAGTAGTAGAGCTCTTTGTGATGGGCTCGTCCGGGGAAGTACTACCACCATGCCTATTTCTGCCGTGAAGCAACATCGCTGTGTTTCAGTTTGAAGGGTGTGGGTGCCGGTGAAATTACTGGCACGTGAGGCTGAATATCTGTATGCCTCCAGTTGACGGACGCAGGGCAGTGCATCGTAGGGCGCGTTCCTGACGTGCGTGACCTACGAGGCATTGCTTTGTTATAGGCAATGGTTACCACGTACCATCAGCTAGTTACATTAAAAAAAAAAAAAAGATCGATCCCACCGAACCGAAGAAGTAACAAAGATGAGGAAGGAAACCGGTTTGGTGACCTTGCAAGACCGGCGACCTACTCGCCTTGCGAAATGGACAAACCACAGATTGGTATTGCCCACAGAACATGTATTGTGACGTAGACCCCTAAGTACCTTGTTAAGCGTCATTTAGAGGAAATCACACAGGCGACTCTCCATACAAACGTAGTCTCCATTTCCTCCCTGGATAATGCCTCTAGAGCAGCGGTTCTCAAACTTTTTTGGTCACGGAACCCTTTTGACAAGCAAAATACTTGACGGAACTCGAACATTCTCAAAAATACTTGAGTCCGCGCTTTTGATAAAAAAAAAGCGGGAATAAAAATAGAAATACAAAAAAATGCATTGTAAACAATGTCAACTTTATTTTTTTGAAGATAGAGCCGAAAGTCGCTTGTTCACAACTATAGCGTCTAATTCAGAGGCAGCTTTTATCAAAGGGACTGCGCGCTCACAAGTATACGCGCGGCGGGCGGAGTCAAAACGTTCGACCAGTGACCAGAGAGAGGTATTTTGTTTTTTTTTCTAAATTCTTGTGGAACCCCTACAGGGGTGGCGCGGAACCCTAGGGTTCCGCGGAACACACTTTGAGTACCGCTGCTCTAGAGTATAGGTAACCATTTTGTCTCATAAAATCCAGATCTGCTATATACGCTCGTATGTTTTCCTTTTTTTCAGAAACTTATTGATAAAGAAAATATGACCCTCATATGATTTATACGAAATATGAATTGGAAATAGGGGACTACGTTTGTATGGAGAGTCGCCTGTGTGATTCCCTCGTATCTGAGAAGTCGGCGCAGTGGCAGATTTGCCCTAAAATACAGTAAGATTGGGCCTAGAGCGGCAGTTAATAGGGGCGGCAAATCGTGACAAAAAATCACTGATGATAGCAAGAAATATATCAAATGCAAAGTACCTAAATATATAAAAAGCTACCTAAATATATAAAAGGCGCCGGCGGACGGAACCGCAACGGATAGTTCTTAGATCACTTTTTTTAGGATTTACTGTATAGACTGCGCTTTGTTTTATAGATTTAGGAAAAAGAGAAGGATAAATTTATCATTTAAAAGTTGGCATAAAGAAAATTCATTATGTATCTATTTTTAGTCTATTATGATGGGTGCTGAAAAGGGCGGCCAAGATTGCAAATCCGCCACTGCGGAGGCGGGGAGTCTAGAACACCGTCGTAAATTTTCTTGCCTATCAATATTCTATGCTGCATTTTGGAGAATGTGCCCGGGAACTTCAGGATCTCATACCGCCATCTCTTCAGTGGCGATGATCAAAGCCAATGAAGGCCGACTTGTCTATAGAATGACTTGACTAAAAAATTTTTTATTTATGTCATATATACTAGACATTGGCAAAATTTTCTGAATGGACAGATGCCATATAATTACGAAAAAAAAAGAAGACCCGTCATGATATAGCGGCCAAACCTATCCCAGTACGGGTATATTATATGCATGCGGTTTTTCCAACAAAACTAATACTGGGAAACCCCCAGAGTAGGTACAGTCACCGTCAAAAGTACCTTACTAAAGCCTTTCGCACTTCTAAGCGTTCTGCGGGGTCGATCAGTGAAACGCTGTCAGATAATATATGACAGCGGTATTTGCTATTTGACAAAGTTACAAATGACTGACAAATATATTTTTTAATGTTCTTTTTATTTCTAGTCATTTTTTTATAACAACTAACTGACGGAACAAGCATATGGGCCACCTGATGTTAAGTGGTAACTATTGCCTATAACAAATCATTGTTTCGTAGGTCATGCACGTCAGGAACGTGCCCTATGACGCACTACCCTGAGTCCATCAACTTGAGGTATACAGATGTTCAGCCTCACGTGTCAGTATTCCCCCACACCCATCAAACCTGTACACAGCGATGTTGCTTCACGGCAGCAATAGGCATGGTGGTAGTACGCACCCCCACGAGACACACAAAGAGCTACTACAAGACTAGATGAACTCTGTCAAAGAGTCAAATTAAAGCATTTTGAATTGAAAATTAATAAATATGCCAACTTTTTTTTATCCTTCAAAGCCAATGATTTGTCTATTACCGACTTGAATAAAAACTATTTTAGTATGTAAATATCCTCACTTCACGCTGGAAAAATTGATCCAAAATGGGCAGATGCCATTAATTAAGAAAAAGAAGAAGATCTTCTTTTTTCATTGTTCTTTTTCCCGCTGACCGTCCAATAATGGCCTGCACTTGACGCTGGCAAAATTGATCCAAAATGGGCAGATGCCATTAATGAAGAAGAAGAACTTATTTTTAAATTGTTCTTTTTCCCACTGACCGTCCAATAACGGCCTGCACTTGACGCTGGCAAAATTGATCCAAAATGGGCAGATGCCATTAATTAAGAAAAAGAAGAAGATCTTCTTTTTTCATTGTTCTTTTTCCCGCTGACCGTCCAATAACGGCCTGCACTTGACGCTGGCAAAATTGATCCAAAATGGGCAGATGCCATTAATTAAGAAGAAGAAGAAGATCTTCTTTTTAAATTGTTCCTTTTCCCGCTGACCGTCCAATAACGGCCTGCACTTGACGCTGGCAAAATTGATCCAAAATGGGCAGATGCCATTAATTAAGAAGAAGAAATGCAGCCAGCGTTCTTGGCACCATGCCTCATGGACACCCACTTTTGTTAGATTTTTAAGGTTTAGTTTTAATTAGTTTTAGTTTTTTTTTGTTAATATTATGAATTTTTGTTTTGTTGTTATAAAATTAATAGAAGAAGAAGAATAAATTCTTTTTAAATTGTTCCTTTTCCCGCTGACCGTCCAATAACGCGGGCGAGACATACCTATTTCGAAACAGGAAAATTGTCTTTTATTCAACCTTGCTGTATGTAATAAATAAATAAATAAATAAATAAATATTGTGGACAATTCACACAACACCACCCAGCCCCAAACTAAGCAGAGCTTGTAATATGGGAACCGGATAGCTGATATAATACTTGAATACTTTTTTTTTTTTTTTTGTAAATACATACTTAGAATACAATATAACACCCAGACAGAGAACAAACATTTATGTTCACCACACAAATATTTGTTCCCGGTGGGGATCGAACCCACGACCTACGGCGCAGAAGGCAGAGCTACTACCAACTGAGCTAGAGGCCAGTCAATCATTACAATAAATGACTGATACCTACTTATTAGCATAAGTACGAACGAGCGAGCTTCTTGTTAATATATTTTTCATCCCACCAGCTCAGAAAGTGTGTTTTTGCTAGGTTTTTGCTGTTCAATATCTGACTGCAAAAGCGTTTTTATCCTCTACTAGAGGATAAAGTAAATTTGAATTTAGAATATCGTGTTCACTAAGTTTATGAATACACAACCTATTTACTTCTACTTCCATGGTGCCGAATTTATCATACAACCTTTTTTAATTTGTTAATAACTCATACTCGGAACCTTCTTGGTGTATTTGTGAATTCAAAACACCATTAAACCTATTTACTTCTACCTGCATGGTGCCGAATTTATCATAATACAACCTTTTTAAATTTGTTAATAACTCATACTCTGAACCTTCTTGTTCTTGGTGTGTTACTTTTAGTCGCGCCATGTTCTTTTTTGCATTTAGTCATTTCCTCGCTGAGGTGGGATGAAAAGTTACGTGTTGCACTCGAGTGCAAAGATTTTTCACCTTGTGCTCTTTTGATTCCAAGTGAAAAATGCCTTTCATACTTTTTTTTTGTAAATACATAGGTACAGACTAGAATACTTACAATATAACACCCAGACAGAGAACAAACATCTGTTTTCACCACACAAATGGCTCTCAGCAGCTACTACCAACTGAGCTGAGAGGCCAGTCATATGCAGTTTAAATTGTTTTTTTAAATTTAAATAATGTCTTCTTTCAGTAAAATTTTCTATCTACAATATTAACGGTAGGTAGGTACTTCCTCTACATATATGGCATACCCGTCTGACGCCCTGTAGAATAATGTTAAAAACATCGAGATATAAGATCTCGATGGTTAAAAAAAAACGGTTGTCTGTCGGTTTACTGACGATAGTTGAACGTGACAACGTCATACAGCTGTCCACGCGGACGCATCGCTCACTCAAGTAGGAGAGAGACAGATGTCAAACGCTGCCGAACGCGGAGGCCGTGCGTGCCTCTTTGTCGCTCGCACTTCAAACCTTAAATGAAACGCCTCATAGCGAGGTAACGCCGCATGAGTCATGTTTTTTCGTGCGTGCACCCGGCTCCATCGAATTATAAGACGTTGTCACGTCAAAATTGTAGATATACCTAGTTATATAAGTAAAATGTGATAATTAGCGCCACCAAAGTGGGAAAAATTATTTGCGGTGTCCTAACAGGGCTTATGTTTGAAACTAGTCTATAGTACTACCTGTAGAAATGAATGAAATGAAATGAAATATTTATTTGCAAAGAAGCATGGTACAATTCGATCGTCATTTAAAAAAAGCTCGCATACTTCGTCGGAGACCGACATACAAAATTCATAATATAGAAAATATAATTATGTTAAATTAAAATAAATCGGCATGTCAGAATAATAATAATAGTCAAAAATATTAATTAATACATATAAAATCACGCCTCATTCCCATGGGGGTAGGCAGAGATCACGGATTTCCACTTGCTACGATCCTGACACACCTCTTTCGCTTCATTCACTCTCATAACATTCTTCATACATGCTCATTAATTAATTTAAAAAAAAAAACAGAACATAACAACATAATTACAATATAACATAGTAGGTATATAACAACATAAGTGCAATAAATTATTTGAATTTGTAACATTTTAATCTTCTGAAATCGTCCATTCATAGTCAGTAAAAATATTCTCTGGAAGGTACCTATTGGTATTATTTGATTAACCTACATACTAAATAGAAACCTTTTTAATTTATCTTTAAAAAACATGCCAAAAATAACTCACTAGGCCTACCACAAGCTCTGTCTGACTCTGTCTCTGGCCCTAGTTTTGAGTCTGTGTGAGTTCTGACCAGCGTATTATACTGTGTGTTTCGAAGTAGGATTTATTTAGTCAGTAGGTAGGTTCTCACACAAACTCAAAGCCAGAGCCAGGCAGAGCTTGTGGTAGGTACAGTACTTACATTTCCCATTGGTCCCCGAACCAATTCCTTGCAGTAATCCAACATTGATACAAGAAAACAAAAACAAAATCACACTGACGCTGAACATTTTAGAGCCGTAGCCTTGAAGTTTAAAGTTAATAAAAAAAAAGCTAATTTATTTTTTAAAGTGAGCTCATTACAGCTTCGTTCACACGTGTTTGTTTTTGTAAAATCTCATGAGGACTGACGATTTACCAACTTCAATATACTAGACTTGATATTGAACCTGTTTTTAGGGTTCCGTAGCCAAATGGCAAAAACGAAACCCTTAAAGATTCGTCATGTCTGTCTGTCTGTCCGTCTGTGTCACAGACACTTTTCTCCGAAACTATAAGAGCTACACTGATAAAACTTGGTAAGTAAATGTATTTTGTGAACCGCATTAAGATTTTGTCACAAACATATAAAAAAAAAAAATAATTTGGGGGTCCCCATACATAGAACTGAAATTCAAAAAACTTTTTTTCATAAAACCCATACGTGTGGGGTAGGTAGGTACCTATCCATGAATAGGTCTTTAAAAATGATATTGAGGTTTTTTTATATCGTTTTTTTCTAAACTAAATAGTTTGCGCGAGAGACACTTCCAAAGTGGAAAAAAGTTGGTCCCCCCCCCTCTAACTTCTAAAATAAGAGAATGATAAAAGTAAAAAAAAAATATTTTGTACATTACTATGCAAACTTTCAACGATATTTGGTTTGAACGAGATCTAGTAAGTAGTTTTTTTTTATACATCATAAATCGTATGAATGGCTGAATAGATAGATAGATAGAAATCGTAAACCGCAATTTACCTTTCGACGAACTACAAGAACTTTTATATCACCTATGTTACTTGATGCTACGGAACCCTTCATGGGCGAGTCCGACTCGCACTTGGCTGCTTTTTTTAAAGGTTGATTTTTTTTTATTACGCATAATCGTTACGATACTTAGCTCGTTAGCGATACGTAGTAACTCCACTATGGAAGTGCCTTTTGCTGAGAACGATCTTCTGTTCTTAAATTTAAAAGCTTAGCTCTTGTCGGGGTTTTTTTGATGCAGTTTTCTCCAATTATGTCTTTCGAATGCGGCCTCCTTGACGACATTACAGCAACTTTTTCTTTTATCTGGCCTTAGACAATTTAGATCTAAATTGTCTAAGTATCTGGCTTATGTAGCTTATTCTTGGCTTTCCTCTTTCCCGTTTTCCTTCAATGATGTGCTTTATGTAGCTGTCACTTCGTAGAAGAGGTCCCAACATTTTTCCTCTTCGATTTTATATCGTCTCAAGTAACTCTCTTCTCCTTAAAGGCTCGAACACACCTAGTTCGCTGGCGGTAGCGAACAGTGAAACGCTGTCAAATATTCGCTGTCAAATCTCAAATCTGACAGCGATATTTGACACCGTTTCACTGATCGCTACCGCCAGCGAACTAGGTGTGTTCGGGCCATTACTCGCACCTCTTTGTTCGTAAGTTTTTCCGTCCAAACAAATGGAGGAATTTATTTCTAGTTTTTATTTATGTAACTGTTTTTATTTATTTTTTTAAATATGTTTTTTATAATCTTGTGCTATGGATGTTATGTGGTCCGATTAACGATTTTTATTTTTATTTATTTTATTTAAGTATAGGTACCTACTTAGTAGTAGGTACCTACTTAGGTATTTGAACCCACGTCTTTATCAGAATGTATCTTGCTTCCGCTGGTAGACCAAATCACTTGGCTAAACCCGGTGTAAAAAAATAGTGCCTTACCCCCGAATACTGAAACGCAACTCAGATTTAAGCACGTCTCAAGCGACGAATATTTGACAGTTTTCAATGAAAATCTGTCAAATATTCGTCGCTTGAGACGTGCTTAAATCTGAGTTGCGTTTCAGTATTCGGGGGTAAGGCACTATTTTTTTACACCGGGTTTAGCCAAGTGATTTGGTCTACCAGCGGAAGCAAGATACATTCTGATAAAGACGTGGGTTCAAATCCGAAGCGGCGGTATTCTCCACGAGAATTAGGTAAACGCCTTCCGATCCTAAGGTTGTGGGTTCAAATCCGGGTGCGCCAAAATATTTTCCTGCACGAAAAATGTAGATAAGTAGGTACTCAATGCCGCAGCTCTCAAATCATAAGTCATAAGCATTTTTTGGTAAAATACACTAGAGGTCTTGACATAGACAAAAATAAATAAATAAATAAATCTAATATAAGTTCTTATGATAACTAGCTGAGGGAGTGACTAGCTCCCACGATTGAAATAAAACTGGATGCCAAAGTAATGTATCGAACAGTTAATTTCCCAATTATCACAAGAAAATTCAGTTAATTTCAGTTGGAAATCTCGCTCCTCGAAATAGCATCAAGAACATGGATTTACTCAAGAAATGATATGAACTCCTTCATTAATGATAAGAACTCTTTCATTCGTAAGAACTACGAAGTTTCGGTTTATAGTTTGTTTGACAAGAGTTGTCATATTTTAAATCATATCTTTTCTTTAAAATGTCTACGTTAATTCTTTAGTTGATTAAAGCATAATATTTCTCCATTATAAGTATCTTTGTATGTATCAATTTATTCAACTAAAGTTTCTATACGCGTACGTACAAATCGCATCAACATGCCCGACACAGAGGCGAAGTCTCCTCCGTCGAACTTGGCACGTTATCTCCGACCAGACCGGTTCGA
Source organism: Thera britannica (assembly GCA_939531255.2). Lineage (NCBI taxonomy): Eukaryota > Metazoa > Arthropoda > Insecta > Lepidoptera > Geometridae > Thera > Thera britannica. Next base: position 21,860,197 of record OW618041.2, on the reverse strand, counting down.
CACAGAACCATCATCAACGAGTGCGGACTTGAAGTGGGAGCACTGGCGTAAGTCGTTCGAAAGCTTCTTACAAATAGAAGCGGCTTCTGCTACAGACGAGGCAAAACTACTTTTGCTAATAAATCACGTAGCACCCACTATATACAATATCATCCGTGACTGCACTCAATACTCTGACGCTATAAGCCGTCTTAACACCACCTTCGAAAAGAGGAGAAATGTAATTCTAGCACGTCATCTCCTAGTGACCCGCAAACAACAACCTGGTGAGACTATAGCCGAATACTCAAGAGCTCTTTCCACTCTCGCTCACGACTGCGATTACAAACAAGTAACAGCCGACGAGCACCAGAGCCAGTCCATTCGAGGAACGCTAATTTCTGGCATTTCCAACCAGAGAATACGTGAGCGTTTGCTCGAAAATTCAGACAAGTCGCTAGAAGAGACTTTGAAGCTCGCTTTGTCATTAGAAATGGCAGAAAACTCGTGTCTAACTATACAATCTCCGACAAGTCACAACGTAACATCCCTCAATGCTGTAGCAGATGTTCCTCAAGTTCCTCACAACGCTGCTGCTGCTAACACCAACAGACCTCGTCGACGCTGCTTCTTCTGTGGAGGAAATCTACATCAGCGGTCGAGCTGCCCGGCGCGCAACGCTGAGTGCCAGCTTTGCTCACGAAAGGGCCATTACGCTAGTGTCTGTCGCAGCTCCGGGAAACCACGCCACAATGCTGCCATGATCGCTGAAGATGAGCCCCAAGGCAAGGCGACCACATCATCTTACCCAGAAGAAACATGCGCTGCTGCTCCATCTAGCTTACGTAAGGCAACCACACCTATTACAATAAATGATCACAAAGTCGACGCTTTAATTGACACAGGGAGCTCCATCAGCTTTATAGACCGAGACCTAGCACAAACAATGAAACTCAAGATAAGAACATGCTATCAGACGATAACTCTTGCCTCAGCAAGCAATGTATCACACGTAAATGGAGTATGCAATGCAACTATAAAAATCAATGAACACACCTACAAGCAACAACCTTTGTACGTCATCAACAATCTTTGCGCCGACGTTATAGTAGGCCACGACATCTTGAAAACGCATTCTTCTTTGGAATTGCAGTTTGGTGGGGATAAGGAGACGCTGCGGATCTGCAACGTACTTCAAGCGTACGTACCCCCTGCGTCTGTCTTCACCAATCTGTCATCATCCATTAAACCCATTGCCATCCCATCGAGACGGCATTCAGAAGAAGATCAACAATTTATCGCCAAAGAGATATCTAGCCTTTTGGAAAACAAAATTATTGAGCCTAGCGTGTCTCCGTGGAGGGCACAAGTACTAATAGCAGGAGGAGGCAGCCACAGGAAAAGAATGGTAATCGATTACTCTCGGACAATTAATCGATACACTGAACTAGATGCCTACCCCGTTCCTAATATCGACTCCATTGTAACATGCGTAGCTAAATATAACTATTTTAGCCAAATCGACCTCAAAAGTGCCTATCATCAGGTGCCGATTCCGGAAAACGAAAAGATCTACACCGCCTTCGAAGCCTGTGGGAATTTATACCAATTCACACGCATTCCATTTGGTGTAACAAACGGTGTAGCTGCTTTTCAAAGAACCCTACACTATGTTATTAACACAGAAAAACTGAAAGGCACTTACGCGTATTTAGACGACGTGACCGTCTGCGGAAAAGACAAAGCGGAGCATGATAAAAATCTACAAAATTTCATGGAAGCCGCGAAAAAGTATAATCTAACATTAAATTTGAAAAAATGCATATTTGAAACGGACTCGATTAACCTCCTAGGCTATTCAATACACAATAACTCAATTAAACCAGATAAAACACGCCTAGAGCCTCTCATCAACCTTCCTGTTCCTTCTGATCCAGCTTCGTTAAAAAGAACCCTAGGTTTATTCGCCCATTACTCAAAATGGATTCACAACTTCTCCGCCAAAGTAAGGCCATTAGTAGAATCAAAACTACCCCTCTCGCCTGAAGCAATTGAGTGCTTCTCCAAACTGAAAACTGAAATTACGAAATCCGCCTTGGCAAGTATCGATAATAAGGAGATATTCACAGTGGAGACCGACGCATCAGACTATGCAATCGCTGCAACACTATCTCAGAAAGGTCGTCCAGTAGCATTTTTTACGCGGATGCTCAATGAATCTGAACGCAGACAACCCTCGATAGAGAAGGAAGCTTGTGCCATTGTAGATGCCCTGCGCAAGTGGAGGCACTATTTACTCGGAAGACATTTCATACTCGTCACTGACCAACGCTCAGTATCGTTCATGTTTGATCAATCGCATGCAAGCAAGATAAAAAACGAAAAAATTGAAAGATGGAGACTCGAGCTATCTTGTTTCAAATATGATATCAGATATAGACCTGGGAAAGAAAATTTAGCCGCAGATGCACTGTCGAGAGTTTGTGCTTTAGTCAAGGAATCTTCCATCAGCAAACTCATTCAACTGCATAAATCACTATGTCACCCCGGCATCGCTCGTATGGTTCACTGGGTACGTTCAAAGAATTTACCATTCTCAGTTGAAGAAGTTAAGAGGATGACCGCTGCATGCCCCACCTGCGCTGAAATCAAGCCCAAGTATGCTAAGAACGAAGGACTACTAATAAAAGCAACCGCTCCTTTTGAAAGGCTAAATGTAGACTTCAAAGGCCCCTTACCATCCAAGACTAATAATAAATACATCTTAACGATTATAGATGAATATAGCAGATTTCCGTTTGCTTTTGCTTGCAAGGATATGACTTCCGAGACGGTGATAAAGTGTTTCCAAGAATTATTTTTGCTGTTTGGCACCCCAGCGTACATTCACTCAGATAGAGGATCTTCGTTCTTATCAGAAGAGATGAAGAGTTTTCTGACGAGACTGGGAATTGCCAGCAGCCGGACGTCACCCTATAACCCACAAGGGAACGGTCTAGTAGAACGTTTAAATGGAACCCTGTGGAAAACCATCCAGTTGCACCTGCGGTCTAACAATCTAGACGGCGACGATTGGGAAAAAGCCTTGCCTACAGCTCTCCATGCTATTCGATCTCTCCTTTCAACTGGGATAAACACGACGCCTCATGAGAGAATGTTTAAACATCCCCGACGATCATGCAACGGTGCATCCATGCCGTCCTGGCTTATGACACCCGGCCCTGTTTATATGAAGAGGAACGTCAAAAATTCCAAATACGATTCCAACGTTGAAGAAGTCGAACTGCTCCAGAGCAACCCTGATTACTCCTATGTGAGACTACCCGACGGCAGGGAGACCACTGTTTCTAACAGGCGATTAGCGCCACTTCCGAGAGCCGAAGACGATGACGAGTACCTGACTGCCGAAGACGATGACGAGTACCTGACTGGGGATGAGCACGAGACACATCAGCCTCCACAGTCAGAGGATAACCCGTCCCCAAACGAGGATCCACCTATTGTACAACCTGAGGAAAATGTTGAAGTTGTACGCCGCTCTGAAAGAGAACGAAGAGCACCAGCGTACCTTCAAGATTACGTTTCATTCACAGACAGGGGGTGAATGATATGAACTCCTTCATTAATGATAAGAACTCTTTCATTCGTAAGAACTACGAAGTTTCGGTTTATAGTTTGTTTGACAAGAGTTGTCATATTTTAAATCATATCTTTTCTTTAAAATGTCTACGTTAATTCTTTAGTTGAATAAAGCATAATATTTCTCCATTATAAGTATCTTTGTATGTATCAAGAAATAAGAAGGAAAGGAACAATAGCAAGCAGAAGTAAGCATGGTTTTTTTTTTTTTTTTTAATTTTGTGCTGGCTTGGATTCAAAGTCCTTCCGCCAAGGAAGTAAGCATAACATTGTGACTTTGACCTCTTGACAGTTTGAGATGTCCGTTTTGACAGTTGTATTAGATGCTTATAAATCTGCTTCTTCTTTTTTCGTGAAAATAAGATTGGCCCCTTGGATTGGCCTAAATAAATCCGGCGCTCTTGTATTTACGAAATTGAATTTTTATTTTAACTTTTAGGGCTAAAGTTTTTTGTAATATTCGACTATTTTTCTACTTTTTCTTTCTTTGTAAGCTTAATTACGTTAAATCTCACTGCACTCATTTTACATTGATTTTTTATTAATAATAGGTTGATGATGCACACTAGCAAACAATTAGCAAACATTTTTTTTGAGGAAGTCAAATCTTTCCGTAACTTTGGCTTTTACTGGATGCAACTATGTAAAAAAAAGAAAAAAGGTGTTCCTGACGACAGGGATAGGGTGATGATGATGTTAGATTTCGTGACTCTAAGATATTTTCGAATTACAGATACGCTAGTAGTTACTATGACACGGTGACGTCACAGAATAGATAATAGTTAGTAGCAAGCATACCAAGGCGTTTTTCGTGACTGTAGTAGGTATAGGTACATACCTATTATAGATTTTATGAACTAGTGGCCGCCCGCGGCAGGCTTTGCCCGCGTAGTAGTGGTCATTGGTACATGATTTTATAGATCTACTGCATTTATTTAGGTATTATGAATAAGGTAGGCAAGGCACTGATGCCAACGACGAGCTTCGGCAAATTCACCATCCACACTTGATGTGCGGGCTGGTTTCCGCAAGGCCTCTAGTGGGCCCTTTTTGCGTGGCGCTTGACACGAACGTGTTGCTCGAACTTTTGTGGCTTCTACAACACGCCGGTTTCCTCACGATGTTTTACTGGCATAGTGCACATACATTTTTCTACAGAAAACTAATTGGTACACGACTGGATTTGAACCCACGACCTTAGGCGGATCGGAACAATGGGACTTCTCAGCAAATAGGTAGGTATGTACTTATAGGTACATAGGTAGGTAACTTATCATCATCATTATTATTATTAATTAAAGCCTGTTGTGTCCCACTGCAGGGCAAAGGCCTCCCTTCCGTCTCTCCATTTATCTCTTGTTTGGGCTACTGTGGATCATCATTGTTATTATAAATTGTACAGATTTGTATTTTTGTAACAAATAAACTAAAAAACTACTGGACTGATAAATTTCTTTTGCCACTATAATGCTGAATTATCCCCGAATAACGTAGTTACATTATACCTAGTTCGAGCAAATTAAACCTACAGGAAATGAGTCTCTCACCAATAACTCTGCCTCTGTAGTTCAGTAACTACTGAGTAGTTCGACAGGTGGTACAAATGAAATGAAATGAAATATATTTATTTGCAAGAAGTATGGTACAATTATTAGATCAAGAATTTTGTATATCGGAAAATGATATACAAAATTCAAACAAAACGTAGAAAATATAAGTAAAATTAAAATGAATCAGTGTGTCAGAATAATAACAATAATCAATTCAGAATAATAATTCTTAAAGAAAATAGAAAATAATTTATATGAAATCTTTAACGCTATAAAAACATTGATACAACATTGTAGATACCTTTAGTAGGTAGTTACTTCATCACACACATCTACCTAGTTACTTCATTCACAATTTGACTTCACACACTTTTGGCAGGGTTCTAGACACACATCAAACACCCACTAAAGTCTGGTCTACCACTTTCTAGCGCTAAGTTTGACACACATCTTCAGCCCACTGAAGATGAAAGCCCACGAGGTGTCTGGCATGCAGCAGAGGTGTCCAGCCCTGAAGAATTAAAAGTTCTTCTCATTAGTGATGACTGCCCAGTTCTAATTATGCGTAGAAGTTGCTTGAGCGGTTGGTTCCCAACGTTTTTTTTTTTTTTTTTTTTTTTTTTTTTTGGCGTCGCATGGGTTTATGCATTTGCCATTTTTATATTGTTTTACTTGGTTCAAAAAATTAGGGAAACAGGTAATAGTAAAATTTTACGCGGAACTAAGGATTGGGACAGGATCAGTAGGGTTTACAAAACTAATAATAAAAACAAGGAAAGGAAATATATACAAATAAAAAGGGAAAATATACAACACGAATTAAATTTTTATATTATTTACATATATAAAGGATGCCAAACAATGATATATACAAGGATCCAAGGAAGAAAGGAGAACAGTGATATTTGTAGGAAGAGGAATTCGACAGGAAACGAGATCTTCAAAAAGTTTTCGAAGGTTATTTTGAGGACAGGAAAAGAATATATGATTGAGGTCACCAAATTCATCTCCACAGTCACAAGATGGATCAGATACAATTTTCATCCGTGCTAAATGGGCTGGGGTACACGAGTGCCCCAGGCGCATTCTTATCAGTATAGTAGTGGCACGTTTACCGAGTTTGAACTTAAAAAACCAGGGTTTCATCGGTATTGAGTGTTGTATCAGCTTAAAGTGTTTACCTTTAATGTTACCAGAGTGGTCCCAATATTCATTCCAGGAGTATTTAAGATATACCCTAGGTAAAGCAACAAGATCATGTACATAGTTTATATAAGGGAAAAGGTCTCCACACTCCACAGCCTCATTAGCTAATTTGTCAGCACGTACATTACCAAGAATACCACAATGACTCGGTACCCACGCAAAGTTAACAGTAAAACCCTTGGTTTTGCATTCAAATAACTTGGACCTAGCTTGCATTACTAGCGGGTAAAAAGTTTTCGATCGAAAAGGGTATTTTACAAGAGATTGTAAGCAACTCATTGAGTCACTAAATATAATGGTATTTTTAAGTTTCATTATCAACACGTAGTCTATTGCTTTAACGATGCCAAATAGCTCTCCAGTGAAAACTGACGTCTCAGGAGGTAATTTAACTTTTTGTACAACATTATACTGTCTGTGATACACACCTACACCAACAAATTCTGACTGTAAATGCTTGGAGGCATCGGTGTATACCTGATGCCACCCTCGCCATCGATCATCAACAAAAGATTTAAAATAAATATTAGCATGCGCTTCATTACGGTCAATATTTAGATCCAAATGGATGTTAACGGGTGTAATTAAAGCTCTATAGTTGCACTGGAAAATAGGTAAAAGAAGCGATTGGTGAGTCAAAGCTGACAGTGTTTTATATTTGTTAAAACTATTAATTAAAAGGGGAGGTGGTTTATGACTCCAATATGAAGAAGAGCAAATAAGCTCTGAAAGATGTTGTATCTTAGAATGAAGCTGGTGGTTCTGAAATTGCAAAGTACGGAAGAAAAATCTACTTGATAAAAATTGGCGCCTTAAATGTAGAGGTGGTTCACCACATTCTACTTGTAGTGCATTAATTGGACTGGACTTCATTGCTCCCATAATAATACGCATAGCTCTAGCCTGTATAGAGTCCAATTTATTGAAAAATTGTACTCTTCCAGGCTCCAACAAATAGGTGCCATAATCAAGTGTACTTCTAATTAGAGCATTATAAATAAGTTTTAAAGAAAAGGGGTGAGCACCCCACCAAACACCTGTTAGACATCTTAATAAATTAAGATGTTTTTCGCACTTTTCTACGACATATTCGCAATGTGGACTTCCAACAAGCTTCGAATCTAATATGACACCTAAAAATTTGGCATGGCTTTTTATAGGTATAGATATGCCATCATAAACAATATTTAATGGTGGTATGTTAATTTTACGGGTGAAAGGAACCACGATGCTTTTAGCAGGAGACAACTCCAAACCATGTTTGTCCAGCCATAGTTTTAAAAATTGTAATGCAACTGTTATATTTGAGGCTGCTGTATTAACATAAGTGCTTGACGAATAGAGTAACAAATCGTCAGCATACTGTAAGATACTAACAACATCACTCACAGATGCTTCTAGATCATATGTATATATGTTATATAGAAGAGGGCTCAAAACAGAACCCTGAGGCAAACCCTTCCACGCAACTCTTGAGATATCCATTGTGTTTAAAAAAATTACTCTGCCAGCCAACATATTTTGAATAAAGTTAGTTAAAAAATTTGGAATTTTCAAAACATGTAATTTCTTTATGAGTAATTCAATAAGAACGTTATCATATGCCGATTTGATATCTAAGAATGTCGCTACAACCGTTTTACTTTGTGAAAAAGCTATACGTATGTCTGTTGTAAATACACTCAAGCTATCCATAGAACTTCTACCTTTTCGAAAGCCATATTGACTGTTAGGTAAAATGTTCTGATTTTCTATGAACCATTCTATTCTATTTTTAACTAAATGTTCTGCAATTTTAATGATAACTGGAGACAATGCTATTGGTCGGTAAGACATGGAATCAGTAGGATTTTTAGATGGTTTTAAGAATGGCAACACTATTTGCGTTTTCCACGTTGAAGGAATGACACCTGTCAACATGACACTATTTACAAGATCGAGAAAATATTGCAAAGCATTGTCACCAAGATGTGAATAGAAGGAATACCATCTTTACCTGGAGCTGTATCATGAACGTCTGATAGTACGCCTTTCAGCTCATCAAGAGAGAAAGGAGCATCTAGGCCATATGGACAATTATTACCAGAAACATGAATAGAAGTTAATAATTCCCTGGGGGGGACCGTCGGTGGAGCCAACCGGTCAAGGAAACTATCACGTAAAGAAGGTGGCATAATGGTAAAAGTATTATCACTAACTCCAGATCTATAACGTCTAATATTTCTCCAGACTTCTGATGGTTTTGTGCTGGGAGATATGGTTGAACAGAAACTTCTCCAGCCTTGGAATTTCTTATCTTTTAAAAGTTTTTTGGTTCTAGCCATTATGTCAACTAACTCATCAAAATTATTTTCAGACATATCAGAGTTGTAAGTCAACTCTGCCTGCCTTCTCTGAGCTACAGCTACACTGCACTCTGTATCCCACCATGGTGGAGATGGCAATTTTCCAGACGCACTATTTTTCAAAGGAAAAGTTGAATCAGCAGCATCAAGTAAACTTTTAGAAAAACTATCTGCGCAAACTGAAATACCTTGTGAAATATGTGGCAAAGTGTTAATACTATTCTCAATGTGTGTTCTATAATCACTCCATTTATCTTTAATTATTTTATATTTCATTCTGGGTGGAGCTCTAGGCATTTCACATGCTTTAAATTTTGAAAACTTTAATATTATTGGGAAATGATCACTTCCATGTGTGGATGGTTGTGTGTGCCAAGTAATTGAAGATGCTAAACGAGGTGAAACTATTGTTAAATCTACTGCACTATTGTTCTCTGAAGGTTTTGTTCGACGAGTTTGAGATCCATCATTTAGGATACAAAGATTTTGTACATCAATAATATCTAAGAGGTCTCTACCATAAGTATTAGACATGGAGCTACCCCATGTCCTATGATGAGCATTAAAATCTCCCATGACCACACATGGTTTAGGAATATGAGATAACAAGCTATCTATTTCTGTGAGAATTTGGGAGGAAGGATGAGGGATATAAATAGAAACAAAGCATACATTCTCAATAATGCAGGCAACAGCATTAAAATTGCTATTATCATGAGGGAGAGGGAAATGAGAAAATAAGTATAAATTTTTTATAAGAAGAGCAGCTCCTCCATACCCGTCAGGTCTATCGTCCCTAAGGCAGGAGAAGCCACTCAATTTGAACACAGATCCTGGCTTAAGCCAGGATTCTGTGATGGCGATAATAAAAGGGTTGTATACATTAATTAAATAGATAATTTCACTTTTTTTGGATACTACACTCCTGCAGTTCCATTGAACTGCGGATCGGGTGTGATCCATTGTGGTTGTGAGTGTAGAATAGAGATGATGTCAATAATTTTGGCAGCGTTGGACGGTTCTATGGTGTTTGATTGTATTAATGATTTTAAAAGGGCAATTACATCAGATACATTTAGTTGTCTATCCTCAGTTCCGCCTGTTTTCAGAGCGCATCCATTAGATAGACCTGGGGATGGAGTATTGGTTATGTTCTTGTGTGCTTTTTGATCATAGCCTTTGGCTAGTGTTGGAGTTGGACGTGGCTTTAAAAAGACAGTTCTTCTAGAAGATGGAGGATTTACATGGTTTCTTGTGTGAGGTTTTTGAGATTGGATATTTTGATCTTTGGCTGTTGCTAATATTTCAGCATACGAACGAGACAGGGGTGGATGTACCCTGGATGCTTCCACGTAGGAAATACACTGTTCTGCCATTGAAAATTTAATTTTTTGTTGTCTTGTATATTCCGGACATGACTTACTAGTAGCAAAGTGTATTCCCCCGCATGAGCAGCAAGATATACACTCCTCATCAATATCACAAGAATCACCTGAATGCTCTTTGCCACATTTGAAGCAGCGGGGCTTAGACCTGCACTGCAACTTTGTGTGTCCAAAACGACAGCAGTTGTAACATTGGATGGTTGGGTAGGTATATAGCTGAACTATTAATGCAGTATAGCACATATAAACACGGTCTGGTAACACTTGACCATCAAATGTTACAACTACGGTTTGAGTTGGCTTCCAAACTGGAGCTCCATTTACAATTTCTTTGAAATTAATGCGTCTTAGTTTTAAAATCTTTCCACAACCATTGGGAACCGTGGTGCATTCCATCATCTCTTCTGGAGAGAGATCTGTGGGTACTCCGCGGATGACACCCATGCGAGAGACATTGTATGTTGGTATGAATGCTTTCAAATTATTACTATTGAGGCTGTTGTGATTAATAAAAGCATTTGCATCTATGTGATTATTGAATGCAATCGAAACTCTGTTTCTACCAATCCTTTTAACACTACCATTCACAACATTGTATATAGCGTTACGTTTTAAGAATTTTCCAAATATAATGGGGTGAAGGGTAGAGCCGTCATTTGGCGACTCAGTAATTCGTTGAACATGTACAATATACGGGGCATTATCATTAGGCTCATATTGGGCTCTTGTAACTGGGACCGGAGCCGGCGGTGCCGCCGGTGGTGGAGATGAATCAGGTGACTGAACAGCGGGAGTGGATGTAGGGTCTGAGACCATAGCCACTGGTGGCTCAGTATTAGACTCAAGGCTAGAAATATCCGAAACTATTGGGGATTCCTCACAATCACAACCCTTTTTGGTGTCACTGGAACCATGTCGCTTCCTCTTATTACAATGCTTGCATTGCACATTTTGCAAGTGCGAGTTCGTTTGCGTTTCTTGGAGACAGATGTGTCTGTATCCATTGCTGAATCATTTGAATTTAGTTTTTCAAAGCTATTTGATACTGTTATATAGCAACCAACCGGCGGGGAAGTGCCCCCGCCGGGGTCAGGTGGCTCCTCCATGAAAAAACTACTTATAAGGACTTACCAGATATATATATACACTTAAATACTTTAATAATAATACAATAATAAATGTTAATACTTTACAGAACTCTACTGATCTTTTATTGATACAAAATTTTAATTTTAAATTTAGGTGGGAAAAAAACGCGCCTCCCTGCTCGCTGTTTCCCGCCTTTTTTTTCGTTCCCAACGTTGCTGGAGGCATTGGAGTCGTCTGTGCTGTATGGTAAATACTCTTCAGATGATAATAATAAGACAGATCATTAGTTACTGATGCTGTTGCAGCCATCGCATTTCTGTCTTTTTATTATTCCGGTGGATTTTATTTATTTCGTAAATAGAGTAGCTCGTATCTCTTCTTCTTCTTAATGAATGGCATCTGTCCTTTTTGGATCTAAACAGTAGCAAGCAGAAGCAAGCATGACATTGACCTCTTGACATTTGACAGTTTGAGATGTCAGTTTTGACAGTTGTAATTTATGATTTATGCACACAAATGTAGATATACATACGTACACGCACAGATATACTATAGAAATCTGCTTCTTCTTTTTTCGTGAAAATAAGATCGGCCGAAAAAAATCGCTAAAGAATGCTACCCGCCGCTGGCTGTTAAATGATTTCTTGTTGCAAAATAAATGATAGTTTAAAAAACTAAAAAAAAAACGCTTTTATAACTAATTGAACTAAAAAGTCAATTAGTTATAAAAGCGTTTTTTTTTAGTTTTTTAAACTATAATTTTTTTTTCACTTTTTAGTTTTTTTTTTTTTTCATATAATTGCATTGTCATCGACCTTTGACAGGTGCGTGCAAAGTTTGAATCAAATCTGATCGTTCAAAGTAGGTTTTTTTTTTTTATTTATTCATATTTTATCAATTTTTTTTTTCATATTATTGCATTGTCATCGACCTTTGACAGGTGTGCAAAGTTTGAATCAAATCTGATCGTTCCAAGTAGGACAAAATCGAGCTCAAAGGGGTCGGTTACATACAAACTTACAAGCTTACAAACATACATAAAGGTGAAGCTACCAGAAGCGTTTTAAATGTTCTACATAATACATTCCTCCAAGACATGATACCCATCATCATCATCATCATTATCAGCCTGAAGAAGTCCACTGCTGGACATAGGCCTCCCCTACTCGTTTCCAGGAAGAACGATTCTGAGCCCTTTCCATCCATCGACTTCCCGCGATCTTGATAATGTCGTCGGTCCATCTGGTGGGTGGGCGCCCAACGCTTCGTCCAACGGTCTTGGTCGCCATTCGAGAACCTTTATTCCCCAACTCATGATACCCATACTCTTTTCTAATAGGAAGTGAAAAATCTCCAAACCATAGAGTTTATTACCCATTGGGGAAATTTGACAGTTTGTGGTACTAACTTGATGTTCAGTTGGAAATCTCTATCAACCATCACGAATTAAGAACACTAAGAGCCTGTCCAGATGGGGCGTTTTACGCGCGATTCCTCAATCGCGCGTAAAACGCGAGCAACTATTTGGTAGGAGCGCGCGTAAAACGCGGCATCTGGACGCAATATAAATTGAAACGCGCGAGGGCACTCGCGCGTAAAACGCTCCATCTGGACAGGCTCTTACATTGACCTCTTGACATTTGACAGTTTGAGATGTCAGTTTTGACAGTTGAAATAGAAGATCTATGCATAGAAATCCGCTTCTTCTTTTTTCGTGAAAATAAGATCAGCCAAAATGAATGTATCTATTTCAGAATTTTCATAGCCAATTTAACTGCGAAAAAAACATAATATTCTGTCAATTTTTGTCTGTGTTCTCCAGTACTTGGTGTTTGGTTCTTTGCTATTGATTATGCTACGGAGTAGACCACCTATGTTACATACTTTAACTTTTTGCGCCCTCTGATTATTAATCTTTGCCATGGCATGGTGCAGAGTATGTCTTGTCGGCGATATCAGGCTATTGGACCTTAGCAGAGTCCACTTGGAGGTTTACAGTAAACTTACTAATACCGAGGTAAGGAAAAATACTTTTTGTTAAATAAATTCTTTATGGCCCGTATTCCAAAACAGCGCTTGAGTCTGAGTCAAGCCTCAAGAATAGATTTTTGCCACTTTTCAATGGAAAACTGTCATAAAATCTATGCTTGAGGCTCGACTCAGACTCAAGCGCTGTTTCGGAATACGGGCCCGTCTTTTTTTTATCAAATTTTAGGTTATGTGAGTCTTTTTACCTAATACTGCACACTGCTAACGATACTCCGACCAAGTAGCCTTCACATACTTATAAGGTACAATGCAGTCACATTAACTAGACAGTGTGCAAAAAAAACCTGCGTGATAAGTTTCACGAGATTTCTCCCTTCACTGTGTTAACTTTCCCTAAGTTATTCTGGTTTGAACACAGTTCAACAGTTAATTTTCAACAATTATTATTAGCATTCCAGCGATGCGTCAAGTTAATGTGACCGCGTTGTACTAAGATAGTTCTTTACTTACTAACATGTTCATTAAAAGGCGTAGTATTAATGGGTGTTGTATGTTTCAGCTTAACACAGAAATAAGTAATGGCATGCCTAGCACAGTGTGTTTTGTCTGTCACCGGCTGCTACAGAAGTGCCACATGTTCTCTAAGATGGCATGCACAACGCACAGAATCCTACAAGATCTGCTGCATAGCGGCAATAAGGTAAAACAATTCATTAACTGGTAATCTGATACCTTATTTATTACCTACCTTATTAATAGCCTAAGTGCGACAATTCTGTAATTTTGTCGCTTTGTGACACATAATTATGTTGAATTTTCAGCTTTATTAAACAGGGCCCTGATTGAATAGGTTATATGATTATATATTTATTTTTATTATAATTATTTATTCATTAGGTATACTTTATTGCATTTCAGATCACACACAATACACTGAAAATACAACCTCGGAATGTTGTACTGAACTTAACCTTGACCCGAGCAGTGGACTTGTCTGTTAATATGAAGGCTTCTTCTGCTCTTGTAGCTGTTAAAACTGAACCCTTTGATGATGAAGAAACTGACAGTGAAGAGTCTGTGGCAGGTCCTCTCAGAGATGGAGAAATCAATGGTGATCCAAATAAAACAGAGGTTCAGGAAAGTGATAGCAATGTCAACGCTCATATCAATGATATTCCTTCACGTCTATATTGTGATGTATGCAACAAAGTATTCTATAAAAAATGTCTCTTGGTGAAACATTTACAGACTCACTCTAAACATGAGCCATATTCTTACGACAGATGTTTAACTACATGTACTGTGAAGAGACATATTAAGAGGATGCACACTAGAGAAAAGCAGATTAAAACTGGAGAAAAGCCATATTCTTGCAACAGATGTGATAAGACATTTACTGAAAAACATTACTTAGTTAGTCACAAGCGAATTCACACTGGACAGAAGCCATATTCTTGCAACAAATGCCCTAAGACATTTGCTTACAAATCTCAATTGACAACGCACATGCGGGTTCATACTGGAGAAAAGCCATATTCCTGTGACAGATGTGTGAGCACATTCGCTCTAAAATATAATTTTGAACATCACATGCGAATTCACACTGGAGAAAGACCATATTCTTGCATTGAATGCTCTAAGACATTCACAGTAAAAAATAAATTAGTACGTCACATGCGAATTCACACTGGAGAAAAACCATATTCTTGCTACAAATGCCCTAAGACATTTGCTTACAAATCTAGTTCTGTGGCTCACATGCGAGTTCACACTGAAGAAAGGCCATACTCTTGCAATGAATGCTCTAAGACATTCACAGAAAAACACAATTTAGTAGGTCACATGCGAATTCATGCTGGAGATAAACCATATTCTTGCAACAAATGCCTTAGAGTGTTTGCTTACAATTCTAATTTGATAAGACACATGCGGGCTCATACTGGAGAAAAACCATACTCTTGCAAAGAATGTGCTAAGGAATTCTCTGACCAAAGTAACTTGAAAAGACACATGATAGTTCATACTGGAGAAAAACCATATTCGGGTAAAAAAAATCCTTAAAGTATTTAAATATCACATGGTTGTTTTTAATGGAAAGAAACAACCATAGGTGATGTAACCAGTTGCAACGAATGTGATAGAAGCATTTACAGTTTGACAAGACATAATAAGAGGGCTCATAATATGGAGAATCAGGAGAATAGCCATTTTCTTTCAACAAAACTTTGAAAAAATTTAAAATGAATGTGACATATAAAATTGACTTTTACAATTCACATTTAGTAATACTGGATAATACGAAAACCTGTTGTGCCGACCCTACATAAAGTGGGACAAGGACAAGAGAATGATGATTTAGTAATACTGGAGAAAAGACATTCCTGTTACAGATCTGAGGAATTTCGTTGAATACTACCATCTAAAGGAGAATTCATGCTAGAAAAAAGCTGCTAAGTAAGTTGATTTTGCGATGAGCGTTTTTGAAACTTTGACAAGTGAAGTATAAAAACTTGAAGCCTTAGGTATGGCCAAACTGCTGAACAGATTTTAATTAAATTTCTATGAGACCAATCTGGCAGTGTAACCTTCCAGATAAAAATAAATTGTTGTGTTCATCAATGACGAAGTTATTTCAATTTTATTTTATGTCAGATAACGATAGAAATTAGTTATGCCGCCTCCTGTTTTATTTTGAGTCGGTTCATAAATGTCATAGCTAAACTATCTTGCTTATCTCTAAATGAACCTACCTAAGTTTAACATGTTAGAGTTCATGCATTTCACGAAGACGCATCCAGTGATATTTATCTGGTTGTAATAAGAGCCAAAATGCTCTAATTGACGCGTCTTCGTGAAATAAATAAATAAAGAATATCACTAAAGGTAACATAACTTATTTTTTTAGAAGCACTGAGTAACCATTGTAAACATCTTATGACCTGACGTAATGCCTGACGTGTTGGGCAACGAAAGGGACGGATAAAAAAAAGTACCTACATAAGGCAGAGATGCGAATGTTGAGATGAATGTGTGGAGTGACGAGAATGGATAGGATACGGAATGAAGTCTATCAGGGGAAGTTTGAAAGTAGCGCTAGTGAGAAAAAATTGAGCAACAGGCTGGCGTGGTACCTACGGGCATGTCATATGAGGGATGAAAGACATGTTACTAGAAGAGTGATGAGTATGGATGTGGATGGATTCGTGAGCAGAGATAGACCAAAGAAAACATGAATGAAGAGTGTGTGTGATCGTTCTTTTTGGAAATGTACAGGGAGGTCTAAGTCCAGCAGTGAGCTTCTTCAGGCTGATGATGATTATTATTGTTTCAAGGGTAAACATATGAAATGAAATGAAATGAAATGAAATGAAAATTTATTGCTTAAAATGTGGTAAGGGATTAGATGTCAGTAATTAAATAATTGATTCAGCACATTTTGCTTGAACTCAGCATGCAATTATAAGTATAGGTTAAGTATTTAGAATTACAAATAGTCATTAATTGATTGTCTTAAAATTATTAAATGTCATAACCTAAGAGTACACAGTCAATTTATTATCGTCAGTTATGGCGTGTGAAAAACTCATTTAAGTTATAATAACAACCTTTAGCTAGCCAGTTGTACAATTTTGCTTGGAACTTTCGTTCTGGCTGTTCCGTTATTTCGTTCGGTAAGTGATTGTATATTTTGATTGCCATATGATAGCTGTTTCGCGCCCTAAGAGCAGTTTTTGCTGCTGGTTGTATTAGGCGATTTGGATAGCGTGATTCGAACCTGCGCTCCAGATCTCCTTTTTTTGTAAAAAGATTTGCCTGATGTTTCACAAATTTACACATTTCAAATATATACAGGGTGTCCCATAAGTCAACGTCCAACCGAAAACGAGGGATGCGCCAAGTCATGACAGTTATCAGAAAAATATAAAAAAAAATATTTGTTATGTAACTTTCGAGTTATGGGTATTTAAAAAAAACAGGAATAACTGACACCCTGTGATGATCTTTTAAGTCCTGTGACTACAAATATTAACTTTTCATGAAACTTTTTTCTGCAACGTAAGCATGAATAACCCTTCTGTAAATTACAATTCAAAGTTAGGCCATAACTACCTCAGTTTTCAATGAAATCGTGGAGTTTTAGCTAACATTTCATTTCAGATAATTACATCACCCAACTTTAACCATCAGTACCGCAAAAAATATGTACTACACTATCATGGCAAGTAACTTTAAAAAATGGCGCATTTATCCAGGATTCCAAAATGGTATAATACTTGCTAGAGTATTCCTTAGTTTTGGAAATAAAAAATGTTTTTTCAACTAAACCGGATTTCCAATCAATTTTATTTCATGAGATAAAATGTTTGTACCCTTTAAATTATGGACTTAAAATGCCTACGCTGTGTTTTTAAGTCGCTCACAATTTACAGATACAAGTAAACACCATTTCGACAATGCAAGTAAACAAATAGAGCCACCATCTTGTCGAAAGAGTAATAACCATTGGTGTTCAAGTAGTTTGTTAGTTTTAGGTGAAAGTTTAAAATAAAATTCAATAGGATTATTAGATTCATGTAGGACTGCACTTCAAGTATTAAATGGAACGCCTCAGAGCGAGGTAACGCCACATGAGTCATGTTTTTTCGTGCGTGCAGCCGGCTACATCGAATTATAAGACGTTGTCACGTCAATAACCATGTAATAAGACCGGCGACGGGCGAAGGCAAACTTTAGATTAAAATCACTGATTGAATTTTATTTCAAACTTTTACCTAAAACTAACAAATTACTTGAAAACTTTATTTACACTAAGAAACTTACAATTAAACAAATATTTACAAAATGTACAAAATGCACAAAAAACAGTTGAGCTCTCCCGATCGTTACACACGATCTAGAGATAGCTCAACTCATCCAACTTGAAAACCCATGGTTATTACTCTTTCGACAAGATGGTGGCTCTAACTGTTTATTTACATCGTCGAAATGATATTTACTTGTACCTGTGAATTGTGAGTCACTTAAAAACGCAGCGTAGGCATTTTAAACCCATGATTTACAAACATTTTATCTAATGAAATAAAATTGATTGGAAATCCGGTTTAGTTGAAAAAACATTTTTAATTTCCAAAACTAAGGAGTACTCTAGCAAGTATTATACCATTTTGGAATCCTGGATAAATGCGCCATTTTTTAAAGTTACTTGCCATGATAGTGTAGTACATTTTTTTTGTGGTACAGATGGTTAAAGTTGGGTGATGTAATTATCTGAAATGAAGTGTTGGCTAAAACTCCACAATTTCATTGAAAACTGAGGCAGTTATGGCTTAATTTTGAATTGTAATTTACAGAAGGGTTATTTAATGCTTACGTTGCAAAAAAAGTTTCATGAAAAGTTAATATTTGTAGTCACAGGACTTTAAAGATCATCACAGGATGTCAGTTTTTCTTGTTTTTTTAAAATACTCATAACTCGAAAATTACATGACAAATATTTTTTTTTATATTTTTTAGATAGCTGTCATGACTTGGCCTATCGTCCGTTTTCGGCTGGACGTTGACTTATGGGACACCCTGTATAAACTAGTCAGCGTCAATAAGTTCAGTTTTTTAAAAAGAGGCCTACATGAGTCCAGAGGGCTAGCACCACATATAGCTCTTATACATTTTTTCTGTATCATAAATAAGTTTGTAATATCGACTGAGTTACCCCATAACACAATACCATAACGCATCGCAGAGACAACATACCCATGGTAGGCACACAGAGCCGTTTTTTGGTCAACTATACGTCTCAATTCACGAAGAGCGTAGATGAATCTGTTTGTTTTTTTTTCAATTTTAGTTATTTGAGGCTTCCATGACAGCTGTTGATCGAGTGTTATCCCTAAAAAATTAAGAGTGCTAGACTCTTTAATGTTATGTCCATTAATTGATATGTTCAGATTGGCTTTGGCCGATACTTTGTTTCTGTTGAAAAATTGCATGAAAGTAGTTTTTTCAATGTTTGCACATAGGTTATTTTCATCTAGCCAGTTGATAACCTCTTTGATCGTATTGTTAATATCCAGTTCATAGTCAAACGATTTCTTATTCTCAACCACAATCGAAATGTCATCTGCAAATAGGGTGCACATATGTTCTGTGATGTCTGGGAGATCATTTATGTAGAGCAGAAAGAGTAATGGTCCCAGCACGCTACCTTGTGGTACTCCATATTTATTTTCTTTTGAGTCTGATTTATAAGTAACGATTTCCTTACATTTGTTAATACCTCTAATTTCTACATATTGGGTACGGTGCTTAAGATATGAATCAAGCCAATCATAAGCGATTCCGCGAATGCCGTACCTTTCGCATTTCATCAGCAGCCTACTGTGACACACGAAATCAAACGCCTTGCTCATGTCAAAAAATACCGTAAGGACAGGTATATTTTTATCGATTGATTCAGTCAAAGTTTTCACTAAGTTGAAACACGCAAGGCTGGTTGATTTTCCTTTTTGAAAACCGTTTTGTTCGTCTCTTATTATATTAAACTTTGTCAGAAAAGATGATAAACGCTTGTACATTATTTTCTCAAAAATTTTCGACAGTATTGGTATGAGGGTTATTGGACGATAGTTATTCACATTGTTTTTATCGTTTTTTTTGTGTAAGGGTCTAACAATTGATATTTTTAATTTTGCAGGAAATGTACCTTCACTAAGAGATAAATTTATTAAGTGAGTAAGAACTCCAGCAATCTCGAACTTACATTGCTTAAGAATTTTAGTCGAAATGTTATCGTATCCCGTTGAATTTGTATTATTCAAGGAGCCAATGACATTCCGTACTTCAAGCTCATTGCAAGGGCTCAAGAATATACTAGAGTTATTAGACATGATTTTAGTTTGTGTAGGTTGACGATCGCTCAAGTTGCTTGTGAGACCAATAAAATAGTTGTTAAATTCCGTAGCAATATTAACTGGATCATTTGTTATTTTATTGTCTACTTTAAGACACTCTATAAACTTTTCATGTGCTTGATTTGTTTCATTTTTTATTATAGACCAAGAAGCTTTGCATTTATTTCTTGAATCTCTTAGATATTTTTTATTCATATTTCTCTGAGCTAGTTCAATTGATCTTCGCAGGATTTTACTATATTTTTTATAGGCGTTTTTGTTAATTAGTGTCTTTTTTTTATAATATTCATAGCGTAGTTTTCTTTTAGTTATACACGACTTTTTTAGGCCTTTTGCTATCCATCTAGGCTTGGTCTTGTGTTGAGTATTGATTCTTATTTTTTTCCACGGAAAGCAGAGTTCATAGAAAAGTCGAAAATCCTCATGGAATACATCGAAAGCCTGATTCATATTAACACTTTCATATACATTTGTCCATGTAAGGCTATGCAAAATATCTTTAAACTTGTTTATGTTGTCTGTATTTAAGTCCCTTATCAACTTATGAAAACTAGTTACTTCTGTTTTTTTACAGTCAATCGGTATAGAAAGGATCTGCGCTGTATCATGGTCAGAAAGAGCTATATGATGGATACTTCCTATAGCGTTATCAGTGTTACTAATTATATGGTCTATACAACTCCCCTGCCTTGTTGGTTCCTTAATGTGTAGTTTAAAATTATAAGATTCTAGTATTTTTAATAACTGTTTACTTTTTCTAGTATCTAAGAGTGTATTTATATTTAAGTCACCTGCGATTATCACTTTTTGTTTAATAATTTTCTTTTTTAGCATAAAGAACATTAGCTCTAGTTTCTCAAAGAATGTTTCTATACATCCAGTGGGTATTCGATAGATACAGATAACAATGCAATTATAGCTGGGAATTTCGATTCCACAACATTCGTATATAAAATCTTCGCTTATACTCTCCAAGGATTCAACAATATTACTATCTACGTGGTTTTTCGTAAAAATGCATGTGCCGCCACGTTTTTTACCATTTTTCCTACAAAAGGCTGCAGCTAGGTCAAAACCTTCCAGTTGAAGGAGAGATTCATTGTGAATTTTTACAAATGTTTCAGTTAAGCATATAATATCAATGGTTATGTTTTTTTCAATTAGCTCATCTAGAGCCAGCAACAGCATATTTTTCTTTTTTAAAAAGCTTTGTATGTTTTGGTGAATTACATTAATACAATTTGGAACGAAAAAACTCGTCAACATCTGCCTGGACCCCTGTATTTTCCCTTCGCTTCGATGCAAAGTAGAAAGGTATAGTGCCTCTGCGCGTGGCTTTGGCTTCGTGATTTATTTTTATATTCACATTTTGTTCAGGCCTTAGTTCTGGCCTCTTATTGATGATCCTAAAATAATATGGCATTGTACCAGGTTGATGGTTTCGAGTAATATCCTTGGCGTGGAGGATTGTTTTAATCTTGTTGTAACTTAGATATTTCGAGTCATAGTCCAATTGATCAATCATCTTATTTACACTATTACATATGTCATACTTAAGATGTCCAGTTTTATAATCAGTTACAATATATTTACAATTAGACAAGTTTTTACACAATAGCTCAATCGTGGTATTCAGTTTTGTTTCATTTATATATTTATTGTAGTTTATACCTAATACAAAAATAGGATTGTTTTGAAACATTTTCAATACTGAACTTAGTTCCGTATATACTTTGTAGGGGTTATGATCATGTTCTCCGAGAGAAAGAAGTATCGTATCTGTTGGCTCTATGTTAGAATTGACTAGACATTTTGTTATTTCATCACTTGGTGCACCAGGTTGTATGTGTGATTTAAATCTATACTTATTCATCTGAGTCCGCATTGAGTTTCTTTTGTTCATAAGAGCTTCAGATAGGCCACTGCATTGATGACCCCCAAAAATGTATATATTTTTTTGGTCTGGTACTTGTTTTCTTGTATGTTTTGGCTTGGGGTTTGTTGTTGGCTTTCCATTTGTGTCTTTGCTAGTGTTCGTTTCAGATGTTTCTTGTAGTTGATCTTTGGTTGTATCCGTTTCAGTGGGAGTGCGCACGCTCGTACTTTGTCTTTGGTGTCTGGGAGTACATTCCATGACCGTGGATGGACTCATTTGTAAACGTTTTGGCTCGATAGATTTCTTCTTCAATATTGATTTATTTTGTACCCTTGGACTGGTTATAGTATCTGTACATAGGTTTTTTAATAATAAAATTTTTTGGTCTTGTTCTTGGATCCGGTTTTTTAATTTTTTATTTTCACCTATTAGATTCTCAATTTCAGTATAGGCACTCTTCAATTGTGTCTTATGGTCTTCTAACTCGTTCATCAAAATCTGTGTCTCATCAGACGGCAAATGTGTAGACAAATCTTGCAAGCTCATTGCATGCATGGACGATGATGTTGTTTCCAAAGATGCATCTTGAAGTTCATAAAAAGAGTCAGAAGTCGTTTTCCTGCTGGGTTTCCGATGAGTTATATTTTCAGGATTGTTTTTATCCATATTTTCAAAATGATGTATGAACAGGAAACAGTTTACTCCGTCGTAGAAATAATCTAATGCAAAATATTAGTGCAAAAAGATTTTATATTCTATCAAGATTTGAACTAGCATCATTGATGAAGCTCGCTTTAACTCGGCTTCCTGACAGCTACACCAAGCGGTTTCAATACTAAGACGGCGAAATTATTCGCTACTATTGACAACTGGAGTAATTGGTAGGGTAGCGGTGGTAGAACGATATTTTTCGAGTCCAAATGTCGATATTCCGAGCAACGTACGATGTTGTGATATGAAAAGTTTTTGTGTTTTAATTATGTAATGCACTGTTTTGATACGCAATATATACACTGGTTCACTGGTTTGTAGTTCACAAGTTTGTCTTGAAGAAGCATACACAATAAAAACAAAAGTTTTTTTCTTCACTGTTAGTTACGATTTATGAGTTTTTGAGGACTTATTTTGCGGAGATAACGATATCACTTGTGAGTCTTGAGGTGCAGAACACAATTTAAATGTTTTTATACGAAATTAGTCACTTTATGCAGACAAATTAATTATTTTTTACGGAAGCAAACTGTCAAGCGTCGAGGCGCCCTCTTCTTTTTCCATAGGTATGTACTGGGTTCTAAAGGGGTAATGAAACAGCCAGCGGCGTCTTTACCTATTGTGCAGGGTGTGCGTTGCACACGGGCGCGGCGCTCGGCGACCCCTAGGCGCGCCCGCCAAGTGGGGCTCCGACGCGGTCGAAAGCTCCAAAGAGCTCCGCTCTGCAAAGATTTTGTATAGCATCTTGCGCCGCCCCCTTTCCCCACTCGGCCACTCGGTAGGCGCGTTGGCCGGGTGCCGCACTTTCAATGACCAGCGTAAAAAAAGCTCCGCTCTGCATATATTTTGTATAGGTAGCATCTTGAGCTCTTCTAATATTGATGAATAACATCATAGGAGGCGCCGAGCGCCGCGGCGCTCGGCGCTCCCTAGAACCGCTTCAGGGCCCCAAA
Source organism: Thera britannica (assembly GCA_939531255.2). Taxonomy (NCBI): domain Eukaryota; kingdom Metazoa; phylum Arthropoda; class Insecta; order Lepidoptera; family Geometridae; genus Thera; species Thera britannica. The sequence goes on along the minus strand of OW618041.2, from coordinate 21,836,567 downwards.
AGAACAATACCCTCTAAGTTTTATGCTTCTAGAACTATAACGGTTTAGGCTGCGCGTTGATTTTTCTTAAGAGCGCATCGTGCGAAAATTTGAGTTTGATTAAAACCGTTTTTCCCTTTTTCTCCTTTAAGGAAATAATTTACCAATTTCTTTTTTTAGTGCACCTCTACGCTGGTGCACTAAAGGAACACACCCTCCGAGTTTCATGCATATAAGACTAACGGTTTAAGCTGTGCGTTGATTGTAAGAGTATATTAGGTTTAGAAAAAAGAAGAAGAAGAAGATAGTCATGTCAACATCATAAGTATTGATACGTATTGGCAGATTTTTTTTGGGTAAACCTTGCATAATTCTAAATACAGTCAACAGCACAACTTAAACCAAACTGAAAAAAATCTTCTTTAAAATCTCCAAACAATAGAGTTTATTAGTAATAAACTCTATTGGGGAACTTTGACAGTTTGTGGTAACTTGATGTTCAGTTGGAAATCTCTATCAACTATCAAGAATTAAGAACACTATCAAGCACATGACATTGGCCTCTTGACATTTGACAGTTTGAGATGTCAGTTGAAATATAAGATTTATGCATAAAAATCTGCTTCTTCTTTTTTCGTGAAAATAAGATCAGCCAAAATGAATGTATCTATCTATTTCAGAATTTTAAAAAAACATCGGCGCTCTTGTATTTACGAAATTGAATTTTTCTTTTAACTTTTAGGGCTAAAGTTTTTTGTAATATTCGACTATTTTTCTACTTCTTCTTTCTTTGTAAGCTTATTTACGTTAAATCTCACTGCACTCATTTTACATCGATTTTTAATTATAGGTTTCATCATTTTATAATAATATGTTGATGATGCACATAAGCAAACAATTAGCAAACATTTTTTTTTATGGAAGACAAATATTCCCCTACCTTTGGCTTCTACTGGATGCAACTATGTAAAAAAATAAAAACTGGTGTTCCTCACGGCAGAGATAGGGTGATGATGATGTTAGATTTCGTGACTCTAAGATATTTTCGAATTACAGATACGCTAGTAGTTACTATGACACGGTAACGTCACAGAATAGATAATAGTTAGTAGCAAGCATACCAAGGCGTTTTTCGTGACTGTAGTAGATATAGGTACATACCTATTATAGATTTTATGAGCTAGCGGCCGCCTGCGGCAGGCTTTGCCCACGTAGTAGTGGTCATTGCTAACATCCATCCTGTGGAATGTTTGTTTTATTTACCTACATGATAAGCCTTAGATAACGCATTGGATTCAATCTGTAATGTTATTATATGTGAATGATTATATAAATAAATAAATGATTTTGTAGATCTACTGCATTTAGTTAGGAATTATGAATAAGGTAGGCAAGGCAAGGCACTGATGCCAACAGCAACGAGCTTCGGCAAATTCATCATCCACACCTTGATGTGCGGGCTGGTTTCCGCAAGGCCTCTAGTGGGCCCTTTTTGCGTAGCGCTTGAAACGACCGTGTTGCTCGAACTTTTGTGGGTTCTACAACACGCCGGTTTCCTCACGATGTTTTACTGGCATAGTGCACATAAATTTTTCTACAGAAAAACTAATTGGTACATGACTGTATTTGAACCCACGACCTTAGGCGGATCGGAAGCTGGGTCCGCTACCACTAGACCACCAGTGCTCTCTGCCAACGAGCTTACCTGATGGTGGATTCAGAGGAGCTGGTAATCATTATAATCATTTAAGTAGGTAGGCATTCTGTGTTAAAATGGGACTTCTCAGCAAACAAGTACCTACCTAGGTATGTACTTAGTTATAGGTACATACTTACCTATAGGTACGGTACGTAACTTATCATCATCATTATTATTATTATTAAAAGCCTGTTGTGTCCCACTGCAGGGCAAAGGCCTCCCTTCCTTCTCTCCATTCATCTCTTGTTTGGGCTACTGTGGATCATCATCATTATCATTATTATAAATTGTACAGATTTGTATTTTTGTAATGAATAAACTCAAAAACTACTGGACTGATAAATTTATTTTGCCACTATAATGCTGAATTATCCCCGAATAACATTATACCTAGTTCGATCAAATTAAAACTACAGGAAATGAGTCTCTTTCACCAATAACTCTGCATCTGTAGTTTAGTAAGTACTGAGTAGTTCGACAGGTGGTACAAATGGAATGAAATGAAATAATATATTTATTTGCAAGAAATATGGTACAATTATTAGATCCCAGCTTCCTCATCCACTTTTTGGAGGCGAAGTAGCATTTAAGCTGAGTGAGGACCATTTTGGCTCTTATAAAAAATACTTATAAGTATACCCAGTTGGATACTGTCGGCACCCTTTTCAGCAATAGAACTAGGATTAGGTGTATACCTATTTCTTTCTATGTGTTTCTGTACCTATGTGTTCTATGTTTTATTTTCTCTTATGATTTCTTGTGTAGCGGTACCTTTACTCAATGTTCTTCTCTTTCTGTGGTTTTATTTTCTTTAGTTGTGTTTTTTGAGCCAAATAAAAAAGTTATCTATCTATCTAGATCATAGGGTATGTAAAAAAGTGGCTCACATACTTTGTCGGAGACCGATATACAAAATTCAAACAAAAAGTAGAAAACATAAGTTAAATTAAAATGAATCAGTGTGTCAGAATAATAACAATAATCAATTCAGAATAATAATTCTTAAGAAAATAGAACATAATTCATATGAAATCTTTAACGCTATTGATACAACATTGTAGATAATGTCTTTATTAGGTAGTTACTTCATCACACACATCTACCTAGTTACTTCATTCACAATCTGACTTCACACGCTTTTGGCAGGGTTTTAAACACTCATCACACACCCAATAAAGTCTGGTCATGGTCTACCACTTTCTAGCGCTAAGTTTAGAACACATCTTCAGCCCACTGAAGATGAAAGCCCTCGAGGTGTCTGGCAAGCGGCAGAGGTGTCCAGCCCTGAAGAATTAAAAGTTCTTCTCATTAGTGATGACTGCCCAGTTCTAACTATGCGTAGGAGTTGCCTACGAGCTGTTGGTTCCCAACGCTGCTGGAGTCGTCTGTGCTGTAGGAAATGGTAAATACTCTTCAGATGATAATAATAAGACAGATCATTAATTACTGATGCTGTTACAGCCATCACATTTCTGTCTTTTAAATTATTCCGGTGGATTTTATTTCGTAAATAGAGCTCGTATCTCGAAATAGCCCAGCAAGAATTGTAGAACAGTAGCAAGCAGAAGCAAGCATGACATTGACCTCTTGACATTTGACATTTGAGATGTCAGTTTTGACAGATGAAATATAAGATTTATGCACACAAATGTAGATATACATACATATACGCACACATATACCATAGAAATCTGCTTCTTCTTTTTTCGTGAAAATAAGGTCGGCCAAAAAACATAATTATTCTGACAATTTTTGTCTGTGTTCTCCTTAAGTACTTGGTGTTTGGTTCTTTGTTAATGATTATGCTACGGAGTCTTGGAGGAATTATAATTCCTCCAAGTACGGAGTAGACCACCTATGTTACATACTTTAACTTTTTGCGCCCTCTGATTATTAATCTTTGCCATGGCATGGTGCAGAGTATGTCTTGTCGGCGATATCAGGCTATTGGACCTTAGCAGAGTCCACTTGGAGGTTTACAGTAAACTTACTAATACCGAGGTAAGGGTAAAATATTTTTTGTTAAATAAATTTAAGTCTTGTTTTATAACATTTTAGGTTATGTGAGTCTTTTTACCTAGTACTGCACACTGCTAACGATACTCCGACCAAGTGGCCTTCACATACTTATAAGGTACAATGCAGTCACATTAACTAGACAGTGTGCAAAAAAAACCTGTGTGATAAGTTTCACGAGATTTCTCCCTTCACTGTGTTAACTTTCCCTAAGTTATTCTGGTTTGAACACAGTTCAACAGTTAATTTTCAACAATTATTATTAGCATTCCAGCGATGCGTCAAGTTAATGTGACCGCGTTGTACTAAGATAGTTCTTTACTTAACAACATGTTCATTAAAAGGCGTAGTATTAATGGGTGTTGTATGTTTCAGCTTAACACAGAAATAAGTAATGGCATGCCTAGCACAGTGTGCTTTGTCTGTCACCGGCTGCTACAGAAGTGCCACATTTTCTCCGAGATGGCTCGCACATCCAACAGAATACTACAAGATCTTCTGCACAACGGCAATAAGGTAAAACAATTTATTAACTGGTAGTCTGATACCTTTATATAATTATGGGTTATATGATTATATATTATATTTGTTTTTTTAACCTTGAACATACACAATATTTAACTGAATATATATTTTGACTGGCCTCTCAGCACAGTTGGTAGTAACTCTGCCTTCTGTGCCGCAGGTCGTGGGTTCGATCCCCACCGAGAACAAATATTTGTGTGGTGAACGCAGAAGTTTGTTCTCTGTCTGGGTGTTGTATTGTATTATAAGTATGTATTTACAAAAAAAAATCATGTGTATGTATTTGCTATCTCGTTCCCATATTACAAGCTCTGCTTAATTTGGGGCTAGATAGTGTTGTGTGAATTGACCACAATATTTATTTTAATTTATTATTTTTTTATATAATATCACTTTTAAAAGCCAATTATAAATTGGTACCTTCATAATTTAAACATTTTGTTTTGCCTATGTGTCTCTCTCTTTTGTATGGAGAAAAGATGAGACAACAACAATATACAACGTAGAAACTTGGTAAAAACTATCAAAATGAATTGTTGTCTCATTATTTCTCCATACAAAAGAAAGAAGACACATAGAGGAAACAAAATGATCAAACTGATCAAGAAAAACTGGGACTTGAAAAAACAATATTACTAATTATATTACGTTTACCATAAGAAACTTACAATTAAACAAATATTTACAAGAAACTGTTGAAGCTATCTGCTAACCATTTTAAATTATTAAGTACTATACTTTATTGCATTTCAGATCACACACAATACACTGAAAATACAACCTTGGAATGTTGTACTGAACTTAACCTTGACCCGAGCAGTGCACTTGTCTGTTAATATAAAGCCTTCTTCTGCTCTTGTAGCTGTTAAAACTGAAGCAGAATCCTTGGATGATGAAGAAACTGACAGTGAAGAGTCCGTGTTAGGTCCTCTCAGAGATGGAGAAATCAATGGATATCCAAATAAAACAGAGGTTCAGGAAAGTGATAGCAATGTCAACGCTGATATCAATGATATTCCTTCACGTTTATATTGTGATGTATGCAACAAAGTATTCTATAGAAAATGTCTGTTGGTGAAACATTTGCAGACTCACTCGAAACATGAGCCATATTCTTACGACAGATGTTTAACTACATGTACTGTGAAGAGACATATTAAGAGGATGCACACTAGAGAAAAGCAGATTCAAACTGGAGAAAAGCCATATTCTTGCAACAGATGTGATAAGACATTTACTGAAAAACATTATTTAGTTGATCACAAGCGAATTCACACTGGACAGAAGCCATATTCTTGCAACAAATGCCCTAAGACATTTGCTTACAAATCTAAATTGACAATACACATGCGGGTTCATACTGGAGAAAAGCCATATTCCTGTGACAGATGTGAGAGCACATTCACTCTAAAATATAATTTAGAACATCACATGCGAATTCACACTGGAGAAAGACCATATTCTTGCATTGAATGCTCTAAGACATTCACAGTAAAAAATAATTTAGTACGTCACATGCGAATTCACACTGGAGAAAAACCATATTCTTGCTACAAATGCCCTAAGACATTTGCTTACAAATCTAGTTTTGTGACTCACATGCGAATTCACACTGGAGAAAGGCCATACTCTTGCATTGAATGCTCTAAGACATTCGCAGTAAAAAAAAATTTAGTAGTTCACATGCGAACTCACGCTGATGAAAAACCATATTCTTGCAATAAATGCCCTAAGAAATTTGCTTACAAATCTAATTCTGTGGCTCACATGCGAGTTCACACTGGAGAAAGGCCATACTCTTGCATTGAATGCTCTAAGACATTCACAGAAAAACACAAATTAGTAGGTCACATGCGAATTCATGCTGGAGATAAACCATATTCTTGTAACAAATGCCTTAGAGCGTTTGCTGACAATTCTAATTTGACAAGACACATGCGGACTCATACTGGAGAAAGACCATATTCTTGCATTGAATGCTCTAAGACATTCACAGTAAAAAAAAATTTAGTACGTCACATGCGAATTCACACTAGAGAAAAACCATATTCGCGTAAAAAAATCCTTAAAATATTTAAATACCACATGGTTGTTTTTAATGGAGAAAAACAACCATAGGTGATGTAACCAGTTGCAACGAATGTGATAGAAGCATTTACAGTTTGACAAGACATAATAAGAGGGCTCATAATATGGAGAATCAGAAGAATAGCCATTTTCTTTCAAAAAAACTATGAAAAAATTTAAAATGAATGTGACATATAAAATTGACTTTTACAATTCACATTTAGTAATACTGGATAATACGAAAACCTGTTGTGCCGACCCTACATAAAGTGAGACAAGGACAAGAGAATGATGATTTAGTAATACTGGAGAAAAGACATTCCTGTTACAGATCTGAGGAATTTCGTTGAATACTACCATCTAAAGGAGAATTCATGCTAGAAAAAAGCTGCTAAGTAAGTTGATTTTGCGATGAGCGTTTTTGAAACTATGACAAGTGAAGTATAAAAACTTGAAGCCTTAGGTATGGCCAAACTGCTGAATAGATTTTAATTAAATTTCAATGAGACCAATCTGGCAGTGTAACCTTCCAGATAAAAATAAATTGTTAGGTGTTCATCAATGACGAAGTTATTTCAATTTTATTTTATGTTAGATAACGATAAAAATTAGTTATGCCGCCTCCTGTTTTATTTTGAGTCGGTTATAAATGTCATAGCTAAACTATCTTGCTTATCTCTAAATGATGTTAGAGTTCATGCATTTCACGAAGACGCATCCAGTGATATTTATCTGGTTGTATTAGGAGCCAAAATGCTCTAATTGACGCGTCTTCGTGAAATGCATGAACTAAAGCTGGCTATACTTAAACTGATAAAATAAATAAAGAATATCACTAAAGGTTACATAACTTATTTTTTTAGAAGCACTGAGTAACCATTGTAAACATCTTATGACCTGACGTAATGCCTGACGTGTTGGGCAACGAAAGGGACGGATAAAAAAAAGTACCTACTTGGCAGAGATGCGAATGTTGAGATGGATGTGTGGAGTGACGAGAATGGATAGGATACGGAATGAAGTCTATCAGGGGAAGTTTGAAAGTAGCGCTAGTGAGAAAAAATTGAGCAACAGGCTGGCGTGGTACCTACGGGCATGTCATAGGAGGGATGAAAGACATGTTACTAGAAGAGTGATGAGTATGGATGTGGATGGATTTGTGAACAGAGATAGATCTAAGAAAACATAAATGAAGAGTGTGTGTGATCGTTCTTTTTGGAAATGTACAGGGAGGTCTAAGTCCAGCAGTGAGCTTCTTTAGGCTGATGATGATTATTATTGTTTCAAGGGTAAACATAGGTATGTACTGGGTTCTAAAGGGGTAATGAAACAACCAGCGGCGTCTTTACCTATTGTGCAGGGTGTGCGTTGCACACGGGCGCGGCGCCCCGAGCGGCGCTCGGCGACCCCTAGGCGCGCCCGCCAAGTGGGGCTCCGAAGCGGTCGAAAGCTCCAAAGAGCTCCGTTCTGCAAAGATTTTGTATAGCATCTTGCGCCGCCCCCTATCCCCACTCGGCCACTCGGTAGGCGCGTTGGCCGGGTGCCGCACTTTCAATGACCAGCGTAAAAAAAAACTCCGCTCTGCATATATTTTGTATAGCATCTTGAGCTCTTCTAATTTTGATGAATAACATCAGATACCGCGCATCCTATAACCGCTTCAGGGCCCCAAAAGAAACATACCCTCTAAGTTTCATGCTTCTAGAACTATAACGGTTTAGGCTGCGCGTTGATTTTTCTTAAAACCGTTTTTCCCTTTTTCTCCTCTATGGAAATAATTTTCCAATTTCTTTTCTTATTGTACCTCTTCGCTTTAAGAAGAACACACCCTCCGAGTTTCATGCTTCTAGGACTAACGGTTTATGCTGTGCGTTGATTGTCAGTCAGTCAGTAACATAATAATATGAGTTTTTTAGATTTAGAAAAAAGAAGAAGGAGATAGTCATGTCAACATCATAAGCATTGAACGTTTTGGCAGTTTTTTTTTTGGGTAAACACCTTAATTCTATTAATTTATTCGCATAATTCTAAATACAGTCAACAGCACAACGTTAACCAAACTGAAAAACATCTTATAAATCTCCAAACAATAGAGTTTATTACCCATTGGGGAAATTTCAACAGTTTGTGGTAACTTGATGTTCAGTTGGAAATCTCTATCAACTATCAAGAAATAGGAACACTATCAAGCACATGACATTGGCCTCTTGACATTTGACAGTTTGAGATGTCAGTTTTGACAGTTGAAACATAAGATCTATGCCTATAAATCTGCTTCTTCTTTTTTCGTGAAAATAAGATCAGCCAAAATGAATGTATCTATCTATTTCAGAATTTTAAAAAAACATCGGCGCTCTTGTATTTACGAAATTGAATTTTTCTTTTAACTTTTAGGGCTAAAGTTTTTTGTAATATTCGACTATTTTTCTACTTCTTCTTTCTTTGTAAGCTTATTTACGTTAAATCTCACTGCACTCATTTTACATCGATTTTTAATTATAGGTTTCATCATTTTATAATAATATGTTGATGATGCACATAAGCAAACAATTAGCAAACATTTTTTTTTATGGAAGACAAATATTCCCCTACCTTTGGCTTCTACTGGATGCAACTATGTAAAAAAATAAAAACTGGTGTTCCTCACGGCAGAGATAGGGTGATGATGATGTTAGATTTCGTGACTCTAAGATATTTTCGAATTACAGATACGCTAGTAGTTACTATGACACGGTAACGTCACAGAATAGATAATAGTTAGTAGCAAGCATACCAAGGCGTTTTTCGTGACTGTAGTAGATATAGGTACATACCTATTATAGATTTTATGAGCTAGCGGCCGCCTGCGGCAGGCTTTGCCCACGTAGTAGTGGTCATTGCTAACATCCATCCTGTGGAATGTTTGTTTTATTTACCTACATGATAAGCCTTAGATAACGCATTGGATTCAATCTGTAATGTTATTATATGTGAATGATTATATAAATAAATAAATGATTTTGTAGATCTACTGCATTTAGTTAGGAATTATGAATAAGGTAGGCAAGGCAAGGCACTGATGCCAACAGCAACGAGCTTCGGCAAATTCATCATCCACACCTTGATGTGCGGGCTGGTTTCCGCAAGGCCTCTAGTGGGCCCTTTTTGCGTAGCGCTTGAAACGACCGTGTTGCTCGAACTTTTGTGGGTTCTACAACACGCCGGTTTCCTCACGATGTTTTACTGGCATAGTGCACATAAATTTTTCTACAGAAAAACTAATTGGTACATGACTGTATTTGAACCCACGACCTTAGGCGGATCGGAAGCTGGGTCCGCTACCACTAGACCACCAGTGCTCTCTGCCAACGAGCTTACCTGATGGTGGATTCAGAGGAGCTGGTAATCATTATAATCATTTAAGTAGGTAGGCATTCTGTGTTAAAATGGGACTTCTCAGCAAACAAGTACCTACCTAGGTATGTACTTAGTTATAGGTACATACTTACCTATAGGTACGGTACGTAACTTATCATCATCATTATTATTATTATTAAAAGCCTGTTGTGTCCCACTGCAGGGCAAAGGCCTCCCTTCCTTCTCTCCATTCATCTCTTGTTTGGGCTACTGTGGATCATCATCATTATCATTATTATAAATTGTACAGATTTGTATTTTTGTAATGAATAAACTCAAAAACTACTGGACTGATAAATTTATTTTGCCACTATAATGCTGAATTATCCCCGAATAACATTATACCTAGTTCGATCAAATTAAAACTACAGGAAATGAGTCTCTTTCACCAATAACTCTGCATCTGTAGTTTAGTAAGTACTGAGTAGTTCGACAGGTGGTACAAATGGAATGAAATGAAATAATATATTTATTTGCAAGAAATATGGTACAATTATTAGATCCCAGCTTCCTCATCCACTTTTTGGAGGCGAAGTAGCATTTAAGCTGAGTGAGGACCATTTTGGCTCTTATAAAAAATACTTATAAGTATACCCAGTTGGATACTGTCGGCACCCTTTTCAGCAATAGAACTAGGATTAGGTGTATACCTATTTCTTTCTATGTGTTTCTGTACCTATGTGTTCTATGTTTTATTTTCTCTTATGATTTCTTGTGTAGCGGTACCTTTACTCAATGTTCTTCTCTTTCTGTGGTTTTATTTTCTTTAGTTGTGTTTTTTGAGCCAAATAAAAAAGTTATCTATCTATCTAGATCATAGGGTATGTAAAAAAGTGGCTCACATACTTTGTCGGAGACCGATATACAAAATTCAAACAAAAAGTAGAAAACATAAGTTAAATTAAAATGAATCAGTGTGTCAGAATAATAACAATAATCAATTCAGAATAATAATTCTTAAGAAAATAGAACATAATTCATATGAAATCTTTAACGCTATTGATACAACATTGTAGATAATGTCTTTATTAGGTAGTTACTTCATCACACACATCTACCTAGTTACTTCATTCACAATCTGACTTCACACGCTTTTGGCAGGGTTTTAAACACTCATCACACACCCAATAAAGTCTGGTCATGGTCTACCACTTTCTAGCGCTAAGTTTAGAACACATCTTCAGCCCACTGAAGATGAAAGCCCTCGAGGTGTCTGGCAAGCGGCAGAGGTGTCCAGCCCTGAAGAATTAAAAGTTCTTCTCATTAGTGATGACTGCCCAGTTCTAACTATGCGTAGGAGTTGCCTACGAGCTGTTGGTTCCCAACGCTGCTGGAGTCGTCTGTGCTGTAGGAAATGGTAAATACTCTTCAGATGATAATAATAAGACAGATCATTAATTACTGATGCTGTTACAGCCATCACATTTCTGTCTTTTAAATTATTCCGGTGGATTTTATTTCGTAAATAGAGCTCGTATCTCGAAATAGCCCAGCAAGAATTGTAGAACAGTAGCAAGCAGAAGCAAGCATGACATTGACCTCTTGACATTTGACATTTGAGATGTCAGTTTTGACAGATGAAATATAAGATTTATGCACACAAATGTAGATATACATACATATACGCACACATATACCATAGAAATCTGCTTCTTCTTTTTTCGTGAAAATAAGGTCGGCCAAAAAACATAATTATTCTGACAATTTTTGTCTGTGTTCTCCTTAAGTACTTGGTGTTTGGTTCTTTGTTAATGATTATGCTACGGAGTCTTGGAGGAATTATAATTCCTCCAAGTACGGAGTAGACCACCTATGTTACATACTTTAACTTTTTGCGCCCTCTGATTATTAATCTTTGCCATGGCATGGTGCAGAGTATGTCTTGTCGGCGATATCAGGCTATTGGACCTTAGCAGAGTCCACTTGGAGGTTTACAGTAAACTTACTAATACCGAGGTAAGGGTAAAATATTTTTTGTTAAATAAATTTAAGTCTTGTTTTATAACATTTTAGGTTATGTGAGTCTTTTTACCTAGTACTGCACACTGCTAACGATACTCCGACCAAGTGGCCTTCACATACTTATAAGGTACAATGCAGTCACATTAACTAGACAGTGTGCAAAAAAAACCTGTGTGATAAGTTTCACGAGATTTCTCCCTTCACTGTGTTAACTTTCCCTAAGTTATTCTGGTTTGAACACAGTTCAACAGTTAATTTTCAACAATTATTATTAGCATTCCAGCGATGCGTCAAGTTAATGTGACCGCGTTGTACTAAGATAGTTCTTTACTTAACAACATGTTCATTAAAAGGCGTAGTATTAATGGGTGTTGTATGTTTCAGCTTAACACAGAAATAAGTAATGGCATGCCTAGCACAGTGTGCTTTGTCTGTCACCGGCTGCTACAGAAGTGCCACATTTTCTCCGAGATGGCTCGCACATCCAACAGAATACTACAAGATCTTCTGCACAACGGCAATAAGGTAAAACAATTTATTAACTGGTAGTCTGATACCTTTATATAATTATGGGTTATATGATTATATATTATATTTGTTTTTTTAACCTTGAACATACACAATATTTAACTGAATATATATTTTGACTGGCCTCTCAGCACAGTTGGTAGTAACTCTGCCTTCTGTGCCGCAGGTCGTGGGTTCGATCCCCACCGAGAACAAATATTTGTGTGGTGAACGCAGAAGTTTGTTCTCTGTCTGGGTGTTGTATTGTATTATAAGTATGTATTTACAAAAAAAAATCATGTGTATGTATTTGCTATCTCGTTCCCATATTACAAGCTCTGCTTAATTTGGGGCTAGATAGTGTTGTGTGAATTGACCACAATATTTATTTTAATTTATTATTTTTTTATATAATATCACTTTTAAAAGCCAATTATAAATTGGTACCTTCATAATTTAAACATTTTGTTTTGCCTATGTGTCTCTCTCTTTTGTATGGAGAAAAGATGAGACAACAACAATATACAACGTAGAAACTTGGTAAAAACTATCAAAATGAATTGTTGTCTCATTATTTCTCCATACAAAAGAAAGAAGACACATAGAGGAAACAAAATGATCAAACTGATCAAGAAAAACTGGGACTTGAAAAAACAATATTACTAATTATATTACGTTTACCATAAGAAACTTACAATTAAACAAATATTTACAAGAAACTGTTGAAGCTATCTGCTAACCATTTTAAATTATTAAGTACTATACTTTATTGCATTTCAGATCACACACAATACACTGAAAATACAACCTTGGAATGTTGTACTGAACTTAACCTTGACCCGAGCAGTGCACTTGTCTGTTAATATAAAGCCTTCTTCTGCTCTTGTAGCTGTTAAAACTGAAGCAGAATCCTTGGATGATGAAGAAACTGACAGTGAAGAGTCCGTGTTAGGTCCTCTCAGAGATGGAGAAATCAATGGATATCCAAATAAAACAGAGGTTCAGGAAAGTGATAGCAATGTCAACGCTGATATCAATGATATTCCTTCACGTTTATATTGTGATGTATGCAACAAAGTATTCTATAGAAAATGTCTGTTGGTGAAACATTTGCAGACTCACTCGAAACATGAGCCATATTCTTACGACAGATGTTTAACTACATGTACTGTGAAGAGACATATTAAGAGGATGCACACTAGAGAAAAGCAGATTCAAACTGGAGAAAAGCCATATTCTTGCAACAGATGTGATAAGACATTTACTGAAAAACATTATTTAGTTGATCACAAGCGAATTCACACTGGACAGAAGCCATATTCTTGCAACAAATGCCCTAAGACATTTGCTTACAAATCTAAATTGACAATACACATGCGGGTTCATACTGGAGAAAAGCCATATTCCTGTGACAGATGTGAGAGCACATTCACTCTAAAATATAATTTAGAACATCACATGCGAATTCACACTGGAGAAAGACCATATTCTTGCATTGAATGCTCTAAGACATTCACAGTAAAAAATAATTTAGTACGTCACATGCGAATTCACACTGGAGAAAAACCATATTCTTGCTACAAATGCCCTAAGACATTTGCTTACAAATCTAGTTTTGTGACTCACATGCGAATTCACACTGGAGAAAGGCCATACTCTTGCATTGAATGCTCTAAGACATTCGCAGTAAAAAAAAATTTAGTAGTTCACATGCGAACTCACGCTGATGAAAAACCATATTCTTGCAATAAATGCCCTAAGAAATTTGCTTACAAATCTAATTCTGTGGCTCACATGCGAGTTCACACTGGAGAAAGGCCATACTCTTGCATTGAATGCTCTAAGACATTCACAGAAAAACACAAATTAGTAGGTCACATGCGAATTCATGCTGGAGATAAACCATATTCTTGTAACAAATGCCTTAGAGCGTTTGCTGACAATTCTAATTTGACAAGACACATGCGGACTCATACTGGAGAAAGACCATATTCTTGCATTGAATGCTCTAAGACATTCACAGTAAAAAAAAATTTAGTACGTCACATGCGAATTCACACTAGAGAAAAACCATATTCGCGTAAAAAAATCCTTAAAATATTTAAATACCACATGGTTGTTTTTAATGGAGAAAAACAACCATAGGTGATGTAACCAGTTGCAACGAATGTGATAGAAGCATTTACAGTTTGACAAGACATAATAAGAGGGCTCATAATATGGAGAATCAGAAGAATAGCCATTTTCTTTCAAAAAAACTATGAAAAAATTTAAAATGAATGTGACATATAAAATTGACTTTTACAATTCACATTTAGTAATACTGGATAATACGAAAACCTGTTGTGCCGACCCTACATAAAGTGAGACAAGGACAAGAGAATGATGATTTAGTAATACTGGAGAAAAGACATTCCTGTTACAGATCTGAGGAATTTCGTTGAATACTACCATCTAAAGGAGAATTCATGCTAGAAAAAAGCTGCTAAGTAAGTTGATTTTGCGATGAGCGTTTTTGAAACTATGACAAGTGAAGTATAAAAACTTGAAGCCTTAGGTATGGCCAAACTGCTGAATAGATTTTAATTAAATTTCAATGAGACCAATCTGGCAGTGTAACCTTCCAGATAAAAATAAATTGTTAGGTGTTCATCAATGACGAAGTTATTTCAATTTTATTTTATGTTAGATAACGATAAAAATTAGTTATGCCGCCTCCTGTTTTATTTTGAGTCGGTTATAAATGTCATAGCTAAACTATCTTGCTTATCTCTAAATGATGTTAGAGTTCATGCATTTCACGAAGACGCATCCAGTGATATTTATCTGGTTGTATTAGGAGCCAAAATGCTCTAATTGACGCGTCTTCGTGAAATGCATGAACTAAAGCTGGCTATACTTAAACTGATAAAATAAATAAAGAATATCACTAAAGGTTACATAACTTATTTTTTTAGAAGCACTGAGTAACCATTGTAAACATCTTATGACCTGACGTAATGCCTGACGTGTTGGGCAACGAAAGGGACGGATAAAAAAAAGTACCTACTTGGCAGAGATGCGAATGTTGAGATGGATGTGTGGAGTGACGAGAATGGATAGGATACGGAATGAAGTCTATCAGGGGAAGTTTGAAAGTAGCGCTAGTGAGAAAAAATTGAGCAACAGGCTGGCGTGGTACCTACGGGCATGTCATAGGAGGGATGAAAGACATGTTACTAGAAGAGTGATGAGTATGGATGTGGATGGATTTGTGAACAGAGATAGATCTAAGAAAACATAAATGAAGAGTGTGTGTGATCGTTCTTTTTGGAAATGTACAGGGAGGTCTAAGTCCAGCAGTGAGCTTCTTTAGGCTGATGATGATTATTATTGTTTCAAGGGTAAACATAGGTATGTACTGGGTTCTAAAGGGGTAATGAAACAACCAGCGGCGTCTTTACCTATTGTGCAGGGTGTGCGTTGCACACGGGCGCGGCGCCCCGAGCGGCGCTCGGCGACCCCTAGGCGCGCCCGCCAAGTGGGGCTCCGAAGCGGTCGAAAGCTCCAAAGAGCTCCGTTCTGCAAAGATTTTGTATAGCATCTTGCGCCGCCCCCTATCCCCACTCGGCCACTCGGTAGGCGCGTTGGCCGGGTGCCGCACTTTCAATGACCAGCGTAAAAAAAAACTCCGCTCTGCATATATTTTGTATAGCATCTTGAGCTCTTCTAATTTTGATGAATAACATCAGATACCGCGCATCCTATAACCGCTTCAGGGCCCCAAAAGAAACATACCCTCTAAGTTTCATGCTTCTAGAACTATAACGGTTTAGGCTGCGCGTTGATTTTTCTTAAAACCGTTTTTCCCTTTTTCTCCTCTATGGAAATAATTTTCCAATTTCTTTTCTTATTGTACCTCTTCGCTTTAAGAAGAACACACCCTCCGAGTTTCATGCTTCTAGGACTAACGGTTTATGCTGTGCGTTGATTGTCAGTCAGTCAGTAACATAATAATATGAGTTTTTTAGATTTAGAAAAAAGAAGAAGGAGATAGTCATGTCAACATCATAAGCATTGAACGTTTTGGCAGTTTTTTTTTTGGGTAAACACCTTAATTCTATTAATTTATTCGCATAATTCTAAATACAGTCAACAGCACAACGTTAACCAAACTGAAAAACATCTTATAAATCTCCAAACAATAGAGTTTATTACCCATTGGGGAAATTTCAACAGTTTGTGGTAACTTGATGTTCAGTTGGAAATCTCTATCAACTATCAAGAAATAGGAACACTATCAAGCACATGACATTGGCCTCTTGACATTTGACAGTTTGAGATGTCAGTTTTGACAGTTGAAACATAAGATCTATGCCTATAAATCTGCTTCTTCTTTTTTCGTGAAAATAAGATCAGCCAAAATGAATGTATCCATTTCAGAATTTCCGAATTTTCATATCCACTGCGAAAAACACATATTCTGTCAATTTTTGTCTGTGTTCTCCGAAGGTACTTGGTGTTTGGTTCTTTGTTATTGATTATGCTACGGAGTAGACCACATAAGTTACTTTAACTTTTTGCGCCCTCTGATTATTAATCTTTGCCATGGCATGGTGTAGAGTATGTCTTGTCGGCGATATCAGGCTATTGGACCTTAGCAGAGCCCACTTGGAGGTTTACAGTAAACTTACTAATACCGAGGTAAGGAAAAATATTTTTTGCTAAAAAATTTCTAAGTTTTTTATCAATATTTAGGCAAGTATGTGTTGAGTCTTTTCACCTAGTTACTGCACACTGCTAACGATACTCCGACCTTTATGGGTGTTGTATGTTTCAGCTTAATACAGAAATAAGTAATGGCATGCCTAGCACAGTGTGCTTTGTCTGTCACCGGCTGCTACAGAAGTGCCACATGTTCTCCAAGATGGCTCGCACATCCAACAGAATACTACAAGATCTGCTGCACAGCGGCAGTGAGGTAAAACAATTTATTAACTGGTAGTCTGATACCTTATTTATTACCTACCTTATTAAAAGCTTAGGTGCGACAGTTCTACAATTTTGTCGCTTTGGGACACACTAGTTGGAATTTTTTTCGTTAATTTGTATTTTTAAGAAATCATAGGAGTCATATTATTATCTTTACTGGTTTATTCTTACTGAACCACGCCATCTGCTGGTCATGCTTGCAGTTAGTTGCTCACAATCGTCAATAGATGGCAGGAGCAGTCACATATTCAGTTTATGTATTTAATTTTTTTTTAAAGAACAGACTCATTTTCTGAAAATGAATCCCAGCTAGATCGATTTATCGCCCCCGAAAACCCCTGTTTACAAAATTTCATGAAAATCGTTGGTTCAGTTTCCGAGATCCTAAATATATATATATATACAAGATTTTCTCGTTTAAAGGTATAAGATACAAGCCGTACGAATCAACTGTGCACTCCGCTGGAATGCGACCCCTCTCCCGCTGCCCCGCGCGGTGCCCCGCATTCGCCGCAAGCGCTCAGTAGCGATAGCATTCCGTTCAAATGACGTCACAGCGCGAGGTGCACAGTTAATTCGTACGGGTTGTAGCGACAAAATTGAATTTTCAGCTTTAGACAGGGACCTGATTGCATAGATTATATGATTATATATTATAGCCCACTGGTGCGTGATATCGCGCACCAGCCAACACCAGCACGCATGACACACCATGGGAACGGTCTCGTGCGCCGAGGTGCGCGTTAGCACAGGAGCATTTTCTGCGTGCGTTGCCGTGCGTCGTCGTGCGCGGTGCAAGCTGGTGCGTGATATCACGCACCGTAGGAAGGCGGCATTAGTTTTTATTATAATTATTTATTCATACTTTATTGCATTTCAGATCACACACAATACACTGATAACAAAACCTCGGAATGTTGTACTGGACTTAACCTTGACCCGAGCAGTGCACTTGTCTGTTAATATGAAGGCTTCTTCTGCACTTGTAGCTGTTAAAACTGAACCCTTTGATGATGAAGAAACTGACAGTAAAGAGTCTGTGTTAGGTCCTCTCAGAGATGGAGAAATCAATGGTGATCCAAATAAAACAGAGGTTCAGGAAAGTGATAGCAATGTCAACGCTCATATCAATTATATTCCTTCACGTCTATATTGTGATGTATGCAACAAAGTATTCTATAAAAAATGTCTCTTGGTGAAACATTTACAGACTCACTCGAAACATGAGCCATATTCTTACGACAGATGTTTAACTACATGTACTGTGAAGAGACATATTAAGAGGATGCACACTAGAGAAAAGCAGATTAAAACTGGAGAAAAGCCATATTCTTGCAATAGATGTGATAAGACATTTACTGAAAAACATGACTTAGTTGGTCACAAGCGAATTCACACTGGAGAGAAGCCATATTCTTGCAACAAATGCCCTAAGACATTTGCTTACAAATCTAAATTGACAATACACATGCGGGTTCATACTGGAGAAAAGCCATATTCCTGTGACAGATGTGTGAGCACATTCGCTCTAAAATATAATTTAGAACATCACATGCGAATTCACACTGGAGAAAGACCATATTCTTGCATTGAATGCTCTAAGACATTCACAGTAAAAAAAAATGTAGTAGGTCACATGCGAATTCATGCTGGAGATAAACCATATTCTTGTAACAAATGCCTTAGAGCGTTTGCTGACAATTCTAATTTGACAAGACACATGCGGACTCATACTGGAGAAAGACCATATTCTTGCATTGAATGCTCTAAGACATTCACAGTAAAAAAAACTTTAGTACGTCACATGCGAATTCACACTGGAGAAAAACCATATTCGGGTAAAAAAAATCCTTAAAATATTTAAATACCACATGGTTGTTTTTAATGGAGAAAAACAACCATTATAGGTGTTGCAACCAGTTGCAACGAATGTGATAGAAGCATTTACTTTGAAAGATAGTTTGACAAGACATAATATTAAAATATCACATAGTTGTTTTTAATGGAGAAAAACAACCATAGGTGATGTAACCAGTTGCAACGAATGTGATAGAAGCATTTACAGTTTGACAAGACATAATAAGAGGGCTCATAATATGGAGAAACAGGAGAATAGCCATTTTCTTTCAACAAAACTTTGAAAAATTTAAAATGAATGTGACATATAAAATTGACTTTTACAATTCTCATTTAGTAATACTGGATAATACGAAAACCTGTTGTGCCGACCCTACATAAAGTGGGACAAGGACAAGAGAATGATGATTTAGTAATACTGGAGAAAAGACATTCCTGTTACAGATCTGAGGAATTTCGTTGAATACTACCATATAAAGGAGAATTCATGCTAGAAAAAAGCTGCTAAGTAAGTTGATTTTGCGATGAGCGTTTTTGAAACTTTGACAAGTGAAGTATAAAAACTTGAAGCCTTAGGTATGGCCAAACTGCTGAACAGATTTTAATTAAATTTCAATGAGACCAATCTGGCAGTGTAACCTTCCAGATAAAAATAAATTGTTATGTAATTTTATTTTATGTCAGATAACGATATAAATTAGTTATGCCGCCTCCTGTTTTATATAAAGTCGGTTCATAAATGGCATAGCTAAACTATCTTGCTAACCTTCCTAAGTTTAACATGTTAGCTGATAAAATAAATAAAGAATATAATTAAAGGTAACAGAACTTATTTTTTTAGAAGCACTGAGTAACCATTGTAAACATCTTATGACCTGACGTAATGCCTGACGTGTTGGGCAACGAAAGGGACGGATAAAAAAGTACTTAAGGCAGAAATGCGAATGTTGACATGGACGTGTAGAGTGACGAGAATGGATTGGATACGGAATGAAGTCTAACAGGGGAAGTTTGAAAGTAGCGCTAGTGAGAAAAAATTGAGCAACAGGCTGGCGTGGTACCTAAGGTCATGTCATAAGAGGAGGGATGAAAGTCATGTTACTAGAAGATGGATGTGGATGGATTTGTGAACAGAGATAGACCAAAGAAAACATGAATGAAGAGTGTGTGTGATCGTTCTTTTTGGAAATGTACAAGGAGGTCTAAGTCCAGCAGTGAGCTTCTTCAGGCTGATGATGATTATTATTGTTTCAAGGGTAAACATAGGTATGTACTGGGTAATATAATAGAGGGGTAATGAAACAGCCAGCGGCGTCTTTACCTATTGTGCAGAGTGTGCGTTGCACACGGGCGCGGCGCCCCGAGCGGCGCTCGGCGCCCGCTAGCCCCACTCGGCCACTCGGTAGGCGCGTTGACACTTTCGATGACCAGCGTAAAAAAAGCTCCGCTCTGCATATATTTTGTATAGCATCTTGAGCTCTTCTAATATTTGATGAATAACATCATAGGAGGCGCCGAGCGCCGCGGCGCTCGGCGCTCCCTAGAACCACTTCAGGGCCCCAAAAGAAACATCTAAGTTTCATGCTTCTAGAACTATTACGGTTTAGGCTGCGCGTTGATTTTTCTTAAAACCGTTTTTCCCTCTTTCTCTAAGGAAATAATTTTCAAATTTCTTTTCTTAGTGCACCTCTACGCTTTAGGGCGCTTGTACACGCTAAGAAAATTTGCCGTTCCTGCGGCAGACAAGACAAATTATTCGTGTAGACGACAAGAATTTTGTCTTTTCCACACACGAAAACGCAACAACGTTCGCCGCGTCGTGTCTTGCGCAGATTAGATTTTTTTCGTGCACCGCTGCGAGCAGTGTACACAGTTATTTTTTCTAGTTACGACACGAACTCTTGGGTAGACCCGGCGTTTTTTCTTAGCGTGTACAAACGCCCTTAAGAGGAACACACCCTCCGAGTTTCATGCTTCTAGGACTAGCGGTATAGGCTGTGCGTTGATTGTCAGTCAGTCAGTAACCTAAGTTTTTTAAATTTAGAAAAAAGAAGAAGAAGAAGAAGATAGTCATGTCAACATCCTAAGCATAAGCTAAGCATTGATACGTTTTGGCAGTTTTTTTTTTTGGCCGATCTTATTTTCACGAAAAAAGAAGAAGCAGATTTCTATGGTGTATGTGTGCGTATACGTATGTATATCTACATTTGTGTGCGTAAATCTTTTAATTCAACTGTCAAAACTGACATCTCAAACTGTCAAATATCAAGAGGTCAATGTCATGCTTGCTTCTGCTTGCTACTGTTCTATATTTCTTGCTAGGCTATTTCGAGATACGAGCTAATATTTACGAAATAAAATCCACCGGAATATTAGATAAGACAGAAATGCGATGGCTGCAACAGCATCGGTAATTAATCATCTGTCTTATTATTATCATCTGAAGAGTATTTACTATTTCCTACAGCACAGACGACTCCAATACCTCCAGCAGCGTTGGGAACCAACCGCTCATAGTCAACTCCTACGCATAGTTACAACTGGGCAGTCATCAATAATGAGAAGAACGTTTAATTCTTCAGGGCTGGACACCTCTGCCGCATGCCAGACACCTCGTGGGCTTTCATCTTCAGTGGGCTGAAGATGTGTGTCAAACTTAGCGCTAGAAGGTGGTAGACCCGACTTTTTTAGTGGGTGTGTGATGTGTGTTTATAACCCTGCCAAAAGTGTGATAGGTCAGATTGTGAATGAAGAAACTTGCTATATGTGTGTGATGGAGTAACTACCTACTAAAGATATCTACAATGTTGTATAAATGTTTTTATAGCGTTAAAGATTTCATTTAAATTATTTTATATTTTCTTTAAGAATTATTATTCTGAATTGATTATTGTTATTATTCTCACGCTGATTTATTTTAATTTAACTTATATTTTCTACTTTTTGTTTGAATTTTGTATATTGGTCGCCGATGAAGTATGTGAGCCACTTTTTTACATACCCTATGATCTTATAATTGTATCATACTTCTTGCAAATAAATATATTTCATTCCATTTTATTTGTACCAACTGTCGAACTACTCAGTAGTTACTAAACTACAGATGCAGAGTTATTGGTGAGAGACTCATTTCCTGTAGGTTTCATTTGCTCGAACTAGATATAATGTAACTATGCTACTCAAGGATAATTCAGCATTAAAGAGGCGAAAGAAATTTATCAGTCCAGTAGTTTTTGAGTTTATTCGTTACAAAATACAAATCTGTATAATAATTATGATGACAATGTTACCTACCTAAGTACCTATAAGTACATACCTACCTATTTGCTGAGAAGTCCCATTATCACACAGAACGCCTACCTATACATACATAATTGATTAAGTATTATGATTACACGCTCCTCTGAATCCACCATCAGGTAAGCTCGTTGGCAGAGAGCACTGGTGGTCTAGTGGTAGCGAACCCGCCTTCCGATCCTTAGGTCGTGGGTTCAAATCCAGTCGTGTACCAATGAGTTTTTCTGTAGAAAAATGTATGTGCACTATGCCAGTAAAACATCGTGAGGAAACCGGCGCCGGCGTGTTGTAGAACCTACAAAAGTTCGAGCAACTCGTTCGTGTCAAGCGCCACGCAATAAGGGCCCACTAGAGGCCTTGCGGAAACCAGCCCGCACATCAAGTGTGGATGATGAATTTGCCGGAGCTCGTTGGCATCAGTGCCTTGTCTACCTTATTCATAATAGGTAGGTACCTAAATAAGGTAGGCCTAATGATGATGATGATGATGATGAAAAGGTACCTCTATGTAGGTAGACAAGTCTATCTACCTATTTGCTGAGAAGTCCCATTTTACACACAGAACTCCTACCTACCTAAGAGCTGGTAATCATTTTAAACATAGGTATTCAGCTTCTGAATCCACCATCAGGTAAGCTTGTTGGCATCAGTGCCCACCTTACTCATAATACCTAACTAAATGCAGTAGATCTACAAAATCATGTAGGTAAATAAAACAAACATTCCACAGGATGGATGTTAGCAATGACCACTACTACGCGGGCAAAGCCTGCCGCGGGCGGCCGCTAGTTCATAAAATCTACAGTCACGAAAAACGCCTTGGGATGCTTGCTACTAACTATTATCTATTCTGTGAACCGAACCGTCACAGAATAGATAATAGTTAGTAGCAAGCATCCCGTGTCATAGTAACTACTAGCGTATCTGTAATTCGGAAATATCTTAGATTCACGAAATCTAACATCATCATCACCCTATCCCGAACCTTATCCCATACTAACTATTCTTTATTCCATGTCGTGAGAAACACCGCTTTTTTTTTTACATTCTAGTTGCATTCGGTAAAAGCCAAGGCAGGAGAAGATTTAACTTCCTTAAAAAAAATGTTTGCTAAATGTTTGCTAGTGTGTATCATCAACTTATTATTAAAAAATGATGAAAGCTTTAATTAAAAATCGATGATAGATGAATGCAGTAAGATTTAACTTAAATAAGCTTACAGAGAAAGAATAAAGAAAGAAGATGAAGAAAGATAGTGGAATATTACAGAAAACTTAACCCAAAAAGCTCAAATTAAAATTTAAAAAAAAATTTATTAAACATGCCGTGGTGAATATTGCGTAAATATAAGAGCGCCGTTTTTTTTTGGGTAAACACCTTGCTTATTTCTAATACAGTCAACCGTCAGTCAACAGCACAACGTTAACCAAACTGAAAAAAATCTTCAAGAAATTTGACAGTTTGTGGTAGCCTATTATATCTCTATCAAGAAATAAGAACACCTATCAAGCACATGCTTGGAGGAAATAGAATCTAATTCCTCCAAGAGCACATGACATTGACCTCTTGACATTTGACAGTTTGAGATGTCAGTTTTAACAGTTAAATTATAGGATCTATGCATAGAAATCTGCTTCTTCTTTTTTCGTGAAAATAAGATCAGCCAAAATGGATGTATCTATTTCAGAATTTTCATGTCCAATTTAACTGCAAAAAAACATATTCTGTCAATTTTTGTCTGTGTTCTCCGAAGGTACTTCGTTAAAAAAGTTGTTGGTACTTGGTTCTTTGTTATTGATATTTTGATTTTTTCTACGGAGTAGACCACATAAGTTACTTTAACTTTTTGCGCCCTCTGATTATTAATCTTTGCCATGGCATGGTGTAGAGTATGTCTTGTCGGCGATATCAGGCTATTGGACCTTAGCAGAGCCCACTTGGAGGTTTACAGTAAACTTACTAATACCGAGGTAAGGAAAAATATTTTTTTTAAAATAAATTTTAAGTCTTTTTTTATCAAATTTTAGGCTAAGTGAGTCTTTTTACCTAGTACTGCACACTGCTAACGATACTCCGACCAAGTAGCCTTCACATACTTATAAGGTACAATGCAGTCACATTAACTAGACAGTGTGCAAAAAAAACCTGCGTGATAAGTTTCACGAGATTTCTCCCTTCACTGTGTTAACTTTCCCTAAGTTATTCTGGTTTGAACACAGTTCAACCGTTAATATTCAACAATTAATAATAGCATTCCAGCGATGCGTCAAGTTAATGTGACCGCGTTGTACTAAGATAGTTATTTACTTATCAACATGTTCATTAAAAGGCGTAGTATTAATGGGTGTTGTATGTTTCAGCTTAACACAGAAATAAGTAATGGCATGCCTAGCACAGTGTGCTTTGTCTGTCACCGGCTGCTACAGAAGTGCCACATGTTCTCCGAGATGGCTCGCACATCCAACAGAATCCTACAAGATCTGCTGCACAGCGGCAATGAGGTAAAACAATTTTTATTAACTGGTAGTCTGATACCTTTATATGTATATGGGTTAGGTATATGATTATATATTTGTTTTTTTACCCATCAACATACACAATACTTAACTGAATATAAATAATAACACTTATAAAAGCCAATTAGAAGTTGGTACCTTCATAATTTAAACATTTTGTTTTGCCTATGTGTCTCTCTCTTTTGTATGGAGAAAAGATGAGACAACAACAATATACCTACAATGTAGAAACTTAGCAGAAACTATCAAAATGAGTTGTTATCTCATTATTTCTCCATACAAATGAAAGAAGAAACATAGAGGAAACAAAATGTTCAAACTGATGAAGTAAAACTGAGACTTGAAAAAACAATATTACTAATTATATTACATTTACCTACACTAAGAAACTTACAATTAAACAAATATTTACAAAAAACAAGAAGCAGTTGAAGCTATCTGCTAACCATTTAAATTATTAAGTATACTTTATTGCATTTCAGATCACACACAATACACTGAAAATACAACCTCGGAATGTTGTACTGAACTTAACCTTGACCCGAGCAGTGGACTTGTCTGTTAATATGAAGGCTTCTTCTGCTCTTGTAGCTGTTAAAACTGAACCCTTTGATGATGAAGAAACTGACAGTGAAGAGTCTGTGGCAGGTCCTCTCAGAGATGGAGAAATCAATGGTGATCCAAATAAAACAGAGGTTCAGGAAAGTGATATCAATGTCAACGCTCATATCAATTATATTCCTTCACGTCTATATTGTGATGTATGCAACAAAGTATTCTATAAAAAATGTCTCTTGGTGAAACATTTACAGACTCACTCGAAACATGAGCCATATTCTTACGACAGATGTTTAACTACATGTACTGTGAAGAGACATATTAAGAGGATGCACACTAGAGAAAAGCAGATTAAAACTGGAGAAAAGCCATATTCTTGCAACAGATGTGATAAGACATTTACTGAAAAACATTACTTAGTTAGTCACAAGCACAGTCACACTGGACAGAAGCCATATTCTTGCAACAAATGCCCTAAGACATTTGCTTACAAATCTCAATTGACAATACACATGCGAGTTCATACTGGAGAAAAGCCATATTCCTGTGACAGATGTGTGAGCACATTCGCTCAAAAATGTAATTTAGAACATCACATGCGAATTCACACTGGAGAAAGACCATATTCTTGCATTGAATGCTCTAAGACATTCACAGTAAAAAAACATTTAGTACGTCACATGCGAATTCACACTGGAGAAAACCCATATTCTTGCTACAAATGCCCTAAGACATTTGCTAACAAATCTAGTTTGGTGACTCACATGCGAATTCACACTGGAGAAAGGCCATACTCTTGCATTGAATGCTCTAAGACATTCGCAGTAAAAAAACATTTAGTAGTTCACATGCAAACTCACGCTGATGAAAAACCATATTCTTGCAATAAATGCTTCAAGACATTTGCTTACAAATCTAGTTCTGTGGCTCACATGCGAGTTCACTCTGGAGAAAGGCCATACTCTTGCAATGAATGCTCTAAGACATTCACAGAAAAACACAATTTAGTAGGTCACATGCGAATTCATGCTGGAGATAAACCATATTCTTGCAACAAATGCCTTAGAGCGTTTGCTTACAATTCTAATTTGACAAGACACATGCGGGCTCATACTGGAGAAAAGCCATACTCTTGCAAAGAATGTGCTAAGGAATTCTCTGACCAAGGTAACTTGAAAAGACACATGCGAGTTCATACTGGAGAAAAACCATATTCTGGTAAAAAAAATCCTTAAAATATTAAAATATCACATAGTTGTTTTTAATGGAGAAAAACAACCATAGGTGATGTAACCAGTTGCAACGAATGTGATAGAAGCATTTACAGTTTGACAAGACATAATAAGAGGGCTCATAATATGGAGAATCAGGAGAATAGCCATTTTCTTTCAACAAAACTTTGAAAAAATTTAAAATGAATGTGACATAAAATTGACTTTTACAATTCACATTTAGTAATACTGGACAAGGACAAGAGAATGATGATTTAGTAATACTGGAGAAAAGACATTCCTGTTACAGATCTGAGGAATTTCGTTGAATACTACCATCTAAAGGAGAATTCATGCTAGAAAAAAGCTGCTAAGTAAGTTGATTTTGCGATGAGCGTTTTTGAAACTATGACAAGTGAAGTATAAAAACTTGAAGCCTTAGGTATGGCCAAACTGCTGAATAGATTTTAATTAAATTTCAATGAGACCAATCTGGCAGTGTAACCTTCCAGATAAAAATAAATTGTTAGGTGTTCATCAATGACGAAGTTATTTCAATTTTATTTTATGTCAGATAACGATAAAAATTAGTTATGCCGCCTCCTGTTTTATTTTGAGTCGGTTATAAACAAGGAATATAATACTCTCTGTTATAAATGTCATAGCTAAACTATCTTGCTTATCTCTAAATGATGTTAGAGTTCATGCATTTCACGAAGACGCATCCAGTGATATTTATCTGGTTGTAATAAGAGCCAAAATGCTCTAATTGACGCGTCTTCGTGAAATGCATGAACTATAGCTGGCTATACTTAAACTGATAAAATAAATAAAGAATATCACTAAAGGTAACAGAACTTATTTTTTTAGAAGCACTGAGTAACCATTGTAAACATCTTATGACCTGACGTAATGCCTGACGTGTTGGGCAACGAAAGGGACGGATAAAAAAAAGTACCTACATAAGGCAGAGATGCGAATGTTGAGATGGATGTGTGGAGTGACGAGAATGGATAGGATACGGAATGAAGTCTATCAGGGGAAGTTTGAAAGTAGCGCTAGTGAGAAAAAATTGAGCAACAGGCTGGCGTGGTACCTACGGGCATGTCATAGGAGGGATGAAAGACATGTTACTAGAAGAGTGATGAGCATGGATGTGGATGGATTTGTGAACAGAGATAGATCTAAGAAAACATGAATGAAGAGTGTGTGTGATCGTTCTTTTTGGAAATGTACAGGGAGGTCAAAGTCCAGCAGTGAGCTTCTTCAGGCTGATGATGATTATTATTGTTTCAAGGGTAAACATAGGTATGTACTGGGTTCTAAAGGGGTAATGAAACAGCCAGCGGCGTCTTTATCTATTACCCCTAGGCGCGCCCGCCAAGTAGGGCTCCGAAGCGGTCGAAAGATCCAAAGAGCTCCGCTCTGCAAAGATTTTGTATAGCATCTTGCGCGTTGGCCGGGTGCCGCACTTTCAATGACCAGCGTAAAACAACCGCTTCAGGGCCCCAAAAGAACAATACCCTCTAAGTTTCATGCTTCTAGAACTATAACGGATTAGGCTACGCGTTGATTTTTCTTAAAACCGTTTTTCCCTTTTTCTCCTATCAGGAAATAACTAGCAGTTTGTGACCGAGCTTCGCTCGGTATTTTTTAATAACGTGTGAATGATGAAATCATATTTTTCGATCTTACTAACATACTACATAATAATAAAAAAATAAGAAATGGTTATTTAAAAAAAAATCACGAGTGCAATGAGATGGAAACATCCGGAACTTGTCTAAAGAGTGTTTATGTAGTCATTTAGTTCCAAAACTCGTCAAAAGATGGCGTTCTCTGTGAGTTCTCAGGTTCTCATAGAGCTTAGTTTTTGCTTCTGAGCAATAGATGTCGCTAGGAGTAATGATATTACGATAAAGTAGTTTGTTCGTAACTCCGAACGCCGATATTTTCTAAAAATGAATCCTAGCTAGATCGTTTTATCGTCCCCGAAAACCCCTGTATACTTAATTTCATGAAAATCGTTGGCTCAGTTTCCGAGATCCTAAATATATATATATATATATATATACAAGATTTTCTCGTTTAAAGGTATAAGATTTTCCAATTTCTTTTCTTAGTGCACCTCTACGCTTTAAGAGGAACACACCCTCCGAGTTTCATGCTTCTAGGACTAACGGTTGAAGCTGTGCGTTGATTGAAGAGTTTTTTAGGTTTAGATAAAAGAAGAAGAAGAAGATAGTCATGTCAACATCTTAAGCATTGATACGTTTTGGCAGATTTTTTTTGGGTAAAACCTTGCCTTTTTCTAAATACAGTCAACAGCACAACTTAAACCAAACTGAAAAAAATCTTCTCACGTCCCGAGACACTATAGTGCCACGAACTTGGACAGGAACATGCGTCCGAGAAAAAACGTAGCACTACAGTACCACGTTTGTTACGGCCGCCGAGCGTCCGTGGCACTTAAGTGCCCAAAAAGTCCAAAATGGACTTTTGGAGTGGCTGGTTGTACATTAACTGGTTGTACATGGACTGCAGCCATAAAACGACGCGTTGCCAATGAAAAAAGATTGTAGAATGATTAAATTTGTAGAAAAGTGAATTTTCTTTGTTTTGTTTTTGTTTATTTTAAATTAATTGAGGGTTGTTTTGGGATTGTGATGCATGTATTTTTTCCTTGAAAATAAGGCTTGATGGTGATCTAAAAAGTTTTTCGTAAAAATAAGAATAGCCGACAAAATCTCAAAAATTGCAAGGTAGCGAAAAAAATCGTTATAGAATGCTACCCGCCGCTGGCTGTTAAGGTCGCTCGATTCCCATACAAATTAAAATACACAACTATGGGCGTGAGATTACAGTTGTAGACTGAAAGAACAGTGGTTGGTTTTTATTATAGGTCTTTATAAACGTGGAAACATATTTGGTTGAAGAAAACTGTCGATTTACAGTGAAAATAACATCAAAATTTAATTATTTGGAGGATTACCTTGAGATTGCAACCCTTGTTTTTGCCCCTAAACGTACCCTTCAGATCGTTTCCCTACCTATATTTTCTCTAATGGCAACACTGCCGTGACGTCACGGTCAGTCACAGACAAACCGCGCGCCGGCCGGCTAGCTGTGGCTTCAGTACGCTTTTGTTTTTCGGCGCTCTTATATTTACGCAATATTCATCACGGCATGTTTATCAAAACTTTTTTTTAAATTTTTGATTGTACTTTCTGGGTTAAAGCTTTCTGTAATATTCCACTATCTTTCTTCATCTTCTTTCTTTATTCTTTCTTTGTAAGCTTAATTACGTTTAATCTCACTGCATTTATCTATCATCGAATTTTAATTAAAGCTTTCATAATTTTATAATAATAAGTTGATGATACACACTAGCAAACATTTAGCAAACATTTTTTTTACGGAAGTCAAATCTTCTCCTACCTTGGCTTCTAACGGATGCAATTAGGTAAAAAAATAAAAAATGGGTGGTTCTTACGACAGGGATAGGGTGATGATGATGTTAGATTTCGTGACTAAGATATTTTCGAATTACAGATACGCTAGTAGTTACCTATAATATGTAATGGCTCCTCTGTTAGTTTTATTTTTTCTATTATGTTAAATTCTTAGTTTTATGTTTTTATCTAAATGTTAAATACCTAATTGTTTATGAGAAACAACATTCAGGTCTATGAGGTGGGCGTTGATAGCTGCGTCACAGTTTTTATAACTATTGTGGCTATCATCGTACCCTTCTGTTTATACTCCCCTGTGTTATTTGTTTCCCCAATAAATATTTTGATTTTTTTTGATTTGATTTTGATGACACGGTAACGTCACAGAATAGATAATAGTTAGTATCAAGCATCTTACGGCGGCGTTTTTCGTGACTGTACTATACATACACATACCTTTATAGATTTTATGAACTAGCGGCCGCCCGCGGCAGGCTTTGCCCGCTTAGTAGTGGTCATTGCTAACATCCATCCTGTGGAATGTTTGTTTTATTTACCTGCATGATTTTGTAGATCTACTGCATTTAGTTAGGTATTATGAATAAGGTAGGCAAGGCACTGAGGGCTGGTTTCCGCAAGGCTTCTAGTGGGCCCTTTTTGCGTGGCGCTTGACACCAACGTGTTGCTCGAACTTTCACGCCGGTTTCCTCACGATGTTTTACTGGCATAGTGCACACACATTTTTCTACAGAAAAACTACTTGGTACACGACTGGATTTGAACCCACGACCTTAGGCGGATCGGACGGCGGGTCCGCTACGTCTAGACCACCAGTGCTCTCTGCCAACGAGCTTACCTGATGGTGGATTCAGAGGAGCTGGTAATCATTATAATCATAATAATGTAGGTAGGCATTCTGTGTGAAAATGGGACTTCTCAGCATATAGGTAGGTATGTACTTATAGGTACTAAGGTAGGTAACTTATCATCATCATTATTAGTAGTATTAAAAGCCTGTTGTGTCCCACTGCAGGGCAAAGACCTCTTTTCCTTCTCTCCATTCATCTCTTGTTTGGGCTACTGTGGATCATCATCATTATTATAAATTGTACAGATTTGTATTTTTGTAATGAATAAACTCAAAAACTACTGGACTGATAAATTTATTCTGCCACTATAATGCTGAATTATCCCCGAATAACATTATACCTAGTTCGATCAAATTAAACCTACAGGAAATGAGTCTCTTTCACCAATAACTCTGCATCTGTAGTTTAGTAACTACTGAGTTGTTCAACAGGTGGTACAAATGAAATGAAATGAAATATATTTATTTGCAAAAAGTATGGTACAATTATTAGATCCCAGCTTCCTCATCCCCTTTTTGAAGGCGAAGTAGCATTTAAGCTGAGTGAGGACCATTTTGGCTCATAAACAAATACTTATAAGTATATCTAATTGGATACTGTCGGCACCCTTTTCAGCAATAGAACTAGGATTATGTGTGTACCTATTTCTTTCTATGTGTTTCTGTACCTATGTGTTCTATGTTTTATTTTCTCTTATGATTTCTTGTGTAGCGGTACCTTTACTCAATGTTCTTCTCTTTCTGTGGTTTTATTTTCTTTAGTTGTATTTTTTGAGCCAAATAAAAAAGTTAATAACAATAATTAATTCAGAATAATAATTCTTAAAGAAAATGGAATATAATTTATATTAAATCTTTAACACTATAAAAACATTGATACAACATTGTAGATATCTTTAGTAGGTAGTTACTTCATCACACACATTTATCTAGTTACTTCATTCACAATCTGACTTCACACACTTTTGGCAGGGTTTTAAACACACATCACAGACCCACTAAAGTCTGGTCTACCACTTTCTAGCGCTAAGTTTGACACATATCTTCAGCCCACTGAAGATGAAAGCCCACGAGGTGGCTGGAATGCGGCAGAGGTGTCCAGCCCTGAAGAATTAAAAGTTCTTCTAGTGATGACTGCCCAGTTCTAACTATGCGTAGGAGTTGCATGAGCGGTTGGTTCCCACCGCTGCTGGAGGCGTTGGAGTAGTCTGTGTTGTAGGAAATGGTAAATACTCTTCAAATGATAATATTATGACAGATCATTCATTACTGATGCTGTTGCAGCCATCGCATTTCTTTCTTAGTTAATATTCCGGTGGATTTTATTTCGTAATTATGTAATGTAGCAAGAATTATAGAACAGTAGCAAGCAGAAGCAATGACATTGACCTCTTGACGTTTGACAGTTGAGATGTCAGTTTTGACAGTTGAATTATAAGATTTTACGCACACAAATGTAGATATACATACGTATACGCAACATAAACCATAGAAGTCTGCTTCTTCTTTTTTCGTGAAAATAAGATCGGCCTGTATCTATTTCAGAATTTTTCATGTCCAATTTAACTGCGAAAAAAACATATTCTGTCAATTTTTGTCTGTGTTCTCCGAAGGTACTTGGTGTTTGGTTCTTTGTTATTGATTATGCTACGGAGTAGACCACATAAGTTACTTTAACTTTTTGCGCCCTCTGATTATTAATCTTTGCCATGGCATGGTGCAGAGTATGTCTTGTCGGCGATATCAGGCTATTGGACCTTAGCAGAGTCCACTTGGAGGTTTACAGTAAACTTACTAATACCGAGGTAAGGAAAAATACTTTTTGTTAAATAAATTCTTTATGGCCCGTATTCCAAAACAGCGCTTGAGTCTGAGTCGAGCCTCAAGTATAGATTTTTGCCACTTTTCAATGGAAAACTGTCATAAAATCTATGCTTGAGGCTCGACTCAGACTCAAGCGCTGTTTCGGAATACGGGCCCGTCTTTTTTTAATCAAATTTTAGGTTATGTGAGTCGTTTTACCTAGTACTGCACACTGCTAACGATACTCCGACCAAGTAGCCTTCACATACTTATAAGGTACAATGCAGTCACATTAACTAGACGGTGTGCAAAAAAAACCTGCGTGATAAGTTTCACGAGATTTCTCCCTTCACTGTGTATAACTTTCCCTAAGTTATTCTGGTTTGAACACAGTTCAACAGTTAATATTCAACAATTATTATTAGCATTCCAGCGATGCGTCAAGTTAATGTGACCGCGTTGTACTAAGATAGTTCTTTACTTACCAACATGATCATTAAAAGGCATAGTATTAATGGGTGTTGTATGTTTCAGCTTAACACAGAAATAAGTAATGGCATGCCTAGCACAGTGTGTTTTGTCTGTCACCGGCTGCTACAGAAGTGCCACATGTTCTCTGAGATGGCTCGCACATCCAACAGAATCCTACAAGATCTGCTGCACAGCGGCAATGAGGTAAAACAATTTTTATTAACTGGTAGTCTGATACATTTATATATGGGTTAGGTATATGATTATATATTTGTTTTCATTATAATTATTTATGAATTAGGTACACTTTATTGCATTTCAGATCACACACAATACACTAAAAATACAACCTCGGAATGTTGTACTGAACTTAACCTTGACCCGACCAGTGCACTTGTCTGTTAATATAAAGGCTTCTTCTGCTCTTGTAGCTGTTAAAACTGAAGCAGAACCCTTGGATGATGAAGAAACTGATAGTGAAGAGTCCGTGTTAGGTCCTCTCAGAGATGGAGAAATCAATGGTGATCCAAATAAAATAGATGTTCAGGAAAGTGATAGCAATGTCAACTCTTATATCAATTATATTCCTTCACGTTTATATTGTGATGTATGCAACAAAGCATTCTATAAAAAATGTCTCTTGGTGAAACATTTACAGACTCACTCGAAACATGAGCCATATTCTTACGACAGATGTTTAACTACATGTACTGTGAAGAGACATATTAAGAGGATGCACACTAGAGAAAAGCAGATTCAAACTGGAGAAAAGCCATATTCTTGCAATAGATGTGATAAGACATTTACTGAAAAACATGACTTAGTTGGTCACAAGCGAATTCACACTGGAGAGAAGCCATATTCTTGCAACAAATGCCCTAAGACATTTGCTTACAAATCTAAATTGACAACACACATGCGGGTTCATACTGGAGAAAAACCATATTCTTGCAACAAATGCCCTAAGACATTTGCTTACAAACCTAGTTTTGTGGCTCACATGCGAGTTCACACTGAAGGAAAGCCATACTCTTGCATGGAATGCTCTAAGGCATTCACATTAAAACAAAATTTTGTACGTCACATGAGAATTCACGCTGTAGAAAAACCATATTCTTGCAACAAATGCCCTAAGACATTTGCTTACAAACCTAGTTTTGTGGCTCACATGCGAGTTCACACTGGAGGAAAGCCATACTCTTGCATTGAATGCTCTAAGGCATTCACATTAAAAAAAAATTTAGTACGTCACATGAGAATTCACGCTGGAGAAAAACCATATTCTTGCAACAAATGCCCTAAGACATTTGCTGACAAATCTAAATTGATAATACACATGCTGGTTCATACTGGAGAAAAGCCATATTCCTGTGACAGATGTGTGAGCACATTCACTCAAAAACATAGTTTAATAAATCATATGCAAATTCACACTAAAGAAAGGCCATATTCTTGCAACAAATGCTGTAAGACATTCACAATAAAAAAAAATTTAGGATGTCACATGCGAATTCACGCTGAAGAAAAACCATATTCTTGCAACAAATGCCCTAAGACATTTGCTGACAAATATGGTTTTGTGGCTCACATGCGAATTCACACTGGAGAAAGACCATATTCCTGCAACGAATGCTGTAAGACATACACTGTAAAAAAATGTTTAGTGCGTCACATGCGAATTCATACTGGAGAAAAGCCATACTCTTGCAAAGAATGTGCTAAGGAATTCTCTGACCAAAGTAACTTGAAAAGACACATGCGAGTTCATACTGGAGAAAAACCATATTCTGGTAAAAAAAATCCTTAAAATATTAAAATATCACATAGTTGTTTTTAATGGAGAAAAACAACCATAGGTGATGTAACCAGTTGCAACGAATGTGATAGAAGCATTTACAGTTTGACAAGACATAATAAGAGGGCTCATAATGAAGAATCAGGAGAATAGCCATTTTCTTTCAACAAAACTTTGAAAAAATTTAAAATGAATGTGACATAAAATTGACGTTTACAATTCACATTTAGTAATACTGGACAAGGACAAGAGAATGATGATTTAGTAATACTGGAGAAAAGACATTCCTGTTACAGATCCGAGGAATTTCGTTGAATACTACCATCTAAAGGAGAATTCATGCTAGAAAAAAGCTGCTAAGTAAGTTGATTTTGCGATGAGCGTTTTTGAAACTTTGACAAGTGAAGTATAAAAACTTGAAGCCTTAGGTATGGCCAAACTGCTGAATAGATTTTAATTAAATTTCTATGAGACCAATCTGGCAGTGTAACCTTCCAGATAAAAATAAATTGTTATGTGTTCATCAATGACGAAGTTATTTCAATTTTATTTTATGTCAGATAACGATAAAAATTAGTTATGCCGCCTCCTGTTTTATTTTGAGTCGGTTATAAATGTCATAGCTAAACTATCTTGCTTATCTCTAAATGAACCTACCTAAGTTTAACATGTTAGAGTTCATGCATTTCACGAAGACGCATCCAGTGATATTTATCTGGTTGTAATAAGAGCCAAAATGCTCTAATTGACGCGTCTTCGTGAAATGTATGAACTATAATAGCTGGCTATACTTAAACTGATAAAATAAATAAAGAATATCACTAAAGGTAACAGAACTTATTTTTTTAGAAGCACTGAGTAACCATTGTAAACATCTTATGACCTGACGTAATGCCTGACGTGTTGGGCAACGAAAGGGACGGATAAAAAAAAGTACCTACTTATGGCAGAGATGCGAATGTTGAGATGGATGTGTGGAGTGACGAGAATGGATAGGATACGGAATGAAGTCTATCAGGGGAAGTTTGAAAGTAGCGCTAGTGAGAAAAAATTGAGCAACAGGCTGGCGTGGTACCTACGGGCATGTCATAGGAGGGATGAAAGACATGTTACTAGAAGAGTGATGTGGATGGATTCGTGAGCAGAGATAGACCAAAGAAAACATGAATGAAGAGTGTGTGTGATCGTTCTTTTTGGAAATGTACAGGGAGGTCTAAGTCCAGCAGTGAGCTTCTTTAGGCTGATGATGATTATTATTGTTTCAAGGGTAAACACAGGTATGTACTGGGTTCTAAAGGGGTAATGAAACAACCAGCGGCGTCTTTACCTATTGTGCAGGGTGTGCGTTGCACACGGGCGCGGCGCTCGGCGACCCCTAGGCGCGCCCGCCAAGTAGGGCTCCGAAGCGGTCGAAAGCTCCAAAGAGCTCCGCTCTGCAAAGATTTTGTATAGCATCTTGCGCCGCCCCCTATCCCCACTCGGCCACTCGGTAGGCGCGTTGGCCGGGTGCCGCACTTTCAATGACCAGTGTAAAAAAAGCTCCGCTCTGCATATATTTTGTATAGCATCTTGAGCTCTTCTAATATTTGATGAATAACATCATACGAGGCGCCGAGCGCCGCGGCGGCGCTCGGCGCTCCCTAGAACCGCTTCAGGGCCCCAAAAGAAACATACCCTCTAAGTTTCATGCTTCTAGAACTATAACGGTTTAGGCTGCGCGTTGATTTTTCTTAAGACCGTTTTTCCCTTTTTCTCCTATAAGGAAATAATTTTCCAATTTCTTTTCTTAGTGCACCTCTACGCTTTAAGAAGAACACACCCTCCGAGTTTCATGCTTCTAGGACTAACGGTATAAGCTGTGCGTTTGAGTGAGTGACAATTATGAGTTTTTTAGATTTAGAAAATAGAAGAAGAAGTTAGTCATGTCAACATCATAAGCATTGAACGTTTTGGCAGTTCTTTTTTGGGTAAACACCTTAATTCTATTAATTAATTCGCCTAAAATTCTAAATACAGTCAACAGCACAACGATAACCAAACTGAAAAACATCTTCTTAAAAATCTCCAAACAATAGAGTTTGGTACCCATTGGGGAAATTTCAACAGTTTGTGGTAACTTGATGTTCAGTTGGAAATCTCTATCAACTATCAAGAAATAGGAACACTATCAAGCACATGACATTGACCTCTTGACATTTGACAGTTTGAGATGTCACTTTTGACAGTTGAAACATAAGATCTATGCCTATAAATCTGCTTCTTCTTTTTTCGTGAAAATAAGATCAGCCAAAATGAATGTATCCATTTCAGAATTTCCGAATTTTCATATCCACTGCGCAAAACACATATTCTGTCAATTTTTGTCTGTGTTCTCCGAAGGTACTTGGTGTTTGGTTCTTTGTTATTGATTATGCTACGGAGTAGACCACATAAGTTACTTTAACTTTTTGCGCCCTCTGATTATTAATCTTTGCCATGGCATGGTGTAGAGTATGTCTTGTCGGCGATATCAGGCTATTGGACCTTAGCAGAGCCCACTTGGAGGTTTACAGTAAACTTACTAATACCGAGGTAAGGAAAAATATTTTTTGTTAAATAAATTTTAAGTCTTTTTTATCAAATTTTAGGTTATGTGAGTCTTTTTACCTAGTACTGCACACTGCTAACGATACTCCGACCAAGTGGCCTTCACATACCTAAAAGGTACAATGCAGTCACATTAACTAGACAGTGTGCAAAAAAAACCTGCGTGATAAGTTTCACGAGATTTCTCCCTTCACTGTGTTAACTTTCCCTAAGTTATTCTGGTTTGAACACAGTTCAACAGTTAATTTTCAACAATTATTATTAGCATTCCAGCGATGTGTCAAGTTAATGTGACCGCGTTGTACTAAGATAGTTCTTTACTTAACAACATGTTCATTAAAAGGCGTAGTATTAATGGGTGTTGTATGTTTCAGCTTAACACAGAAATAAGTAATGGCATGCCTAGCACAGT
Organism: Thera britannica; assembly: GCA_939531255.2. Classification (NCBI taxonomy): domain Eukaryota; kingdom Metazoa; phylum Arthropoda; class Insecta; order Lepidoptera; family Geometridae; genus Thera; species Thera britannica. Next base: position 21,798,619 of record OW618041.2, on the reverse strand, counting down.
GTGCTTTGTCTGTCACCGGCTGCTACAGAAGTGCCACATTTTCTCCGAGATGGCTCGCACATCCAACAGAATACTACAAGATCTTCTGCACAACGGCAATAAGGTAAAACAATTTATTAACTGGTAGTCTGATACCTTTATATATGGGTTATATGATTATATATTTGTTTTTTTAACCTTGAACATACACAATATTTAACTGAATATATATTTTGACTGGCCTTTCAGCTCAGTTGGTAGTAATTCTGCCTTCTGTGCCGCAGGTCGTGGGTTCGATCCCCACCGAGAACAAATATTTGTGTGGTGATTGCAGATGTTTGTTCTCTGTCTGGGTGTTGTATTGTATTATAAGTATGTATTTACAAAAAAAAAATGTATGTATGTATTATATCTGCTATCTCGTTCCCATATTACAAGCTCTGCTTAATTTGGGGCTAGATAGTGTTGTGTGAATTGACCACAATATTTATTTTTATTTATTATTTTTTTATATAATATCACTTTTAAAAGCCAATTATAAATTGGTACCTTCATAATTTAAACATTTTGTTTTGCTTATGTGTCTCTCTCTTTTGTATGGAGAAAAGATGAGACAACAACAATATACAATGTAGAAACTTGGTAAAAACTATCAAAATGAATTGTTGTCTCATTATTTCTCCATACAAAAGAAAGAAGACATGTAGAGGAAACAAAATGATCAAACTGATCAAGTAAAACTGGGACTTGAAAAAACAATATTACTAATTATATTACGTTTACCATAAGAAACTTACAATTAAACAAATATTTACAAGAAACAGTTGAAGCTATCTGCTAACCATTTTAAATTATTAAGTATACTTTATTGCATTTCAGATCACACACAATACACTGAAAATACAACCTCGGAATGTTGTACTGAACTTAATCTTGACCCGACCAGTGCACTTGTCTGTTAATATAAAGGCTTCTTCTGCTCTTGTAGCTGTTAAAACTGAAACAGAACCCTTTGATGATGAAGAAACTGACAGTAAAGTGTCCGTGTTAGGTCCTCTCAGAGATGGAGAAATCAATGGTGATCCAAATAAAACAGAGGTTCAGGAAAGTGATAGCAATGTCAACGCTGATATCAATGATATTCCTTCACGTCTATATTGTGATGTATGCAACAAAGTATTCTATAAAAAATGTCTGTTGGTGAAACATTTGCAGACTCACTCGAAACATGAGCCATATTCTTACGACAGATGTTTAACTACATGTACTGTGAAGAGACATATTAAGAGGATGCACACTAGAGAAAAGCAGATTCAAACTGGAGAAAAGCCATATTCTTGCAATAGATGTGATAAGACATTTACTGAAAAACATTATTTAGTTGCTCACAATCAAATTCACACTGGACAGAAGCCATATTCTTGCAACAAATGCCCTAAGACATTTGCTTACAATTCTTATTTGACAAGACACATGCGGGCTCATACTGGAGAAAAACCATATTCCTGTGACAGATGTGAGAGCACATTCGCTCAAACACATAGTTTAAAAAATCATATGCAAATTCACACTAAAAAAAGGCCATATTCTTGCAACAAATGTACTAAGACATTTGCTCACAAATCTAGTTTTGAAGCTCACATGCAAACTCATACTGGAGAAAAACCATATTCTGGTAAAAATGTTCCCAAAAAAAAAAAATTAAAATATCACATGGTTGTTTTTAATGGAGAAAAACAACAGTTGCAACGAATGTGATAGGTATATAAAATTGAAGATAGTTTGACAAGACATAATAATAAGAGGGCTCATAATATGGAAAATCAGGAGAATAGCCATTTTCTTTCAACAAAACTTTGAATGTGACATATAAAATTGACTTTTACAATTTACATTTAGTAATACTGGAGAAAAGACATTCCTGTTACAGATCTGAGGAATTTCGTTGAATACCATCTATAAGAGAATTCATGCTAGAAAGAAGCTGCAAAGTTGATTTTGCGATAAGCGTTTTTGAAACTTTGACAAGTGAAGTATAAAAAACTTGAAGATTTAGGTATGGCTAAACTGCTGAACAGATTTTAATTAAATTTCTATGAGACCAATCTGGCAGTAAACATTCCAGATAAAATTAAATTGAACTGTGCTCATCAATGACAAGTTATTTCAATTTTATTTAATGTCAGCTAACGATATAAATTAGATAGGCCGCCTCCTGTTTTATTTTGAAGTCTGTTCATAATGTCCTGTATTAAATATCTTGCTTAACTCTAAATTAACCTACGTAAGTTTAACATGTTAGCTGGCTATATTTAAACTGTTAAATTAAAGAAAGAATATCATTAAAGGTAACAGAACTTTTTTTTATTAGCACTGATTTGAGTAACCAATAGAAATATTTGGGTAATTCTACAAGACGATCCTAGGACCTGACGTAATGCCTGACGTGTTGGGCTGTTGGGCAACGAAAGGGACGGCTAAAAAAAAGTACATAGGGCAGAGATGCGAATGTTGGGTCCGGTTAATGTACGTCCAGTTATTGTACACCATGTTAGAACGAAACCTTTTTTCGTTTTTTGGATTCGTTTTAAACCTGCCGTACAATAACTGGCTGCGAATTAACTGGGTGCACAAAATTGTCACGTGATGTTATTGTACAGCATGTTAATTGGATGCCATTAGGGCCCGTGCACACTGAGGCAATTCAATTATTTCTTATTTTTTGTAGGCAATTGATACTGCTCCATAAGAGAATAGCCCCTTTGGGGTAAATATAAAAAAACATTTTCTGGCACTGCAGCGGCCGCTGCCGCGGCACGCTCGCTTTGCTCGCTCGCCTTGTGCGTTATTTATATGTTCTAACATAACCTAACCTAACCAAGTCGGATCCGCCCTATAAAGTCCCAAGGACAAGTACAAGTATCCGCTGCCTGAACAAAACAGCAAAAATCAATATTGAATTGCTACAGTGTGCACGAGGCTTAACTGGCATCGTAATAACGGTGCGTACAATAACAACACGTGACGACATTGTACAGCATGTTATTTCGCGACCTTTTATTGCACGCCCCGTTAATCCAAACTCTGGCATCGTAATAACGGTGTGTACATTAACCTGCTGTACATTATCATGCTGTGCAATAACGGGTCGTACATTATTGCTTCCCCGAATGTTGAGATGGATGTGTGGAGTGACGAGAATGGATTGGATACGGAATGAAATCTATCAGGGGAAGTTTGAAAGTAGCGCTAGTGAGAAAAAATTGAGCAACAGGCTGGCGTGGTACCTACGGGCATGTCATATGAGGTAGGGATGAAAGCCATGTTACTAGAAGAGTGATGAGTATGGATGTGGATGGATTTGTGAGCAGAGATAGACCTAAGAAAACATGAATGAAGAGTGTGTGTGATCGTTCTTTTTGGAAATGTACAGGGAGGTCTAAGTCCAGCAGTGAGCTTCTTCAGGCGGATGATGATTATTATTGTTTCAAGGGTAAACATATGTACTGTGTACTAAAGGGGAAATGAAACAGCCCTCACAGCTATTGGTAACTCAGCCTTCTGCGCTGTAGCACCGGCTGGTTCGATAGCCGACCAGATAAAAAAATATTGATATGTCACAAGGCCGAATACACGGTTTAAAGCCGCAGTTTCTACCAAGGTGACCTTTGTAGAAACTGTGGCTTGAAACCATGTAGCCGGCAGTTTTGAACCAAATTTCGCATGACTTATAGACGCCCTTGGTAGAAAGACGCGCCCGGAAGTTCGGCGTTGGTTTTAAACCAATGTAGCCAGAAGCGTTCTGCGAAGCGAAGGTCACTTTGGTAGGAAACTGCACAACACAACGGACAAGGAAGGGTCACTCTAAGGTCACTTTATAACATCTTATCAGTTTCATTCAACATTGTTGATGTTTGGAGAGACGCGTAGTATATTCTATGGGCTTAGTCTAGGACATAGACAAACATAATACAATATAGAAATCAGCCCAGCTCAATGCACTCTGTGCCCAGCTCTAAGCAGTCTGTGGTCAAAACATTCAAAACAAAACAACAAAAATTCCAAATTAACCCTCTGGGACTGACGTGGTAGTCTGACAGACACCGCAAAATATAAAATCATTTGTAATTTCATTAATTTTTAAATTACAACCGCCACGTTCTCAGTACCTTCCGAGCGCGCGCGTATGCGTTCTTAAGTGACCTGCGGGCAGTCGCGGGGTGCGTATGCGTCACGCTACGAGGGAAGGTGTCTACGAAACAACCACGTCAGCGTTAAGGTATGTGTCTGTGAAACAACCATCTCAGTAAAATCGTTATATTTTCATAGTGTTTCCTAGACTACACGTCAGCATAATTGTTTTTGTAACTTGATTTTTTTTGTTTGTTTGAGACTTTATACCTTCCTAATTTACTCCAAACATGTTTTCTGAGTTTTGCTTAAAACTATTGTTTGATTTTAGGATGACTGAGTCAAGTAAATCTCGCAGATCTAAAAGAACGACTTCTGGGGCCATAATGAAATGATGGGAGAGTGGTTGAATGTAGAAAGCGATCATGAGTTCAGTTTCATGTTGAATATGGCAAGAGAATTGGTGCTAGATCACATGAAAGCTCGCGTATACAATTACCAAGAGAACTGCGAATGACGATAAGTAGAGGTGTGGGTAAAAATTTAACCCCCTCCACCTCCAAAGACCACACTAAATCCACCAAGTGGAAGAAAATGGTGCCATTTTGTCCAACTAAAATAAAAAGACAGGCAAAACACCGATGCTGTGATTGTGAGAAGCCCATTTGTCTTTATTGTTCGAAGCAACTTTGTGAAAATTGCCAAAACAATTGTAATAGTTTGTTGTCATGTCAATGTTTATTGAACCATTGAATGTTGCTCATATTTTATATTTTATATGATAAAACTGTTGTCTTGCATAAACAATTAATGTTCTTATTAGAAGTACTCATTTTGTATTTATTTTTTATTTTTTTGTAGATGTGCATGTTCTGAGGCTGATTTAGATGTACTTAATAAATGTTTATAAATATCATCTTGTTTATTTTTCTCAAACTTAGTACTAAATTTAAACAATGAAGAAAACCGTAACATTTACATAAAAATCATTAAATCAAATTTTTACAAAAAAACTACAAAGTTATGAGTCGTTAAAGTGGTGTCTGGTGTACTACCACGTCAGCAGATTCGTGACAATTAAGGCACCTCAGTCCCAGAGGGTTAAGGCTCCAGTACACATTTGCCTGTGCTGGGCCAGGCTCCGCCAATGCACAATTGTCTACAATTGTAGACCACGATCACTTGGTGTTCACACATTGGCGCATGGCTCATTGCTGCCTGGCAAACCAATTGCGACGGACGTCGAAGTAATTACGGCCGGCGCTCTTATATTTACGCAATATTCACCACAGCATGTATATCAAAACTTTTTTTTAATGTTAATTTGAACTCTCTGGGTTGAAGTTTTCTGTAATATTCCACTATCTTTCTTCATCTTCTTTCTTTATTCTTTCTTTGTAAGCTTAATTACGTTTAATCTCACTGCATTTATCTATCATCGATTTTTAATTAAAGCTTTCATCATTTTATATTAATAAGTTGTGATACACACTAGCAAACATTTAGCAAACATTTTTTTTACGGAAGTCAAATCTTCTCCTACCTTGGCTTTTAGCGGATGCATTAGGTAAAAAAATAAAAAATGGGTGGTTCTCACGACAGGGATAGGGTGATGATGATGTTAGATTTCGTGACTCTAAGATATTTTCGAATTACAGATACGCTAGTAGTAACTATGATGACACGTAACGTCACAGAATAGATAATAGTTAGTATCAAGCATCTTACGGCATTTTTCGTGACTGTATTATACATACCTATTATAGATTTTATGAACTAGCGGCCGCCCGCGGCAGGCTTTGCCCGCTTAGTAGTGGTCATTGCTAACATCCATCCTGTGGAATGTTTGTTTTATTTACCTACATGATTTTGTAGATCTACTGCATTTAGTTGGGGAATAAAGGTTCTCGAATGGCGACCACGAACCGGAAGACGAAGCGTTGGGCGCCCACCCACCAGATGGACCGACGACATTGTTAAGATCGCGGGAAGTCGATGGATGGAAAGAGCTCAGAATCGTTCTTCCTGGAAACGAGTAGGGGAGGCCTATGTCCAGCAGTGGACTTCTTCAGGCTGATAATGATGATGATGATGATGACTGCATTTAGTTAGGTACCAAGGCAGGCAAGGCACTGAGGGCTGGTTTCCGCAAGGCCTCTAGTGGGACCTTTTTGCTTGGCGCTTGACACGAACGTGTTGCTCGAACTTTTGTGGGTTCTCCAACACGCCGCGCCGGTTTCCTCACGATGTTTTACTGGCATAGTGCACATAAATTTTTCTACAGAAAAACTAATTGGTACACAACTGGATTTGAGCCCACGACCTTAGGATCAGAAGGTGGGTCCGCTACCACTAGACTACCAGTGCTCTCTGCCAACGAGCTTACCTGATGGTGGATTCAGAGGAGCTGGTATTCATTATAATCATATAATATGTAGGTAGGCGTTCTGTGTGAAAATGGGACTTCTCAGCAAATAGGTAGGTATGTACTTATAGGTACTTAGGTAACTTATCATCATCATCATTATTATATACTGTACAGATTTGTATTTTTGAAACGAATTAACTCAAATACTACTGGACTGATAAATTTTTTAACTAATGAGTAGTTCGACAGGTGGTACAAATGAAATGAAATGAAATAGGTATATTTATTTGCAAGAAGTATGGTACAATTATTAGATCCCAGCTTCCTCATCCCCTTTTTGAAGGCGAAGTAGCATTTAAGCTGAGTGAGGACCATTTTGGCTCATAAACAAATACTTATAAGTATACCTAATTGGATACTGTCGGCACCCTTTTCAGCAATAGAACTAGGATTATGTGTGTACCTATTTCTTTCTATGTGTTCTATGTTTTATTTTCTCTTATGATTTCTTGTGTAGCGGTACCTTTACTCAATGTTCTTCTCTTTCTGTGGTTTTATTTTCTTTAGTTGTGTTTTTTGAGCCAAATAAAAGAGTTAATAACAATAATTAATTCAGAATAATAATTCTTAAAGAAAATTGAATATAATTTATATGAAATCTTTAACGCTATAAAAACATTGATACAACATTGTAGATATCTTTAGTAGGTAGTTACTTTATCACACACATTTATCTAGTTACTTCATTCACAATCTGACTTCACACACTTTTGGCAGGGTTTTAAACACACATCACAGACCCACTAAAGTCTGGTCTACCACTTTCTAGCGCTAAGTTTGACACATATCTTCAGTCCACTGAAGATTAAAGCCCACGAGGTGGCTGGCATGCGGCAGAAGTGTCCAGCCCTGAAGAATTAAAAGTTCTTCTCATTAGTGATGACTGCCCAGTTCTAACTATGCGTAGGAGTTGCATAGGAGCGGTTGGTTCCCACCGCTGCTGGAGGCGTTGGAGTCGTCTGTGTTGTAGGAAATGGTAAATACTCTTCAAATTATATTAATAAGACAGATCATTAATTACTGATGCTGTTGCAGCCATCACATTTCTTTCCTAATTAATATTCCGGTGGATTTTATTTCGTAAATAGTAGCTCCTCGTATCTCGAAATAGCCTAGCAAGAACTATAGAACAGTAGCAAGCAGAAGCAAGCATGACATTGACCTCTTGACATTTGACAGTTGAGATGTCAGTTTTGACAGTTGAAATATAAGATTTACGCACACAAATGTAGATATACATACGTATACGCACACATAAACCATAGAAATCTGCTTCTTCTTTTTTCGTGAAAATAAGATCGGCCAATTACGGCTGCGGCTATTTACTTTGAACGATCAGATTTGATTCAAACTTTGCACACCTGACAAAGGTCGATGACAATGCAATAATATGAAAAAAAAATATATGAAAAAAAAAAAATATTAAAAAACTAAAAAAAACGCTCTTTTATCTAATTGAACTAAAAAGTTAAAAATAAAACTGTAATAATCAATTGAAAAATTTATATTATTGTACAAAAAGCGTGGGGGGCTTGATTTTGATTGTTGTAAATATTTTATCAATAGTTTATTATACCTCAAGTTATTATAAAAAGCACCCTACGCTTTTTTGTACAATAATATAAAGTTTTCAATTGATTATTACAGTTTTATTTTTAACTTTTTAGTTCAATTAGTTATAAAAGCGTTTTGTTTTTAGTTTTTAAACTATAATTTATTCTATACTGTTTACAAGTATTACAGAACGCAACACAAAAGTGTTTTATCCCGGTCAGCGGCCGGTGACGAACTGAACATTGGCCGATTGTGTAAACACCACAGGCCAGGCTACGCCACGATTCCTTTGCGGGCTGTACACATGGGGCCAAGGTGTTGGGCCAACGTGTTGGGCAAAAATGATGGATAACCAAGATTTCTGTTCACACATTGGCTTACTGATCATTCTGCATTGGCGCTTCAAAGATGATGGACGTAGAAGTTCTTGCAGCCGCGGCAATTTATTTATACAATGCGTTTAGTTATTACGTACATGTGCACCAAAGTAGAATGACTAAAAAGAAATGGCGCAAAAGAAGGTGGTGGATGGTTTTTTTGGATTCCAAATTATTCCTTCATGTCGATACAATTCTATGAATTGTAAAACCTCATTGCTTATCCACACCGGCGCCGCCATCGCTATCGGAACATGGGATCGTAAATTTCACTCACGCGCAACGATACTGTCTGTCTCCGCTGACGAGTAACAACGAACTGAACAAGACACCAACGTGTGAACGCTGTTTGCGGAGCGCGCCAAGATCCTTTGATGTGTGCACAAAAAACCGACACTATTCGGATGGCCTGCCAATGTTGGCGCCAACTAGACCAATTAAGCCAACATACCGCCAGGTAGCTCTCTACACGTTGGCCCAACACGTTGGCCCAACACCTTGGCCCCATGTGTACAGCCGCCATTTGAAGTGTGCCCAAAAAACCGACAACTCCCCGATTGCGCGCCATGCTTAATGGCGGCTGTACACATGGGGCCAAGGTGTTGGGCCAACGTGTTGGGCAAAATGATGGATAACCAAGATTTCTGTTCACACATTGGCTTACTGATCATTCTGCATTGGCGCTTCAAAGATGATGGACGTAGAAGTTCTTGCAGCCGCGGCAATTTATTTATACAATGCGTTTAGTTATTACGTACATGTGCACCAAAATAGAATGACTAAAAAGAAATGGCGCAAAAGAAGGTGGTGGATGGTTTTTTTGGATTCCAAATTATACCTTCATGTCGATATTCTATGAATTGTAAAACCTCATTGCTTATCTACACCGGCGCTGCCATCGCTATCGGAACATGGGATCATAAATTTCACTCACGTACGAACTACGTACCTACGAACTGAACAAGACACCAACGTGTGAACGCTGTTTGCGGAGCGCGCCAAGATCCTTTGATGTGTGCACAAAAAACCGACACTATTCGGATGGCCTGCCAATGTTGGCGCCAAATAGACCAATTAAGCCAACATACCGCCAGGTAGCTCTCTACACGTTGGCCCAACACGTTGGCCCAACACCTTGGGCCCATGTGTACAGCCGCCATGACAATTGTCCGCCAACATAATACCAATACCCCCTGCCCTGTACACATTGGCGTTGGCCTGTAGTGGGCCATTATGGGCAAATGTGTACTAGGGCCTAAAGAAGTTCCAATCTAACCAAGCGGAAGCAGAAATAGAAAAAGTCGAAACTTTAATGAAATGAATCTTTCGCTTTGAGGGTGATGTGTTTCTTGGTATAATTTACGTATGATGTAAAATGTCTTCTGTTGACGTAGAAAACTTTAAACAAGCTCTCGAAGCTGTGAAACAAGACTACACTTGCGGCGTTTGCTTCGAGCTCTGCATCGAGCCGGTCACCTTGAGTAAATGTTTCCACATCATCTGTTCAGAGCACTTCGCTGCCTTGAAGTCCTGTCCCACTTGTAACACAAGCCTGCAGGGATGTATCACATTCTCTGACGAGCGTCTTGCGAGCTGCGTCGACTCTACAAGAGAGCTGGCGAAAATCGTAGCCACTTTTGACAATAAAAATAAAGTTTTAGAGAAACGAACTTTACAGTCTGCTAAACCTATCTCAATCGCTGAAACGGCAGCTAAAGTGGCCTTGTCCGACAGCACAAATCGCACAAGAGCTAACGCGAGTAAGTCCAATGCAAATATATCACTGTCTTCAACCATTAAACTAAATAAAGCGACAGAGAAACGAAATAATAAAGGTGAGACTTCACTCCATATTGCGTGCAGGCTCGGTAAGGTGGACCGCATCACGGAGCTACTGAACCAAGGTGCCAACACGAACACGAAAGACAATGCTGGCTGGACACCGTTACACGAAGTCGTTCAAAATGGTCGACTGGATCTCGTAACACTCTTACTGCAGTACAACACACTGATCAATGTTCCAGGGCAGGGAAATGAGACACCATTACACGAGGCGGTGAGATACAAGCATATGGATATCATCGAAGAATTAGTAAAGAATGGTGCTGATATTAACATTCGTAACTGCAAGGGTGAGACTCCGTTCCAGCTAGCCGGCTCCGATGTCAAGAAATGTATACTGCAGGCCGCTGACCATCTGATACAAACACAGAGCGTTAACATAAAATACATTGCAAATTTATACACGGAACTAGATTCCGACGATATCAGAGTTTACTGCGTCTCCCAGTTCCGGTCGGTGCTCAGTAAGTTGAAGGCACTGGTTAAGAGTCACAGCAATCTTCACATGGAAGCCAAGTTCACCAAAAAGGTGACACATTTGATTGTCGATACAGAAGATAATGGAACATGCGTCTCCAGCACCGAGGTCTTGCAAGGCATCTTGGGCTCCGTCTGGATTCTTTCATCACAATGGCTCATAAAATCCACGGACGAAAAACTTGAGCCGTTTGAGAAGTACGAGGTTAAAGGGGTCGGACCAAAAATGTTCCAAGGACCTAAACTCGCTCGATACAATAAGTATAAACAGCTTCCAGGCCTCTTCAACGGATGTCATTTCTACCTGCACAATTTCAACACCACATACAATCTAACATCAACTTTAGTTGTTACTAAACCCATACTGACTAAATTGATTACCGACGCTGGAGGAATAGTTCTCCGAAGAGTGCCCAACCCGGAGTCGATTCCAGAACAGGAGAAGCTGGTGCCCTACCATGCTGAGAAGCATGGGAAGCTGGTGAACTGCTCGCATTATATTATATTTAAAGATATGTACGAGCCTATGTATAATATGCAACATATCAAAGCTTTACCGTTGGGTTGGCTGATTGAGTGCATGGAAAGGTATCAACTGTGTGATCCTTGATACCTTCAAAAAATTTGATGAATAAAAACATCACAGATAGCAGGATCTAACATCACACAAGTCTTTGTGGCAGTCAATAAACTAGGGCCCCTTCTTCCTGTCCTTATCCCACTTTATGTAGGGTCGGAACAACATGTCTTTCTCCTCCATTCCCCTCTGTCAGCCGTGATCTCTGCAATCACTCCTCTCTTACCCATGTCATCTTTCAAACAGTTCATCCATGTTTTCTTTGGTCTACCCCTGCTCACATATCCATACTCATCACTGTAACACTACAATAAATCTATTGAGTATTGAGTACTGTCCTAGTAACTTGTAGGTATCCCTCCTCAAGACATGCCCGTACCAGGCTAGCCTATTGGGGCTAAATTCTAGACCAGTGACTTTTTTGTCACGGTAGATAATATCACAAGAACTGTCAGTTTTCTTTAGTGAATTCGACAGTTCTTGTGATATATTTCTACCGTGACAAAAAAGTCAGTCTAGTATTGAGCCCTTGCTCCTCAATTTTTTTGTGTTTGGCGCCACTTTCAAACTAAAGGCCGAGATTCATAGACCGAACTTTGACTTTACTTTGATGGAAAGTTCAACTTTCAACCAAAATTATATTTCATAGTTCTGTCAAGCTCTTTATTAAAAATATTGATAGGAAACTTCGATAAACATAGCTTACTTTGCGAAGACTGCTTGTGTAAAGCAAAGTGCGGTCTATGAACCTCAGCCTAAGGGTCCCTATTAGCCTAAGGCTAAACTATTTTATTTTTTAAATGGTTTCTCCAGTATTCGTCCCTTTCCGAATTCGACGTACCTACTGCACTAATCTGGAGATTTGGGAGTCAGAATCCAAGGGGCCCCGAGGCACTGCCTATGCCTACCGTCTTGCCCTTCGGTAGCTACAATTCAATTTGATTTCAGACCATATACACATTATAGAAAATACATAGTCCATAATTAGAAAAAGTAGGCACTTAAAAAATAATATAAACTAAAGATACAAAATAACATTTAACCTAGAAACTAAAAACTAACAAACACATCACAAATGCAGGACGTGTTCCTTCGTCCAGTGCTCCATGAAGTGACAGTCAGTGTCCAGTCTCAACGCTATGAGCTGCAGGTAGCTGTTGGAGCTACGCCACTGCACAAGGAGCAAACTACAGAGTTCAAATAAAACCAATTTGTACCAGAATATAATTTATTGTTATTTTTTGACGTTATTTTATTCCTATTTAGTCTACAAATATACCTATAGAAAATCACAACTTAAATCGTCGCGACTTAAATCATGTTACATTCGAGTCCGGTTAATGTACGCACTGTTAAAACGATGTCACTTTTTTCCACTATAAAATTGTAAAGGCACTATGTACACTGTCGCAGATTAATATTTCGATTATTATTATTTTTATCTAGCGATGAATAATTGTACTAAACAGGCAGCCCCTTTGAGGTTATTGGGAAAAAAACATTCTCTGGCACTGCGGCGGCCGCTACCGCGGCACGCTCGCCTTGTGCGTAATTTTTATGTTCTAACATAACCTAACCTATCCAAGTCGGATCCGCCCTATAAAGTATCAAGGACAAGGTATAAGTATCCAATGCCAGAACAAAAAAGTAAATAATCATGTTTGAATTGCTCCAGTGTGCATGTGGCTTAACTGGCATCGTAATAACTGTGTACAATAACATTATGTACATTATCGCCTCCCTTACATTCTAATTTATTTGAGGCGTTTTCTCATCTGAAAAGATCTCTATCGAATGTATGTATGTATTTTTAAGACAAATTTAATTATTTTGGAATTGACTTTTTAACCATGTGGCCAGAAACCCAGGAGCCTGACTGGTATGCCAATATTTACTGACGCTGATTAGGTTTTATAGTTTCTAACTTCGTGGTTCTTGAATCTTTGGCCTAAACATCTGGACCACCCAAGGGACCACCCCTCTGTTTAATTATCAGGAATGTGTGGAACGATGATATAATATTACAGTGGAAGGACAAATGACAGGATACCTTTTATTCTAGCACATCTCTCGCGGTAAGTATACAAAACAAAACTCCTAATCCAATACACCAATAACCATAGCTATAAAAAACACGCGTTTTTGATACAAATATCAAAAAAATATTGACCGAGTCTATTAATACAGATACTGTACGAACAATTTATAATTATTAATACGGGTACTGCGGGGGGAGGGGGGGAGGCACCATTCTTAAAATTAAGTAGGTATAAAAAAAAAAAAATTGTGACTTAAGTCGGAGTGCCCCGAGTTTGAATAATATCCGTATGAATATACTCATTATAAAATTGAATAAATGTACGAATTATAATTTATTCATCCAGCACCCGTACAAATAGTCACTTCCAAAAATTTTTACTACTTTGAGTTCAGCTTGCTTGTTGCCATGCCACGCCATGTTTTTTCGTGCGTGAGGCCGGCTCCATCGAATTATAAGACGTTGTCACGTCAAAATAGGTGTTAAAATATGAAGATAACGAAAATTCATAAGTACTAATAAAAACGAGTGGATATTTATATTGAAAAATAATACTTTTTTGCTATAAACTATTCAGTCTGATTTTGGCGCGTCACGTCAGGAATCAGCGTATGTCAGGTGTCGAAACTACGCGGCATGTACCTAGAAGAGAAAAGTATAATTAAGATATTTCAGGATTCGTTTTCTGTCATTTTGGAAAGTCACATAGCTTTTTGATTCTAATTGTTTTTCTGGTGTTATTTTGAGTTCTGTTGTGTAATTTCGGTGGTATTTTAACCAACATTACTTGAGGTCTTACCTCAAAGTGTTAGCAGTTTGAATTAAAGTGTATTATGTGATATTCTGATTTGATCGAAAATGTTTCAGATGGTTTTGGAAAAAACGGCCATCTTTTGTTACCAAATCCAATAGGGTAAGGCCGACTTGTCTATGACTGACTTGACTTGACGAAAAAGTATTTTATTGTAATATATCAACACTACTCGAATCTGGCAAAATTGATCCAAAATGGACAGATGTCATTCATTAAGAAGAAGAAGTATAATTAAGGAACTGACTACCGTCAATAACCTTTTCCCTCGCAAATTTCAATATTTCTGAAGATAAATAAAATAAATAAATAATGCGGGCAATCCACACAACACTATCTAGCCCCAAATTAAGCAGAGCTTGTACTAGGGGAACCACATAGCTGATATAATACTTATTATGATTTTTTTTTTTGATTATGAGCTGAGAAGTTGATAGGCAAGTATGTAGGTATACATGTAGATCAGAGGTTCCCAACATTTTTTTTCTCATAGACCAATTTCAAAAGTTTGCTGGTTCTGGTGCCCTGTTCCCGTTCTGATAGATCAGTTTTTCCTTCGAAAAATGTATGTGCACTATGCCAGTACACTCAAACGGTGAAGGAAAACATCGTGAGGAAACCGGCGTGTCGTAGAACCTAAAAAAGTTCGAGCAACACGTGTCAAGGGTCACACAAAAAGGGCCCACCAGCGGCCTACTAGCGGAAAAACCGGCCGCACATCAAGTGCGGATGATGAATTTGCCGAACCCCCATTTTTTTGTCACGCCATCGTAGACCCCCGTCGAGTTTTCCGTGGACCCCTGGGGGTCCACCTGGACCACGTTTGGAATCAATGAAAGATAATCTCTAATCTTAAGACGTTTCTAAGTTTGACTGGCCTCTAGCTCAGTTGGTAGTAGCTCTGCCTTCTGCGCCGTAGGTCGTGGGTTCGATCCCCACCGAGAACAAATATTTGTGTGGTGAACATAAATGTTTGTTTTCTGTCTGGGTGTTATATTGTATTCTACGTATGTATTTACAGAAAAAAAAAGTATTTAAGTATTATATTATCAGCTATCTGGTTCCCATAGTACAAGCTCTGCTTTGTTTGGGGCTAGATAGTGCTGTGTGAATTGTCCACAATATTTATTTATTTATTTATTTAAGTGATTCTTGTAATTGAACTGAATAAAGACAATTTTGATTTGAAACCGACTATTGAATGACTCAGTTCAACCGTGATCATGGTGCATGCAACTGTGCCGAAATATGGGAAGTCAACTCATAAAAATTTAATCATGGTAAATATCCCGTTGTTTCATAAAAATAGTGTTAAAAACCATGATAGTTTCAAAAGTTATAATTTTGAATTGATTTCTCACCTCACGCTGTAGTCATGTATTCTGTAGACTGCGTAATGCGCGTCCCGGTACAGCGGATAGAAATGTTGTGCCCGACCGCGCAGCAATGTATGGCACAGCGACGGACCAGCTCGGGACACCTCTGCGTCCCATATGTCCAGGAACGAACACCCTTTGCTGAAAACAAATCAATAAATATTGTAGACCAGCGGTTCTCAAACTTTTTTGGTCACGGAACCCTGTTGACAAGCAAAATACTTGACGGAACCCTACAATAAAACAAAAGTTTTTAAAAGTGTATTCTTTATTATAGAAGCATAATAAAAGAACAATCTAACAGTTACTAATTATTTTGTTTTTTTTTTCTAAATTCTTGCGGAACCCCTACAGGGGTAGCGTGGAACCCTAGGGTTCCGCGGAACACACTTTGAGTACCGCTGTTGTAGACAATTCACGCAACACTATAAAAAAAAAGCGGCCACGTGCGAGTCGGACTCGCCCATGAAGGGTTCCGTAGCAGTAAGAAATATAATAATGAAGTTCTAGTAGTTCGTCGAAAGGTACTCATTGCGGTTTACGAGTTATGTTATGACGTATAAAAAAAACTACTGACTGACACAATTTACCTTTTGACGAACCCTTTATGGGCGTGTCCGACTCGCACATGGCCGCTTTTTTGACGTGACGTCTTATAATAAGATGGAGCCGGCTGCACGCACGAAAAATAATGACGTCATGCGGCGTTACCTCGCTCTGAGGCGTTCCATTGCGCGGCTTGAAGTGCAAGCGAGAGCGCGGAACGAGCGACAAAGAGGCACGCACGGCCTCCGCGTTCGGCAGCGTTCGACATCTGTCTCTCTCCTACTTGAGTGAGCGATGCGTCCGCGTGGACAGCTGTATGACGTTGGCACCTACAACTATCGACAGTAAACCGACTTTACAGACAACCGATTTTTTTTATAGTTACCTGCTCAGTCCGTAGCAGTATTTGGTCTCGACAACGAGATGCGTGGCCCGTAGCTTTGTCAACTCCTCGTATAGTTCATCTGCTGTGAACCGTCCATAGGTTTTGTATACGGAATACGCTCGCTGCCTGCAATATAAAAAACAATATAATAATAATGCGGACAATTCAATCAACACATTATAACCCCAAATAAAGCAGATCTTGTACTATGGGAACCAGATAGCTGATATAATACTAAAATACTTTTTTTTGTAAATACAATATAACACCCAGACAGAATAAACATCTGTGTTCATTACACAAATATTTGTTCTCGGTGGGGATCGAACCCACGACCTACGGCTCAGAAGGCAGAGCTATAAATAATAAATAAATATGTGGACAATGCACACAACACTATCTAGCTCCAAACTAAGCAGAACTTGTACTATGGTAACTAGATAGCTGATACAATACTTGTATAATTTTTTTTATGCAAATACTTGCTTAGAATACGATATTAACACCGAGACAGAGAACAAACATCTGCGTTCACCACACAAATATTTATTCCCGATGATTCGAACCCACGACCTATGGCGCAGAAGGCAGACCTACTACCAACTGAGCTGAGAGGCCAGTCAATTAATTTCATAGAGTCATCAGTAATGCAAAAAGCATTGCAGGCGTAATCATGCCGAACTTTAGTAGTAGTAGAGGTCTTTATGTGTCTCGTGGGGGTGCGTACTATCACCATGCCTATTTCTGCCGTGAAGCAACATCGCTGTGTACAGGTTTGAAGGGTGTGGGGGAATACTGGCACGTGAGGCTGCACTGTATGCCTCAAGTTGATGGACGCAGGGCAGTGCATCGTAGGGCACGTTCCTGACGTGCTTGACCTTCGAGGCATTGCTTTGTTATAGGCGATGGTAACCACTTAATATCAGGTGGGCCATATGCTTGTTCCAACAGCCAGTTACATTAAAAAAAAACTTCGATCGCGTACTTTCGGCATAGACACTTAAGGTGGTAAGGAACTTGATGGTACCTTGCTTGGGCATGTTCGTAGTGCGGATGTGCCACGATGGCTTGCCGCGTCACGAGGAGGATGGTGGCGAGCACGGGCATCGAACCCGCGAACACGCCGCCGCTGCCTTCCGATATGATCCACTGCAGCAGCCTCTCTTGGTGTGGGTCACTGAACTGGCCTGAGGAAACAATAAAAAAAAATAGATTCATTCATAATAAATACACTAGCAGTTGGTAACCGAGCTTCGCTCGGAATTTTTTTCGTTAATTTGTATTTTCAAGAAATCATAAGAGTCATAATTATTATTATCTTTACTGGTTTATTCTTACTGAACAACGCCATCTGCTGGACATGCTTGCAGTTAGTTGCTCACAATCGTCAATAGATGGCAGGAGCAGTCACATATTCAGTTTATGTTTTTAGTTTTTTTTAACGAACAGACTCATTTTCTGAAAATGAATCCTAGCTAGATCGATTTATCTCCCCCGAAACCCTCTGTATACATAATTTCATGAAAATCGTTGGCGCAGTTTCCGAGATCCTAAATATATATATATATATATACTAGATTTTCTCGTTTAAAGGTATAAGATATTATATACAATCAACACTATCTAGTCCCAAACTAAGCAGATCTTGTACTATGGGAACCAGATATACAGGGTTATTCATTACTACACAAACTGACAGGGCCTAATTTTTGGGTCGTGAATATTTGTTTGGCCGAATCAATTTAATTCCTAAACTAATTTAAGTTTTTGTATCAAAATTTTATTTTTATTAATCTCTTTACGGCTATTGCATAGAGATTGCCACGGAGAACAGGACGATGACCCACCCACGGCGCGCGGGCGCGGATCAAAGGTCAAAATAGGTCAGGCGCCAATGATTCCAAAGGATATTCTCTATCGATTTTCTCGGTATTTTCATAGCAAAGCTTAAAAAAAATCATTTCATAAATATTTTTTATTTTAATTGTTGAACCTAATTCCTGAGTATTTGCAGCTAGTAATGAATAACCCTGTATTACTTAAATACTTTTTTTTGTAAATACCTACTCAGAATACAAGAGAACAAACATCGATGTTGATCGGTGGGGATAATAATAACCATTAATCGATAATGTACATCATGTTATTGTAAACACTGTTATTACGATGCCAGTTAAGCCACATGCACACTGGAGCGATTCAAACATGATCATTTGCTTTTTTGTTCTGGCACTGGATACTTATATCTTGTCCTAACAACTACGCACAAGGCGAGCGAGCAGAGCGAGCGTGCCGCCGCAAAACCAGAACTCACCGACATGTGACAGTTCTTGATTAACATTATGCATCAAATTTCTCAATACTGGTAGGATGCTTAGCAACCAAAACAATGGTAGGTACTTCATATATTTTTGGGGTAGCCTGAAAAAACAAAAAAAATGAATAAAATCAGTAAAACAACTATTTTCTCATACAAAGTCTGACAGCGCTGGTGGCCTAATGGTAGCAGCCCCGCCTTCCGATCCTAAGGTCGTGGGTTCGAATCCATTCGTGTACCACTGAGTTTTTCTGCCCATAAATTTATGTACAATGGCAGGCTCTCAAACGGTGAAGGAAAACATCGTCGAGACTGGCATGCAGTCGAAAATATGTGTCGAGTGCATGAAAAGAGCCTTTTTGAGGAGCACTTAAGTGCACTCTCCTCTTAACATATCCATATACCACGCTAGCCGATTACTTACTTCTTTCTTGGTACAAGCTCTGCTTAGTTTGGGGCTAGATAGGTTGTGTGGATTGTCCGCATTATTTATTTATTATTATTATTGTCATTTTCTCCGTTACTAAAGCTTCTTTAAAGGCTGTCAAACTTCATCATCATCATCATCATCAGCCTGAAGAAGTCCACTGCTGGACATAGGCCTCCCCTACACATTTCCAGGAATAACGATTCTGAGCCCTTTCCATCCACCGACTTCCCGCGATCTTAACAATGTCGTCGGTCCATCAGGTGGGTGGGCGCCCTACGCTTCGTCTTCCGGTTCGTGGTCGCCATTCTAGAACCTTTATTCCCCAATGGTTGTCGGTTCTTCGAGCTATATGCCATTGCCACTTCAACTTACTAACTCTACGAGCTATGTCGGTGACCTTGGTTCTTCTACGGATATCCTCATTCCTGATTCTATCACGTAGTGAAACTCCCAGCATAGCTCTCTCCATAGCTCGTTGCGCGACTTTGAACTTGTGCACGAGGCCAATAGTTAGCGACCACGTCTCAGTTCCATAAGTCATCACTGGCAACACGCACTGATGTCAAACTTACTTATAATAATTCCTGTTCATCGCCAGGGCTGCCACGACGCACATTTGAGGCACAAACAGCAGTTTAAGCCTCATAACCATCCCCGCCATGAGACCATAGACACACATCTGTGCTATATTGTAGAACACAGCCGGCTCTATGCGCAGATGTTTGAGGAAACATATTAATCTGTCTTTTTGCGGAGTTTCTGAACCTTTAAAAAGAAAAAAACGCAATCTTTAAATTCTTCTTCTTATTATATATTAACCAAGTGTGGTGAAAGGATATTAAGTGCGCCTCAAAGAGACTCCTTTCGTGCACTTGACACATATTTTCGAACTTTTCTACGACATGCCGCGTTTCCTCACGATGTTTTTCTACACCGTTTGAGAGCACTGGCATAGTGTATATACATTTTTCGACAGAAAAACTCATTGGTACACGACTGGATTTGAACCCACGACCTTAGGATCGGAAGGCGGGGCCGCTACCACTAGGCCACCAGCGCTCTCTTTAAATAATAAAAAACTAATGCGGATAATCTAAACAACACTATTTAGCCCCAAACTAAGCAGAGCTTATACCATGGGAACCTGATAGCTGATATAACACATAAATACTTTTTTTTGTAAATACATACTTAGAGTACAATATAACACCCAGACAGAGAACAAACATTTATATTCACCACACAAATATTCGTTCTCAGTGGGGATCGAACCCACGACCTACGGCGCAGAAGGCAGAGCTACTACCAACTGGGCTGAGAGGCCAGTTCACTTTGAAACGTCATAAAGCTAGGTGAGTAGTAAATTATCTTACCTATCCTTTTATTGATAAAATCCAAATCTCTGTTTTTTATTTCCGTGTTCTCTATACCGCTGTCTTCGTCTGTCGTATTGCTGTCCTTGTCTAACTCCCTCCCAGCTTTAATAGCTTCGTCCTTGTCTTTCTCATCTTCTTTCTTACACTCGCTTAGACCGTTGGAAACCCAAGTTTTACCTACATTTACCAAACTTAGACCAACAAAGGGTATAAGGAATGAAATTGAAAGATTTTTCAACGAACTAATAGGCAAAAAGTCAAAGACATCCGAGCATGTATACAAAAGTGTATGAAAACTTTTGAAATTAGTTAATTTGGATCGAAGAATATCCCATATATGAGAATCATCTTCAACTTCCAAGAAATCTGATATAACCTTCTTCAAATATAAAGAGGAACAAGCTACAATGCAAATTCTGAGCAGAATTAGCCACGATTCGACTAACAAATCCAAACGATTTTCAACCTTAATGTTCAGAGAGCTGAAGAACAAACAATAAACAGATAGAACTATAAAGAATGAGGTATATAAGGATGATTTTAGCATATCATTCCCCTGCAGAAGTAACACAGCCATATGCAAACCACAGAAATGAGAGTGTAAAAGAACACAAAGAGTTGTTATATTAATAATTCTTAATTGTTCCATAATAAAAAATATAGCCAGTTGAGTTAAGAATATAAATTGGGAAAACTGCCAAAATAACAGACAAATGCAGTTTAGTAAGAAGATTGAAACCTGAAACAATGAAAAAAAAACATTTTACTATAATTGACAATCCACATAACACTATCTAGCCCCAAACTAAGCAGAGCTTGTACTATGGGAACCAGATAGCTGATATAATACTAACATTTTTTTTTGTAAATAAATACTTAGAATCATCGAGATATAAGTACTACGTACTAGAGAAGACACCGTAAATTCCTACTTTGTCTCGTTCAACTGCGGCGATCGCGCCGCACCTCACTCAGTCGCTCTCTCTCGAAAACGCGTAAGTGCCGTGATTTACATGGCGCTTAAGAGCTGCTTATGCCGCAAATGCTGTTGTAAAATCAATTTGAATCAGTCAAAAATTAACGTAAAATTCTGAAAAAAATATATGTTTTAGTTGAAGATCTTACAGAGTACAATTCGCTTACAGTTACACAATCAGATGAATTTCGTTCGATAGAAAAAAATACCAAAGTTGCCTATTTTTAAAAAACAAATTCAATACTGTGCCTAAAATAAAAAAAATATTGACTTTATTTTTACACCAATCTTTAGATAAATCACTTTTCTAGTACAAATCGCTGAGTTGGATGTTGTAATGTTATTTTCCTATTTATAATGAATTATTTACCTACAAACACACGAGCGGCGCGACGCCGTGGGCTAAGTCAGTCGCGCGGTAGCGCTTACCGACGACGGACCTGTGCCAGTGCTCTTCCCGCCCGACGCGCGACTTGTGACGTGCAGTGATTTTACGAAAATAAACTAAAATTGATCTCGCTAAGTCGTCACCATGGCTAACAAACGCAACAGGACGAATGCATTACAAAGAAATGTTAAGTAAGTACATTACTTGCACGTACGTGTTTATTTATTATGTAGGAACCTATATTGTTCTATTTAAATATTACCTACTTTACTCCTTACGTTACTTACCTACTTTGTTCCATAAATAGCTGAGAATATACTTAGTATGTAGGTACCAACTCCTTGCCACAGTATAGTTAAAGCAGTATAAGTACGGAAAGAAATATGAAATATTAACTATTAGCTGTGCCCGCGACTTCGTCCGCGTGGCATAGTGTCTATGGGTAGCATTTTTAATTAGCAGCGGAAGAAAACAGTAATTAAATAACAACGTCATATTCGCGTGCACGTGACACAGTCGTCTGCCCTCTTACTAAACATAGACATATGGCGTCGTACTACGCCACACTTTCATCCCCCCCGCATTCCTCTCCGAACTCCCCCCACACTCCCCCCACTCTCCTCAACACCCCCCCACATTCCCCCCGCACTCCCCCCAGACTCCCCTCCACAATCCCCCTGTACTCCCCCTTTGCACTCCCCACTAAACTCCTCCCGCACTCCCCTCCACACGCCCCCCCGCACCTCCCCTCCACACGCCCCCCTGTACTCCCCTCCACACCCCCCCCGCATCACCCCTCGCACCTCCCCTCCACACTCCCCCCTGTACTCCCTCCACACTCCCCCCGCATCCCTCGCACCTCCCCTCCACACTCCCCCCTGTACTCCCTCCACACTCCCCCCGCATCCCTCGCACCTCCCCTCCACACTCCCCCTGTACTCCCCTCCACACTCCCCTCGCACCTCTCCTCCACACTCCCTCTGTACTCCCCCTGCATCCCCCCCCCCCGCACCTCCTCTCCACACTCCCCCTGTACTCTCCTCCACACTCCCCCCGCACCTCCCCTCCACACTCCCCCCTGTACTCCCCTCCACACTCCCCCCACACCTCCCCGCCACACTCCCCCTGTACTCCCCTCCACACTCCCCGCATCACTTCTCGCACCTCCCCTCCACACTCTCCCCTGTACTCCCCTCCCTTTCCCCCCCCCCCAGTACAAACTTTGAATGTCATATTTTTTTATACAAGGTGTATCTAAATATGTGTACTATGCGAAGGTGGGGGGTTTCAGACCACAATGGTGATCAGTTGTGGAGGGGAGATAATTAAAAATTCCTATTTTCAGTTTCCCATACAAAAATATTTAATTTCATAATGCCTAAATAAATTGACAACCCTATCCTTGTAACCCCTTGACCCCTTGACCTACTACCTCTGTAGGTCTACTACTACTACTTACTACCTCTGTAGCTGAGTTTAGGGTTGTCACTTTGTAAAAGTCAGCTGTTAATGTTGAAACTTCGTTGCAGTTTTTTTCAGAGATACCAATCGAAGTTCGAAAAGTCGTTGAACAAAAGTTGTTCCCCGGGGGGTGGAAATTCACCCCCCTTCAGGATAGTACACATATTTTGATACACGTTGTATAAAATCAACAGACTAAAAAATAAGTTTTAAGTTTCTAGCTCTAAAAATGACGATACTTCCATACAACTTTCAACCCCTATTTTCAACCCCTTACCATCCTTTTTTCGCGATAAAAAGTAGCCTATGTCTTTCCTCAGGCCCTCAACTATCTGTGTACCAAATTTCATTTCAATCGGTTCAGTAGTTTTGGCGTGAAAGCCAGACAGACAGACAGACAGACAGACAGAGTTACAAACGCATTTATAATATTAACTAGCTGTGCCCGCGACTTCGTCCGCCTGGAATAGTGATTGGGTAGCATTTATAACTTCCAACGAAAAAAATCTGTATTCGAGTGCATGTGGCACAGTCAGGGTCGGGCAGACGCCGGGTAAGCACAGTTAGGCATATTTCCCCCCCATTTTTTTCTTGTCGCAAGCTTAAATAAAACATTTACATAAACCTTACATATTTCCATGCAAACTTTCAAGAATAGTCTTATTGTTATTTTACACCCTTTGTAATACATTAATTTGTGGGGAAGTAGAAGAGAAGACAGCCGCGACTGATACACACAGTGTGCACAGTCGAACGGGACCTGGCTTGCCAGATTTCTGTCAGACGTCCGAACGCTCAAGGTTACGTCCGCGGCTTACATCCGATAGTTTGCACACTTCAGTGTACATTAAATAGCTAGATATCTATCAATCAGTCGCGGCTGTCAGCCGCGTCCGCCTAATATGTTCCCAGCTTATATAACGATCTTTTCAATCCATCGACGCTTATGACTATCTGCCACTGGCAACACTGGTCGGCAATCAGTCAGTTTTGGCGGAAGGACTTTGAATCCAAGCCAGCACAAAATTAAAAAAAAAAAAAAAAAAACAGTCAGTCATAAGGACTTGGCGAAAAGACTTTGCATCCCCGCCAGCACAAAAAAAAAGTCAGTCAGTCACTTACACAAACAGAAATTTCTCGATCGAAAGCCGTCGCAATTGTACAAAAAAGTGTAATTCTCATGAAAAATGGTGTTTTCAATAAGTGTTTTGCAATAATACGTTGCATAAATGTCCTTTCTAATGATTTAACCTATCTGTGTACCAAATTTCATTGCAATTGGTGATTGGTGATCGTCGGAGTGTTTTGGTGTCAGAGTGAGACAGAAACATCAATGTGATGCTCTTTATAACGTTTTAAAAGGTTTGTAAACCTTTTTTCACAATAAAAATTAGCCTATGTCCTTCCTCAGACCCTGAACTATCTGTGTACCAAATTTCATTTCAATAGGTTTAGTAGTTTTGGCGTGAAAGCCAGACAGAAGGACAGACAGACAGACAGACAGACAGAGTTACAAACGCATTTATAATATTAGTATGGATAATGCTCTGACACTTACTTCTGCAAATACAATAAAATCAAATATGTAAGTAAGAAAGTGATTGAGTAGATCTGAATAACAACATTTTTCATTGAGATTTCATGAGAAAAATCTTTAATGTAATTTACTTAGAACAAAAAAAACATCCACATGAGCTGAATCTTGAGATCATTAATAAAAATTATAGGGCTCTCATTTAGTCTGCCTACTGGGCTACTTAAGTAAATAAATAGTTTATCTGAAATATAATGGTCAGATTTCACCGTTTTCCAACTCATGAGTTACGATCTTTCCACAGAGAAAAAGAATTAAACTGGTCAAAGTTGAGGTTTTATGAAATTAACTGCTTACAATCGATTCGATATTTTTCTATTTAAAACCGAAAAAGCATCAATACATCGAGTATATCGAAAGCATTTCAAAACATCGGGTCGGTTCGATGTATCGCATTGTAAAGCTGGGAACAAATTAGCGGACGCGGCTTAAGCTGGGAACATATTAGGCGGACGCGTCCGACAGACGCGGCTGACAGCCGCGACTGAAGTGAAGATATCTAGCTAATGAATGTCCACTGAAGTGTGCAAACTATCGGATGTAAGCCGCGGACGTCGGACGCGTCCGATAGTTTGCACACTTCAGTGTACATTCATTAGCTAAATATCTATCAGTCGCGGCTGTCAGCCGCGTCCGCCGGACGCGTCCGCCTAATATGTTCCCTGCTTTACAGCCGCGACTGATAGTGTGCACAGTAGACCGGGACCTGGCTTGCCAGATTGCTGTCGGACGTCCGAACGCTCAAGGTTACGTCCGCGGCTTACATCCGATAGTTTGCACACTTCAGTGTACATTCATTAGGTATCTAGATATCTATCAGTCGCGGCTGTCAGCCGCGTCCGCCTAATATGTTCCCAGCTTAAATATCGATCTTTTCAATCCATCGACGCTTATGACTATCTGCCACTGGCAACACTGGTCGGCAATCAGTCAGTCATAAGGACTTGGCGAAAAGACTTTGCATCCCCGCCAGCACAAAAAAAAAGTCAGTCAGTCACTTACACAAACAGAAATTTCTCGATCGAAAGCCGTCGCAATTGTACAAAAAAGTGTAATTTTCATGAAAAATGGTGTTTTCAATAAGTGTTTTGCAATAATAAGTTTCACAAATGTCCTTTCTAATGATTTAACTTATCTGTGTACCAAATTTCATTGCAATTGGTGATTGGTGATCGTCGGAGTGTTTTGGTGTCAGAGTGAGACGGAAACATCAATGTGATGCTCTTTATAACGTTTTAAAAGGTTTGTAAACCTTTTTTCACAATAAAAAGTAGCCTATGTCCTTCCTTAGGCCCTCAACTATCTGTGTACCAAATTTCATTTCAATAGGTTTAGTAGTTTTGGCGTGAAAGCCAGACAGGAAGACAGACAGACAGACAGACAGACAGAGTTACAAACGCATTTATAATATTAGTATGGATTGTGATTATGATTCAGAATTGGAGATTATTTTTGTAAACAAAAAAATGACATGATATGTCACTGTTATGACAGTATAACAAACCAGGAGTACCAGGACAAACCAGGAGTAGATAATTTTTTTTTTACATTTTACTGCGATGATACCAGTGTGGAAAAATATTTTCTACTAATAATTCTTCATCATTTTATAATTTTGTTAGTTTATAGAAATAAAATATAATTTATAGCTTAAAACCATTGCTATTTTCCATATTAAGAATTTTAAAAATTTTTACTAAATATCAAAAATCACTTATTGTTGCAGAAAATCTAGTCAAGATGACCCTTTTCTCGTAGAGTCTGAAAATCAAGAATACGAGTTTCAACCAGCTTCAGGGAGACGCATCATTGACATCAACTACTTGTTTAGTCAATTACAGGAAAAAGCACGTCACAACAACAAATTATAATGAATTTTAATTCAAAATAAGCATTCTGTACATCATATTAAATCAACCTGTATGTATAATAAATGAGAATAAATATTGTACATAACAATTATGTTTGTTTTCATTTGTTGTTTGTATTTTTAGGTAGGTACCACAAACTCTCCTATAATCATCATATCATTATCACCTCACTAATTCAAATAGTTTAGACTTTTAGAGTATATATTAACAGTTAATACCTATTTAAATCTAATAAACTTTCATTTCAATATACTAAAAGAATATAGTCAATAATATTAAACTTACTTTGCCTACTGCATTATGTTATACTGTGGCGTTCTCGCCCGCCGTCAAAGGGTCACCGGAGTTCATATCAAGTCGGCTCCCGCGTAACGCGGATGCAAGTCGACTGGGTGAGTTAAATACCTAAATCTTCGACATAAGGGGCCCTTAAGACCTTTTTGCCGAGAACAAATTACGAAGAAAAGGACAATTCAGTTATTTGACGTAGCTTCTCTAGTACGTAGTACGTATATCTCGATGCTTAGAAAACAATATAACAGAAGAGAAAAAACATCTGCGTTCACCACACAAATATTTCCCCTTCTTGTCAGAATGCCTATTCCTGCCGTGAAGCAACATTGCTGTGTTTCGGTTTGAAGGGTGTGGGGGAATACTGGCACGTGAGGCTGAACATCTGTATGCCTCAAGTTGATGGACGCAAGGCGTGGCATGTATAACTAGCGGCAGGTAAGTCTAGCGCTGAGCGATACGCGGAGGGGATAGCTGCGCATGCGTCGTAGTGTGCCATGTCGCGCACACTGGATGTGTGGATGTGTGCAGAGTGTCCTATTGGTACAGAGAGCGGAGTGCGACTGGAGAGACAATCAGCGCTACGCACGCCCGCCCTTCATACCGCGAGCCCCAATCAGATACATTACTTTTGACTTCTGCGCAATAACGGCCAGCGCTAAAGTTACGTGTCACTACCTTTAAACAATACCGTTTTTACCATAAGGGCACACGGGGCCCGTGCCCAGGGCCCCCATTATCAGGGGCCCCCGAAGGACCGACAATTTCTCACACATTTATTCTCAAAACATTTTTTCGGGCACATAACACTTTTTTCACAAATCAGTAAGCTTATCATAAGGTATTTACAAGGCATATACTACGCCTTGTAACCAAAATACCAGCCACATTTTGATAACATTAATGACATTATTATATCATACTGTATTTGATTACCTTTAATAAATGGTCATACTTAGTAAAAAAAAGTTATTACAATTAGCTTTTTTTATTTTCCAAAATTCTTGTTAGCCCAAGGGCCCCGGCTTAGTTTAAGACGGCCTTGCCTATAAAAGGTTACACATAGAACATGCTGTCTCGCTCTCACCTGCAGAGGCAGCGTAGTGCGTCTCTTTCTATCTCTCAGCTGGAGACTGACTAGCCATAGTTGCATAATAATTAAAGGTGCCGCCATGTTTTCTCTCTCATTAGGCGCCCATTGCACGCGCGTGCATTCCGCGTGGTTTGTGAAGTATTGGATCACGGCTAGTAGTCCACCAAGCAACGAATCACTGAAAAATAAACAAATAATCTATCTATATTGTATTGTACGTATTTAAGGGGGTACGATTTCCATACAAACTTAATTTACACAACTATGGGCGAATAAAGTTTTAATGTACACTGAAATAGCTGTAATAGGCTTTTACAGTGGTCCTTATTACCGGCTAGTTATATAAAGTTGGAGTGTCAGCCGTTGGTCGTGGCAGTCGGAGCTTCAGAAAAAGAATGACGAAAAAATTACTTTTTTGGTTTTTTATTAATATTTCTGTTATCCTACAGTTTTCTCCAACTTTATATAACTGGCCGGCAATAAAGACCACTGTACAATTCTATTACAGCTATTTCAGTATACATTTATACTTTGTTTGCCCATAGTTGTGTAAATTCAGTTTGTATCGGAATCGAACAACCTTAATTGACTAGCCTCTCAGCTCAGTTGGTAGTAGCCCTGCCTTCTGAGCCGTAGGTCGTGGGTTCGATCCCCACCGAGAACAAATATTTGTGTGGTCAACACAGATGTTTGTTTTCTGTCTGGGTGTTATATTGTATTCTATGAATATATTTACAAAAAATAAATGATTTAAGTATTATATCAGCTATATGGTTCCCATAGTACAAGCTCTGCTTAGTTTGGTTTAAAAAAACGGTAGGAACCGAGACGTAGTTTGTTGCCTGTTCTTCTATGCTTAGTCGCGTGGAACTGGCACCTAGACTCACCTAGCTTTAAGACGTTTCAAAGTGATTCTTGCATCGTACTGAATAAAAAACTATTGACTTTGACTTAGACTGACTTTGACTTTGACTTTGGGGCTAGATAGTATTGTGTGGATTGTCTATTATTTTTATAATCGTTTTTTATACTCACTCACCTCAAAACAGTAGCTTGAAGAAACAGCGCGCCCACATTAAGTCCCGCCAACACCCACACAGCTTCCAAATAGAACAAGATAGGCTGGCCAAGTCCTACGCAGCTCTCGACAGGCGATAGGCCTTCGCCCCGGTCCACCATATGGCACTCCCGATGCGTTGAGGTGTTCAACACTGGCTCCAAGTATCGGTATAGTGCCCCTATTAGCACCTTGAACAATATTTTTATTGATTTTATAGTTTACGACGTGACAAAGTCTTATAATTCGATGGAGCCGGCTGCACGCACGAAAAAATGACACATGCGGCGCTACCTCGCTCTGAAGCGTTCCATCGCTCTGAAGCGTTCCATTTATGGCATTAAAAGCCGCGGAATGAGCGACAAAGAGGCACGCACGGCCTCCGCGTTCGGCAGCGTTCGACATCTGTCTCTCTCCTACTTGAGTCAGCGATGCGTCCGCGTGGACAGCTGTATGACGTTGGCACCTACATCTATAACACTAACGCGACCGTGGCTTCAGTGATACTGTTTGTCTGTTCTTGCGTCGGCTTGGTCGCGTGGAACTGGCACCTAGACTCACCTACCTTTAAGACATTTCAAAGTGATCCTTGTGATACTACTGAATAATAGGTGTTTGTTACACAAGAGTGCAAAGCTGCTTTTTAACCGCGTGCTCAATTTTGATGACCGAGCAAGCGAAGGATTCTAATATTTAACCACGAGCGTAGCGAGTGGTTTAAAAGTTAGAATCCTAAGCGTTGGCGAAGGAATCAAAAGAGCACGAGGTGAAAAATCTTCGCACTCGAGTGCAACACGTAACTTTTCATCCCACCTCAGCGAGGAAATGACCAAATGCAAAAAAGAACATGGCGCGACTAAAACACACCAAGAACGTTCCGAGTATGAGTTTTTAACAAATTTGTTTATTTGTTTATTTATTTGTTTATTTATTTATTCTTAGACTCACAGTTACAATATTGTTTATCTTAAGCTATTCGATGTATTTTATACATTAACCAATTTGAATCTACATTATGTAAGCAGTAAAGTAAGTAGGTAGGTACAAAAACAGTTATAATTATTATCTTTCTAAAGTTATGTTCGGCGAACTAATTGAAATAGGTAGCATATCAGGTTATCTAACTAGCATGCTAAATTTGGTAGGTAGTATATTAAGTATTTAGTTTAGAAACTTACATTTAAAATCAAAAGTTGAAAAATAAGAAATTAAAAACACAGATGAATCGCTAAGCAAGTGTGAGATGTGTGTAAAAAGTGAAATTGAGTGAATGTGTAGTGTAGTGTGTGTGTCGTGTGCATTGTAGATAATAATTTTAATAATGTTATGCTATAATATAGATACATGTAGTGTGAGTAGACAAACGCCCAACTTCATCCTGTCAGAAGGGGCAGGTGCAAGCGCAACTAGCGTAAACAAGAAACTGGTTTCTGCATAGTTTTTGTATAGTTTTTGTAGGGTCAGTTTACATGGTGGCGGGCGCATGTACCCAGATAATCCAATTTCGTGTTTTAAGAATCAGGTTTTTTAATTTTAATTTTTATTTTATAATACGTGAGGCGTGTGAAGTGCTAATGAGTGAGGAAGAGTGAGTTACATGTTTGTGTGCTTGATTAGAAATTATTTGATTTTTGCTGTGGATACTCCTGCTAGTACCAGTCTCAGAAGAGTCTGGGAATCACAGGAGTATCCGTTATGCATGTGACGTGTGAAGTGTTTATGAGTGAGGATGAGTGAGATACATGTTTGTGTGCTTGATTAGAAATTATTTGATGTTTGCTGTGGATACTCCTGCTAGTACCAGTCTCATGAGAGTCTGGGAATCACAGGAGTATCCGTTATGAATGTGACGTGTGAAGTGTTTATGAGTGAGGATGAGTGAGTTACATGTTTGTGTGCTTGATTAGAAATTATTTGATGTTTTCTGTGGATACTCCTGCTAGTACCAGTCTCATGAGAGTCTGGGAATCACAGGAATTTAAAAAGGTTGTATGATAAATTCAGCGCCATGAAGGTAGAAGTAAATAGGTTGTGTATTCTCAAACTTAGTGAACACAATATTCAAAATTCAAATTTACTTTATCCTCTAGCGGATAAAAACGGCTTTTGCAGTCAGATATTGAACAGCAAAAACACACTTTTCGAGCTGGTGGGATGAAAAGAAAATTTTCATGTTTATACTTGCCTCTGGGTGAACATTGAATCTGTTAAACGCATTCACTTCATTTGGATACTCCACGAGTCGATCACTCAGGAGTTTTGAGATTCCCGCTACAAAAGGCCGCTCCTATAAACAAGCCAACAAATATGCACATTAAATAAAAATAAATATAAATATTGTGGACAATTCACACAACACTACCCAGCCCCAAACTAAGCAGAGCTTGTAATATGGGAACCGGATAGCTGATATAATACTTTTTTTTTTTTTTTTAATCTAATGTTTAAGGAACTTCGGTCGGTTTCCGACCATGTCAGCTCCATGCTGCCCTCTCTGACTCACCTACTTCTCTATAACTAGCCCAAAAATGGACCGGAAGAGTATGCCAGCCACATCCGAGGTCGGAGTCGCTAGCACACTAGCTTCTTCTTCTTATCGTGTCACTGATTCTTTCGAACCAAGTGTGGTGAAAAATTTTAAGTGCGCCTCGAAGAGGCTCCTTTCGTGCACTTGACACATATTTTCGAACTTTTTAGGTTCTACGATATGCCGGTTTCCTCACGATGTTTTCCTTCACCGTTTGAGAGCACTGGCATAGTGTACATAAAATTTTGGGCCGAAAAACTCATTGGTACACGACTGGATTCGAACCCACGACCTTAGGATCGGAAGGCGGGGCCGCTACCACTAGGCCACCAGCGCTCTCAACACACTAGCTGATATAATACTTGAATACATTTTTTTTTTCTAAATACATACTCAGAATACAATATAACACACATTCTTCTTATAGTGTCACTGATTCTTTCGAAGCAAGTGTGGTGAAAGGATTTTAAGAGCGCCTCAAAGAAGCTCTTTTCGTGCACAAGACACATATTTTCGAACTTTTCTAGGTTCTACGACATGCCGGTTTCCTCACGATGTTTTCCTTCACCGTTTGAGATTGCTAGCATAATACATAATTTTTTGGGCAGAAAAACTCACTGGTACACGACTGGATTTGAACCCACGACCTTAGGATCGGAAGGCGGGGTCATCATCATCAGTCTGTAGAAGTCCACTGCTGGACATTGGCCTCCCCTACACATTTCCTGGAAGAACGATTCTGAGCCTTTTCCATCCATCGACTTCCCGCAATCTTAACAATGTCATCGGTCCATCTGGTGGGTGGGCACCCTACGTTTCGTCTTCGGGTTCGTGGTCGCCATTTGAGAACCTTTCACTTGCCCTTCTGTCTGTGTGTTTATTGTATTCTAAGTATGTATTTACAAAAAAAATATGCATGCAGGTATTATATCAGCTATCTGGCTCCCATTATACAAGCTCTGCTTAGTTTGGAGCTAGATAGTGTTGTGTGGATTACGAAATAATTATTTGTTTATAAACAAATAATTATTTAGTAATCCATTTTTCGACAGAAAAATACCTGTACAATATTTTTCTGTCAAACAATGTATGTGCACTATGCCAGTACTCTCAAAACGGTGAAGAAAAACATCGTGAGGAAACCGGCGTGTTGTAGAACCTATAAAAGTTCGAGCAACATGTGTCAAGGGCCACGCAAAAAAAGCCCACCAGCGGCCTACTTGCGGAAAAACCTGCCCGCACATCAAGTGCGGATAATAAAACTTGCCAACTAGACCACCAGTGCTCTTTTTCTGGTTCCCATCAAACAAGCTGTGCTTACTTTAGGGCTAGATAGTGTGGTGTGGATTATGAAATATTTATTTATACCTGTACAATAGTCTTGTAGTACGAGTAGTAGAAACCCAT
This sequence comes from Thera britannica, assembly GCA_939531255.2. Lineage (NCBI taxonomy): Eukaryota > Metazoa > Arthropoda > Insecta > Lepidoptera > Geometridae > Thera > Thera britannica. Next base: position 21,765,310 of record OW618041.2, on the reverse strand, counting down.
CTCAGTGCGGAAAGACATCTCTCGTTCCATCTCAGAGAGGAACGAGAAGTTCCTGTCATTTTCAAACAAATGTGACACATAGCTGTAGTGTGTGTAGCCAACGGTGAATGCTGAAAATATAATAATCTGTACTTAATTATATTATTAATTATTATACTTTGGATCAGCGGTTCTCAAACTTTTATGGTCACGGAACCCTTTTGACAAGCAAAATATTTGACGGAACTGTACAATAAAACAATGGTTTTTAAGTGTTTTCTTTATTATAGAAGCATAATAAAATAACAATGTAACAGTTACTAATTATTTTGATTTTTTTTCTAAATTCTTGCGGAACCCCTACAGGGGTAGCGCGGAACCCTAGGGTTCCGCGGAACACACTTTGAGTACCGCTGCTTTAGATGATACTAAATCGTTGAGGAAAAATGTTTGGACACCTACATAAAGAACATCATTGAAGGAAATGTGGAAGGAAAAGGGGGAAGAGGAAGGCCAAGAATAAGCTACATGAGCATGAGAGCACTGGTGGTCTAGTGGTAGTGGCCCCGCCTTCCGATCCGAAGGTCGTGGGTGCAAATCCACTTGTGTACCAATGAGTTTTTCTGTCGAAAAATGTATGTGCACTATGCCAGTACTCTCAAAACGATGAAGGAAAACATCGTGAGGAAACCGGCATATCGTAGAACCCAAAAAGTTCTAAAATATGTGTCAAGTGCACAAAAGGAGCCTCTTTGAGGCGCACTTAAAATCCTTTCACCACACTTGGTTCGAAAGAATCAGTGACAAGAGAAGAAGAAGATTGTATTCTATGCATGTATTTATAAAAAAAATGTTATACAAGTATTATATCAGCTATCTAAAGTTCCCTAGTACAGGCTCTGCTTAGTTCGGGAAAAGATAGTGTTGTGTGGATAGTCAAGAATATATATTTAAGTATTTAATTTTGTATTGACGTCACCCCTTAGTAAATAGGGCTAGGTGATATTTTTATCTAGCTACCCACCCCGGCTTCGCACGAGTGTGAGTGAACTAAAAAGAATGAAAATACATTTGGATACACAGGAGTTCCTGTGCGATCTAGGAAATATTAAAAGGTTTTCCATGAATTTAGTAGATAGATGAAGTAATAATTACCAATTATGATAATACTGAAGGTTTTGATAAGCTTTTTCGAGGATATTCTTTTTCTCTTCGGCTCAGGCTCCACTGGTTTCTCAAGCGAGGTTTCATTTTCACTCATTTTCGAAGTTTTTATACTTTTTCAAACTACTTTAATTTCATTTAATGAACTCCTCTCGTGTTGTCACCCAATTCAAAACACGATCGAACGATCTAACGCTAGCGAATGAAATTTGAAAATCAATGCTCCCATCGAAGCGCAACAAAATATTTTACTAATCTTTTCTTTTCAAAGTTTCAAGTTTTCATTACGGGAGACAATAATGTACACCACGTTATTACGATGCCAGTTATGCCTCTTATACGCTAACACGTAGCAATTACTGTACACAACTTTCCTCCAAGGTACACAAGGATACGTACGCATCAGATTAAACACTGCTAGCTCTTATGTCCTTGAAGTAAGCGTAATTTTTCTTTGTTTTTAGGTAACTTGAGCTGCATCCTACTGTACATACTAAGAGATACTACGTGGCTAACGGAGTGTACATTAACTGACCGTACGTACCAGTACCTAACACTCTGTCACTATTTGCTATCACCCTTCAAAAATCTGTCAAGCTCCATGCTGTCAAGTCAAAAAATAGCACATAAAACTTTTTTTATTTTTATCTGGATACTCGACTTTTTGCCAACTACACCAGAGTAGAAGCAAAAGAACTTCGCTACCAATGGTCAAAAATTATATTCGTACCTATTGTTGTCAACCCCCGTACGTAATCTATACCTCGTAACAAACCCTCTAAAACCCCAAAGAGTACAGATAGGGAGGGAGGTTAACCCTAGAAATAACTACAATGTGAAAATCGGTGAAGTAGTGAACAACATACTTCAAAAGAAGTGAAAAAATTAAGATTTACTAATACATTGGGGTTGGTAATAATAATATATCTATATATAAAAGAAAGCCGTGTTAGTTACACTTATTATAACACAAAAATGACTGAACCGATTTAGCTGGAAATTGGACGGAAGGTAGCTTAGAACCGATGCTTAGGTACCAGAAGACGGGCATAGGATTACTCGTTACCTTATCTATAAAAAGACGGGAACGAAGCGAACAAAGCCACCCGCGGCTTTGTTACTAGCGGCGCTAGTAATTAATAAAACACTTTTTCACATTCAAATCTTTGAAGACTGTATTAAAGCAGGTTCTAGGTAACATAATATGCATAGATTTATTCTTGATCACGGACATCGCACGATCTACGTTTCGATCCACGATCTCAAGAATGACTTCGCAAGTGAGTTTTAAAACTGCTTGATTGGTTAAATGACTTTCCACATCTATCGCAGAAATAAGGCTTTTCTCCGGTGTGAATTCTCATGTGCCTTTTTAAAGCACTTTTTGAAGTAAACCTCTTATCACATCTGACGCAGGGATATGGCCTTTCTCCAGTGTGGACTAGCATATGTGATTTCAAATGACTGTACTTATTGAATTTCATATCACATAAGCTGCAAGCATGTCGTTTTACACCAGCATGAATATTCATGTGACTCTTCAAATATCCTTTTTTTTTAAAGGTTTTTCCACATGTTTCACAGGCAATTGTCTTTTCCTCAGCGTGAATTTGCATCATATGCTCTGTCAAATGATCATTTACTGAGAACTTCTTATAACAACAGTTGCAGGCATATACCTTTTCTCCAGTATGAATTCTGATATGTTTCGTCAAATTAATTTTATAACAGTATCTCTTTTTACACACTTCACAAGAAAATGGCTTTTCTCCAGTGTGAGTACGTATATGTACTTTCAAATTCGTTTTTGAAGTAAATCGTTTATCACATGTGCTGCAGGGATATCGCCTTTCTCTAACGTGAATACGTTTATGTACTTGCAAATGGTTTTTTGAAACGAATCTCATCTCGCATCTGTTGCAAGAATATGTCTTTGCCCCCGTGTGACTTCGCATAAAATGCAATTTCAAATCACAATTTAAAAAGAATCTTTCATCACATTTGCTGCAGGAAAATGGCTTTTCTCCAGTATGATAACGCCGGGTATGAAGTATCAAGCAATTCTTTGCTGTGAAGCTCTTATCACAACTGTTACAGGAAAATGGCTTCTCTGCTGTATGAGTTCTTATGTGACATATCAAATTTGTTCTATCATTAAATGTCTTTCCACAGCTGTCACAGGAGTATGGCTTTTCTCCAGTGTGAGATCGCATATGTAGTTTCAAATGATCTGTTCTGGCAAATCTCTTATTACATTCATTGCATGAATATGGCTTTTCTCCGGTGTGAATTCTCATGTGAGATGTCAAATTACTTTTATGAATGAAAGTTTTTGCACATCTATTGCAAGGATATGGTTTTTCTCCGGTGTGCACCTTCAAATGTCTAACCAAGTCAGTTTTTTTGTGGAATATTTGGTTACATAAGTCACAATGAAAACCTGAATCCATATTACTTAGATCAGGCTTGATATCACTATCACTTTCTTGAACATCATCGGTTTTATTTGTATCATCGTCGACTTTAACATCCCTGGGAGACTCGAACTCAATTTCAAAATGTTCAAGGGTTTCTTCTTTAATGTTTTCAAGTATTTCTTCATCTTTAACATCTACTAAGGAAGTATCTACATCATTACTAATAGACCAGTGCTCTGTTGGAGTCAATGTTAAGTTCAGTATTACATTCAGAGGTAGTATTTTCAGTGCATTGTGTGTTACCTGAAAGATAAAAGATACTTATAAATATAAAGATTAACTCTTTATGGACACAAAGAAAAAATGCATTACGGAGACAATTAAAATGGTATCACACCAATAGCAGCAGGCGCAGCCACGGGTAGTTACTATAAAACTATATCTATATCCTTAGGAACAGGCACAGGGAAATTAGGTTCTACTTTTCAGTGTTCTCTAGTTGGTAAGTAGTAGTAGTAATATTCAGGTAGACCTATTGCACGAGTAAAGCCGCGCGCCGGTCCTACTAATAGTGATCCATGGTAAAACATGTTTTTCTCCCCTGAGTTGTCACTATGACAGTGACATATCATGACATTTGTTTGTTTACAAAAAATGACTGAGTTTCTGAATCAGGTTATAGTATAATAATTATTTATAGTAATAGAATGGATAGTTTACTACAGCTGAATCTATATTTGTCACCCTGTAAAAACCCGTGTTTCGCAAATAAATGATTGTTAAGTAACAACCTTGTTGACAGAGTGAATGAAGCGAGTGGAGGGGTCCGGTTAATGTACGTCCAGTTATTGTACAGCATGGATTCGTTTTAACCTGCCGTAAAATAACTGGCTGCGAATTAACTGGGTGCACAAAATTGTCACGTGATGTTATTGTACAGCATGGTAATTGGATGCCCTTAGGGCCCGTGCACACTGAGGCAATTCAATTATTTCTTATTTTTTGTAGGCCATGGATCCTCCTTAAGCTCCTTTTGCTCCTTAAGAAAATAGCTCCTTTGGGGTAAATGTAAAAAATCATTTTCTGGCACTGCGGCGGCCGCTGCTCGCTCGCCTTGTGCGTTATTTATATGTTCTAACATAACCTATCCAAGTCGGATCCGCCCTATAAAGTCTCACAACACAAGTACAAGTATCCGCTGCCAGAACAAAAAAGCAAAAATCAATATTGAAATGCTACAGTGCCAGTGTGCACGAGGCTTAACTGGCATCGTAATAACGGGGCGTACAATAACAACACGTGACAACATTGTACACCATGTTATTTCGCGATCTTTTATTGTACGCCCCGTTAATCCAAACCCTGGCATCGTAATAACGGTGTGTACATTAACCTGCTGTGCAATAACGAGTCGTACATTATTGCCTCCCGAGTGGAGCATCTAGTTTCGAGATTGGCCAAAAATGCTTGTCCGGCTGTCTGTTCTTGTCTACAGGTTGTATTTTTCAATCGATCTGGACGAAATTTGGTACGAAGATTACAAGACTTCAAAGATTTTTTACTCTGATTTGTTAATTTCCCAAAAGTTGAGAGCCGAGCATCTACAGTGTAACGTCAAACCTGTAGATGGAGCCACGGTCGCGTTAGTGTCGAACAGTCCAGAGTTATTCGTCGAGTGTGATTAGGATCCGATGGCGCAGCGGTCAGCGCAGCCCCGTACCAAGGGGAAGGTCGCGGGTTCAAATCCCGCTCGGCTCTTAACTTTTGGGACATAATATAAAACTTCATGATTTCCATAAGTGTAGTAAACACTATAAAATCAATAAAAAGTATTTTACTCTAGTTGTACCTCATTGCCATTACGCAGCAGATCTCGTAGGGCTTTGTTGGATGTGCGAGCCATTTCGGAGAACATATGGAACCGTTGCAGCAACCGGTGACAGACATAGCACACTGTGCTAGGCATGCTATACTCTGGTTTAGAGTCAACCTGAAAAGTTAATGCAAGTAATAGTTTTATATACAGTGTAAACTCTTTATAACGAAACTCAAGGGACTGAGCATTTTTTGTCGTTATAGAGAGTTATCGTTATAAGGAGTGAACAAAAAAATAACCAAATTAACAAGAATTTTTAATATGTAGGTATAAGTCTGTATGTGGTTTACGACTGATAATACGAAAGGTACCCAGTATGCTTGGTCGAAGACCATCACTTCCGAGAAAACAATGCGTCATACTGCACGTGTTCAAGGCAATTAAGGATAGCAAAAGCTAGAGCGACCTCGGATGTTTCGGAGCTTCAAAGTCTTTTGTTACCTGATAACACAACATAAACAATAATACCGATAATAAATATTTACTGTCTAAAAATATAAACACATTTCTTGTAATTGAGAATGGCGTATCGCTATAAAGAGTGTTTCAATACATGGGTTTTAACGCAAACCAACCAAGTTGGACTCACTTCAACTTTACAGAGAGTTTATTGTTATAAAGGATTACGTTATAAAGAGTTTACACTGTATTTTTATTCAATTTCCAAATTTCTTTGTAAATAGAGATTACCATGGTATTTAATTGTTTTGTCACAAGCATCACAATGTGCTCGACTCAGACTCAAGCACTGTTTCGGAATACGGGCCTTAAAGCTAGTTCTAGGTGCCAGTTCTACTCGACCAAGTCGAGGCAAAAAAAGACAACATACTATGGCTAAGTATATTTTTTTTGTATGATCCTTTTTGCGTGAGGCTTGACACGAGTTGCTCGAACTTTCTCAGGTTCTACGTTTTGAGAGTACTGGCATAGTGCACATACATTTTTCGACAGAGAAAATTAATTGGTACAGGACCGGATTTGAACACACGACCTTCGGATCGAACGGCGGGGCCTCCATTCAGTAAGATGAAACATAGCGTTCACTAATACTAAAAAAATATAGGTATTAATTTAAGTCCCTGTGTCCATCTATTATAACTGTGTATATATCTAGCTGTGTGTATCTATTTCTTATTCACATTCATCTTAATTAACTATTTTCAGCCAGTGATTGTAAAAGCAAATATTATTAAATAAGGATTGGTACTCATATGATTAATAATTACCTCGGTATTTGTAAGTTGTTCGTAAACCTTTAGGTGGCTTCTGTTAAGGTCCAATAGCCTGATGTCGCCGATTAAACAGACTCTGCACAAAGCCATGGCGTTCATCGCTTCAAAGGCTCTACTTCGATAATTCTCTTCTCTAGCATTATTTATAAACAACATTATTTCCCATTACTATTTCTTCTTCTTCTTCATTCAATGGCATCGGTCCTCTTGAGTTATGTGTTCTGTGCATCTGTCCATTCAGATCAATTCCGCCAGTGTCGAGTGAGGATATATTACAAATCTAGATCGTTTTTCGGAATGTATCGAACGAGTTTAATAAATGGGACAGTGAACATTTATTACGTTTGATGTATTAAAGTGCCTTACTAAAGTATTTTGCCATTTTCTACATAATTTATGGTAATGTTCTAATGTTACTTTTCTCTTGAAAATGTTACTTTTTGAGCTGTCATAAGTTACATTTTAGCGTAGCGTTGTAAACTCATTGCTAGTGTATTTGATTATCTGCCATGACAAAATTGATCCGAAAATAACAGATGCCATTCATTAAGAAGAAGAAGAAGACTATCTGCCATCTGCCCACATCTGCCACTGGCACTGGCAGCACTGCAGTGCATTTTAGACAAAGATACAGTTTTATTTTATTAATGTAATTACAAAAATCATGCAAAAACTGACATTGCTGACATATGAAAAGTTTAAGTGCGTGTCAATCAAAAACAAACATGAGTGAAAGTGAATAAAGTGTCAAAACTAAATCTGAAAAACTTATAGGACTTGGCGGAAGGACTTTGAATCCAAGCCAGCACAAAATTAAAAAAAAAAAAAAATATTCTATGGGATTAAAAATCAACTTTTTTTTTCGTGAAAATTTGATCAGCCAAATACTTTTGATTCCGTAGTATTCACGTATTCCTCTTCCATGGAAAAAACTAATAAACAAGAGAATGAATACACTGTTTGCCTATTTACATACATAGAATTAGCGAAGTAGAGCCTTAGAAGCGAAGGACGCCAAACGCCATGGCTTTGTGCAGAGTCTGTTTAGTCGGCGATATCAGGCTATTAGACCTTAGCAGAAGCCAGCTAGAGGTTTACGAAAAACTTACAAATACAGAGGTAAAATTTAATCGTAAGGGTACCTAGTCGTTACTTATGATGATAAAACCGCCTGGCCCTATGCCCCGGTCATTCTACCCTTTGGAAGCTAACATGTCAATTTGCTTGTCTGTACGTACTATTTTCATCTAATTATTTTATTCTGTACATATTATAACTTTGAACCGTAGCGTGTGCTGCCTTTGAAACTTTTGTTTTTGTATGGCCTCCTCTCATTAAGTTGGAGTGGCACCAAACTGGCTTTTCAAAAGAAACCAAGCCATAGTTTGTTGCCTGTTCTTCTAGGATCCGTAGAGTGAAACTGGCACCTAGACTCACCTAGCTTTAAGATATTTTAAAGTGATCCTTGTGATACAACAATTAAGCACCATGATAACGTATTTATTTAAAAAAAAAAGAAAATTGGTAATTGAATTAAAAAAATCAAAATTCTTATTTCCGTTTATTTTCAGGTTGACTCCAAAACAGAGTATGGCATGCCTAGCACGGTATGCTATGTCTGTCACCGGCTGCTGCAACGGTTCCATAAGTTCTCCGAAATGGCTCGCACATCCAACAGAGCCCTACAAGATCTGCTGCATAATGACACCAAGGTACACCTAGAGTAAAACATTCTATAAAGTATAAATGTAGTAATTAGCTGTAGTAGTAGTTCTAGTAAGAAGTAAGACATGTGCCGACCCGACATAAAGAGGGATGAGGGCAGGAAGAAGAAAGTCATGCGACCAGTACCCAAAGCCCCAGTGCATTTACAACATTTCGTTACCAAATGTTGTTTTCGTTTCGCCTACGTGTCTCTCTCTTTTGCATGGAAAAATTATGAGACAACTCTAGCTATGTAACATATTTTTGCTGTCTCATCTTTTCTCCCTACAAAAGACAGAGACACGTGTTCGAAACGAAAACAACATTTGGTAACGAAATGTGGTAGCAAAACTCGGACTTGGGGACTGTATACCATTTTCGTCTAGATGGGTTGAAAAATGCAACCTGTAGATGAGAAAAGACAGCTGGACAACAGTATTTTTGCCGAATCTCGAAACGAAAAAAAAAAAAGGGAAGAGCATTTATAGAAAGTGCAATCCACGAAGACGCGCCCCACTATTCCTCCTAACCGTTTATAGTATATGTGTGCAAGCGTTCCGTCAATGTGTGAGTGTTATCTATGAGTGCACACACACACTACAATGAATAGACTACGGTTCGCGACTGCCGCTCGGAGCAAACTCCCCGCACCCCGCGAGGGGCGCGTCTTCGTGAATTGCACTATCTATAGCTCTGCTTGATTCACTTTTTTCTGTGTGCAATAAAGAGTTTAATCTTTATATTTATAAGTATCTTCTAACTTTCAGGTAACACACAATGCGCGGAAAATACAACCTCTGAATGTAGTACTAAGCTTAACCTCATCTCCAACAGAGAACTGGTCTATTAGTGAAGATACTTTCTTTGTAGATGTTAAAGATGAAGAAATACTTGAAAACATTAAAGAAGAACCCCTTGAACATGTTGAAATTGAGTTCGAGTCTGCCAGTGATGTAATAGTCGACGAAGATCCAATTAAAACCGAAGATGTTCAAGAAAGTGATAGTGATATCAAAACTGATATCAGTTATATGGATTCAGGTTTTTATAATATCCACAAAAAAACTGACTTGGTGAGACATATGAAGGTGCACACTGGAGAAAAACCATATTCTTGCAACGTATGTGGAAAGACTTTCACTCAAAAAGGTAATTTAACATGTCACTTGAGAAGTCACACCGGAGAAAAGCCATATTCATGCAATGAATGTAATAAGAGTTACACAACAAAAAAATATTTGAAATTACATATGCGAACCCACACTGGGGAAAAGCCATACTCCTGTGACCACTGTGGAAAGACATTTACTTATAGAAGCGGTTTTGTATATCACTTAAGAACTCATACAGCTGAGAAGCCATATTCCTGTAACAGTTGTGCTAAGAGCTTCACGACAAATGATGCCTTAAAATTTCATTTCATGCATATTCATACTGGAGAAAAGCCATTTTCCTGCAGCAAATGTGATGAAAAGTTCTTTGCAAATTATGATTTGAGAGTGCATATTATGCGAAGTCACACGGGGGAAAAGCCATATCCTTGCAACAGATGTGAGCAGATATTCATTTCAAAAAATCATTTGGAACTACATAAACATATTCACACTGGAGAAAAGCCATATTCTTGCAGCACATGTGATAAACGATTCACTACAAAAACTCATTTGAAAGTGCATAGCCGAAGTCACACTGGAGAATATTCTTGTAATGTGTGTGAAAAGAAATTCGCTCATAAAAGTGGTTTAGCAAATCATATCAGAATTCACACTGGAAAAAAGGTATATGCCTGCAACGATTGTCCTAAGAAGTTTTCAGTAAATGATCATTTGACAGAGCATATGATGCAAACTCACACTGGAGAAAAAACATTTGCCTGTGAAACATGTGGAAAAGCCTTTAAAAAAAAAGAATATTTAAAGAGTCACATGTATGTTCACGCTGGTGTAAGACGACATGCTTGCAGCTTATGTGATATGAAATTTTCTAAGGTTAGTAGTTTGAAATCACATCTACTATTACACACTGGAGAAAGGCCATATTCCTGCATCACATGTGATAAACGATTCACTACAAAAACTCATTTGACAGTGCATAGCCGAAGTCACACTGGAGAAAAGCCATATTCTTGTGATGTGTGTGAAAAAAAATTCGCTCATATAGGAGGTTTAACAAATCATAACAGAATTCACACTGGAGAAAAGGTATATGCCTGCAACTGTTGTTATAAGAAGTTTTCAGTAAATGATCATTTGACAAAGCATATGATGCAAACTCACACTGGAGAAAAAACATTTGGCTGTAAAACATGTGGAAAAACCTTTAAAAAAAAAGGATATTTAACTACTCACATGCATGTTCACGCTGGTGTAAGACGACATGCTTGCAACTTATGTGATATGAAATTTTCTAAGATTAGTAATTTGAAATCACATATACTAGTCCACACTGGAGAAAGGCCATATTCCTGCATCACATGTGATAAGAAATTTACTAGATCAGGTGCTTTAACAAGGCACATGCTAATTCACAACAGAGAAAAGCCTTATTGCTGCGATAGATGTGGAAAGTCATTTAACAAATTAACCAGTTTAAAATTTCACATGCGAAATCACTGTGGAGAATAGCCATATTCATGATAGGGAGGGACTGACAAGTGGAACGAAACGTAGATCGTGCGATGTCCGTGCTCTAGAATTAACCTACTTACTACTACATAATATTAGAACCTACTTTAATAAAGTCTTCAAAGATTTGGATGGCAAAGTGTTTTATTATTGATTACCCGCGGCTTCGTTCGCCTCGTTTCCGTTACTTTTTCGGGATAAGGTAACGGGTAGGTAATCCTATGCCCGTCTTTTGGTACCTAAGCATCGGTTCTACGCTACCTCCCTCAGTCACAGATTACGTAAAAGTTAGTAGCAAGCTTCCCAAGGCGTTTTTCGTGACTGTAGTAGGTATGATTTTATGAACTAGCCGCCCGCGACAGATTTTCCCGCGTGCGAATGGTCACTACCAATGAATGACTCATTGCTTCTTACATTCAATGGGTCCGGTAAATGTACACCCAGTTAAAACGAATCCATTTTTTTTCCTATTGTGAAATTGTAAAGGCCCATGTTCCTACACTGTCGCAAATAAATATTTTGATCATAACTTTTTTCATCTGGCGATGGATAATTGTCATAAAAACAGGACAGCCCCTTTGATGATATTGATTAAAACATTTTCTGGCACTGCGCGGCGTTGCTTGCTTTGCTTTTGTTGGAGAAACATTTCTCCAACAAAAGCTTCTTCAACTGTCTTTTAGAAGCATTATGGTTGCCGATAGACTTCAACTCAGTAGGCAGAGCATTAAATAGTTTGATGGCCTGGTACCGACAGCCGTGCATTGCCACATTTAACCGCGGTCACTTAGGGGCTTCAAGGTTCTTTCTTCTCGTATCCTTAGTAATCTATTTTCTACTGATTCATATCAATATGAATGTCGAGCTATGTCCATGAGAACCACTAATATACAGGGTGTTTGGTGGATGGGTGCAAAGCCGAAAGGGGAAGGTAGTCCAGATACTTTAGAACCATATAGGTAAGCCATACTTATGCTAAGCAAAGACCAACTGTTTTTTTTGTGATTTTGTTGATAAAACCCAAAACTTAACATTTAATTGCTAATAATTGCCAGTTTTATTGATAAATATTTTTTAATTTATTTATTTATTTATTTTAATGCGTAAGCAATCTAACAAATCATGGTCTAAACGTCTGCAGCATCAGGCATTTTTTATACAGACACTTTAAATTACAAAAAATTCAGAGAATTAATGAAACAGGCTTTTGACGCAAGTTAAAAAGAAACGGTTGGTGCGGTTTTTGTTCAAACATTTTTGAAAACATGCTTAAACCGCATAAATAATACTTCAAATGATAAATAGCTATTGATCTTTCATTTGAAGTATTATTTATGCGGTTAAGTTACAAGTTAACGAAACAAGGACCTACAAACCATATCGAGGGAGAAAATTTAAGTTTCTAGACATTCTAATAAAACAAAATTTTAGTTCTATTTATATAATTATTCATGCTCAAAATGATTGCCGCGATTCCACAAGCACGGGCCCATTTTCTCACTGCTGTTGTAGTTACTTTCAACATCATCTCCAGCATCATTGTTTCGAACGCTGAAATAATTCTTTCTCTTAATTCTTCTTTTGTGTTAATTTCTACATTAGTGTAAACTAGTTCCTTGGCTCGACCCAACACGAAAAAGTCCAGCGGGGCTAGTTCTGGTGACCGAGCGGGCCAGGGATGGCCCGCTCGGGGGTGACCTCGCGAGTTTCTGGCCGAGCCATTCCAGAGCCAAACACGGGGCACCCCGACTTGAGTAGGTTAGGTTGTTAGTTTTTTTTATATCCTCTAAAAAATCAAACACGGGGCACCCCATCATGAGTTGTTAGGTTTTTTTATGTTCTTGGGAATAGTCTAAGATCCCTAGAAGAAGGACCTTCACCGAGCTGGTTATTTAATGAAACGTATTTTATATATAATTAAACATGCCAATAAATATATTCTATATGGGTTGCCTATCAAATTTCAGTCCAGGATAATTATGATTAATTAATAATTAAAAAAAAAAAAAAACTTTCCACTGGTTTGTTTATTAAACAAATTCTATACCAATCGAAAGTATAGACCCCAGTATTTTTATTCAATAAACATACCGGTGCAAAATGCTAGTATCGATTTTACTGTTTATACCTGGCTACCCGAGAGTTGTGACCGGAAAAAAATAGGCAACCTAACGTTTGCATATTCTATGGGGTCTATACTTTCGATTGGTATAGAATTTGTTTAATAAACAAACCGGTGGAAAGTTAAATAAACATTTTTTTTTAAATTATTAATTAATCATATCCTGGACTGAAATTTGATAGGCAACCCATATAGTGTGATGAATTTCAATAATGGTTCTAATTTTAATGGTTTAATAGAAATTACTATTATGATATTTGATGACACTTGTCATATTTGTTTGTGAAATTGTCTGTCAACTTCATAGAAATGCCGTTGGCAACACTGACTAACTCCCTCCCTCCTTGACGTTGGTTGGTAAAGTAGTGGGGATAGACGGTTGGCGATGGCAGGGAGCGAAGGAGTGGAGTCAGTCGGTCGTTGGTACGAGTTCGGAATACAACTTAAAAGTGTAGTCTTTATGTATAGTTTGAGAAATATTAAAGTGTAACGTGGAGTAATTATTACAGCCTATTTTACGAAAAGAAGTGAGTTTTATTATATCTCAGAAGTGACAAGAACTTACGGTATGTAAAATATTTCTTACGGATTTTAATATGATTCCACCCGCCAAGTAATTATTTTTCTTGGGTTTGTAATAAAAGTCCCACTGTTGTCCAATCAAACTATAATGTTCACTTCCTTCTACGTTACAATCTCTCTGGTACCTACTTTACAAATTACCAACTCTAAGCCACGTGGTTTTACAAAGTAGCTTGCATTGCATGCGACCAACTCTTCCGAGCGCTCGTTCCAGAATGGCGATCGAGCAGTCGAGCCCGACCGCCATCTTTATCGCCGGAAGCGTTGCCAGTATGCAGTGCAGACATTTTGAATCAATCACCATTAATAATACTTTTACATAAACTAAACAAACAAATTAGTTCTTAAAACAGTTATCATGATTAATGACAATTAAAATCATTATTTATTTACAAACAAATTATTCAGATCCACAGACATATTTTAAATCAATCGATTCAACTGACTAACCATACATAATTGCCAACGGCATTTTCCATGAAGTTGACAGACTATTTTACAAACAAATACGACAAGTGTCATCAAATATCATAATAGTAATTTCTATTAAACCATTAAAATTAGAACCATTATTGAAATTCATCACATTCGGCCATCCGATATTGTGCTTACTCTGGAAGCACATGCTAAGTGCACAATATAATATGATAACTTAATAAACAAAGCTTGAATTTAAAACAAATAATGAGAAAAGATGACCATTCAAATACAATCTAAAAAAAATCTAATGTCTATCAAATTCGGCCATCCGACAGTGTGCTTACTCTGGAAGCACATGCTAAGAGCATAATGATAACATGATAACTATGTATATGTATGAATAAACAAAACTTGAAACTTGAATGACTACCAAAATTCAAACAACTAATAAGAACAAATTAAGACAAATCCAAAATTACAATATAAAACTTGTAAACAAAATGAAATTATTAAGTAGAAGATACGAAGACACCCAAATTAATCTTAGTCATTTCTTAGAATAAACAGATATTAAAAATATAATTCTGTCTAAAAATAACTAAAGTTAAATATCCCGTTTACCATATTCAAAGCCTGTATGCAAAAAAATTTAACTAAATGAAATTTCTCGTAAGATAATAATAACAGTTTTGTATCAGAAAAGTCTTCGCATCCCAGCCATAAACAATCCATTCGGGTAAAATATTATTTAAATTAAATATTCCAATAACATAAATTATACTCAGATTGAGATAGGAAGACATCTACATGGTAAAAAATACAGTCAAACAGTTAATTGTTTTAAAAGTCAAATAGTAATTTGGTCTCCCTACTACAATATTCACGTTGACCGGATTGAGAGGGTCCAGAAAAAGTTTCTGAATATAACTATACTGCAAAGCTCCATCATTTTCATTTAATGTTATTAGAAAATCATCGCAAATATCATGATCTACTGTATCTTTTCAAAATTATCCACTCGCATATCGACTCTCCTTGCTTACTTTATCTTATTAATCTAAATATAAAGCCTAGACCTCGGCAACCCTTTCAGAACACTTTCGCCCTACAAGTCCATTCAAACAACACTTCTTATTATAACCCCGTTGTCAGAATGTGTCGCCTATTTAACGATTTATTGATTAAATACAGTGATAAAATTGATATCTTTAACAATAATCAAAATAAATTCAAGAATGCAGCTTTGGCCACTCTTTCATTAGAGTGTGCCGAAAACTCTTATTAGTTAGTAAATTAATTCTGCACTCTCTTCGAGTCTTAACTCAAAGTGACTTACTGTAATAAAATAATTGTATGAGTACACCTAAGTTCCAAGTAAATGTTAACTTTAATCACCTACTACTAGTTAAGCCTGGTTACACGCTATCTACATAACTTTCCTGTTCAATGCATTCTGTGTACGCATGTTTTGGGGTACTGTCTAGCTCATAATTTAATAGTATTTATGCCTGTAAATTATCGATTGTACTCCGTTTTGTGTACCTAATAAACAAATAAAATAAAATATAAAACAAAATGAAATTGTGGTAATAAACTACATAATTCTTCTCCTTAATACGGAATTCAGCCTGTTACTGCGGCACCTTCAGAGGCGCGTCATGGCTCAAGCTGCTGATGTGGTGCCTTCCATGGCGCATCACGGCTCAGACCACTGATGCGGCGCCTTCCGTGGCGCATCACGACTCAGGCCGCTGGTGTGGCGCCTTCTATGGCGCATCCCGACTCAGGCCGCTGGTGCGGCGCCTCCCGTGACGCATCACTGCTCATGCTGCTGATGCGGTGCGTCACGGCTGTGTCCTGTGGCACCTTCTGCGGTGCATCACTACTAACTTTGCCTGGAGTTTTAAGGATCTGAAACTCGTCATAAAATTTACAGATCTGCAAACACACTGTGATTTAACCTATTATCATTCATCTGCTTTATATCTAGTTGAAATGAATAGGTTTTCCAATTGTGAAATAATTAAAAAGTAACAATATATTCCAAAAATATAAAACACTAAATGTACACTATTCTCGGCATTTGGACGAGTTCTCTGTCTTGCGCTTTAAATACTACAAAAGATACGTTTAACTTAGCTCAGTAAATGCATGAAAACGCCATCATAAATTCTGACAGCGAAGAACTTATTTACTTGAATTCCTCCATGCCATGCCCTGCCATGGTACTGCAGGCACGAACATGATTGTACTGTCATATTCTCATTGTTTTTGCTGAAATGTAAACATCTTATCGACAGAGACTGTTTCGGTGCGTAACCAATCTAATGGTTCAGGTTTATGACGTATTAACTTAATTTGGAATCTTGGTTCAATTTTTATTTTTTTATTGAAAACTGATTCAGTTGTAAAGCTGAACTGTAAAATTGTAATTGAACTCCTATAACTGCAATTCATCTTTAGTTAATCTTAAGTTAATATTTTATAAATGTTTTATCAATCGCTAATCTTTAAATTATTATTAGTTCACATTTATTGTATCTTTAATTTATATTTAATTCATATTTAATTCATCTTAAATTCATCTTAAATTAATCTTAAATTCATCTTAAATTCATCTTAAATTCATCTTAAATTCATCTTTAATTCATCTTTAATTCATCTTAAATTCATCTTAAATTCATCTTAAATTCATCTAAAATTCATCTAAAATTCATCTTAAATTCATCTTAAATTCATCTTAAATTCGTCTTAAATTCATCTTAAATTCATCTTAAATTCATCTTAAATTCATCTTAAATTCATCTTAAATTCGTCTTAAATTCATCTTAAATTCATCTTAAATTCATCTTAAATTCATCTTAAATTCATCTTAAATTCATCTGTAATTCATCTGTAATTCATCTTTAATTCATCATTAATTCATTTGTAATTCATAATTAATTCATCGTTTTTTCATCTTTTATTATAATATCCTCACTCGACACTGGCAATACTGAACGAATTTATATACTTGGAATCCAAAACATTAATTTTAAACTCAAATAACTAACTTTAATCCAGCTTAACTTTTACTCATATCCAAAAACTTATATAATCTTAACCCAAAATCTTTACTTTTAATCCAAATCCAAAAAATGATCTTCAGCTTTTCAAACATTTTTTCTTTTAAACTTTTTGATCAATTTGAACTTTTTGAACATTTTGAACATTTTGAACATTTTGAACATTTTGAACATTTTGAACATTTTGAACATTTTGAACATTTTGAACATTTTGAACATTTTGAACATTTTGAACATTTTGAACATTTTGAACATTTTGAACATTTTGAACATTTTGAACATTTTGAACATTTTGAACATTTTTAACATTTTTAACATTTTTAACATTTTGAACATTTTGAACATTTTGAACATTTTGAACGTTTTGAACATTTTTAACATTTTGAACATATTGAACTTTTTGAACTTTGACCAAACAGATCTCGCATGGTTCCAAACATAATTTCAACTTCTAAGGCGTACATAGTCAAACTGAACTCGCTTGGTTTCAAAATCAATTTCAACTTCTAAGGCGTACATAGTCAAACTGAACGCGCTTGGTTTCAAAATCAATTTCAACTTCTAAGGCGTACATAGTCAAACTGAACTCGCTTGGTTTCAAAATCAATTTCAACTTCTAAGGCGTACATAGTCAACTGAACTCACTTGGTTTCAAAATCAATTTCATCTTCTAAGGCGTACCTACATAGCCAAACTGTACTCACTTGGTTTCAAAACCAATTTCATCTTTTAAGGCGTACCTACATAGCCAAACTGAACTCACTTGGTTCCAAAATCAATTTCATCTTCTTAGGTGAAAATAGCCAAACTGTACTCACTTGGTTCCAAAATTAATCTTTACTTCTATGGCGTACATAGCCAAACACAGATCCCAAAACACTTTCTTTAGTCTTTTTAACGTCCCCAAACTAGATCTGTTTGCTCAAAACCACCAAGAATTGCTACTAACATTTTGTCAAAATGCTATTTCGAGGAGACTCCCCAGGTTCCATATTTTTTTTTTTTTTGTTTTTTTTTTTTTATTGTACATTTTGTTTTTCTGTTTTAATTGT
The DNA here is from genome assembly GCA_939531255.2 of Thera britannica. NCBI lineage: Eukaryota > Metazoa > Arthropoda > Insecta > Lepidoptera > Geometridae > Thera > Thera britannica. The sequence continues at coordinate 21,747,073 of OW618041.2, read as the reverse complement.
AATTTCTTAAAAAAAATTGTATCTGCATTTTATAGTTTGTCTACCTTAGTCTCTCATTACTATATATCATTTTTTTTTTTTAGCTCCCAAAATAGTCTCACTATGTGAAACCTGTTTAATGGACCCTAGTTGTCGTTTTAAATTATCAATTAGAATATAAGTATCTGCTGATTGTTTACCTAAGAAATAAAAATAAATAAATAGTCTACAATTTTGATAACTTTAGCTCACTTTGCTTCAAAAACTCGCTTCGGTAGGCTTGATCATGATCATTAACTTACTTATTTTAAATCCAGCATGGTTAGACATTTGCGGTTAGAGGCTACTCAAACTTTACTGAGCTGCTCTGGTATTAGCAGTACATGAATAGTTTTAGCACTATCGGATAGCCCCTGTATCAAATTTATGGTTAGGCCCGGTCCATGACAAAGACCGTACCGGCTTTTATGAAATTCAAGATTGTGCTCGGTCTTTGCTATTTACGGCCACTTTATTATGAAACTTTATTCAATCACTCATTTTTGATGTTAAGTAAATTATAAGAAATAAATATTTCCAGAAACTTTACAAATAATAATTTCAACATAACCCAGCCAATAACACCCTGCTTATGCCAACAGAGATTCTAATTTATTGAAGGGTATTTATTTAATTTTGTACCTAAGCTACATCGGCACAATGGCGACTATTAGCATGGACATAAAAATGTTTGTTTATGGTTCTAGACAGGAAAGTAGGCCTTGCCTAAGTACCCAACAGTTCTGCATATCAAAAAGTAACAAGAATGCTACAGAGGACTGACTTGCGTTTAACACTCAAGCTTGTTTTTTACACTCAAGTACCTTCACTTAATTTCATACACGGTAACACGAGTCATGTGTTATCAGAGGGTAACCAATAAAATGATCATCGTAATGCATAATAATGTAAAACTATTTGCTGTTATTAAGTTCGTTAATATTTTTAAAATATCTTTCGGTAAACTTAGCGTATATTCCAAAAATTAAGTGAATGTCAATTGTTTGAAATGGAACAGCTTAACTAAGTAGTCAAAGTCGTTAAATATTAGGTGCAGGCCATTTCATGTTCGGATGAGCGGCTAATATCAAATTTCATATGATTTCACACACATTTTAGGGTAGGCATAACCTAATAAATAAATTTAAAAGAAAAGACCGATAATCTAAGAATAATGTTAGATTGTGGGTATCTCGTAAACGGTGCGTCGTAGCACAAAAATGACGAAAATTTCATCCCCCTATGAAACCCCACAACACATGGTAACAATGCTTCAGAGAAAGTTTTTTTTTTGTTTGAGTACCCTCTTTAAATTTTCTCAAGAAAATTTTTAAATATTTTATCAAAGATCCATTAATTCAATTAAGTTTAATTACACATTATCCATCATGCAATAAACGTCATCAGAACAATAAAATTGGGCGTGTACTTACCACTTCTGATATGTAATAAAAGTCCCACTGTTGTCCAATCAAACTATAATGTTCACTTCCTTCTACGTTACAATCTCTCTGGTACCTACTTTACAAATTACCAACTCTAAGCCACGTGGTTTTGATATGTAATAAAAGTCCCACTGTTGTCCAATCAAACTATAATGTTCACTTCCTTCTACGTTACAATCTCTCTGGTACCTACTTTACAAATTACCAACTCTAAGCCACGTGGTTTTACAAAGTAGCTTGCATTGCATGCGACCAACTCTTCCGAGCGCTCGTTCCAGAATGGCGATCGAGCAGTCGAGCCCGACCGCCATCTTTATCGCCGGAAGCGTTGCCAGTATGCAGTGCAGACATTTTGAATCAATCACCATTAATAATACTTTTACATAAACTAAACAAACAAATTAGTTCTTAAAACAGTTATCATGATTAATGACAATTAAAATCATTATTTATTTACAAACAAATTATTCAGATCCACAGACATATTTTAAATCAATCGATTCAACTGACTAACCATACATAATTGCCAACGGCATTTTCCATGAAGTTGACAGACTATTTTACAAACAAATACGACAAGTGTCATCAAATATCATAATAGTAATTTCTATTAAACCATTAAAATTAGAACCATTATTGAAATACATCACAGGTTGAGTAGAAAATTATTTGATTTGACTAAAAGTTCAAGGGTACGAAAGATTTTGCGAGCATGAATCGGTCGAGATTGCCGTTTGTGCTAGCTTTTTCGATCGAACTTATGAACAATAACGGGTACTTACCTAAATGTTATAATTTAATGATTTTATTTTTACTTAAGTGGGTGAAATCATTCGAGTTTTAATCTGATCGTTCGCATCCTAACGTTGTAGGGTAGGTATAGAAACCAAGTTTGAATTAGTATGTTGATTCGTTGTTCATGCGCACTGGTCTGTATTGCACAGAGACTATCCGGTAATGCTGACACCTTTCAACAAGTTTTAATTTTGATTGTCTGAAATGCCTGATATTATGCCTACCCTAAAATGTGTGTGGTATCATATGAAATTTGATATTAGTCGCTCATCCGAACATGAAATGGCCTGCACCTAATATTTAACGACTTTGACTGCTTAGTTAAGCTGTTCCATTTCAAACAATTGACATTCCCTTAATTTTTGGAATATACGCTAAGTTTACCGAAAGATATTTTAAAAATATTAACGAACTTAATAACAGCAAATAGTTTTACATTATTATGCATTACGATGATCATTTTATTGGTTACCCTCTGAAAACACATGACTCGTGTTACCGTGTATGAAATTAAGTGAAGGTACTTGAGTGTAAAAAACAAGCTTGAGTTTGAGCTTGAGTGTTAAAAGCAAGTCAGTCCTCTGTAGCATTCTTGTTACTTTTTGATATGCAGAACTGTAGGGTACTTAGGAAAGGCCTACTTTCCTGTCTAGACCCATAAACAAACATTTTTATGTCCATGCTATTAGTCGCCATTGTGCCGATGTAGCATAATGTACAAAATTAAATAAATACCCTTAAATAAATTAGAATATCTGTTGGCATAAGCAGAGTGTTATTGGCTGGGTTATGTTGAAATGATTATTTGTAAAGTTATATTTATTTCTTATAATTTACTTAACATCAAAAATGAGTGATCGAATAAAGTTTCATAATAAAGTGGCCGTAAATAGCAAGGACCGAGCACAATCTTGAATTTCATAAAAGCCGGTACGGTCTTTGTCGTGCACCGGGCCTAACCATAAAGTTGATACAGGGGCTATCCGATAGTGCTAAAACTGTTCATGTACTGCTAATACCATAGCAGCTCAGTATAGTTTGAGTAGCCTCTAACCGCAAATGTCTAACCATGCTGGATTTAAAATAAGTTAGTGATCATGATCAAGCCTACCCTCTAAAGCGAGTTTTTGAAGTAAAGTGAGCTAAACTTATCAAAATTGTAGACTATTTATTTATTATTATTTCTTAGGTAAACAATCAGTAGATACTTATATTCTAATTGATAATTTAAAACGACAACTGTTACTAGGGTCCAATAAACAGGTTTCACATAGTGAGACTATTTTTTTTAACAAATTACAATTAAAACAGAAAAACAAAAAGTACAATAAAAAAAAAAACACCTAGGGAACCTGGGGAGTCTCCTCGAAACAGCATTTTGACAAAATGTAAGTAGCAATTCTTGGTGGTTTTGAGCAAACAGATCTAGTTTGGGGACGTTAACCAGGCCATTGAACGTAATTAATGCTCGTCTAAAGAAAGTGTTTTGGGATCTGTGTTTGGCTAAGTACGCCATAGAAGTAAAGATTAATAAAATTTTAGAACAAAGTGAGTACAGTTTGGCTATTTTCGCCTTATAAGATGAAATTGATTTTGGAACCAAGTGAGTTCATTTTGGCAATGTACGCCTTAGAAGATGAAATTGATTTTGAAACCAAGTGAGTTCAGTTTGACTATGTACGCCATAAAAGTTAAAATTGATTTTGAAACCAAGTGCGTTCAGTTTGGCTATGTACGCCTTAAAAGATGAAATTGATTTTGAAACCAAGTGAGTTCAGTTTGACTATGTTCGCCATAAAAGTCGAAATTGATTTTGAAACCAAGTGAGTTCAGTTTGACTATGTACGCCTAGAAGTTGAAATTAATTAACCATGCGAGATCTGTTTGGTCAAAGTAAAAAAAGTTCAAAAAGTTCAAAAAGTTCAAAAAGTTCAAAAAGTTCAAAAAGTTCAAAAAGTTCAAAAAGTTCAAAAAGGTCAAAAAGTTCAAAAACGTCAAAAAATTCAAAAAGTTCAAAAAGTTCAAAAAGTTCAAAAAGTTCAAAAAGTTCAAAAAGTTCAAAAAGTTCAAAAAGTTCAAAAAGTTCAAAAAGTTCAAAAAGTTCAAAAAGTTCAAAAAGTTCAAAAAGTTCAAAAAGTTCAAAAAGTTCAAAAAGTTCAAAAAGTTCAAAAAGTTCAAAAAGTTCAAAAAGTTCAAAATGTTCAAAATGTTCAAAATGTTCAAAATGTTCAAAATGTTCAAAATGTTCAAAATGTTCAAAATGTTCAAAATGTTCAAAATGTTCAAAATGTTCAAAATGTTCAAAATGTTCAAAATATTCAAAATGTTCAAAATGTTCAAAAAGTTCAAAAAGTTCAAAATGTTCTAAAAGTCTCAAAAGGCGCAAATGTTTCAAAAATTTTAAGTTAAGTAATTTTAAGTCGTGTAGAGTTGTTAAAAGTTAAAGATCGGTTTTTGGATTTGGATTATAAGTAAAGATTTTGGGTTAAGATTATATAAGTTTTTCGAGTTTTAATGAAAGGACGATGAATTAATTATGAATTAAAATGAATTAATGATGAATTAAAGATGAATAAATGATGAATAAATGATGAATTAAAGATGAATTAAAGATGAATAAAAGATGAATTACAGATGAATTTAAGATGAATTTAAGATGAATTAAAGATGAATTAAAGATGAATTTAAGATGAATTTAAGATGAATTTAAGATGAATTTAAGATGAATTTAAGATGAATTTAAGATGAATTTAAGATGAATCTAAGATGAATCTAAGATGAATCTAAGATGAATCTAAGGAGAATTTAAGATGAATTTAAGATGAATTTACGATGAATTTAAGATGAATTTAAGATGAATTTAAGATGAATTAAATATGAATTAAATATGAATTAAATATGAATTTAATATGAATTTAATATGAATTAAATATGAATTAAATATGAATTAAATATGAATTAAATATGAATTAAATATGAATTAAATATGAATTAAATATGAATTAAATATGAATTAAATATGAATTAAATATGAATTAAATATGAATTAAATATGAATTAAATATGAATTAAATATGAATTTAATATGAATTAAATATGAATTAAATATGAATTAAATATGAAATAAAGATGAATTAAATATGAATTTAAGATGAAATAAATATGAATTTAAGATCAAATAAATGTGAATTATTTATAAATTAAAGATTAGCGATGTATAAAAGACTTACTACTTACTAAAAAGATGAATTACAGTTTTAGGTGTTCAATTACAGTTTAACAGTTCAGTTTTACAACTGAATGACAGTTTTAAATAAAAATTGGACAAAGATTCTAATTGAAGTTAGTGCGTCGTAAACCTGAACCACTAGATTGTTTACTTACCGAAACAGTCACTGTCGAGAAGATGTTTGCATTTCAGCAAGAACAATGAGGAGATGACATTACTAGTATATGCCTGCAGTGCCATGGCAGGGCATGGCATGGAGAAATTCAAGTTGATAAGTTCTTCGCTGTCAGATTTAATGATGGCGTTTCCATGCATTTACTGAGCTAAGTTAAACGTATCTTTTGTAGTATTTAAAGCGCAAGACTAAGTACAGAGAACTCGTCTAAACGCCGTGGATAGTGCACATTTAGTGTTTTATATTTTTGGAATATATTGTTACTTTTTAATTATTTCACAATTGGAAAACCTATTCATTTCAACTAGATATAAAGCAGATGAATGATAATAGATTTATTCACAGTGTGCTTGCAGATCTGTAAATTTTATGATGAGTTTCAGATCCTTAAAACTCCAGGCAAAGTTAGTAGCGATGCACCGCAGAAGGTGCCACAGGACACAGCCGTGGTGCACTGCACCAGCGGCCTGAGCCATGATGCGCCATGGAAGGCGCCGCACCAGCGGCCTGAGCCGTGATGCGCCATGGAGGGCGCCGCACCAGCGGCCTGAGTCGTGATGCGCCACGGAAGGCGCCGCATCAGTGGTCTGAGCCGTGATGCGCCACGGAAGGCACCACATCAGCAGCTTGAGCCATGACGCGCCTCTGAAGATGCCGTAGTAACAGGCTGAGCCGCGAGTTACGTAGCAAGGAGAAGAATTATGTAGTTTATTACCACAATTTTATTTTGTTTTATATTTTATTTTATTTGTTTATTAGGTACACAAAACAGAGTACAATCGATAATTTACAGGCATAAATACTATTAAGTTATGAGCTAGACAGTACCCCAAAACATGCGTACACAGAATGCATAGAACAGGAAAGTTAGTAAATAGCGTGTAACCAGGCTTAACTAGTAGTAGGTGATTAAAGTTAACATTTACTTGGAACTTAGGTGTACTCATACAATTATTTTATTACAGTAAGTGCACACACTTCGAGTTAAGACTCGAAGAGAGTGCAGAATTAATTAAATAACTAATTTGAGTTTTCGGCACACTCTAATGAAAGAGTGGCCAAAGATGCATTCTTGAATTTATTTAGATTATTGTTAAAGATATGAATTTTATCACTGTATTTAATCAATAAATCGTTAAATAGGCGACACATTCTGACAACGGGGTTATAATAAGAGGCGTTGTTTGAATGGACTTGTAAGGCGAAAGTGTTCTGAAAGGGTTGCCGAGGTCTAGGCTTTATATTTAGATTAATAAGATAAAGTAAGCAAGGAGAGTCGATATGCGAGTGGGTTCATGATATTTGCGACGATATTTTCTAATAACATTAAATGAAAATGATGGAGCTTTGCAGTATAGTTAGGCAATTTCCTATTAAGACCACATCTGTAACTTAAAATATTCAGAAACTTTTTCTGGACCCTCTCAATCCGGTCAACGTGAATATTGTAGTAGGGAGACCAAATTACTATTTGACTTTTAAAAACAATTAACTGTTTGACTGTATTTTTAACCATGGAGATGTCTTCCTATCACAATCGGAGTATAATTTATGCTATAGGAGTATTTAATTTAAATAATATTTTACCCGAATGCATTGTTTATGGCTGGAATGCGAAGACTTTTCTGATACAAAACTGTTATATTATCTTAGAAATTTAATTTAGTTAATTTTTTTTTTTGCATACAGGCTTTGAATATGGTAAACGGGATATCTAACTGTAATTATTTTTAGATAGAATTATATTTTTAATATCTGTTTATTCTAAGAAATGACTAAGATTTATTTGGGTGTCTTCGTATCTTCTACTTAATAATTTCATTTTGTTTACAAGTTTTATATTGTAATTTTGGATTTGTTTTAATTTGTTCTTATTAGTTGTCTGAATTTTGGTAGTCATTCAAGTTTCAAGTTTTGTTTAGTCATACATATACATAGTTATCATGTTATCATTATGCTCTTAGCATGTGCTTCCAGAGTAAGCACACTGTCGGATGGCCGAATTTGATAGACATTAGATTTTTTTTAGATTGTATTTGTATGGTCATCCTTTCTCATTAAGTATTTGTGTTTTAATTCAAGTTTTGTTGTTACACATTCAATTTTTTTTTTAGATTGTATTTGAATGGTCATCTTTTCTTATTAAGTATTTGTTTTAAATTCAAGTTTTGTTTTTAGACATTCAATTTTTTTTTGGATTGTGTTTGAATGGTCATCTTTTCTCATTATTTGTTTTGAATTCAGGCTTTGTTTATTAAGTTTTCATATTATTATATTGTGCACTTAGCATGTGCTTCCAGAGTAAGCACAGTGTCGGATGGCCGAATGTGATGAATTTCAATAATGGTTCTAATTTTAATGGTTTAATAGAAATTACTATTATGATATTTGATGACACTTGTCATATTTGTTTGTGAAATTGTCTGTCAACTTCATAGAAATGCCGTTGGCAACACTGACTAACTCCCTCCCTCCTTGACGTTGGTTGGTAAAGTAGTGGGGATAGACGGTTGGCGATGGCAGGGAGCGAAGGAGTGGAGTCAGTCGGTCGTTGGTACGAGTTCGGAATACAACTTAAAAGTGTAGTCTTTATGTATAGTTTGAGAAATATTAAAGTGTAACGTGGAGTAATTATTACAGCCTATTTTACGAAAAGAAGTGAGTTTTATTATAATAGAATATATTTATTGGCATGTTTAATTAAATATAAAATACGTTTCATTCAATAACCAGCTTGGTGAAGGTCCTTCTTCTAGGGATCCTATACTAGAAATGGAGTTTAGGGGAAGCGACCTCTATTACCTGCCGCCCTAGGCCCGGGCCTACTACTGTGCCTGAGGGCAAATCCTCCACTGAGTGTCGGACGGAAGATCAGCAGAACCAAAACCGAACATCTGTTTTGTGACTTCGTTGGTCCATCCAATTTTGTGCCTTAGATGTATTCCTACCAGTCTGCTCCAATTTCCGGTACCTCGGCTCATTGATTCAGAACGACGACGACGGCGACATTGACCGAGACGTGAAAGATAGAATAATTGCGAGATGGATGGAATGGCGGCAGTTACGGGAACAACTTGTGATCCATGGATGCCCCTGGCTCCTTAAGCTTAAGGGGAAGATCTATAAGACGATCATCCTGACGTAATGTATGGATCCGATTGTTGGGCAATGAAAGGGACTGACTGTTGAAAGAAGGGTACATGCGGGAGAGATGCGAATGTTGAGATGGATGTGTGGAGTGACAAGAATGCATAGGATACTGAATGAGTATATATGGGGGAAGTCAGAAAGAAGCACCGGTGACAGAAAAATTGAGGAGCAACAGGCTGGCCTGGTACGGGCGTGTCATGAGGAGGGATGAAAGTCATGTGACTAGGAGAATGATCGCTTTACCGCCAATTTTTTTTTTATTTTACAGTTTGCGCCGAAAGGTAAACGCATCTGTGGCTATACAGCCACGGGAACGCAATGTGTACACACAACATTGCCGGAGCTCTTTTCGTTCCAAAATCAAAGAACGCGCCGGGATGTGATTTTGGTTTTTCAGTCTGCGCGTTCTATATTCAAAAGTAATGACAAAATTTCCGCGCATGTTTAAGAAAAATAATAAATAAAAACTTTTTATTTCAGACCTTGATCCATAGGGGTTGTTAGTAACACGACAAAATAACTTAGAAACTATGTTAGTAATAAACAAATAGGTATACACGCACACACAATTACTTAGACACTAAGCGAGAGATCGGCCCAAGCACCGCCAGCCAGTGTCTCATAAAAGATGAGTACATGTCCTCGGCAACGACTTTCAGCAGACTGTTGGTGCCTCCCCGTAAGCGGCTCATCAGGGAGGCGGTTCTTTGGCGTATTATAGCATAGAAATCATCTGTGCGTGCCTCCGCAAACATCCCTGATGCGCTACAATAACGTGGCAGCCTCAACAGCATCCTGAAGCCGTTGTTGTCCTGGATCCGCAGGGCATTGTAGGATTTCTGTGTGTACTTTGACCACAGACTGCACGTGTAGAAGGATGAACAGTACGCTTTAAAAAGTGTTATTTTAACAGACGCAGTACAGCGTGCGAATCTGCGAGCCAACATAATATTACACCTCACTGACAATGCCCTGCGTTCCCTTTCAATATCTACATCATCCGACAAGTCCTCGGTTACCCAATGGCCCAGGTACTTAAATTGTTTAACCCAGCTAAGGGGAGCTCCCTCAAGCTTGACCGGTGGCACAGTGTAGGTGGCACAGAAAAGTAACATTGCCATAGATTCTGTGGAAAATGATACCACATACTCGATCATACTACACTACAGTCACGAAAAACGCCTTGGGACATCCTTGGGAAGCTTGCTACTAAATATGATGTAATCTGTGACGGTACAGTAGGTATCATAGTAACTACTAGCTAATCTGTAATTCGAAACGATTCTCAAACTTTTCTTGGGTAATGGGTAATGGGGGTGCAGTAAATAAATAATCTTTTTTCTTTCAAATATTTATAATTTAATAATTATAAATATTCTAGGACTATTATGATTTTTTTTTAATCTATTAGCTTACCTACTAACTAGTGAGTTTCGGAACACTTCTAAGTTTTGTACATAGGTGAATGTTGTAGGTACAGTCGCGGTATGAAAATGTTCGTCACCTTAAAGTCAGTTTTTGCTTGCACCAGTGCCTTGATCATGAACACATTTTGACATAATTTGTGACGTTAACTTATCGGTGTATTCTGTCTATCCAGTTTCAAAAGGTAGTATGTGATCGTGATACGTTGAACAAATCAAGTTGAAAATCGACGAACATTTTCATACCGTCACTGTAGGTACATGAGATTGTACATAAATAGCACAATAGAAGTAGGTACCTACCTATTTTTATGAAACAACGGCATATTAACCATGATTAAATTTTGTTGAGTTGACTTCCGTTATACTATTCATAATAAAATTCGATATTTTTCATTGTTTTATAAAAATAGGTAGTGTCAAAAACCATGATAGTTTCAAAAGTTATAGGTACCTACCTATAAGTCACCACATTTTATTTAAAGTGCGTTAAAGTGATGGTTTTTGGGTGAATTATTTTAAAAACTGTACCTACATATCTCAGAGGGTAGGTAGGTACATAATTGATAAAATTAAAAAAAAATGGCGTGAAACATTGTTTATAGGCAGGTATTGTACCTAAATATTTAAATATAATATTATTATTTTTAGTATGACGTCCCACTGCAGAGTAAAAGGCCTTCCTATTTTCTTTTGCTGTCCTGTGATGTGGATGCCTATACAGGGATATTCATTATTATTAGCTACAAATACTCAGGAATTAGGTTCAACAAATAAAATAAAAATATTTATGAAATGTTTTTTTTAGTTTTGTTACGAAAATCCCGAGAAAATCGATAAAGAATATCCTTTGGAATCATTGGCGCCTGACCTATTTTGACCTCTGTCCGCGCCCGCGCGCCGTGAGCGACTCTGCGTTCAGTCACCGCCTGGGTGGGTCATCGTCCTGTTCTCCGTGGCAATCATTATGCAATAGCCGTAAAGAAATTAATAAAAATAAAATTTTGATACAAAAACTTAAATCAGTTTAGGAATTGAATTGATTCGGCCAAACAAAAATTCACGACCCCAAAAATTAGGCCCTGTCAGTTTGTGTAGCTAATTATGAATAACCGTGTATAGTCCACCTTAACGAGTCAAGATTGTCCCGCCATTTGAGTCTTGGTCTGCCGCGAGGTCGTCTACCGTGGTTGGGGGCCTATTCTTCTCTGGCCTCTCAGCTCAGTTGGTAGTAGCTCTGCCTTCTGCACCGTAGGTCAAGGGTTCGATCCCCACCGTTAACAAACATTTGTGTTCTGAACGTACTCAGATGTTTGTTTTCGTCTGAATGTTATATTGTAAGTAGTCTGAGCATGTTTGTATAAAAAAATGTTTTTGAGTATTACCTATATCAACTATCTAGTTCCCATATTACAAGCTTTTGGGGCTTGATAGTGTTGTGTGGATTGTTCACACTATATTTTTATTCCGTTGCTACTCTAGCTCAAAATATCGTGTTAGTAAAATTGAGGCTAGCGTGGTACGGGCATGTCATGAGGAGGGATGAAAGTCATGTGACTAGGAGAGTGATGAGTATGAATGGATGTGGATGGATATATGAGCAGAGGTAGATCAAAGAAAACATGAACTGTGTATAAGATGACATGGATAAGAGAGGAGCGAATGCAGAGATGACAGAACGGAATAGAGAAATAAGACATGTTGTGCCGACCCCCACGTAAAATGGGATAAGGACAGGAAGAAGATATAACGTGTTAGTACATCAGCACAGGCAACAATACCGAGAATTTCAAACGAATTGATTGTGGATGCTACTCCCTATGCGAAGTCTGGTAGTCATAAAGCTGAATTTAATCAATTCGTGAACATGTTAAGTTGATAAAACATGTTGACAGTGTAACTGTGGATCTTTGCAACAAGAAACAGTGTTGCACAACATGTTTGAAAACTATTTTTATGAAACAACGGGATATTTATCATGATTAAATTTTGAGTTTTGACTTCCGATATTTCGGCACAGTTGCATGCTTGCATGCACCATGGTCACGGTTGAACTCAAATTTAATCATGGTATAGATAGTGCAATTCACGAAGACGCGCCCCTCGCGGGGTGCGGGGAGTTTGCTCCGAGCGGCAGTCGCGAACCGTAGTCTATTCATTGTAGTGTGCGTGTGCACTCATAGGTAATTAGTGTGTACCGATAACACTCAAACATTGACGGAAGCTTGCACACATATACTATAAACGGTTAGGAGGAATAGTGGGGCGCGTCTTCGTGGATTGCACTATCTATAAATATCCCGTTCTTTCATAAAAATTGTGTAAAAAACCATGATAGTTTCAAAAGTTATAACTAAGCTTTAGTCCAGTCCAGAACTGCTTGATAAAATGCTCGTGCCTGATGATCTGCGCAAAGCTGGTGTAAGTAAGTATATTGCAGATGTTGTCGTTGACATATTGTTGGTAAAACATGTTGACAGTGTGACTGCAACAAGAAACAGTGTTGCAGAACATGTTTGAAAACTAAGCTTCACTATTTTTATGAAACAACGGGATATTTACCATGATTAAATTATGAGTTTTGACTTCCGATATTTCGGCACAGTTGCTGATCACGGCTGAATTCGGTTGAAGCTGGTGTAAGTAAGTAGGTATGTTGCAGATGTTATCGTTGACATGTTGGTAAAACATGTTGACAGTGACTGTGGATCTTTGCAACAAGAAACAGTGTTGCACAACATGTTTGAAAACTAAGATTCAGTCCAGAACTGCTTGATAAAATGCTCGTGCTTGATGATCTGCGTGAAGCTGGTGTAAGTTAGTGTATTGCAGATATTATCGTTGACATGTTGGTAAAACATGTTGACAGTGACTGTGGATCTTTGCAACAAGAAACAGTGTTGCACAACATGTTTGAAAATTAAGATTCAGTCCAGAACTGCTTGATAAAATGCTCGTGCTTGATGATCTGAGTGAAGCTGGTGTAAGTTAGTATATTGCAGATGTTATCGTTGTTCGGCGCTGTGGATACGATGCCGCGGAGATAAAACCGCTCGACGGCGTGGTCGAATGTGGGGAACGCGAGGCCGCCGCCGCTGTCGCCTTTGCACAGCGCTGAGTTCGCTGGAACATAGACATACACATTTATTTATTTACTACATAAGCACACATAAACCAGTAAATAAATTATAGTATAATAAACTAAAAAATCACGCTTTTATAACTAATTGAACTAAAAAGTTAAAAATAAAACTGTAATAATCAATTGAAAAATTTATATTATTGTACAAAAAAGCGTGGGGTGCTTTTTATAATAAATTCAGATATAATAAACTATTATTGATAAAATATTTACGACAATCAAAATCAAGCCCCCCACGCTTTTTGTACAATAATATAAATTTTTCAATTGATTATTACAGTTTTATTTTTAACTTTTTAGTTCAATTAGTTATAAAAGCGTGATTTTTTAGTTTTTTAAACTATAATTTACATTTTACTTTTTAGTTTTTTTTTTCATAGCGTTTTAAAAACAAGGACAATAAAAGAAGAAGATACAAACAATACTTCGATATTGGAGAAGTGCGTCGTGTTTTTGTGTGCTACAGCAGCAAAAGGGCCTTGACTCAGCATAATGCCTAGCTACTGTGAGGAAGCTATGCGCTGGTATTCTGTCAAGACTATGCAAGGACTTTTATTTTTTACTAGCCGCCAGTCTCGGCGTTGCACAGGTATTCCAGAATGTTAAAGAACATTCAAGAACGCAAGCATTATATTCATAATCAAAATTGAAAATTTTTAGAAAATTCCTAAGGGACGTGATAGAAAAGGATAGACATAGATTTTTGCAACATTTTGCATTGATGCTGTTCCTATTAGTCGTAGCGTGATGCTATATAGCCTATTCTCCTCGATAAATGGACTATCCAACACAAAAAGAGCTATTCGGACGAGCAGTTCCCGAGATTAGCGCGTTCAACCAAACAGACAAACTCTTCAGCTTTATAATATTAGCATAGATTCTAAGTATGTTTAAACATTTGGTAAAAATCGGACCAGGATCGATAGAACATGCATGACGAGCAGAACAGCTCCTCAAAATGCAGTCTAATGCTTACTTTTCACATTCCACTGCAGGACTGTTGAGCGCCGGTGGTCTAGTGGTAGCCCCGCCTTTCGATCCTAAGGTCGTGGGTTCAAATACGCTCATGTACGAAGAGTTTTTCTGCTACCTTTATTATTGACGTGATAACGTCTTATAATTCGATAGAGCCGGCTGCACGCACGAAAAAACATGACTCATGCAGCGTTACCTCACTCTGAGGCGTTCCATTTAAGGCTTGAAGTGCAAGCGAGAGCGCGGAACGAGCGACAAAGAGGCACGCACGGCCTCCGCGTTCGGCAGCGTTCGACATCTGTCTCGCTCCTACTTGAGTGAGCGATGCGTCCGCGTGGACAGCTGTATGACGTTGGCACGTTCAACTATCGACAGTAAACCGACTTTACAGATAGCCGATTTCTTTTATAATTAGACTCACGCTTAAGGGTGCCAGCGCAGATCTTATCACTCGTGATGAAAGGTCGGAAGGTCAGCGGAGAGTTATCGATGCAGGTGCCCACTTCCACGTACGGCAACTGAACGACTTGCAGGACTGGGGACGGTTTGCCGTTCTCAGAGGTCAGACCCCAGCCCGCCACCTGAAAAAAAAACAAAAAAAATTGTGGAGAATCCACTAAACACTATCTAGAGTCCCAAACTTTTATTATGGGAACCATAATAAATATATAAATAGCTGAAATAATGCTTACATGCATACTTTTTTTTTAAATATGTACATGCATACTTAGAATACAATATAACACCAAGACAGAGAAAAAAACCATTTTCAAATTGTACCATGCTTCTTGCAAATAAATATTTCATTAAATTTTTTTTTATTGATTTTATAGTGTAGTAACACTTAGAAATCACAAAGATTTTAAATGTCCCAAAATACACAACAAACATCTTTCACCACACGAATATTTTGTTCTCTTCTGAGGATCGAACCCACGACCTACGGCGCTAAAGGCAAAGGAATAACTGAGATGCTAGTCAAAAAAATCAGGTACCTACTTTGCATCAATGCAAAATGTGTCTTGTGTCCTTTCACCACACTAGAAAAGGCCTAATGACACGAAATGAAATGTATTTATGAAATGAAATGATATGTAAATGTGTTTAGTCACATGAAGTATGGTCAATGATGAAAATCTTCTTATTAGTAATAATGTAAGTATGTACCTACCACATACTTCGTCGGAGAACGACATGCAAAGTTTTAATGTTAAACTGCTAAAGACCGTTGCAAACGATCTAGAGATAGCTCAATTGATCCAAATCAGTATATTGATGCTATTTCTAGATCGTTTGTAACGGTCTGCAGATACCTCAACTGTTTTTTCTGTACATTTCGTAAAAAAATCTTTTGTTGTTTATTTGTGTACCTAATAGATGATACCTATAAAAAAACTGCTAAATAAAGCCTAAGGGCTAGAAACGACAAGAATAATATAATTATAAGTTTAAAAAACTTGAGAAACCGACTTCATTGTCAAACGGCTAAACCGATTTTAATCAAATTTGTTTGGGACAATCTGGACGTAAGAATAACCTTCCAAATAATTTTCTAAATCGGTTCATAAATGACGGAGGCATGCAGTTACAAACATAAAAAAAAATATTTAAAAAAAAATGGCAACACCAATGTGCTCCGCAATGGACCAATCTGGAAGCAGTACCTTTCAGATAAAAAAATATTTTTTCAAATCGTCTCACAAATGACGAAGTTATACAGTAACAAACATTAAAAAAATATAACCAAATTGAGAACCTTCTCCTTTTTGATTGGAAGTCGGTTAAAAAGGCGAATAATTACCGTTCCGCTGTTAGCAGTCTGCAACTGTTGTCGCTCGAAGTTGACATCGAAGCTGAGACACACGGGACGGATGAAGGTTTTATACTCAAACGCTTCTGTGGCTATCAGGATAGCTATATCATCCTGGAAGTTGCCCCCCGCGCCTTGGAAACGCGTTGGGATGTGTATTTCTTTTACCTGAAAGGCAGAAGATTAAATAAATAATGTGGACAATCCACATAACTAGAAGATTTTTATGATGCCCCAAAAGTTAAGAGATGAGCGGGATTTGAACCCGCGACCTTCCCCTTGGGACCTTCCTTTTGGGACATTATAAAAATCTTTGTAAATTCCTTTACACTATAAAAAGAGTATCTTGTTTCAAATTTAGCAGAGCTTGTACTATGGGAACCAGATAGCAGTTTTAATACTCAATTGTTTTTTTGTAAATACATGCTTAGAAATTAGAATACGATATTACTCCCAACCAGTGAAGAAATTTGTTGAGCGGGATTTGAACCCGCGACCTTCCCCTTGGTTGTTGGTGAAAACTTCTTCAGGCGGGATTGAACATTATTTGAGGTGAAATAAGGGCAGGAAGAAGAAGAAGGATAACAAATAAACTTCTAACAGCATTCCCGGAGCCCACGCGATTTTTTCTAATTGTGCAGTCACCGTCGACATAGAGGGTCGTCGGCATCTTCATACTTGCAAAGGGGTCACGTATTCAAAAGATTGAGAAACACTGGCTTTGATCACAAGAGTAAGATACCATAAAATTAGAAGCTCAAAATTTAAAAATGTCTTTAATACCACGCTAACCTATTGCTCCTCATCTTTTTAGATTTTTTTGTTTTGATTTTAGAACACTGGTGGTCTAGTGGTAGCGGCCCCGCCTTCCGATCCAAAGATCGTGGTCAGTCGTGTACCAATGAGTTTTTTGGCAGTACTCTTAAAACGGTGAAGGAAAACATCGTAAAAAAACCGGCGTGTCGTAGAATCTAAAATAGTTCGAGCAACACGTGTCAAGGGTCACGCAAAAAGGGCCAGCGGCCTACTTGCGGAATAACCAGCCGCACATCAAGTGCGGATGATAAAAGTTTGCCGAATTTGCCTCATCTTTTTAGATGTAGGCAATACATATGCAAAAGTTTCAAAGACAGCACACACTGCGCTTCAAAGTAGTAATGAAGTTAGGATATTTAAGATGTCAAAAAGAACTTACGTCAGACTTTTGTGCTTCGTCTTTGAGATCATTCCACGGGCGGTACAGTTTGCCGACAGCCACCGCGAATACAGAAGCAGGCAGCTGCTTTTCCACGTCAGTCCACACGCAGTGGGCAGCTGGAACCGAACCCACGACTTATCTACACTAATATTATGAAGCTGAAGAGTTTGACTGTTTGTTTGGTTGAACGCGCTAATCTCGAGAACTTCCGGTCCGAATTGAAAAAATATTTTTCTGTTGGATAGACCATTTATCGAGGAAGGCTTTTTAACATCACGCTACGCTCGTGATTCAATCATCATGAACCCCTATGGTCGTGATTCAAGATTCAATTCAAGATTCAATAAGCGTTTATTCAATACGATACAAGAATCACTTTGAAACGTCTTAAAGCTAGGTGAGTCTAGGTGCCAGTTCCACGCGACCAAGCGTAGAAGAACAGGCAACAAACTACGTCTCGGTTCCTACCGTTTTTTTATATGATCCTTTTACAAATCAAAAATAGTCTAAAATAATAGCAGTGAAGTTCCAGTGTGGTGCCACTTCACTTAGTCAGACGTATGCAATGTAATTATACAAAAGCAAAAGTTTCAAAGACAGCACACGCTACGCTTCAAAGTTATAATAAAGTATCTACACAGATATAAAAATAAGATATTAAATAGTAGGTACAGACATTGCAAATTGACATGCTAGCTTCCTATGGGTAGAGTGACCGGGACATCGGGCCACGCAGTTTTATCATTCATATAGCTATCTAGAGTATAGTACGCTTTCTTTATCAAATTACTCTTAATATAGGCTTTAAACTTCCGAATTGGAAGCTTAGTTGCATTTTCCGGAAGTTTATTGTAGAAGCGTACAGTGTTCCCCATAAAAGACCCATTTACCTTCTGTAAACGAAATTTGGGAATATAAAGTTTATTTTTATTTCTAGTGTTAATATTATGTGAATCACAATTTTTCTGAAAGCTACAGATGTGTTTGTGAGTGTACAGTAAGTTTTCATATATATATTGTGAAATTACTGTGAGGATATTAATTTCCTTAAATCGCTCCCTCAATGAGTCTCGTGATTTCATTTTATAGATGGCACGTATGGCCCTTTTTTGTAAAACGAATATAGTTTGAATATCAGCTGCTTTCCCCCAGAGAAGGATACCGTAAGACATAACACTATGGAAGTAGCTGAAGTAAACTAGCCTAGCTGTAGCTTCATCAGTGAGCCATCTTATAGTCCGAACTGCATATGCAGCCGAACTTAGTCTGGCAGCAAGTGCTTTGATTTGCGGTCCCCACTGCAATTTTTTGTCAAGATTAAGTCCTAAGAAGATAGTAGAATCTACAAGGTTAAGTGACTCTCCATTAAGTATAATATTAGTTGGCCGGAGAGTCACATTTGGTAAGGTAAACTTAATACACTTGGTTTTCTTAGCATTAAGTAAAAGATTATTAACGTTAAACCAGTTAAGTATTTGCGACAGAGATGCGTTAACGTCATCGTAATTAGCCTTCAATCTATCAGCTTTAAAAATTAATGAGGTATCGTCAGCAAATAGTACTATTTCACATAGTTTTTTAACAAAAAAAGGGAGGTCATTTACGTACACTAGAAACAAGAAAGGACCTAATATCGAACCTTGTGGCACCCCCATGTCAATAACTGACCCAGAAGATCTCTCACCGCTCACATCAACTTTAAGGACTCTATCAGTCAAGTACGATTGTATTAGGTCAATGGAGCGATTTAGAATGCCGTAATGTTTAAGTTTAGATATTAATGTAGCATGATTTACACAGTCAAAAGCTTTGGAAAGATCGCAGAATACCCCAATCGCGTCTTGTGAGTTTTCCCAGGCATCATATATGTGCTTTAAGAGTAGAATACCAGCATCAGTCGTTGATCGACCTTTCGTAAATCCAAACTGGTGGCTATGAAGTATCCCATTTAGGTTAAAATGTGATAACAACTGAGTAAGAATAACTTTCTCAAATATTTTACTTAGCGTAGGCAATACTGAGATAGGTCTATAGTTAGCAAGGTCATTTGCATTTCCAGATTTGAACAGGGGAATGAGTTTACTAGGTTTCATTAAATCAGGAAAAACACCCTCATCAACACATCTATTAAAAATATACGCTAGACACGGTGCAATATCAGTTATAATAGTACTGAGTAGTTTTGTAGACATTCCCCATAAATCTTCAGTATTTTTAATGTTTAACGATTTAAATGTCTTCACGATTTTGTCAGCATTAATGTATTTAAAACTAAAGATATTATTACATTTTTTAACACTAGACTCTAACAATGCCATCGCACCAGAGGCCGAGGAATTTAAAGACGATGTCACTACTTTAGGGATACTGGAAAAGAAACTATCAAACGCGTTGGCTACTTCAATGTTTGTTGTCAAAAGATTATTGTTTACTTTCAAATGAATTTTTTTATTACGGAGTTTTGATTTGCCAGTCTCATTATTGACTATTTTCCAGGTAGCTTTAATTTTATTTGTGGATTTTTCAATTTTTCTTTTGATATGCAATGATTTTGCTGCGTGACAAGCTCTTTTAAATGCTTTAGAGTAGTTTTTAATATGTAGAATAAATGCTGGGTCATTGAGCATTGATTCCCTAGCAGCATACAGCTCATATAATGTATTCCTACTTTTGTAAATACCTGGGGTGGCCCAGTCAGCGAACGCGACACTAACACTAGCTTTACATGTTTTAAGTTTAAACGTATCCTTATGTTCATCATTAATTAAATTTGATAAGTTGGAGAAAAGATCATTCGGGTCAGTCAGACAAGGCATGAGGGACACTTTCAGTTCAATATTGGTTTGAAACTTTTTAATACGGCTCTCTGTGATAGGCCGGTGGGTGAAAATCTCGTGTTTATCTAAAACTTTATAAGCAAATTTAGCGCTATGACCGTAGTGATCTGAACTAAAATGCCTAACTACTGATTTACTTACTGGCTCATGACTGCTAAAAATATTATCAAGACAGGTGGCTGTTGTTAGTGTCACCCTTGTTGGATCTTGAAACAAGCAGTGTAGGTCAAAACATTTAAACAAATTTAGCAGCCTCTCAGAAAGAGGGTGAACTGGGATATCTACATTAAAATCTCCACAGATTATTACGGTTTTATTACAGTTAAAGATTTTACGCAGTACATCTTCCATAGTGGATTCATACAAGGTGAAATCCGCGTCCGGGGGACGGTAAACGCTCACAACTATGTGCCGCTCCAGCTCCACACACGACAGCTCAACAGTCCTCTCGATACTGAGACTTTAGAATCCTTCACTTGCTCGTGAGTCAACTAAGCTCGATTTAAATCCGTCTTTTATTCACTAGTTGCATAATATACTACTATTTATTTAGTTATATTATGAATTTAAACTTTTATTGAACTATAACTTAAATAATAAAAAAAACATTAAATTAAAAAAACTAAAACTAATTGAAACTAAACCTTAAAAATCTAGCAAAAGTGGGTATCCATGAGGCATGGTGCCAAGAACGCTGGCTGCATTCCCACGTTGAATTGCAATAGCTATTCAATGTAATAAATATAGGAACCGAGCCGTAGTTTGTTGCCTGTTCTTCTAGGCTTGGTCGCGTGGAACGGGCACCTAGATAGACTCACCTAGCTTTAAGACGTTTCAAAGTGATTCTTGGAATTCAACTGAATAAAGACTATGATTTTGATTTTTTATTCTCTGTGCGAGAAAAGAGCCAGCCAAGCCTAGAAGAACAGGCAACAAACTACGGCTCGGTTCCTACCGTTTTTTTATATCATCCTTTTACAACTCTAAAATAGTCTAAAATAATAGCAGTGAAGTTCCAGTGTGGTGCCACTTCACTTAGTCAAACGTATGCAATGCAATAATACAAAAGCAAAAGTTTCAAAGGCAGCACACGCTACGCTTCAAAGTTATAATAAAGTATCTACACAGTTATAAAAATAAGATACGAAATAGTAGGTACAGACATTGCAAATTGACATGCTAGCTCCCTAGAGAGAGTGTGTGTGGGGTGTATGGGGTGTGTAGGGGATAGTGTGTCTTGACAGATGAATGTGTCTACCTGTAATGATGACATCGTTACTGATGAGTGAGCCGCCGCAAACCTGCAGGTACGGGTTATAGTTCTTCTTGTAGAGTCCGACGTGCCATGGAAGTTGGCCTTTCTTGGCTGGTAGGCCGCCCACCACTAACTCTATACCCTCGGGCGTAACTGTTCCACATTCTGTAGGCAGAGAAATGAAATGAAAAATGAAATGAAAAAAGTTTATTGAATGAACACAAGAGAAAAAACAAACAAGAACCTTAAATACAAACAAGGTATGGTACAAGGTGAGATGTTTGAGACAAAAGGGAATATATAAAAATTGTCTAACTACTAGGTAAGAGTCCCGCGCACCCACCCACCCATACACTTAAGGCTCGAACACACCTAGTTCGCTGGCGGTAGCGATCAGTGAAACGCTGTCAAATATCGCTGTCAGATTTGAGATTTGACAGCGATATTTGACAGCGTTTCACTGATCGCGTTCGCCAGCGAACTAGGTGTGCGCAGGCCTTTAAAAGAGCTACATAGTGTTGTGTTCACTCAACAGGTTTCAGTACAAGGTTCAGTAGTAGGGTTCAGTTTTTTTTATCTTATACCTTTAAACGAGAAAATCTTGTCTATATATATATTTAGGATCTCGGTGTTCCTCAGAAGCAAAAACTAAGCTCTGTGAGAACCTGAAAACTCAAGGGTTATGTTTCACAGAGAACGCCATCTATTGTCGAGTTTTGGAACTAAAGGACTACGTAAACACTCTGTAGACAAGTTCCGGAAGTTTCTATCTCATTGCACTCGTGATTTTTTTTTAAATAACCAGTTCTTATTTTTTATTATTATTTAGTATGTTAGTAAGATCGAAATATATGATTTCATCATTCATAATCATCATCATTTCAGCCCGGTATCACCCACTGCTGGGTATAGGCCTCCTTCATTTTCTGCCAGCCTCCTCTGTCCTGTGCGTCTCTTGTCCAGGTGTTTCCCGCGACCCTTACGATGTCGTCGACCCATCGCGCTTTCGGACGCCCCAAATTTCTTCGGCCTGACTTCGGCCACCACTCATGATACGTTATCAAAAAAATACCGAGCGAAGCTCGGTCACTTACTGCTAGTACGTCATAAATCGTAAACAGGGTGTCGATTCTAAAGACACAAATCACTCAAGCGATCGCGTAAATCGATGTGAGTTTTCGTTTGAAATCAATTTTTGTTTGAAAAATTTGAAAATGGAACGCGGATTCAGCGATCACTCGACGATCACTCAATCGAACCGTGTTGCTGGAATTGACGCCCTGCAATTTACCTTTCGACGAACTACAAGAACTTTATATATTATGTTACTTGTTGCTACGGAACCCTTCATGGGCGAGTCCGATTCACACTTGGCCGCTTTTAAGTACTTAAAATGTTCTCTATTGAAGGTGTGACAAAAAAAGTTTTTTCTTTCTTTCTATAAAATAACGAGCAACGAAGGCCGGTGTTGCCCGGGTCTTTGAATATTTGATTACCTATTCTATATTCTAGAGTTCTAGACCATTGATACCCAACATGGTCCAGATGGGCCTCCGGTCCACGGTAGACTTGCCGGGGGTCTACGATGGTGTGACAAAATATTGGGGGTTTACAATTGGTAACCGGGGGTTCACGAAAATTTATCTGGTTGCGATAGTGAAGAACTAAAATGTTGACTTGACTTCACCTATCAATGTGGGCAAATAGTATTTTAAGAAGCCTAATGACTGTGAAAACTGTTAATTCGTGGTAGGAACTCAGCCATTGTAAGATCTTAAATCCATATTTTTTGTCGATTGAGAATATAGTAAAATGTAGTTGAAAGTGGTCTATGAGAAAAAAAAGGTTGGGAGCCTCTGTTCTAGACCACAAAAAAGAGACGACTGCGGTTGATAGAATACATCTACTTACCAAGTTTCAACAGTATAGCTCTTAAAAAGTGGCTGTGACATACGGACGGACAGACAGACAGACATAATGAATCTATAAGTATTTCATTTTTTACCATTTGGCTACATCATCATCATCATTATCAGCCTGAAGGAGTCCACTGCTGGACATAGGCCTCCCCTACACATTTCCAGGAAGAACGATTCTGAGCCCTTTCCATCCATCGACTTCCCGCGATCTTAACAATGTCGTCGGTCCATCTGGTGGGTGGGCGCCCTACGCTACGTACAGGCTAAATTATCTATTGATTCAAAACTAGTTCTAAGATCTAATCTAATCTAATAATCGATCGATTAACCATTCGATTATTGGTTAGGGGTGTAACGTAACGCATCTCTGTTGAAAAGTATGCCATCAACAGAGATAAAATGTCATATTTCACTGAGAATTGGCTTTTTGAGCAAGGACCGACATTTTTGAATGGCCTAAGTGTGCGGCTGAACCGATTTGGCTGAAAATTGGTGCGGAGGTGGCTTAGAGCCAGTAGACGGACATAGAATACTTATTATCGTTTTAGTAACGGGAACGGAGCGTAACGGGAACGAGGCAAGCGAAGCCGCAGGCAGCCGCTAGTAAGGCAATAAATAAACTGAATACTGAATACCCTTAAAAAACCTGTTATAGAGTCTGTTCAGAAGGAGAACCGTCGTGGCCAAATTGAGAACTAACGTTTCGATTTTTATATGGCAGCTCATCCCTTTCTTTCTGTCAGAATTTTGCATCATACAAATTAAATAAAGGAATAGTACACTAGTTGTGATAGGATCAAAATGCAACAGACGCGCTATTGTATTGTCCACTAAACAAAAAAGGTGATTAAGCACAGCAGCGCCCTCCAATCCCACGACGGTTCTCTTTCTGAACAGACTCTACCGACCTCATGCAGCGTGGGATAAGGTTAGGAAGATGATGATGATGATGATAAATGATGTCTTTGGTAAAGTTCAAAAAGTATTGCTAATAGGGGGACCGGGATAAATAAAACCAAATGTAAGTAAATAATAAAACTTTTATTAAAAAATATATTTATGGCGATCCCATCCTGTTAACATTACTTAATTGCGATTAAATTACACTGAAAATACATAATAAAGCATTAAAGAACTTAATCTTAATGGCGGAGCTACACCCCGTTATTACGATGCCAGTTAAGCCACATGCACACTGGAGCAATTCAAACAAGAATTTTTACTTTTTTGTTCTGGCACTACATTCTTAGATTTGTCCTTGATGTTAGGTTATGTTAGAACATAAAAATAACGCACAAGGCGAGCGAGCAGAGCGAGCGTGCTGCGGCAGCGGCCGCCGCAGTGCCAGAAAATGTTTTTTTTTTTTACAATTAAATCAAAGGCGTTATCTTCAAAGTAATTATCAAAAGTAATAATTGAAATATTTATCTGCTACAGTGTACATGGGCCTTAAAAGTTTCCCAGTGGAAAATAGTGGCATCGTTTTAACAGTGTGTACATTAACTGGCCGTACATTAACCGGACCCCTTTCCACCAAATGAGCACATGACATAAAATAATAATACTACGTATAGAACGGACACTGTGCCCCAACCAATTTGTAGTTTCGCCCCCCGGGGGTTTTCGAATAGCCTGAGGGTAAGTCGCAATTTTACTCGACCAGTACCCGAAGTCGGAGTTTTGCTACCACATTTCATCTACCAAATGTTGTTTTCGTTTCGCCTATTTATCTCTCTCTATTGTATGGAGAAAAGATGAGACAGCAAAAATACGTGACGTAGAAACGATCGAAACGAGTTTTTGTCTCGTCAATTTGCCATACAAAAAAGAGAGACACGTGCTCACACGAAAACAACATTTGGTAGACGAAATGTGGTTGGATTTAGTCGGGTGTCCGGGGTGTGATTTTGAAATTTGTTTGAAATAACTAGAGACGCGTCAAGAAGAAGAATACTTGTGAAAGGTAAATTGTGTGTAACAGACGTTATTAGCGTCGCCAATTTAAGATTAATCTCTCTATTAGCACGGAATAAGTAAATACATAAGTTAGCTGATTTCCTATAGAAGCATAATACTGAATTGATCAGCATAAGACGCTGCAATCCACACACTTTGACCTTTTAAAAGATATTAAAACATTGAATTTACCTATAAATAAAAAGTCTCAAGCAAATATTTTTGAGCCGAACCCGTTTTATTATTCTAAAGTTCGGTCGAAAACCAGCTATGAAATTTTTTAAGTAGGAAAACGTGTTATAATCTAGAATATTTTTTGCTATTTAGTGATTTTCAACACCAACATCAATCAACCCATTTTTCAGAGGGTCGTTTCAAAGTGATCCTTAAGATACCATTGAAGAGACATTTGAATTTGGTCAAAATGTGCGAGGAAAAAGTATGTATAGTGGCGGAATGAAAATGTTCGTCGATTTTCAACTTGATCCGTTCACAACGTATCACGATCACATACTACCCTTTGAAACTGAATAGACAGAATACACCGATAAGTTAACGTCACAAATTATGTCAAAATGTGTTCATGATCAAGGCACTGGTGCAAGCGAAAACCGCCTCTAAGGTGACGAACATACATCGACGGTGATCTTAACCTTAACACCAGAATATGTTAGTAGAAATACAGCTAAAGGAACATCAATTAGCATCATAGTGCTTAAATCCCGAAAATCCCAGTTAAAAAATACATGTATACTTATGTTTGAATATTGGTAGTAGCTATCTAGTAATAATATTGGCAAAGGAACAAAAATATTTGGTATTTTTTTTGAATGCACATTGATTTAGGTTTTACATGACTATCCGTTACTTTTTAAATTAACGCGATCGTTATGCATAATTATACAAGGTACAGTTTTGAATCTGCAAAACATTTTAGGAGGTAATTATGTTAGTGATTCTCGACCCGAATCAACAAAAAAATGGGCAGGTATTTTTTTTTTCATTTTATTCTTATTTACGGAAATCGGTAAGTGGGAACTCCCCTTTTTAAAACGCGACCAATCTGTACGTGTCCTTAAACTGCGCTTTCACACACACAAACAAACGCAACCGACATTTCTTTCACTGACAGGCTGACGTCACTGGTCATCGCATTCACGCACACAGTGACATGACGCGCGATACATCGTAATGGGTGATTCTGTTTTTTTGAAAAGGGTTATTAAGAGAGTTATTCTGAAAAACAATAAAATTGAAAAATCGAAAAGAAAAAGTATTATTGATTATTGACTTGGTATCGTATTGTTATATGATTACTTACGAGTCTCATAACAACCTCCTGAAATGTTTTGCAGGTTCAAAACTGCACCTTGTATAGAAGAAACGGGTATTTATCACGATTACCTTTATTAATCATAATCATAATTTATTATTTATTGCGCCTACATGTCAAATTAAAATTAATAAAGTTCAGCCATAATCAGCTATTTAAAGCATGCAATGGAATGGAAAGCAATTATACCGTATTATTCAGTCTGCCCGAAACCACGGCTGTTGTAACACGGTCGAAACGTTGGGAAATAATAAAGGTAATCACGATAAACACCCTTTATTCTATATTATTATTCGTTACTTTATAAATCATTAATACTTTGGCTAAGCCATAGATTTTTTTATCTATGGACTAATTTTACTATCTATATAAATCCGCCATCTTTTTTCGGCTTGTCAAAACAAGGACTGTCCTTATTTATTCGACGGATAGCGTTATTTCGTAGATGCCCACAGCGTTATTCAGCCCTAAATAAAATAAATACTTATGTTTTAAATCAATTTAGTTTTTTTCCTCCCTAAACACAATTTTATCACCCATATTTATATAAATGCTACTGTTAGTAATATTATAATGTATGTTATCTGGATTTTTTTTTGGTAATTCTTTCTCGCTAACTTCCGTCCACCAATCTATAATATCATTATCAAAATTGCCATCTATAGTATTATAATAAAAACTATTATCTTCTGTAAATGGAATAAACTGCCCTTCATAGTAAATAGAGCCTTTGTTATTATTAAACCTGTCATCAATATTACTATTATGCTCATCTATACTACTTTCATTTGTAGAAACATATTCAAACTCGCTTTTAAACACTTCAACAGTATCTTTTATTATAATAGTGATATTAGTTCCTTTTTTGATCAAACCTGGCTTGCATCTTGCCACGTAGTTCCAATATCCATCAATACATTTCATGTTGGTCAGAGTAGTTGGGTAGTAGTAGTTAGGTCTTCTGCATTCTGGACGGACTATTTGGTTGACTGGCTCGTAGGCATTGCAAGCTCTGGTTCCTGTGACGTCACCGGAGACCAGGCAGAAGTATTCTATTGAAGGGTGTGGGTCCAATCGGCATTGTCCTGGTGATAAAAAATAGAATTTAACATTTTATTCCTACCTTTAGACCATAATAAGCTACAATCTTCACCTGCAAAAGTCCACTGCTAGACTTAGGCTTCCAGGAAGGATGATTCTCGGCCCTTTCCATCCAACACCTTTCTGCTTTGTTGTTGGTTCATCGGTGATTTCGATATAAAATTATTTTTTTATATCGTTTCGCTTTTAGCCGCATTTGATGGATGAGAGACTTCTTACGGCACTTTTGGGCGTGTTTTCCTGCCACAAGAAACTACTTACGAATACATTTGGGCGTGTTCCCCTGCCACAAGAGACTACTTACGGACATATTTGGGCGTGTTCCCCTGCCACAAGAGACTACTTACGAATACATTTGGGCGTGTTCCCCTGCCACAAGAGACTACTTACGGACATATTTGGGCGCGTTTCCCTGCCACAAGAGACTACTTACGGACACATTCGGGCGTGTTCCCCTGCCACAAGAGACTACTTACGAACATATTTGGGCGCGTTTCCCTGCCACAAGAGACTACTTATGGACACATTTGGGCGCGTTTCCCTGCTATAAGAGACTACTTACGGACATATTTGGGCGTGTTCCCCTGCCACAAAAAACTACTTACGAATACATTTGGGCGTGTTCCCCTGCCACAAGAGACTACTTACGGACACATTTGGGCGCATTCCCCTGCCACACGCCGTCTTGACAGCCGATAGTGCTGGATCCTTGCACGCCGTACGCTCGGTTGCACGTCACGTTGATCGTGACGTATTTGTAGCTAAGTCCGGGCTGAGCGCCGCGGATATTTGTGGTGTAAGACCCGTGCTCTGGGTATGGGGGTAGAACGCAGTTACCGGACGTTGGCCTGAATTATAACGTGAAATTTAATACAAAATGTCATATTCATATTCATTTATTCATTGCTTTATGTGTTTAATAAGTCTTAGGGGGTACTATCGTCCAGAACATGAACCCCGCTGGGGCATTACAATATTTACAATGGCCTTACGGCTAAATACAATTAGGTAAACCAGGTAACAAAATTATTAATTAATAAAACCTAAGTTCTTAATTAAACTTATAATATCTATGTGTATTAATTCACTAGCGTTTCCACTGACACTCAACAAGTTGATGAATCATGCAAATCATGAAAACGTTTAATTTTCCCATCTTGAGAATAAATGAACGAGCACTTCTCGCAACATCGCGCCCCAGAGGAGTAGGTAAATAAATAAATACTGATCAAATAATGGA
Organism: Thera britannica; assembly: GCA_939531255.2. Classification (NCBI taxonomy): domain Eukaryota; kingdom Metazoa; phylum Arthropoda; class Insecta; order Lepidoptera; family Geometridae; genus Thera; species Thera britannica. The sequence goes on along the minus strand of OW618041.2, from coordinate 21,718,071 downwards.
CACTATCCAACACACAAAGGTCATCATCATCATCACCAGACTGAAGAAGTTCACTGCTGGACATAGGCCTCCCCAACACATTTCCAGGCTTCTGAGCTGCTCTTTCCATCCATCGCCCGCGATCTTAACAATGTCATCGGTGAGTGGGCGTGGCCACCCCACTTTTCGTCTTCCGGTTTGTGGTCGCCATTTGAGAACCTTTATTCCTCAGCGGTTGTTAATTCTTCGAGCTATCTGACCCGTAAGGGTATAATTATAAAAAAAACTTACGCAATTTGGACGGTAGTAGTAGTAGAACTTCCGCATAAATCATCAGCTTCGTCCGAATTATCTGCGCATTCTTGAATCTGTAATTTAACAAGTATTTTTTTACGTAAAAAGTAAAAAAGTAAAAAATTGATTATTTTTCTTCACAATCTCAGTTAGTATTTTATAACTTAGGTCTACAAAACCTGCTTTTAAATGCTCATATTGTGAAGGACGTTAGTATTAGTATCAAAAATGTTGCACGAATTATTTATTTTATTTTGCTCCTTGATTTGGTTCGTAATAAAAACAGTTTGGGAAACCTCGGCTTCAAATCTGCACGTTCTGGCGCCATTTTGGATTGCTCGTTTCTTAGTTTTGTTACTTAGCGCTAGATGTCGATTATTTTGTTGAAAAAGTCCGTAAGGTTGCTCATTACTTTTAAATTCACTGTATACCACGGGGACGCATCGCTCACTCAAGTAGAAAAGAGACAGATGTCGAACGCTGCCGAACGCGGAGGCCGATTGTGCCTCTTTGTCGCTCGTTCCACGCTCTCGCTTGCACTTCAAGCCTTAAATGGAACCTCAGAGCGAGGTAACGCCGCATGCATCATGTTTTTTCGTGCGTGCAGCCAGCTCCATCGAATTATAAGACGTTGTCACGTCAAAAAGCATCTACAGATTATACAGGGTTATTCATTACTCGTTTCGTCATTCGGGTCGTGAATATTGGTTTGGCCGAATCAATTTAATTCCTAAACTGATTTAAGTATTTGTATCAAAATTTTATTTTCATTAATTTCTTTTCGGCTATTGCATATGATTGCCACGGAGAACAGGACAATGACCCACCCAGGCGGTGACTGAACGTAGAGTGTCGCTCACGGCGCGCGGGCGCGGATCATAGGTCAGGCGCCAATGATTCCAAAGGATATTCTTTATCGATTTTCTCGGGATTTTCATAAAAAAACTTAAAAAAATAATTTCATAAATATTTTTTATTTTATTTGTTGAACCTAATTCCTGAGTATTTGCAGCTAATTATGAATAACCCTGTACAAGGGATATGTTTATCAATAGGTGATCAGTTTACCTTATTGCAATTAGCCCCGCTATCAACACACGCGCCGTACGCGCACTGGAACAGATACGAGGGACAGGACTTGCCCGCGCAAGCATGCACCGTCTCATCAGACCCATCGGGACAGTCCGCCTGGCCGTCGCAGTGGTTCGACGCTGGGATGTAGCTTCCATCTTTGCATTTGAAACGGCCTCTGGAAACCAAATCCCACTAATATTATAGATGTGATGGATGGATGTTTGTTACTCAATAACGCCAAAACGGCTGAATGAAATTTGGCACAGAGATATATTGTAGTCTGGAATAGCACATAGGCTTTATTATTCTGAAGTCGTTTGTAGGGATTCCCCTAAATATTAATCATCATCATCTTTCTGCCCTTATCCCACAATAAGAGGGGTCTATCACTCTCTCTATCTATCACTCACTAATCATTCGTCATCTCAGTGCTCACTCCTTTCTTGCTCATGTCATCTTTGACACAGTCTATCCATCTTTATTTTTAACCGACTTCCAATCAAAAAGGAGGAGATTCTCAATTCGGTTGTACCTATATATTTTTTTTTAATGTTTGTTACCGCATAACTTCGTCTTTTGTGAGCCGATTTGAAAAAAAAATTTATCTGAAAGGTACTGCTTCCAGATTAGTCCCATTTTAATTTTTATTAAAATCGGTGTTGCCATTTTTTTTTAATAAGTTTTTAATGTTTGTAACTGCATGCCTCCGTCATTTATGAACCGATTTAGAAAATTATTTTTTTATTTGGAAGGTTATTCTTACGCCCAGATTGTCCCAAACAAATTTCATTTAAATCAGTTTAGCCGTTTGGCAATGAAGTCGGTTTCTCAAGTTTTTTAAACTTATAATTATGGTTTACATCTTCTTCTATAACCATCAGCCACATCCATGCCCATCGAGATATAAGTACTACGTAGGTACGTAGTACTTATATCTCGATGTCCATACCTAACACTTTTCTCGTGATATGACGTTCATCCCACTAAAGACATGCTCTTACTATGCTAACATACTATTCATCTTGTCCGTCACGCTACTTTCAGACGGTCGTGCGAAAATTTGAGATGCGTTTTTAAAAAAATCATAACTACACACATTTTAAAAATCGCATAAGGACTAATTATAGACTATACATTTGAGATTAATTCAAATTTAAGTGTGTGAAGGCTTGAACACACCGCCAGCGAACTAGTTCGCTAGCGATGGCGAACTAGCCCCCAAATAATTTGAAGTCTCCGAAATGTACATTGCCATCACAATGGCGCTTTTGGCGCTAGGTCTAGCGCAATTTCAAAGCATTTAACTGCTATTATTTTGTAGGCTAATCTTGGATTAACCTTGGATTTTAAATACGTGTCGCAGTTTGTAGTTCATATAAATTGCCAAGTTAAAAAAAAATTACATTTCTATTGAGTTTTAAAAAAAAAAAGATATTTATTGCGCACTGTGACATGCGCACCTATTTTATCGGACAACTTGTGTGTATTCAAAGTATCTAGAAGCATTTAAAGTGTCTAGGTTTATGACTACAATGCTTAATTTAAAAAAAATAAAAATACATTAGTAAAAATAGCCAAACCCTGGAATGGACCTGGCAGCACTGGCCGCAATTTAGACTGTCAAGATATGAAAGATATTTAGCCCAATCAAAACACTTAACTACTGCTAGGCATGGGAAATAATTACCTGCAGTTAATCGGCTCATTTACAACCTTGAGCTTGTTCAGCTCAAACAACTCAGCGGCTCAAACATCATGTAGTTGTTGTAGAAGTGTGGAAGTGCGAGTGCAGAAGTTAAGCCGCTTACAGACCTTCTGGCTTCACTTCGGAATCATTCAGTTAATATAGTTACCTACTTTAATTTTTTTCACTGAAATACCTAACCTACCTACCAAAGTAGCAAGCAGCAAATAAACTGAATAAATAAAGTCTGTTTAAACTATTATCGCCACTGTTTGTTTTGAGCCGTTATTTATTAAAATTAAACTGCTAGCTATGCTAAAGTATAAAATGCTATGATGTGCGGTTTTGGCCCTTATGTATTTATTGCAGAAGCAAATTTTCAACATAGTTTCTATTATTGGCTATGCATACCGTAAACCTTATATCTCTTTGTGCTTCTTCCAGAACGACTTCCAATTTGATCAGGGCGAGCAACGCCAGGCTCCATAGCTCGTCTTAATCTAGGTCTTTACCTATGACATTGTACATTTGAATATTTTTTATGCCATTAAAATGAGATAGGCGTAAGGCTCCAAACCCCACAGCAAGCTCAGCCGTATAATTAGTTGGTCTAACTCCATCACGGCTAAGCTTGCCGCGGGGTTCCAATTCTTCGGTCCAACTTTTTCACCACTTCTACTATCGTCTTCAATTCAAGGCCTGCGCACACCTATGTGCTCTTTACCGTCGTCAGTATTTTCGAAGCATTACAACCTTGGAATTTTCAAGTCAAGAGTGAACAAGTGAATAATAGCTAAGCGTGCTCCCACCTTAGGCTGCATTTTCACTTTCCATCAGGTTTGATGGCAGTCAAACGTTTAGCTATCAACAATAAAAAAAAATACCTATATATGTCGCTGGCCATGGCGATCAGTGAAACGCTGTCAAATTTGAAAGCGATATTTGACATCGTTTCATTGATAGCCATTGCCAGTGACCTAGGTGTACACAGGCCTTCATATCGTTGTTGACAACGGTTGCCAGCCGACCACAAGGCTCGTTTTTCAACTCATAATTTGCAGATTTAAATTTAAGGCTTTGCATGGGTGCAAAATACAAAAGCACATTTTGCCCTCCTTTTTTCTACACTAAGCCTGTGCAAAGCTAAGGCGATTGGCTAGTTATGTACATGGAATACATAGTGAGATAACTGGCATGTCGTAGAACTTACATAAACCGTAAAACATTGTCAAGTGCACGAAAAGAGCCTCATTGAGGTGCGTTTATAATTCTTTCACCACATTACTTTTGAATGAACTTTTGTCACCATAGTAATAAGTATGTTAAGGCTGCAATGCTTTCTAAGTGAGAGCTGAAATAAAAAGTTTTGGTTTGATTCAATTTTGGTGTGAGCTACACTGAGCTGCACAAAACGTAGATAATAATGACTCCTTCTGTCTTCGACCATATCACTTTACCAAACTTTGACACAAGAGGTGGGCGTGGCTACGCCGCCGCCACGACCAAAGAAGTAGGAAATATAAAACTTGTTAAACCCATAGAGCAGCAGCATTGTTTTTGACAAAGTCAAACGGCTTCGTAGGTATTGCTTTTACCCAACATGCTGATGCAAACAGGAATGTTATGATATTGACCACTATGTGTGTGTACAAGTATTTTATGATTGCTCATCTGTTCCCCTATATCAAATAAATATAAAAATAGAACTAGTTTATTTTAATTAAATGACAGCTGTCAGTTGAAAGCGATTCTATCTAGGACTGAAAAGTATTATTTTCAACCCACTCCTCAGGCAACTTCAGACCTTCTTTCTGAATATGAGTAATGAAAAATATAAAATAAAATGTCAGGAAATTAAAAACAAAAATAAAGTAGAAAATCACACGCAGTTATACATCACGCTCGCAGAATCCCAAGCATTCAGAAATAGTTTTCATCCAGCGATCCTCAAACATCTCACACCCAAGATTAAATGAAATGCGTGGAACAGACATGTTAACATACATAGCATAGGTACATAGCGGTGAAAATCATAACCTTTCCTTTTTTATTTTCTTCGCCGCAGTCTATGTCTATATCTAGTCGAGTATAAATAGTATAAGGTCGGGCGCGATATAGATTAGATAGATCAGAAAACGTCGAATACAACGATTCAAATTCAATCAGTTTTAAATTTCTAATCCGCACAAGATTTTCGCCGAACACATTTTGTGCTAGACCTATATGGTAAGAAAGTTGACAGACTGAACAGTATCCTTGGTTCATTAGAATTTTTCTATCAAACGTTTTCTGATGTACTTACTTAAGTACCTACCTATTAAACACCCGGCCTTATACTATTGAATTAGAGCACGGGTAGTCTAGTTTAGAGGGTAGCGAGCAATCCAATCCAAAGATTGACTGGACTCTCAGCTCAGTTGGCAGTAGCTCTGCCTTCTGCGCCGTAGGTCGTGGGTTCAATTCCCACCGAGAACAAATATTTCTTTGGTGAATGCAGATGTTTGTTCTCTGTCTGAGTGTTATATTGTATTCTAACTATGTGTTAACAAAATGATGTGCAGTAAAATGTATGTACTATAGGAATGAGATAGTTGATTGTAATACATCAACTATCTGATTCCTAAAGTACAAGACAAGCTCGGGGATAGATAGTGTTTTGTGGATTGTCTACATTATTAATTTATTTTATAAAGATCGTGGGTTAAAATTTGATCGTGCACCACCAATGTATACTATTCGGTCAGTTCATCACCTATCTTATTATATAAATAGATATACTGTAGCTGTAGGTTTATCGACAAGATAAACCTAGCTCTAAGACTTCTCAAAGTGATCATTGATATTATGTAATTTTAAAGGTACAATGAATAAAATTAAACATTTTTACTTTACTTTGACTTTCACTTTGAATACTGCTACTCCATTGTAATCTCCATTTGATAACTCTTTGAATTGCTCGAAATCAATTGTCAATTTGAAAAAACGTCAAAACTATAGCGCTTGCAAAACAGGAAAGTATTAAAAACCGGATTATCTCCGGCTTCCGGCCAAAAACCGTTTCCAGGTTTGGTCAACGTAATATTTTTTCATATAGTAGAATTTTAACAAGAAAACAATATTCTAAGATACCTACAAAATCAACTATTAAAAAATTGTACGAAATAGGAATTAGTATCTAGTGAAGTTTAATATTACTTACTTTATTATTGAGTAGTTTATTGTTGAGTAGATTAGTAGTAGTAGTGGAGCTTTTTGTGAAGTGCTCATCCAGGGAAGTACTACCACCATACCTGTTTCTGCCGTGAAGCAGCATTGCTGTGTTTCTGTTTGAAGGGTGTGGGTGCCGGTGAAATTACTAGCACTTGAGGCTGAACATCTGTACGCGTGAAGCTGATGGACGCAGGGCAGTGCATCGTAGGGCAAATTCCTGGCGTGTGTGACTTACGAGGCAATGCTTTGTTACAGGCTATAGGTACCACTGTTACCACTTACAGGCCTATACCCGAGTGGGATCCTAGCTAAAGAAAAATAAGAACACAAATGAACAAAAAGTAAAACTGAAAAAAAAACTAATAAAAATAAATCTAACATCAAAATATATGTATTAAAAATAAAGTTTAAAATTAAATTTAAACAAGATAATGACTATATCATCATTATTATTTACATTCATACAGAATGTAAATAATAATGATGATATAATAATAATCGAAATAATAAGTAATAATATGCATGAAATGTAACTTAATGTAGTTATGGAATGAATGGGCTTTTTTAATTTTTTTTTTTTATAGTTACCACTTAACATCAGGTGGACCATATGCTTGTTCCATCAGCTAGATGTATTAAAAAAAAAGACGCAGTGCAATAATAGAAAAACAAAGTATTGGTTTTATTATGTTTTATCGGTTTGTAGCTATGTATGCTTTTAGACAAAAAAAATCCATTTATAAAAATAATGCATCTTTTTAGTAATGTTTCAATTACCTGGACATATTAGGGCTAAGAATAAAGTGATTGTGAACTGAACGCGCGAACCTTGTGCAAACAACACCCACACCATTGCCTCCATATTGCCACTGTTATGATTTTTGAGGAACAAGATTTAGCGCAGTTTCAAGACAGTATCTAACACTAATACTAGCTCGCTGCGTACAATGACAGTTCGCGGCGCTGTGTGGGGATGAATGCAAAACCCTACGCTTGAAACTGATCGCCATCGCCATCATTATCATCATCATCAACCTATATTAGTCCACTGCTGGACGTAGGTCTCTCGCAAGACGCGCCACTGAGCCCGGTCTTCGGCTCTTCTTCTCCAGTGCTTGCCAGCTACATTTCGCAGATCGTCGCCCCACCTTGCCGGAGGGCGTCCTACACTACGCTTACCTAAACGCGGTAAAAATACCCGTGTAACAGTTTAATGGGTGTTATGATCGCAAAAGTTTAAAAAAGTACTATTGATAAATTTTGCTTAGCTGTCCGGCTTTTCGCAAGACCGGAAAACCGGGTTTGCACGCCCTAGTCAGGACGTAATGTCAGATGGGAAACTGATGGGTGGCTGAACTAATTGATGCCCGCGACTTCATCGACTGTCTCCACAGGTGGTGATTATACACTTCCTTGTTTCGATATTATATTTATGCATTCCATCTCTTATAAAAAAGTCCCCAATTTTTTCTCCATCAATCAAAATATTACACGCTGTTAAACATTCATATCGAATACCATAAACTTAGCCTTATGATTGTATTTGTTTTTGTATTTATTGATTTACTTTGATTATGACGGTTCATTCTAGGTATGTAAATGCCCTTATTTTATTTTTTATTGATATTTGATCTTATTCTAAGCTTCTCTCCATCCAAAATTTGATTGGAAAATACTGATTTGCAGCGATATAACCGCCCATTATGCATTACTATATTTTTAAATAGTTTCAAATAAGATTCTATCCTATTATTATCTTACACAACATCTTTTTTTGCTTTTAACGTAGTTAAACAAATATTTTTAGAAGTAATATATTTTTTTCTATTAAAACTAATGGGAAAAACAATTTCCAGAGTTCAATAATATTAAAACGAATCCTCAATAGTTCTCTTTTTCCAAATTTTAGACTCTACGGGTCGTTTTCACCGATGACTAATCAGTAGATCAAATATTTGACGATTGTTTAATACACAAAATTAAGAAAAATTAAGTAGGGGGTAGTAAAACATTAAATAGGGGATGCTTTGTCTATCACGATCTGGGAACTTTCGTTTTTATTAGTAGTGATCGCAGCGTGCAACTGTCAAAAGACGCGGCAGTGTGTGCGGATGTATACAATTCCCTATGTTTAAACTGAACGGTTCGCCATCGCGCCCGCCAGCGAACTAGGTGTGTTCGAGCCTTTAAAAAAATATACTATATAACATGACATTCTATTTAACGCTAATGAAAATCGTATGTCAGCGTTAAATAGAATGTCATGTTAAATAGTATATTTTTGCGATTTTTAAAATGTTACTTAGTTATTTAGTTATGAATTTTTTAAAAACGCATCTCAAATTTTCGCACGACCCGCTCTTATTATAATCATTCCTTAATTTATCCATCCTTATAAAACAACATTTTTTTTAAGTCGTTTTTAAAAACTCAGAGATGGGTAAGCAGTTTAAGAACTCTTCTTCTTCTCCTTACTTAATGGCATCTGTCCAATTTGGATCAATTTTGCCAGTGTCGAGTAGTAAGGATATACCTACATAAATAAAATTGTTTATAGTCAAGTCAGTCAATAGACAAGTCGGCCCTGATTGGCTTTGGAAACAAATGGTTTTTTTTTATATTAAATAGATCATCCTTTGGCTACAATCTCACCTGATGGTAAGCGACGATGTGGCCGACGATGAAGCAGGATGGTCTAGCTAGAAGACACTTATTCACTCTTTCTTTCTTTGTGGCCGTTTTTTTTCAAAACCATCAGAAACATTTTCGATCAAATCAAGATATAACGTCATACACATTAATTCCAACTGTTAAAACTTTGAGCCTCAAGTAATGTTGGTTAAAATAATGTAATGGTAACTCACCGCACTTCCTCAGTCTCGTTCCTGCATCTTGGCAGGAGCTCGTCGGAGTTATCAGCACACTCTTGCAGACCGTTGCAGGGAGCTGTCCCGTCCACGCATGCGCCGTATGTGCACCGGAACCAGTTGGACTGACATCTGTCAAAATTATATCAACGTCAAAGCGAGAAATCATTATTTTATTTCAATTTAATTTCAATTTATTTTATTCAGAAACAATAATTTATCGTATTCGAATGTCTACCTACTTAAAAATACACTGACAAATAATAATATAACAAACACAATATGATAACAAACAAATTAATTCAAATTAAAATACTTAGGCCCGTATTCCGAAACACCGCTTGAGTCTGAGTCGAGCCTCAAGCATAGATTTTATGACAGTTCTCCATTGAAAAGTGTCAAAAATCTGTGCTTGAGGCTCGACTCAGACCTAAGCACTGTTTCAGAATACGGGCCTTTGACACTCAATAATAATAATAATAAAAAATAAAAAAATGTCAGGCTGATTGGTGATTGTGGAGTTTACTATCATAAAACTCTTCAATAGAGTAGAAACTATTTTGAATATTACCTAAATATTCAAAATACGTACGACATGACAGCTATAGCGGAAATATCATCGAAAGAAAGGTAGAAGGAAAGAGAGGAAGGGGAAAGCCAAGAACAAGCTAACCATGAGACAGATAAAAGCGAAGATCGCCGTCATGTCGTATATGGACTGTTCGAAATGATGCCCAAATCTTCATTTTATCATCGGACAGCTCGCCATAGGCAGGGCTCATCCACATACCTTGGAGCCGGCATGGTCGCGCACCGTCCGGTTCCAGAGGAACTTCCTCCCGCGCACTCTAAGGTTGATGGAATGATCTTCCTGCCGAGGTTTTCCCTATAGATTACAGCATGGGGCTCTTCAAGAATGGCGTTTCAAAACATTTAAAGGGTCAGCAACGCGCGAGTGATGCCTCTGGTGTTGCAAGCGTCCATAGGCTACGGTAACCGCTTACCATCAGGTGGGCCGTATGCTTGTTTGCTAACTTTGTTGTATAAAAAAAAAGGTAAAGGAGGTTGCCCCCAAAATAAATACCTGAAGAAAAATGCACACCGACAAGAGCATTGCTCTTAAATAAGAAGAAGAAGAACGTACGTAGTAATAGACAGATGATGTGCCTAGAATCTAATAGGTACGCATCTTTTTTTCTAAAAAAAAACTACCTAAGGTTATTGGACCCAAGTTATTCAACAAACTTCATCCTTATGTTCGCTTTAGTTATCAAAAAATAATTTTCCCCCTTTGACCCCTCCTTTTGGCGAAGTTTGTTATTCCTTGCCGAAGAGGTACCGGTTACGTTTCAGGTGACGTAACAGTGTCACGAGTTCATAGGTTTATTCCCACCTCAAAACATGCTCAAACCCATGCACCAAAAGAAGCGTTCACTTCAAAAAACAATACTCACTGAGTTTTCCAGCAAAGTGCGTGTTTTTCATCACTCCCGTCAGGACAGTTGACCACCCCGTCACACTTGCCGTCGAATGGTATGCAGGTACCATCACGACATCTCCATTGGTTTTTACTGAAAAGCAAGGTTTTACAAACCTCCATTGGTTTTTCCTGAAAAGTAAGGTTTTACAAACCAGGAACCTAATTCTCGGGCCGACCGAGATTTTCAATGTCCCATAAATACTAGAGTTGCCGCGAATACTCGCTATTATTCGGTATTCGGCATTACTCGACATTTTTTTGATATTCGTCGAATACCGAATAATAGCTAGTATTATTCGGCATTCGGCGAATAGTGGTCTAAAATAAACTTATAATGAACAAAAAAACTAATGAGTTAAAATAAACATTTTTTTAATTATTTTTCCTATTAAAACAATACAAAATATCAATTATTATCTGTAATATGTGCCTGGGCCTATCATATTCATGAAATTAAATTAGTTAGGCTTATTAATTAATATTTAAAATCCAACATTGGCATGGCAGATTGTGGTGCAAAAAAACATTTTTTTCTGCACGTTCGGGAGCAAGTCGGTTTCGTTTTTCCTCGTAAAAACGGGGTATTCCCCGTAAACTATGAAAAGGGTTGCCAGCATTTAAAAGTGGAAAATTAAATTTACTACATATATGTATGTTAATATGTATAACACGAAACAGATTTATTTAACTTTATTTTTTTCTTTTCTCACAACCTTAGAAGAAATTAGAAATATTTTTAATGTGTTTTTTATGTCGAATAGTGATGTCGAGTTATTCGACTATTCGCCAAAGTGAATGACGATTATTCGGTATTCGACTATTCGCTATAACCACTATTCGCGGCAACTCTAATAAATACACATTGGCATTGCGCAACCCCGCACTTTTTCTACGTTTTCCGTTTAACGCAGCTGTCGAGGCTTCTACGATGAGCCGATGAATTACTCAAGGAAATCATCCATTGTCTCTTCGAAAAGAAGCAATAAAATAAAATTGTAAAATGATCCGAGATGAGCCGAGAATTAGGCTCCTGAGCGTATATTTTTCAGACATTTTTTTATACATAGCCCACCTAATTTTAAGTGGTAACCATCTTCTATAACAAAGCATTGCTCGTAAGTAACGCACGTCAGGAACGTGCCTAACGATGCACTGCCCTGCGTCCATCAACTTGAGGCATACAGATGTTCAGCCTCACGTGCCAGTATTCCCCCACACCCTTCAAACCTGTACACAGCGATGTTGCTTCACGGCAGCAATAGGCATGATGGTAGTACGCACCCTCACGAGGCACACACAAAGAGCTCTACTACTACAGACTCTCTTCTACTCTCGGCTCCCATACCATCACTGACTTTCGAGCCTGTTCTGAGCGGGGGAAGAGAAGTCTTATACAGGGTTATTCATTATTAGCTGACAGGGCCTAATTTTTGGGTCGTGAATATTGGTTTGGCTGAATCAATTTAATTCCTAAACTGATTTAAGTTTTTGTATCAATGTTTTATTTTTATGAATTTCTTCACGGCTATTGCATAATGATTGCCACGGAGAACAGGACGATGACATGAAAACTTTAAACAATCATTTCATAAATATTTTTTATTTTATTTGTTGATCCTAATTCCTGAATATTTGCAGCTAATAATGAATAACCCTGTATAGAACTTTATTTTTAGATGTTATACTTTTTTTAGGTTTAAAAAAATAATGTACTGTATAATTTGCTTAAAAAAAGGTAGCAAGCTACCACAGGTGTTCCCTCTTAATTACAACATGAATAGCTTCAAGCAAAAAGGTTAAAAAATTCCTCCAGGGAAGACAACGCAACGACAGCACCCTTGGTGTTGTTGGTGTCTATGGGCGACGGTGACCGTTTACCATCAGGTGGGCCGTAAGCTCGTTTGTCTAACTTTTCATAAAAAAAAAAACCCTATTTAAGGGTGAGAAATTCACTTCGGACTGCTAAGCCCTTATTCAGAAACAGTGCTTGAGTCTCAGTCGAGCCTCAAGCATAGATTTTGTCTATGTTCGTCAACAATCTATGATTGACAGTGCTTGAGGCACGACTCAGACTCAAGCAAGGGCGGATCCAGGGGGGGGGTCATGGGGGTCATGACCCCCCCCTGGGCTGGTTCCAGGACTTAGGTGGACCACTAGTACATAATGATTTTGTATTATAGTGTGTATATTTTGTCACCATACAGATTTAATGTAACTATAAACCTTCAATATTTAATTATTTTAATCTAAATATATGAAACTCTTACGCTACTGACTGACTGGCTGACAATCAACGCACAGCCTAGGCCGTTAGTCCTAGAAGCATAAAACTTGGAGGGTGTGTTCCTTTTATAGTTTAGATTTAGAGGTTCAATAAGAAAGGAAATTGGAAAATTATTTCGCTAAAAGGAGAAAAATGGTTTTAAGAAAAATGATGATTGTAAAAATCAAAGCAAAGTTAGAAGCATGAAACTTGGACAATAATACATACCTAATTACATGTAGGGGCACAATGTGAAAAAAATCAGGAAATTCTTACAGTTGGTCATGTCAAACTAAACAAACCAGATTCGATTATACACCAACGCATACACAAACCCAACTTAGCCACTAAGACAAAATCACGAAAAAAAGATTCGTCATGTCTGTCTGTCTGTCTGTCTGTCCGTCCGTCCGTATGTCACAGCCATTTTTCTCCGAAACCGTAAGAGCTAGACTAATGAAACTTGGCTAGTAGATGTATTCTGTGAACCGCATTAAAAATTTTACACAAAAATAGAAAAAAACTATAAATTTTGGGGGTACTATAATACTTGAAACTGAAACTCAAAAAAAAATTTTTCATCGAACCCATACGTGTATCTATGGGTATCTAGGTACGTACATCTATGAATAGGTCTTCAAAAATGATGTTGAGGTATCTAATATCGTTTCTTTCTAATCTGAATAGTGTGCGCGAGAGACACTTCCAAAGTGGTAAAAAGTTAGTCCCCCCCCCCCCCCCCCTCTAACTTCTAAAATAAGAGAATGATAAAACTAAAAAAAATATATGTTGTACATTACTATGCAAACTTCCAACGATATTTGGTTTGAACGAGATCTAGTCAGCAGTTTTTTTTTATACGTCATAAATCGTAAACCGCAATTTACCTTTCGACGAAGTACAAGAACATTTATATTATGTTAATTGATGCTACGGAACCCTTCATGGGCGAGTCCGACTCGCACTTGGCTGCTTTTTTGTATGCGTACAATCGAATCTGTTTTTTTTTTGTTTAACATGACCAACTGCTAGTTACCTTAGTTAATTTCGTTTAAGAGGAACACACCCTTCAAATTTCATGGTTCTAGGACTAACGGCTTATGCTGTGCGTTGATTGTCAGTCAGTCAGTCGACAGTGAGTAACGTAAGAGTTTTATATAATACTAGCAGCCCGTCCCGGCTTCGCACGGGGTAGACAATATTGTTGTACATTATTTTGTTCTATCGCTAATAGTTTCGGCAGCGCATTCGACGTCATAAGACATTTCAAGACTCATTTTTCTACACCTTCGGTTACATTGTTCAAATTTTACCAGGGATCCCTAATTTTTTTCAAAATGAAATGTAGCCTATGTCAAATTGGAAGAATGTAGCATTCTATTGGTGAAAGAATTTTTTAAATCGGCCCAGTACTTTTTGATCCTACCTATTACAAACATACAAAAATAGGTACAAATCTTTTCTCTTTATAATATTAGCATAGATTTATACAGGGTGGCCGGAACATACAGGTCCAAAAAAAAAATTTTGGTCCCTCGTATCGTGGGCTATCTGAATCACCCCCGTCTATGTTCCGCGATTTTGTATAGTTTTCGATTTATGAATTTTTATCTGAATTTACAGAAAATTTCGACACAACCAACTTAAAAATAAAATAAAAAAGTAGAAGACGTTTTAGTAATTTTTTTTCAACTGAATCCTCATGAGGTGTACTTTTATGCATAAAGCATTTGTGTTACTTTGATGAAAGTTATGAAAATGATGATCCAAAGTGAGCAATTTACGTTCGGTGAATTATGACTCAAATTTTCAACTTTAAATTAAAAATGTAAACAGGTGATTTCATGGTTCTTAAGTAGCTTTAAAAAATGCGCCATACTTTCAGCTTTCATAATCATTAAAAAAAAAAAAAAGTACATGGGGTAATTTTGCTATAATTGGGCTTCAAACACAGCAAGATGGAACATTCTTCTGAAAGGCTTATTTGATTTAAACTATTTTTTTGCCCATTTTTCCATTCTTAAGGCTAACTATTGATAGAGATCACTGGAAACTAACCAACAAATAGCTTCAGAGGTTTGGTAAGAAAAGTTTTAAGTAAGAAGTGGTATTGTTAATTAAACACAAATGATAATGTGAAAAAAATCATTTAAGTAAAAATTTGACGATTGAAAAGTTCTTACGTAGGTTTAGAATGTGTATTGCTGCTGGACGTGGCCACTATGAAAATCTTCTGTAAATTTTAAGTACTTTTTTTTTCACATGATCATTTATGGTTTAATAAAAATACCACTTCTTATTTAAAACTTTTCTTACCGTATCACAATTCGCCAAACGTAAATTGTTTAGTTTGGGTCATCATTTTCATTTCTTTAAATTAAAGTAACAAAACTAATTGTTTTATGCATAAAAGTACAACTTATGAGAATTCAGTTGCAAAAAAAAATTACCAAAATGTCTTCTTGTTTTTTTAGAAATTTATAAGTTGGTCAATTCGAAATTTCTCATAAATTCAGAAAAAAATTCATAACTCGAAAACTATACAAAATTGCGGAACAGACATGGGGATGATTCGGATACCCCACGATACGAGGGACCAAAATTTTTATTTTGGACGTCAATGTTCCGGCCACCCTGTATATTGAGATAAAATATAGGCTGCCTCATTCCGTGCGTGATAGTGCTTCTCTGGATGTCTCTATTGTTATCAAAATTAAATTATAAGTTCTTGACTTGACCACGACTATGTGACCCCCTCCTGGCGCCAAAGCTGGATCCGCCCTTGGACTCAAGCACTGTTTCTGCGTCACTCACCGACAAGCAGCTTGGCGTTTCGACCGATTCAAAACGGCTTCAACTCGGGAAGGTATTCTGAAAATTAAAAAAAAATCGGCTGTCTGTAAAGTCGGTTTACTGACGATAGTTGAACATGACAACGTCATACAGCTGTCCACGCGGACGCATCGCTCACTCAAGTAGGAGAGAGACAGATGTCGAACGCTGCCGAACGCGGAGGCCGTGGGTGCCTCTTTGTCGCGCGTTCCGCGTTCTCGCTTGCACTTCAAGCCGCGCAATGGAACGCCTCAGAGCAAGTAACGCCGCATGAGTCACGTTTTTTCGTGCATGCTGCCGGCTCCATCGAATTATACAACTAGGCCACCAATGCTCTCAATTCCTCAATTCCTTTATCATTCATCATCATCATTATCAGCCTGAAGAAGTCCACTGCTGGACATAGGCCTCCCCTACACGTTTCCATCAGGAAGAACGATTCTGAGCTCTTTCCATCCATCGACCTCCCGCGATCTTAACAATGTCGTCGGTCCATCTGGTGGGTGGGCGCCCAACGCTTCGTCTTCCGGTTTGTGGTCGCCATTCGAGAACCTTTATTCCCCAACGGTTGTCGGTTCTTCGAGCTATATGGCCTGCCCATTGCCACTCTACGAGCTATGTCGGTGACCTTGGTTCTTCTACGGATATCCTCATTTCTGATTCTATCACGTAGTGAAACTCCCAGCATAGCCATCTCCATAGCTCGTTGCGCGACTTTGAGCTTGTGCACGAGGCCTATAGTTAGCGACCACGTCTCAGTTCCATATGTCATCACTGGCAACACGCACTGATTACCTATAGACTTTTGTTTTGTTTTTTGTCAATTCCATAATATATTCCAAAACTTACTATATTCCTAAGTTTGAAAATGTTAAATTTACATGCATAATAAGGCGAAAAAGAGCGCTGGTGGCCTAGTGGTAGTGGCCCCGTCTTTCTATCCTAAGGTCGTGGGTTAAATCCACTCGTGTACCAATGAGTTTTTCTGCCCAAAAATGTATGTGCACTATGCCAGTACTCTCAAAACGGTGAAAGAAAACATCGTGAGGAAACCGGCGTGTCGTAGAACCTTAAAAAGTTCGAGCAACACGTGTCAAGGGTCACGCAAAAAGGGCTCGCCAGCAGCCTACTTGCGGAAAAACCAGCCGCACATCAAGTGCGGATGATAAAAATTTGCCGAAATTTGCCGATATGTCAATTTTTACTTGCATAATATGAGGGAACAACAAAGTCGATTCTCCATACAAACGTAGTCCCCTATTTCCTCCCTGGATAATGCCTCTAGAGCAGCGGTTCTCAAACTTTTTTGGTCACGGAACCCTTTTGACAAGCAAAATACTTGACGGAACTCGAACATTCTCAAAAATACTTGAGTCGGCGACTTTGATAAACAAAAAGCGGAAATAAAAATAGAAATACAAAAAAATGCGTTGTAAACAATCTCGACTTAATGTTTTTGAAGATAGAGCCGAAAGTCGCTTGTTCACAACTATAGCGTCTAATTCAGAGGCAGATTTTTAAGGGACTGCGCGCTCACAAGTATACGCGCGGCGGGCGGAGTCAAAACGTTCGACCAGTGACCAGAGAGAGGTATTTTGTTTTTTTTTAGGGTTCCGTAGCCAAATGGCAAAAACGGAACCCTTATAGATTCGTCATGTCTGTCTGTCTGTCTGTCTGTCTGTCTGTCTGTCTGTCTGTCTGTCTGTCTGTCTGTCTGTCTGTCTGTCCGGCCGTGTCACAGCCATTTTTCTCCGAAACCATAAAAGCTAGACTGATGAAACTTGGTGAGTAGATGTATTCTGTGGACCGCATTAAGGTTTTTACACAAAAATAGAAAAAAATCTATAAATTTTGGGGGTCCCCATACTTGAAACTGAAACTCAAAAAATTTTTTTTCATCGAACCCATACGTGTGGGGTATCTATGGATAGGTCTTCAAAAATGGTGTTGAGGTTTCTAATATCGTTTTTTTCTAAACTGAATAGTTTGCGCGAGAGACACTTCCAAAGTAGAAAAAAGTTGGTCCCCCCCCCTCTAACTTCTAAAATAAGAGAATGATAAATCCAAAAAAAATATATGTTGTACATTACTATGTAAACTTCCAACGATATTTGGTTTGAACGAGATCTAGTCAGTAGTTTTTTTTTTATACGTCATAAATCGTAAACCGCAATTTACCTTTCGACGAACTACAAAAACCTTTATATTATGTTAATTGATGCTACGGAACCCTTCATGGGCGAGTCCGACTCGCACTTGGCTGCTTTTTCTAAATTCTTGCGGAACCCCTACAGGGGTAGCGCGGAACACACTTTGAGTACCGCTGCTCTAGAGTAACCATTTTGTCTCATAAAATCCAGATCTGCTATATACGTGCTCGTATGTTTTCCTTTTATTCAGAAATTGGTTACTCTAGAGGCATTATCCAGGGAGGAAATAGGGGACTACGTTTGTATGGAGAGTCGCCTGTGTTGTACCCTCATAAGGCGACAAATATACTGAAACTTACAAGCTCTGACAGGTCGCCTCGTCACTGCCGTCAGCACAGTCTCCTCGGCCATCACAGACGAGCTCCGCGCTGATGCAGCCACCATCACTGCACGGATACTCGGTCAAACTGAAAAGTAAACCACACGTAGTAGGAACAGCTCTCTGTGTGTCTCGTGAGGGTGCGTACTACCACCATGCCTATTCCGGCCGTGTGGATACACGGTCAAACTGGAAATGCCTCTCGTAGTAGTAGAGCTCTTTGTGTGTGTCTTGTGACGGTGTGTACTACCACCATGCCTATTGCTGCCGTGATGCAACATCGCTGAGTTACAGGTTTGAAGGGTGTGGGGGAATACTGGCACGTGAGGCTGAACTGTATGCCTCAAGTTGATGGACGCTGGGCAGCGTATCCTTGGGCATGTTTCTGTCTCTGGCTCTGATTTTGAGCCTTGCTCACCAGTATATTATAAGTACTGTGTGTGTAACGTTTCGACGTAGGATTTATTTAGTCATCACGCACACAGACTCAAAACCAGAGCCAGAGACGGAGCCAGCCAGAGCTTGTGGTAGAACTACAGGTATGGCATATCAATGATCTAGTCGTCATAAACGTGGTACCGCCAGCGTCATAGCATCAGAAGTCACCCTGCATGCTGTGGACCCAACCATCCTCCTTTACCTCTCGAGATTGGACCCGAATACTTCAGTTGATGAGGTCTTTCGCTATTTAAAGGAGAGGATCCGTTTCTGGATTATTATATCCTGTATGGGGCCCGCAATAGCACAGTACTCTGGTCGAGTTAGCTCAGTTCTTTCGATGGACCGACGTTTGTTATGAGTTGCAATCGAAGCTTTAAATAATGTCAAAACTGACAGATGCGATTAGTAGGCCTACCATGAGCTCTGTCTGGCTCTGTCTCTGGTTCTGGTTTTGAGTCACACAGATGTGAGTGTTGACTAGTAAATCCTACGTCAAAACGTCACGCACACAGTATAATGCAGTATAATGGTTTTGATTGTAACAAAAGATCACCCCGCATGCATGCATGCTGTTAGATGCTTACCTGCATGTGTTTCCATTATCCTTTGCAACGGCTGACAAAACCAAAGGAATAGCTGAAAATATACATATTAGTTTAATTTTTTTTTTCAATGTATTTATTGAAGAACAAACTAATTAATTAAACAAAAATATTTAGTCGTATTAGAATGTCTTATAATCTACTTAAAAATAATGCAATGAAAAATAATAATATAACTAACACAATATGATTTAAAAAATGAATTCAAATTTACATAGGCATAGACTAATCTATACTAATATTATAAAGAGGAAATATTTGTACCTATTTTTGTACGTTTGTATGTTTGTAATGAATAGGCTCAAAAAGTACTGGGCCGATTCAAAAAATTCTTTCACCAATAGAATGCTACATTCTTCCAATATGGCATAGGCTACATTTCATTTTGAAAAAAATTAGGGATGTTTGGTAAAATTTGAACAATGTAACCGAAGGTGTAGAAAAATGAGTCTTAAAATGTCTTTCGTCGAATGCGCTGCCGAAACTATTAGCGATAGAACAAAATAATGTACAACAATATTGTCTACCCCGTGCGAAGCCGGGACGGGCTGCTAGTAATAAATAAAATGAAATGTCAGGCTGATTGCTGATTGTGCAGTTTACTATCATAAAACTATAATTCATTGAGCGAACGAGCGAGCGTAGGTACGTCAGGAACGTGCCCTACGATGCACTGCCCTGCGTACATCAACTTGAGGCTTACAGATGTTTCGCCTCACGTGCCTGTAATAACACCGGCACCCACACCCTTCAAACCATTTATTTAGATACCTATGTACTTAACTTTTCAGAGCATTTGGATCGCATCACGAGATCTCAGTTCGTGGCGAACTACTAGTTATTAAATTTTTGGTAAAACAAAGACGTAAAATTGACGAAGCTATTATAATTTATCTACTGTGACGTAGGTATCTAACCTAACCTAGTATTTAGCTAGGTAGGTATCTAAAATATCTGATTTATAGTTGCCAAGCGAGTCACACGTCATACCAGTGAATTTAACAAAAAACTGGAAAATCGACTTCTTTGGTTTGAAAAAAGGAAATATTCAACATCACGATTTTGATAATATATAATTTGAATGTTTTTTTGTAGAAATATAATTGAAGCGGCCCCGTCTTCCGATCCTAAGTCGTGGGTTCAAATACAGCGTGCACCATACAGTTTTTCTATCCAAAAATGTATGTGAATAATGCCAGCACTCAAACGGTGAGGTAAAAAGATCGTGAGGAAACCGGCATATCTTAGAAGCTAGAAAGTTTGGAAACATGGTGTCTATTGCACAAAAGGAGCATCTTTGGGGTCCATATCCTTTCCACCATACTAGTTTGGTACAAATTTAAACCATCTAGAATCCACTACACATAAAGCGTTCCGCAAATAGGGACAAGAATAAAAAAAAAAGTCGGGGGATTGTTGATCTTTGCTGAAGAGGTGACATGACAGTGTGTTAGTTTTTTTTAAAGAATCTAGCTGATGGAACAAGCATATGGTCCACCTGATGTTAATCCCATCGCCTATAACAAAGCATGGCCTCGTAGGTCACGCACGTTAGCAACGTACCCTACGATGCACTGCCCTGCGTCCATCAACTTGAGGCATACAGATGTTTAGCCTTTCGTGCCAGTATTCTCCCACACCCTTCAAACCGAAACAGCAATGCTGCTTCACGGCAGGAATATACAAGGTTCTTTGGTATTATCCCCACCTTCTTCTCTTCTCATCGTGTCACTGATTCTTTCAAACCAAGTGTGGTGAAAGGATTTTAAGTGCGCCCAAAGAGGCTCCTTTCGAGCACTTGACACATATTTTCGAACTGTTTAGGTTCTACGATACGCCGGTTTCCTTTCGATGTTTTCCTGCACCGTTTGAGAGCACTGGCATAGAGTACTGGTTTATCCCCACCTCAAAAAATACTAAGCCCAGCTAAAAAAATGTACACTTCAATATGCAAAGCCGTATTTACTTCTGTACATTTTTTGTTACCAAAACTTATATAATCACGAATGTACCTATATGTTTAACATAAAAGATGAACTCACCAAAAATATAAAAACACAGAGAACACAGAAACATTTTCACTTCCTAACTATGGACTAGG
The DNA here is from genome assembly GCA_939531255.2 of Thera britannica. NCBI lineage: Eukaryota > Metazoa > Arthropoda > Insecta > Lepidoptera > Geometridae > Thera > Thera britannica. Next base: position 21,696,715 of record OW618041.2, on the reverse strand, counting down.
ATACTTAAAGTACAATGTTTATCATTGTTGGTTTTTGTCTCAAATGAATTGAACTGATATTAGCTTAATCTATCGGAGGTCATGCCTCAGGGGAATCCTAAGAAGTACTGACGATTTCAAGTTACGAACACGTTTTCCTTATTATTGAATTTTTACCGTAAACTTACTAATTACTAGTCTGTGACTGGTATTTCTGTGACGTCATGAACAGGGCCGGATTTAGAGGTCTGGAGGCCTTGGGGCAACAAAAGAGTGGAGGCCCCAAATAATTTTCCAAATAACATGATCAATTTCTCCACTCAACCATTGAGTCATTGGAATACTCCCTCAAGATGGGTAGTAAATTGTAAGTGCCTAGGTGACCCATTTGAGATTTCGATATTTTACTGATTGCCTGATTGGAGTGATCAAACATAGATAAATTATATTTTGTTAATATTTAACAATAATATAATCATGTAACAAAGTACTGTAGTTAAAGGTAACACAGCGAAAAAAAGAATATCAATGGAAAAGATGTTTACTGTGTTAACTTGTCGGAATTTGAAAAGTTTTTTCCGTAGTCTCTATTGTGGTGGTTGGGCTTTCGCCCCATTAGCCCTCCCCTAAATCCGGCCCTGGTCATGTACGATTATTTTGGAATAAAAAAATCACCTAATTCAATGTTTCTAAGAACTTCTGTGATATATTTAACCCCCACTAAAAATAGGAGTCGTTTTTGGGGCGTTGGTCAGCGTCTGATTTGCTATCTGTGGCCTTGTAAAAATTTGCTCCGATTTGCATTCGGTTTGTTTAGAAAACTTCTGTTTAGTCTTTTGTTCTTCTTTTAAGCTTCTCTATACTATCTAGTTCTGATAAGATTTTCAGACATATTTGGTAGAAATCAATTCAGCCGTTTTCATACTAAGCAAACATCAACAAAATCATCGTCATAATAAACAATGTATAATAGTGGCGGTATGAAAATGTTCGTCGATTTTCAACTTGATTTGTTCAACGTATCACGATTACATACTACCTTTTGAAACTGAATAGACAGAATACACCGATAAGTTACCGTCACAAATTATGTCAAAATGTGTTCATGATCAAGGCACTGGTGCAAGCGAAAACTGACTCTAAGGTGACGAACATTTTCATACCGCGACTGTACTTGCCTGTTCTCTTTATCGTGTTTGCATGCTGGATTTTTCTGGCGAAGTGTGTGAATCTGTATCTGTCTTTTTATTTTAGATCTAAAATGTACAAAGCTTCAAGCAAATAAATTATTTCATTTCATTTCATATAATCTAGATCTATCACCTCGGTCGAAGATTTGAAACTACAAAGATGCGCAAATCTCCCAATAAAGCAGGGGTTTTTTTTTGAATTGGCAACACGTGTACGATGACCGCGAAACAGGTTACTTACCTAAGGTCACTGCTGTTATCTCAAAACAGCCAATATAATAATCATTAACATTTTTGTGCCACGGAATATACGTAGTAGATTGGTAATCATGTTTTGAGAATCCAAAAAAATTGCGTTTTACTTTTTACATTTTATTGATTCAGTTGTATTTTTATATGCTGTGTAGATACTTTATTATAGCTTTGAAGCGTAGCGTGTGCTGTCGTTGAAACTTTTATTTGTATTATTGCATTGCATACGAATCTCACGAAATCTAACTAAGTGAAGTGGCACCACACTGGAACTTCACTGCTATTATTTTTGATTTGTAAAAGGATCATATAAAAAAACGGTAGGAACCGGGCCGTAGTTTGTTGCCTGTTCTTGCGTCGGCTTGGTCGCGTGGAACTGGCACCTAGACTCACCTAGCTTTAAGACGTTTCAAAGTGATTCTTGTAATTGAATTGAATAAAGACTATTTTGATTGATTGATATCACAATCATCACTTTGAAACGTCTTAGTGAGATTTATTGACTAGACTCGCTCCCTGAGCAGGTTTTCTCGCTCTTAAAGTTCGATCTTAAACGAACAGTTTAACAGCTGTTCGTTCAATAGATAAACAAAACAATGGTGTGAAAACGAGGGAGGCTTTCACGGATACAATTTTGCAAGCCTCAACGTCCCACTGCTGGGCTAAGGCGTCCCCGCATAGTATGAAATGTACGTATACAGTCTCCATACATTTTGAAAGGTGCTTAAGAGAGAATCACACAGGCGACTCTCCATACGTAGTCCCCTATTTCCTCCCTGGATAATACCTCTAAAGTAACCATTTTGTCTCATAAAATCCAGATCTGCTTTCTATATACGTGCTCGTATGTTTTCCTTTTTTTCAGAAACTTATTGATAAAGAAAATATCACCTCCAATTCATATTTCATATAAATCATATGAGGGTCATATTTTCTTTATCAATAAGTTTCTGAAAAAAAAGAAAACATACGAGCACGTATATAGCAGATCTGGATTTTATGATACAAAATGGTTACTCTAGAGCGACTCTCCATACAAACGTAGTCCCCTATTTCCTCCCTGGATAATGCCTCTAGAGTCTCTAGAGCAGCGGTTCTCAAACTTTTTTGGTCACGGAACCCTTTTGACAAGCAAAATACTTGACGGAACTCGAACATTCTCAAAAATACTTGAGTCGGCAACTTTGATAAACAAAAAGCGGAAATAAAAATGGAAATACAAAAAAATGCGTTGTAAACAATCTCGACTTTATGTTTTTGAAAATAGAGCCGAAAGTCGCTTGTTCACAACTATAGCGTCTAATTCAGAGGCAGCTTTTATCAAAGGGACTGCGCGCTCACAAGTATACGCGCGGCGAGCGGAGTCAAAACGTTCGACCAGTGACCAGAGAGAGGTATTTAGTTTTTTTTTCTAAATTCTTGCGGAACCCCTACAGGGGTAGCGCGGAACCCTAGGGTTCCGCGGAACACACTTTGAGTACCGCTGCTCTAGAGGCATTATCCAGGGAGGAAATAGGGGACTACGTTCGTATGGAGAGTCGCCTGTGTGATTCCCTCTTATGTACTGACACTAGCGTGTCCTGTATTATATTAAAACGTACGTATGTTCTCCGTACGTTTGTATTGGGCGCCCTAGGCATGCGCGTAACGGTCTAGCGTTCGCTTTGAAACCTATATACCTAGGGCACCTAGCTTGAACGCAGACAGAGTGCTGCGCTCACACTGATCAAAAGAACTAGGGTAGGGTTACAGTAAAAATGATGAACTGGTGGTTTTGTTATTTGATATTAATTTACTGCACAAAAACTTAAATTTATGCACAAAAGGGGGGCTTAATGCTATAAGCATTTTCTACCTGCCAACCTTAGAGGTAGGAATGGCGTTGGTGTGCTTACATAAAAAGGAAAGTATATTAAAATTATAAACATGGTACCTACTTATAAGTTAAGGTCCGATGATATCTGCTTCATTGTGTTTATTAAGGACCTCAAGAGGTGCTGAGGTGGTCCGGTCAGTCTGTGCCAGGGTCATATAACTTTGTTTGAAGCTGTGAAGACTACAAAATATGGAATCGAAGTGAGTGAGGGAGAAGATATCGAATATGCAAGAGGAAACGAGACAGAACAAGAAAAAGTTACCATTATATAAAAGCCTTGTGATGAATATCAACAATCGATGAAAACGATTATTAATATCGATACTAACTTTATTTTCTATAGTAAAATTTACATGTAAATGATATGTTTACACTTATTTTAATTAATAAATTACTAAATGAAAAGTATATTTATTAGTTTATAACCTACACATTAATAAGCTCAATATTTAAAATAATCGATTATTTTCAACAAAGTGAGATGTCAAGAATCGAGATCAATATTTTGATAGATTTGTTGGATGGCAACCCTAATTTTAACAAAATGTCAACTTCATCTGAAATCAAACAAAGTTTTTGTTTTGTTGTTCGAGTTTTTCTACAGTTTGTGATGAAAGCTTCTACAAATATATATGTTTACTATCTTCTCCCCGTCGTATCTGTTTGCTTGAAGAAACAACACTGTGGTTGAGACTAGTTAGTAAAAAAGTGAGAAATAATATAGTGACCTTGTGTGAGAACAGTTCCGAAGAGAAAACAAATAAAAAATCTGTTCTTGTCCAAATATATTTATTATGGTTGATTTGAGATCTTGCCTACAATGTTCAATCCTGATAGTTATTACTATTTCATAAATAAAAACAAAAAGTGAATTTACGATTATATTGTTGCGGTTATTGACAAATACTTCACGTTGAATTTGGCTGTGTTAATAATATTATAGTAATTGTACTTCTGTTTTTTATATAACAATTTATGTATTAGATTTTAGACCAATAAACGAAGCATCGTCATGATTTCGTTTTATTTTATACCTACCTATAGTATTGCAATAACAGTAGGGCGTAGGTAGGTACTAATGTCAAACTACCCGCCAACTCGCCAGCACTCGCAGTTACTGTGGGATCCCTAATAGATGGCGTTAGCGTCTATGCGATATTTCGTCTACACTTTTTATGTATGGAGTTGTGGTTCTTCTCTCGTAGAGAGTATTATATTCCTTGGTCTGTGCTCGTGACCCAAATTTGTAAGACGTGTCGTGCTTAATTAAATTATATTTAAAACGATTGTGCCTTTATTGAGCTTTCAGTAGGCCTACCATGAGTTCTGGCTGGCTCTGTCTCTGGTTCTGGAGCCTAATTCTCGGGCCGAACGAGATTTTCAATGTCCCTTAAATACACATTGGCATTGCACAACCCCGCACTTCTTCTACGTTTTCCGTATATCGTAGCTGTCGAGGCTTCTACGATGAGGTCGTCGATGAATTACTCAAGGAAATCATCCATTCTCTCTTCGAAAAGAAGCAATAAATAGTTATTTGTTATACAAGAATGCAAAGCTGCTTTTTAACCGCGTGTTCAATTTTGATGACTGAGCAAGCGCAGGATTCTAAAGTTTAACACTCGAGTGCAACACGTAACTTTTCATCCCACCTCAGCGAGGAATTGACTAAATGCAAAAAAGAACATGGCGCGACTAAAAGTAACACACCAAGAAGGTTCCGAGTATGAGTTATTAACAAATTTAAAAAGGTTGTATTATAAATTCGGCACCATGCAGGTAGAAGTAAATAGGTTTAATGGTGTTTTGAATTCACAAATACACTAAGAAGGTTACTAGTGCGAGTTTTTAACAAAATAAATAAGGTTGTATGATAAGTTCGGCACAATGGAGGTAGAAGTAAATAGGTTGTGTATTCACAAACTTATTGAACACGATATTCTAAATTCAAATTTACTTTATCCTCTAGCGGATAAAAAAGGCTTTTTCATTACTCATACTCTGAAAGTAGGTCTGAAGTTGCCTGAGGGGCCTAATTGAAAGTAAAACTTTCAGCCCTAGGGAGAATCGCTTTCTACTGACAGCTGTCAAATTATAAAAAAAACAAGTTATGTTTTATTCAACCATGTTCCAACTTTCTAAAGTCTTTCTAACTGCAAGGAGGTTGTTCAACCAAATTCCAACTTTTTATTCAGCAAGTAGGTTGGAAACCCATTACAACGGTAAGAAGTTTAAAAAGTCTATACTCGGATTTTTAATTAGACGAAGCTAGCTGACGTTTACTGTGTTGTCAGTTTTTGATGAAATAAAAATAGTGTTGTGACAAAGTGAATGATTGAAAAAACTCCTGAATGAATGAAATTGCCTCGTTTTTCAAGTGAATAGTTAGTGTGCCGATTTTGACTTGACGTGCCCGGTTGAGGATCCATATCGTTCGCGTGAAACAATATAGCAACAAAATACACAACAATTACCACAAACACAACGTAACGAAAAACAATAACTAAACAGCGTGAGCGCAGAAAAACATTCGTGCTATCAGACCAGAGGTTAGAAGCCGAATTACAAACAAAATGGTGACCGACGCGCATGGCGTTCATCGGTGTTGGCACTAGTCGCCACGCCGCGCTTTGTAATAAACCGTCAAAAAACTGATTGTAATTACATACTACAAGTTACTTATATCAGAGCACTTTTATACATTTTTTAATACAAATTTCAATATTATTTTATAGTTTGAAATGATTAACTATTCACTCATTGTTCATTCATCTGATTAAACGAGAACTGAACGCAGCACTATTACTTTAAATATGGCAACATTATTTTACAAAGTGACATTAGCTACTGTCAGTGGGTATCGTCTAATTAAAAATCCGACTATAGGTTGAATAGCTGCAAAAAAGACTTACTTGTTGAAGTAGCCTTGAGGGCAAGGGTCGGTCTGGCTGACGAAAACGATGGAATCAGGGACAGCGAATGAAGTTCCTATGTTGTTAATGGCTTCGCAAGAATACGCTCCACTGTCATCCGGCTGTCACAAAAATGAAAGAAAAATTGAAGGTGTCATCAAGGCGTGGTGACAACAAGTAGTGCAAAATATTGACGAAGTGGTGGCCGAAGACTGGAAAAAGAAGCGTTGGACATCCAGTAGCACGTCGCGTTAATGACACATTACTAGCATCTTGGGGCGTAAGTGAAGAGCCAAGATCCTGGGGAATGGCACGAGCAAGAAAAAGCCTATACTTAGCTTAAGTTGGGCTGCGGATGGTAATAGCGATGAGTCAGTTAATAGTAGTTTATGATACTGTTGCATAATAAGGGTTTTTATAACATGAGTGTGTTTTAAAAAAACGAGCCGTAGGCGAGTTTTTTTATAGTATCACACGAGTGTTATAAAACCAAGTTATGTACAGTGTCATACACTACTTTATCTACTCTCATACTATAATACGTAAAACATTATTGCAAATAAAACGCTGATGCAATCAGCTTGCTATATATTTTAGTTATGTCAACTTCGTTTTAAATATTGAGTGTACTTTTAATCATGGAGTATTTAACCCACATACTTGACACTTTATATTTTTCAGATAACTCTTGAAAGTACGCTAACAACACATTTTCAGAAATGATGTAGCATTTTTATTCATTTTCCATTCCATGAATTCGTGGTAACATTTATTATAGTAGCTCCTATTATAGATTTCGTCAGCTTCCAGAATGTCTGGTGGTGTACAATCACTACTATCCTCGCTTTCAGACATGTTTTTACACAAAAACTTTTGTATTTTACAAACAAAACCAAACTTTGTTTAAATAATGAAAATATTTTTTAAATGTCAAATGTTGGCGCCAAGGTGCAAACATCGATTGCGCATGCGTGTTGCGTCGTCCGGACTCGTTCACTGAACCTTTTTTTTATTAAAGTAGAGCTTCAACCTCCTTGGTCCAGCTGAAGGTCGGCACAAGATCTTACCAAAGAGTTTTGTGTGTGTAATTTTAGTAGTTTCGACGAAGTTTTCACGTATAACCCAACTGTTTTCAAAAGCCAGCCTAATATCAAAATTTTATACAACTTGTATGAGGATTTTGACATAAGGCTCGCCAGGTTAATTGGTCGCGTTTTATTGATGTTTTAATGAGATTTTACGATATCGATGTGGATATTATACCATCATGTGAAATTGCTTAAATTGAGTGTTTTGTTGTCTGCGCTATAACAGTAGTAATTATAAGTCAAGTATTGGAAACATAAATAGAATGTTACAACATTAGTGTAGATAAAAGAGCTTTAGAGGAGAGGAGAACCTACCATCATGTTTGTGCACGTCAGATTGCCGACTCCTGCTCTGTTGGTCGAAGTGCACTTAGCGGGCACGTGACCCCAGTTCCGACGCCAGGAAATGATAGGCTCAGGCACCCCAAAGGCTTGGCAAGTCAGAATCAATGTGTCTCCAGGGTTCAGCCTTACGTTAGCGGGACTAGGTGGTTTTGTGATCAAGACGTTACCTGAAATAAGTTTTTACACGAAGTTCCATCTATGCTCTTTAAATTCAAATAATTTATTGCACTTATATTGTCCTAGGTCCTGAAGTAGTTTCAAAAAATTGGGTACTTACTGCATCCAATTTCATCTGAGCCATCAATGCAGTCACTTTGTTTGTCACAGTGGAAGCTCCTGGGCACGCATTGTGCTTGGAACTGACATGAGAACTCAATAGGCAGGCAGGCAGAATAGGGGTCTGCTTCTTGGCAGTTCTTCTCGTCGGAGCCGTCTGCACAATCGTCATCAAAGTCGCACTGCCAAGACTTCAGCACGCATTTGCGGTTCTCACATTGGAACTGGTTCGGTTCACAAAAGCCGTTGTAATCTAGAATTATCATATAAATAAATAAATATTTTGGGCCTCCCACACAACACTATCCAGCCCCAAATAAAGCAAAGCTTGTACTTAGAATACAATACAACACCCAGACAGATAACAAACATCTTCTCGGTAGGGCTCGAATCCACCATCTACGGCGCAGAAGGCAGAGCTACTAACAACTGAGCTGAGAGGCTAGTCAAACTACATTAAATCTAATGTTTATTTCATAAATTTATCGTAAAGCAATGAGTACTCTTTGAAACTTATCGACATTTTGCTGAGCACGTCGAAAGTGGTTCAGCTTCTGAAGTGAGCTAGCTACCTTTGCAGAGTTGAACATTGCGTACTCAAGCATTGATCAAGGACTTACTGCACATATCTTCGTCCGATTTGTCAGAGCAGTCGACTTTGCCATCGCATACATAATTCTTGAGGATGCATTCTTCATTGTGGCAAGTGGCTTGGTGAGATTGGCATGGAGTGAATGTTGGTCTCATTACATACGCTACAAAAGAAAAAAAATATTATCACGAGCAGCAAAGCCCGGCATTGCCCGGAGAGTCTTTGAAATTAATTGGATTATTTTAGATAATTCCTGAATATTCAAGAACATTTAAAAACGTTTAGGAGCATTCTCAGAAAACAAACTCAAAAAACAAAAGATTAAAAAAAACTTGAATAAAAGTCCTAGAAGACTTGAATTTGTTTCTTTATTTTACCTTATTGGTATATTATACTTACTGCTATCGGGTGGGTTAACAGTGAGTGATACCCTCACTTCAGATCCGGGCTGGCCTAAGTACCTCGGTGTTTGACAGATGTACACTCCGCTATCGCCAAACTACAATAATAATAATTATTAACAAACCTTGAATGATTTTATGTTTTGATGACTTAAAGGCCTCGCAGATTTGAGATTTGACAGCGATATTTGACAGCGTTTCACTGATCGCTACCGCCAGCGAACTATACTCGGGTTTTTAATTAGACGAAGCTAGCTGACGTTTACTGTGTTGTCAGTTTTTGATGAAATAAAAAAAATCGGTTGTCTGTAAAGTCGGTTTACTGACGATAGTTGAACGTGATAACGTCATAAGAAAATACTGATGGAATGGTTGCATTTTTCAAAAAAAAAATTTAGTTTTACTGAATTGAATTGAATGTGAATGAAACTGAATGATACTGAATGAAACTGAATGAAACTGAATGAATCTGAATGAAACTGAATGAAACTGAATGAAACTGAATGAAACTGAATGAAACTAAATGAAACTGAATGAAACTGAATGAAACTGAATGAAACTGAATGAAACTGAATGAAACTGAATGAAACTGAATGAAACTGAATGAAACTGAATGAAACTGAATGAAAATCCGGACCCGGACCCGGACCCGGACCCAGACTGAACCCTTACCCTTACCCTCATCTACCCTTACCCTCATTTACCCTTACCCATTACCCGACCCGGGCTCGGGCTCAGGTAAATGGAACGACGAAACGACGTAACGACGCATGAGTCATGTTTTTTCGTGCGTGCAGCCGGCTCCATCGATTTATAAGACGTTATCACGTCAAAATAGTGTTGTGACAAAGTGAATGATTGAAAAAACTCCTGAATGAATGAAATTGCCTCGTTTTTCTAGTGAATAGTTAGTGTGCCGAACTTGACTTGACGTGCTTGGTTGAGGATCCATATCGTTCGCGCGAAACAATATAGCAACAAAATACACCACAATTACCACAAACACAACGTAACGAAAAACTTTACAAAAACAATAACTAAACAGCGTGAGCGCAGAAAAACATTCGTGCTATCAGACCAGAGGTTAGAAGCCGAATTACAAACAAAATGGTGACCGACGCGCATGGCGTTCATCGGTGTTGGCACTAGTCACCACGCCGCGCTTTGTAATAAACCGTAAAAAAACTGATTGTAGTTACATACTACAATTAGTAACTTATATCAAAGCACTTTTATACATTTTTTTAAACAAATTTCAATATTATTTTATAGTTTGAAATGATTAACTATTCACTCATTATTCATTCATCTGATTGAACGAGAACTATACGCAGCACTATTACTTTAAATGTAGCAACATTATTTTACAAAGTGACATTAGCTACTGTCAGTCGGTATCGTCTAATTAAAAATCCGACTATAAAGCGCAATGTAATATTTAAATTTAAATAAGATTCGTTCGGGAAGTGTTAGCGAGTAAACTCGGTTGGAGAGATTTGATTTTGTTTTTTCACATTTTGGCTCGTTTTTCCAAATTAATTTTCCATTTTGATTGATCCAAGTGTTGTATTTCTCCTAAGTAAACTGGTAAAACAAAACTAATTGTAGTTTTAGATTTGCGGCTAGTTTTCTGTGCTTGAGGTTAGGTTGGGTACCTACCTTCCTACCTCAAGCATGGATCTTGACTTGCCGATTTACTATGACCTGCCGGCTTCTCCTGTCCCCCCTGATCCTCCGGATCCTTGTCCCGCATCGAACCCTACTGTAGCAGGATTTAAACGCCGCATGGAGGCTGATGCCTCAGTATCCGCTAATAAAAAGTCTATTATGTCTCCTGAATTAGAGGTACCATCTATTCAAATGGTCTACAACCACCCTTCCATTGTTGTTGGTGCAATCCAAGCATACACATCTTTGGACAAAGGACCTTATGTGGTCCACGTTTCTCGTTCAGAGCCAGAACAGTCTGCTGGTACTTCCATCAGACCCATTAAGTTTGGACAGTTCTTAGCCAACCATAAGTTTTCAAACATATTGACTGACGGTGTCAAACGTGTGGGACGTAACAAAATTTCCGTGGAGTTCGTTTCTGCGGAGGATGCTAATAAGTTTATGATTTCTCCGATTCTCACTATGAGTAAGTACGTTGCTACAATCCCTTCTTTCAATGTAACTAGGATGGGACTTGTGAGGCAGGTCCCTACAGACTTGTCTATGGACAATTTTGCTGAGGCTTTGGTTTTACCTCCTAATTGTGGCATTGTCCTTAAAGCCCGCAGGCTAAATAGAAAGAATGTAGAAGAAGGCAAAGTCACTTGGTTGCCCACCCAGACTGTTGTTGTTACCTTCCAGGGTCAATCCTTGCCCAATAAGGTATTTTTATATTATACTGCCCTTCCTGTGGAGCTTTACCAGTACCCTACAATCCAGTGTCACTCGTGTTGCAGGTATGGTCATACAAAAATACAATGCAGGTCTAAGCCTCGATGTTTCCGCTGCAGCAAAGAACATTCTGGAGAAGAATGTGATGTAACTCAGGATAATGCCACTTGCTTACATTGCTCTGGTCGGCATTTTGCCACTAGCAAAAGTTGCCCAGAACTAGAAAGACAACGTTCAATCAAATCAGTAATGGCTCAGAATAGTATTTCTTATGAGGAAGCTGCTTCGCAGTTCCCCCGGGTATCTCGTTCCTATGCTGAAGTTACCAAAGAGTTCGTTTCCAATCCTAGTTCTTATCATTCCTCACAATCCAGTTCTTCTTCTGGATTGTCTCAGTCCCAGCCCACTCGTTCTTACATTAAAAACGTTTATGCCTCTCCTCGCCCAAGAGTTCCATTGGGTAAGTCCTATGATAGGGCTGCTCACCGGGACTTGGTTGCTGACCCACCTTCGGTCATGCTTAATGGTGGTGCTTTAGGTCAACCTGCATTCACAGGCCCTCAAAATGAAAATATGCTTGAAACCCTGCTTACTTTAATCATAAATATCATTCTAATGAACCCTAACCCCCTACCGGACAACGTTGCCTCTAAACTCACTCAATTAGTCTCCTTGTCTAGCCACAATGGATCCAGTGGTCCTCGTTCAGTGGAACTGCCAGAGTGTGCGACCAAAAAAACATGAATTAATCCACTTAATTACCAAATTTCACCCGTCAGTCATTGCCGTCTCGGAGACATGGTTAAAGCCTGGATCCCGTTTTCGGTTATCAGGCTACTCCTGTCTTCGAGACGATAGGGCTGACGAGTATGCTGGATGCGCCTTACTTATAAGGCGCTCACTTTCTTTTTCCCAGATCTCCCTCCCTTCTCTTCCCTCTGATATCAACGTTGTTGGTGTCAGATCTATGAATATTTCATTTGTATCTGTTTACATTCCCCATCCCAACTCTTCGTTAATTGCTGATTTACTCCTTCTTCTATCTTCCATTCCTTCTCCCATGATTCTCATGGGTGACTTCAACGGCCATAACATGGTGTGGGGGCATAGTCATTCAGATTATTTTGGCTTGTCTCTTTTGGATATTTTTGATGAGTCTAACCTCTGTTTACTAAATGATGGCTCACCCACCCGTAGGGTACGTCCTTCCCAAAATCCAAAAAGTGCTGTGGATCTCTCGCTTTGCTCGTCTTCTCTCTTTTCTCTTATGTCATGGAAAACTCTTCCACTTTCTTATGGTAGTGATCACTTCCCTATTCTTTTGTCTTTACATCTTTCAAATAATGTCTTGCCATTTAATAACCCCTCTCCTTCTCTAAAATATAGGCTTTCTGGTGCTGACTGGTTGTCTTATTCATCTCTTCTTGATAGTAAACTGGATTCTCTGGGCCTCTCTGTAGCTAATAATCCTTTGTCCACCTATGATATTTTTTTGGACACCATCATCTCATGTGCTGATCAGCACGTTCCTATCAAAAAACCTACTAGGGATCATAGAGTCTCTACTCCTTGGTGGGACGCTGAGTGCTCTGCTGCGGTCAAAGAACGTAAATTAGCTGAAAAGAATTATTACTCCTCCATGACGGAAGTAAACTTCAATAAATATCAAAAAGCGTCAGCTGTGTTTAGAAGACTTGTTTCTATTAAGAAAAGGCTTGGTTGGACAAATTTTTGTGAAAACCTTTCGCCTTCAACTCCTTCATCTATTGTCTGGAGACAAATAAGACGTTTTAGGGGATCCTGTAGCATCGATAATATCTCCGCCAATGATCCCTCATCTTGGCTGGAAGCATTTTCAAATAAACTCGCTCCTCCTTCAGTTCCCTCTTTTTACTGTCTTCCTCAAATTCCTTCTTTTATTCCTTCTCAGAACTGTTTTGATCGTCCCTTCTCCTTCGACGAATTGACTATTGCCCTTGATGGTCTGATAGACTCGTCTCCTGGCATTGATGGTATTCCATATTCTTTTATCACCAAATCCTCTGTTAAAGCTAAGAAAACATTCCTAATGCTTATTAATTCATTTTTTGACTATGGTTTTATCCCAGAACAATGGAAAACCCAGATAGTAATTCCTATACTAAAGCCTGGGAAAGATCCCTCAGATCCAAATAGCCGAAGGCCAATTGCGCTTTCATCTGTTATGGCTAAGATAATGGAACATTTAATAAAACACCGACTAGAGTGGTTGGTTGAGAATGGATCCTTGCTTGCTAAATCCCAATTTGGGTTTAGAAAGGGCATGGGTACCATTGACAACCTCAGCTTGTTAATATCCGATATTTACATAGCATATAAAGAAAAAAAATCCTTAGTTGGAGTTTTTCTTGATATAGCTTCGGCTTATGATAGCGTATTGCTTTCGGTTCTTAGGAATAAGCTTATTCAGCTGAGAATTCCTGAGAAGTTGGTTCGTTTCATTTGCAATTTATTAATGGAAAGATCTGTTGTTGTTAAGTCAGGTCAAGGTTTCCTCTCTCCTAGGACAGTCTGGAGAGGCCTACCCCAGGGTTCCGTATTAAGTCCATTGCTTTACAGTTTATATACCTATGATTTAGAACAATCTGTGAATTCTTTCTGTGGGGTTCTACAATACGCTGACGATATAGCCCTATATCTTTCGTTTAACTCTTCTGATGAAGCAAGTAACCGACTTAACTCTGCTTTATCTTACCTTGAAAACTGGTTGTTAGTCCATGGTTTATCTCTTTCCGCCTCCAAAAGTTCTGTAGTAGTTTTCACTAAGAAAAGAATTACCCCTTCCATTCAGCTTGATCAGGAAGTTGTTCCTCAGTCTAACTTCGTTAAGTTCTTAGGGATAATCCTCGACTCCAGAATGACAGGCATCCAACATTTTGAGTATATAATTAAGAAATGTGAGAAAAATATGAATATCCTCCGTTCACTCGCTGGTGTTTGGTGGGGATCTCATCCCTACTCTCAAAAATTGTTGTATAATGCAATAATCAGAAGTCACTTTGACTATGGTGGTTTTCTTCTTAATTTATGTAATAAAAGTGGTTTATTAAAATTAGACCAAATTCAGTCAAAAAGCTTGCGCATAATTCTTGGAGCAATGAAATCATCTCCCATTAATGCTATGCAAGTTGAATGTAATGACCCGCCTCTTAAGTTACGTAGTCAGTTTCTTTCCGATAGGTTCTTTTATAAAATAGTTCAAAATTCTAATCATCCTCTCCTCCCTAAACTTCATAGTCTACGTGACTTGTTCGACTCAAGTTTCCCTGATAAGTATCCTTGTCTTCTTCATAGTTTTTTAAAATATACTCAACTTCCAAACCCTGTCGTTCAGTATCCTTCTCATCCTCTTTATTTAACTGCCTATGAAGCTTTGGTTTATCATCCTAACATCCTTCTATACTTTGGTATAGACAAGGACTCTAGGGATGCCCGTGGTTTATTCCTTGAACAAGTTAACTCGAAGTACAGTGGTTGGTACACAATTTTTACCGATGCGTCTAAATTATCTTCAGACAGTGTCGTGGGCGCAGCAGTATGGCTTCCTTTTACTAACATTTCTTTGAGTTTTAAACTTCCTCCTTCTGCTTCAGTGTTTACTGGTGAAGCTCTTGCCCTACTTGAAGCTAGAAAGTTTGTTAAGTCTCATAAATTGAATAATTCTATCATCTTTTCTGATTCTCAAAGCTGTCTACAATCGATTATATCTAACCCTTTTCGCTCCGTATCCCGGTTTCCCTCAATCCTCCAAATTAAAGAGATTCTTTATGAGTGCCATTGTCTTAACATTAACGTTGTTATTGCTTGGATTCCAGGACATGCTGGAATCCCCGGTAATGAATCTGCGGATTCTTTCGCAAAGTTAGCTGCTCAGATTGGCTCTAGCGAGCACTACAAAACGTTTTGTCACGACCTTTGCCTTCTTCCCAAATTATATCTTCAAGAGAGTTGGACTAATGTTTGGAGTACCTCTAAAGTCGCTAAAGGCAAACATTATGCAGATATACAGCCGGATATTCCTCACTGTCCTTGGTTTTTTAAGTTTCGCAAAGCAAGTAAAGTTACCACCTCTACAATTTGTCGTCTTAGGCTAGGCCATGCGTGTACTCCTGTATTTTTAGCCAAAATAAGGATTAGGGATCACTCAATGTGTGAGTGTGGTCTGGACGAAGGAAACGTGGACCACATATTTTTCAGCTGTCCAAAACTTTCCCGCTCCCTTTACGATATTCTCCCCCCTATGATTCCCCGTCCTACTTCCTTTAAATGTATTTTATCTTTCGTCTTTTCCCCTCCTATTAACTTTATTTTATGTAAATTTATTGCTGTAAATAAAATAAAACTGAAAATATTTATGTACCTATGTATATATTATGTCAATGTAGTTTTTTTTCCAGTTAAATGTTCTAATTAGATATTTGTGGTTTAGTAAGTTTTTGTTTGGAGAAATCATTTTGGTTTTTATTTTCTAATAATATGTTCGATTTTCTGTAATATAATACCGGCCATGTTCTTATTACTCTACTCCATCTTAAGTTTATGACACTAGCATGAAACGGACACTGGCAGAATTGTGGCATAAAGTCGCAGTAGCCAAAAAAGAAGAAGTGAAGTGAAGTGAAATTTAAATAACATAAAGATAGTATTAAATAAATAATATATCTTCTAAATTACTTGATTAGTGTATAGCTTCAACTATTTATTTAAAATAACATAGATTTAAATTATGAAAATGAAAATAATGGCTGAATAATGCTGGCGAGCCGAAGCCGAAGGCCCGCCAGAGAAAAAGAAAAAAAAAACCGGGAAGGCGGCAATTCAATCTTCATTTTCACTAATTTTTCTTTCATGTTTTTATTTTTACTTTCCTTGTATTCGTAATGAAAAGCACAGTGTTTACCTCGGGTGAAAGTCTTTTGAGTCCCTCAAGCTCCATTGGCGCCCTCGCTAACGCTCTGGCGCCAAACCCGTCTCGGGACTCAAAAAACGTGACTTTCAACACTCAGGTAACAATGTACTATTGCAGTCAGATATTAAACAGCAAAAACACACTTTCAGAGCTGGTGGGATGAAAATAAAATTGCAAAATGATACTCCTGGCTTTGAGTGTGAGTGTTTAGGTGTTTACTTACTAAATTCTACGTCAAAACGACACACAGTATAACTCACTAGACCCAAAGCCTTAACCAGAGACAGGCCAGACAGAGCTCACGATACGCCTACAGTAGTGACACGACAAAAATAAGTTTAGCTATGTGAATCACCATTGGTTATAAGGCAAACCTGGCCACGCATTATGATGGCGCTGATGCTGAAAACCCTGATGATGATAACCGTGAGGATGATAACCGTGAGGATAATTCTCATAATCACGGTGATGAGGGTAGTGATGATTATGTCTATAATAATCAAATAAACCAAGATCTGATGGCCATTTATGATCCACGAAAGTTAAATCAGGATTTGATAGTGAGGTGTACGTGGTGGGGTAAGATTTTTCGAAGTATACGGGCTGTGAGCCAGTTGATTGGGGCTGGTGCTTAGTTAGGGGTAGCTTGTGACCTGTAGATAGGGGCAGTACAGTCCCTTTAGATTGTTCTTGGTTCCCTACAGATTGTGACGGAAGCCCGCCTATAGATTTTGGCTTCTGGTTTTCCGTTTTCTGGACTGGCAGGTTCGGTGTTGACTGGACTTTTTGGGTTACTTCAGATTTAGCTGACTGGTTCTCAAAAGGCACTGCTGGCTTTTTCTCAGTAGACAAGAAAGGTTGTGATGCTGTAGATAGAAATGGTCTTTCGGTCTTTTCAGTACAATTAGGTGAAGAACTAAGTTCTTCTATTACTTTGACTGTAGACTCTGTGGCAGCGTCAGGGTCTGGTTGTCGAGTTACTGACTGAGGTACAGAAGAATATTTAGGGTCTTTCGGGTCTTCTGCTGTTGTATGCAAGTTAGGTTCTGGTGCTGTCGATATATAAGGTATTTCCGTCTCATCAGTAGAATTAGGCGGAGAAGAAATATTTTTTTCTTCTATTACTTTGACTGTATACTCCGCGGTCTGATTGTCCAGTTCCTGAGAGAGGTAGAGGCGAATCTTTAGGGTCTTTCGGGTCTTCTGCTGTATTTTCTTCTTCCGTGTCAAGGCTTAGTGAGTCTGGTTGAATTAGACCTGAAGAAATCTCATCAGGCCCGTCTGCCAACGGTTTTGACGTCGATTCTTCTTCTTCAGCGTCCAGATTTGACTGTTGCGAACTTCTTCTGGGCTTTGACTGCGCTGTTCCAGAAGTTTCTAGCATCTGAAGAAATGAAATTGCTTTATGAACCATCTACACAGAGGCGTCTCTAGCCCATGTAGCGCCCGTGTGCAAACATTACCCAAGCGCCCCCTAATAGTAAGTGCGCGTTCAAAATGGAATGGATACAAAGTACAAGTAACAGCACATCAAGTTACCACAAACTGACAAATTTCCCCAATGGGTAATTAACTCTATTGTTTGGAGATTTTTAAGAAGAAATTTTTCAGGTTGGTTACCACAATGTCCTGTTGACTATATTTAGAATTATTATGCAAGGTGTTCTGGTGTTTATCTTAACAAGCCAAAACGTATCCATGGACCATGGTTATGATGTTGACATGACTATATTCGGCTTCTTTTTTCTTCTTCTTCTTCTTCTAAATATATAAAACTCTTACGTTACTGACTGACTGACTGACAATCAACAGATAGCCTAAACCGTTAGTCCTAGAAGCATGAAACTTGGAGGGTGTGTTTCTTTTATAGCTTAGAAATGCATTTAGAAAGAAAATTTGAAATTCTTTCTTTATGAGGAGAAAAGAGGGGGGGGTGGGAGGGCGCCGAGTGCCAGCGCAGCGGCGCTCGTCGGCCCCTATGATGTTATTCATCAAATATTAGAAGAGCTCAAGATGCTATACAAAATCTATGCAGAGCGGAGCTTTTTTTACGTTGGTCATTGAAAGTGCGGCGCCCGGCCAACGCGCCCGCCAAGTTGAGCTCCGTAGCGGTCCTAGGGGGCGCCGAACGCAGAGCGGAACGCTTTTTACGTTGGTCATTGAAAGTGCGGCGCCCGGTAAACGCGCCCGTCAAGTTGAGCTCCGTAGCGGTCCTAGGGGGCGCCGAACGCAGAGCGGAGCACTTTTTACGTTGGTCATTGAAAGTGCGGCGTCCGGCCAACGCGCCTGCCAAGTTGAGCGCCGAGCGCCGCTGGCGGCGCTCGGCGCCCCCTAGGACCGCTGCGCCCGTGTGCACCGCACACCCTGCACAATAGGTAAAGACGCCGCTGCATCTACAATAACTTTTACGTATATTAAGGTCGCTCGATTCCCATACAAATTGAAATACACAACTATGGGCGAGAGAGTACAGTTGTAGACTGAAAGAACAGTGGTTGGTTTTTATTATAGGTCTTTATAAACGTGGAAACATATTTGGTTGAAGAAAACTGTCGACTTACAGTGAAAATAACATCAAAATTGAGTTAATTTTTGTCAATGTATGAGTAAACACGGATAGTGGCTGACGGCTCTGACGTCATTGCAATTGTGTTGGAGCGAGACGTTGCAAGCTCGCGGCATCCACGCCCGCGCTGTTGCCATACGTCCCAGTCTTTTCATAATTCACTCGGCTCAATTATTTTATATTTTGCTAAGTTTAAGCCCTGCACACATCTTAGTGATCTGCGATGGCGATCAGCTGACGCTGAGAAATATGACAGCGATATTTGGCAGCGTTTCACTGATCGCCATCGCCATCGCCTTGATGTATGCAGGCCTATATTCGTACCGTATAATGACAATCATCCAAGGACCATTACAAGTAGAGGAAAAGGTGCAAAGATGGGGTCAGCTTTAAAGGTCAATAATATAAAAAATAACATAATGAAACAATCATATTTATTTTTTAATTAACAACTAATTATTATTATTCTAATATTTGGTGTCATTAGAAACTTTTGGCAACACATTTAAGATAAAAAAAATAAAACAGGTCAGTTTCTCCAACTTGCCCAAAGCTGCTGGTAAGATGAGATACCCCCCTGAAGTAAGATGGGGTGATGAGATGATTATTTGACCTGGCAGAACTCGCAGACTTCGTCATCATCATCATAATATATTCCTGCGCAGCTATTACGAGCCCATCACCCACATAATAAGCATGATATCCACTCTACAATGGAAATGGAATAAACTTCCTCACAATACATTCATGGAGTGATGCTCATCTTCAGATGAACCTATACCTATACGAATGCATTTAGATCTATAACCGCAAGTCCATAATAACCTTTCTTCCATTTCTAATAAATAAACACAAAGCTCATTCTCTTTAGACACAGAAAAAACAGGTTGCCTAGGACCCCCAACGGTTACCCTATCTCGCCTGCAAAGCCATTTTACAAAAAAAAAGTAAAAAAAACAGCCAATAATCAGAAACACAATTTTTACCTTATTATTGGGTAGTTTAAGCGATAAACGATGAATGAACGAGCGTGATTGATAAATAATATAATAATATAATTTGAACTGTGTCTTACCCGCTAGCCCACCTTGCCACCTATCCCCTAAGTATATATTATATTCCTGAGGCAGCAAGGAGTTTGAAAGTCTATGCCAGCAGCACGTCATAGAAACAATACTTAAAAGTCGCTAGCGAAGTCTGGGACAAATAAAACGATGTCATGAAGATATAAAAACGTAAGTATGTGCTTATCTACGTACGCAAGTAATTATTGCTGTCGTATTTTACATAAACTTATCGCAGATTATTGAACTTACGGCTAACTATCAAAAACTCTCTATCACTTGTTGCAGGCGAACAGAAGTGTGGTGCAAAAAGATGAAAACAGACGATTCCAATCCACCACCCACAACGGGGAGTAGATCCTAATCGGCGGTGATAGAAAAAACCCTGTACACACACTTGCTTTTCATCTATAAGTAAAAAAAATAAGTTTGTAATGAATAAACACAAAACCCAGTGGTGCCGATTTCAAAAATTCTTTCATCATTGAAAAGCTTCATTCACCCTGAGTAACATAGGCTATAATTATGTGTTTTAAAAATAAATGTCCACCCGTGCGAAGCCGGGACAGGCCGCTAGTTTTATATATTTCGATACATATTTTGTTTTTTTATTGTGTAGTCTTGTTTAGCCCAGTGGATGCAAGTGTATGTCAATAAAAGTTTTGTGGTTGAGAAATAAATAAGTTACATATTGTGTACATAATAATAATATCTAAAAAATAAACTATTGACTTACAGAGTATGTACATCATTTTTACGTGAAATTATGACAAACAATAGGTATATAAGGTCTATTATAAAAAATATAGGTAACCTAATTTCGAAACCCGATCAAAGCTGGATATTCTGCAGAAGGAATATTACAAGTAGAATAAATCATTTCGCAAAATGAAAAATTTGAGCAAAAAAAGTCATAGGTAGACAGGAATTGAACTCGG
This sequence comes from Thera britannica, assembly GCA_939531255.2. Taxonomy (NCBI): domain Eukaryota; kingdom Metazoa; phylum Arthropoda; class Insecta; order Lepidoptera; family Geometridae; genus Thera; species Thera britannica. Next base: position 21,675,906 of record OW618041.2, on the reverse strand, counting down.
TACCTTAGCTCTGCAGCCGAGGGGCCTAACCACTGGTCCAATTTAAGCGATGTCAGTATGTTGCCTACAGTTTGAAAACAACAAAATGCTTGTCTGTGTGCGTAATTAGTCTGCTTCAATCCCTGCGATTTTGATTTTTCCAACTATAAGTACTTTTCAGACCAAAATGAACACGAATTATAGCTAGGGACATAATAAATAATTCGCTATAAACGGACCACATACTACTACAAAATAAAATACACGTTTTCATTAAAAAAATAAATAAAATTATGAAATTAGAACATTACGCCATCTCTTGACACTGATGCGCCTAGCGGACCACGAGGCTCCACCTTAAGAAGAAACACTGTCCAATATCGCTGTCATATTTGACAGCGTTTCACTGATCGCCATCGCCATTGCGCTAGATGTGCGCAGGCCTCTATGAGAAGAGCTTTCTAAAGACTTAAGAACCATTTTTACAGGGCACATATTATAACTAATACAACTCATACCATGAGCCGTGGATATGCACGATGTATTGCATGCAAGATATAGACAAAAGTATACAAAATGTTTTTTTGAGAAGGGCGGTGATGGCCAAGTCCGAAACCACGAGAGTTAGGGAACCGAGCCGTAGTTTGTTGCCTGTTTTTCTAGGCTTGGTCGCGTGGAACTGGCATCTAGACTCACCTAGCTTTAAGACGTTTCAAAGTGATTCTTGCAATTGAACAGAATAAATACACTTTTGATTTGATTTGTTTGTCGTGAAAGGAGTCTCTTTTCTTCTTCTTCTTCTCTCTTCTTATTTAAGAGCAACGCTCTTGTCGGTGTAATGTATGCATTTTTCTCCAGGTATTTCTTTTGAGGGCAACGGATATTTTAATTTTTTCAAAAAAATTTTACTTTTCAAATGGACCCAGATTATTTTTCAAACAAAAATTACACCCTTAAATTGAACCATGTAAGTTCGAAACAGCAGGGCTACCACGAGCTCCATATGGTTATGGCTATGGCTGTCAAATTGTGTATAGATAGGCTGACCCACACATTCATTTTACCTAGCCTTAAGCACGGGTGCTTATCCTCCTCAGTGGAAGGTGTCAAGAGTGACCCCGATTCCTAAAACCTCAAATAAATTATCAGTTGAAGAATATCGTCCCATAGCAATCATGTCGTCACCTGCAAAAGTATTCGAAAATATTCTCCATAAATTGATATTCTTGCAGGTTGAAAAGCATTTAAGCAACGCTCAGCACGGCTTTAGACGTAGGAGGTCCGTGAACACCAATTTACTTGTGCTCGTGGAGTACATTTCTGCGCAACTTGATCGGAGGCGTCAAGTGGATGTGCTCTACTTTGACTTCCGGAAAGCGTTTGATAGGGTCAACAATGATATACTGCTGGCAAAACTTAGTGCCATAGGTTTCGCGCCAGGTCTTCTTCGACTCGTCGCAGACTATCTGCGCGATCGCCAACAGTATGTCAGACTTGGAATTTACGAATCCAGGCCCTATCACACGCGTTCTGGGGTTAGTCAAGGCTCAGTGCTGGGGCCGTTGCTATTTTTATTAATGGTAAACGATCTGCCTAATCACCTCACATTTGCATACTCTCTTCTTTATGCAGATGATCTGAAGTTGTACGCTACTGTTGACTCTCTGGAGGATTGCTTAGCACTTCAGCGCGATGTTGATGCAGTTTACCAATGGAGTGTTAACAATAAAATGGAGTTTAACACTGCCAAATGCTCTATAATGACTTTCGGCCGTTTGTGGCATCCCATATCCTTTGATTATAAAATCCACGGAGATATAATCCCCAGGTCCACTGTTATAAAGGACTTGGGAGTGACATTCGACCGAAAACTAACCTTTCATGACCACATTGTGGCTGTTGCTAAGCAATCCTTCCAGAGACTTGGTTTTGTGTTAAGAAATGCTCGTGACTTTCGGAGTGAGCACGTTGTCAGGCTCCTCTTCAGTGCTCTAGTTAGAAGCAAACTGGAATCAAGTTCTTGTATTTGGAATCCACATGAGGTTACTTACGCACTTTTGCTAGAGAAGGTGCAGAAGGCCTTTCTCCGATTTCTGTATAGGTACAGGTTTGGATATTATCCCTTCATGTATCCGACGGGGTTCTTACAGGGGTGCCTGGGCTTTAATTCTCTGGAAACCAGGCGAGCGCAAGATCAGATCGCAACCATCTGTAAAGTTTTTCGTGGCACAATAGACGCGCCGGACCTGCTTAGTGAGTCACTTCTACTCTTTGTCCCTAAAAATTATCTTCGGGCTAGGAACCGCAAACTTTTTGCTCCCCCCTTTAGTCGTACTGTCGCGCGCGCAAACTCTCCGATACCTCGAACCCTCACCGCTCTCAACAAACTCTTAAAAGCCAACCCAAACTGTGACTTATTTGTAGATAGCTGGAGGGAAATCATGGCTGAATGCCTCAAGTACTGTGAGACAGACAGAATTTAATTAACTTTTTTTAGTTTTTGTTAGCATTATCAACGAGTGACATTAGACTTATTATTTTTTTGTTGTTATCAATTTTATTTGTGATTGTTTTTATGATTATTATTGTTATCCATTTTATTTGTGACTGTTTTTTATGATGAATTAATTTTTGTTTTGTTATTAGTATTATTTTATTCGACGAAAGATAGACCTACCTAATTTGACATGTTAGGCTTGAACACACCGCCAGCGAACTAGTTCGCTAGCGATGGCGAACTAGCCCCCAAATAATTTGAAGTCTCCGAAATGTACATTGCCATCACAATGGCGCTTTTGGCGCTAGGTCTAGCGCAATTTCAAAGCATTTAACTGCTATTATTTTGTAGGCTAATCTTGGATTAACCTTGGATTTTAAATACGTGTCGCAGTTTGTAGTTCATATAAATTGCCAAGTTAAAAAAAAATTACATTTCTATTGAGTTTTCAAAAAAAAAAGATATTTATTGAGCACTGTGACATGCGCACCTATTTTATCGGACAACTTGTGTCTATTCAAAGTATCTAGAAGCATTTAAAGTGTCTAGGTTTATGACTACAATGCTTAATTTAAAAAAAATAAAAATACATTAGTAAAAATAGCCAAACCCTGGAATGGACCTGGCAGCACTGGCCGCAATTTAGACTGTCAAGATATGAAAGATATTTAGCCCAATCAAAACACTTAACTACTGCTAGGCATGGGAAATAATTACCTGCAGTTAATCGGCTCATTTACAACCTTGAGCTTGTTCAGCTCAAACAACTCAGCGGCTCAAACATCATGTAGTTGTTGTAGAAGTGTGGAAGTGCGAGTGCAGAAGTTAAGCCGCTTACAGACCTTCTGGCTTCACTTCGGAATCATTCAGTTAATATAGTTACCTACTTTAATTTTTTTCACTGAAATACCTAACCTACCTACCAAAGTAGCAAGCAGCAAATAAACTGAATAAATAAAGTCTGTTTAAACTATTATCGCCACTGTTTGTTTTGAGCCGTTATTTATTAAAATTAAACTGCTAGCTATGCTAAAGTATAAAATGCTATGATGTGCGGTTTTGGCCCTTATGTATTTATTGCAGAAGCAAATTTTCAACATAGTTTCTATTATTGGCTATGCATACCGTAAACCTTATATCTCTTTGTGCTTCTTCCAGAACGACTTCCAATTTGATCAGGGCGAGCAACGCCAGGCTTCATAGCTCGTCTTAATCTAGGTCTTTACCTATGAAATTGTACATTTGAATATTTTTTATGCCATTAAAATTAGATAGGCGTAAGGCTCCAAACCCCACAGCAAGCTCAGCCGTATAATTAGTTGGTCTAACTCCATCACGGCTAAGCTTGCCGCGGGGTTCCAATTCTTCGGTCCAACTTTTTCACCACTTCTACTATCGTCTTCAATTCAAGGCCTGCGCACACCTATGTGGTCTTTACCGTCGTCAGTATTTTCGAAGCATTACAACCTTGGAATTTTCAAGTCAAGAGTGAACAAGTGAATAATAGCTAAGCGTGCTCCACCTTAGGCTGCATTTTCACTTTCCATCAGGTTTGATGGCAGTCAAACGTTTAGCTATCAACAATAATAAAAAATACCTATATATGTCGCTGGCCATGGCGATCAGTGAAACGCTGTCAAATTTGAAAGCGATATTTGACATCGTTTCATTGATAGCCATTGCCAGTGACCTAGGTGTACACAGGCCTTCATATCGTTGTTGACAACGGTTGCCAGCCGACCACAAGGCTCGTTTTTCAACTCATAATTTGCAGATTTAAATTTAAGGCTTTGCATGGGTAAAAGCACATTTTGCCCTCCTTTTTTCTACACACCTGTGCAAAGCTAAGGCGATTGGCTAGTTATGTACATGGAATACATAGTGAGAGAAATGGCATGTCGTAGAACCTACATAAACCGTAAAACATTGTCAAGTGCACGAAAAGAGCCTCATTGAGGTGCGTTTATAATTCTTTCACCACATTACTTTTGAATAAACTTTTGTCACCATAGTATTAAGTATGTTAAGGCTGCAATGCTTTCTAAGTGAGAGCTGAAATAAAAAGTTTTGGTTTGATTCAATTTTGGTGTGAGCTACACTGAGCTGCACAAAACGTAGATAATAATGACTCCTTCTGTCTTCGACCATATCACTTTACCAAACTTTGACACAAGAGGTGGGCGTGGCTACGCCGCCGCCACGACCAAAGAAGTAGGAAATATAAAACTTGTTAAACCCATAGAGCAGCAGCATTGTTTTTGACAAAGTCAAACGGCTTCGTAGGTATTGCTTTTACCCAACATGCTGATGCAAACAGGAATGTTATGATATTGACCACTATGTGTGTGTATAAGTATTTTATGATTGCTCATCTGTTCCCCTATATCAAATAAATATAAAAATAGAACTAGTTTATTTTAATTATATGACAGCTGTCAGTTGAAAGCGATTCTATCTAGGACTGAAAAGTATTTAGGTCGTGGGTTCAATTCCCACCGAGAACAAATATTTCTTTGGTGAATGCAGATGTTTGTTCTCTGTCTGAGTGTTATATTGTATTCTAACTATGTGTTAACAAAATGATGTGCAGTAAAATGTATGTACTATAGGAATGAGATAGTTGATTGTAATACATCAACTATCTGATTCCTATAGTACAAGACAAGCTCGGGGATAGACAGTGTTTTGTGGATTGTCTACATTATTAATTTATTTTATAAAGATCGTGGGTTAAAATTTGGTCGTGCACCACCAATGTATACTATTCTGTCAGTTCATCACCTCTCTTATTATATAAATAGATATACTGTAGCTGTAGGTTTATCGACAAGATAAACCTAGCTCTAAGACTTCTCAAAGTGATCATTGATATTATGTTATTTTAAAGGTACAATGAATAAAATTAAACATTTTTACTTTACTTTGACTTTCACTTTGAATACTGCTACTCTATTGTAATCTCCATTTGATAACTCTTTGAATTGCTCGAAATCAATTGTCAATTTGAAAAAACGTCAAAACTATAGCGCTTGCAAAACAGGAAAGTATTAAAAACCGGATTATCTCCGGCTTCCGGCCAAAAACCGTTTCCAGGTTTGGTCAACGTAATATTTTTTCATATAGTAGAATTTTAACAAGAAAACAATATTCTAAGATACCACAAAATCAACTATTAAAAAATTGTACGAAATAGGAATTAGTATCTAGTGAAGTTTAATATTACTTACTTTATTATTGAGTAGTTTATTGTTGAGTAGATTAGTAGTAGTAGTGGAGCTTTTTGTGAAGTGCTCATCCAGGGAAGTACTACCACCATACCTGTTTCTGCCGTGAAGCAGCATTGCTGTGTTTCTGTTTGAAGGGTGTGGGTGCCGGTGAAATTACTGGCACTTGAGGCTGAACATCTGTACGCGTGAAGCTGATGGACGCAGGGCAGTGCATCGTAGGGCAAATTCCTGGCGTGTGTGACTTACGAGGCAATGCTTTGTTACAGGCTATAGGTACCACTGTTACCACTTACAGGCCTATACCCGAGTGGGATCCTAGCTAAAGAAAAATAAGAACACAAATGAACAAAAAGTAAAACGGAAAAAAAAACTAATAAAAATAAATCTAACATCAAAATATATGTATTAAAAATAAAGTTTAAAATTAAATTTAAACAAAATAATGACTATAATGTATGAATGTAAATAATAATGATGATATAATAATAATCGAAATAATAAGTAATAATATGCATGAAATGTAACTTAATGTAGTTATGGAATGAATGGGCTTTTTTTTTTTTTTATAGTTACCACTTAACATCAGGTGGACCATATACTTGTTCCATCAGCTAGATGTATTAAAAAAAAAGACGCAGTGCAATAATAGAAAAACAAAGTATTGGTTTTATTATGTTTTATCGGTTTTTAGCTATGTATGCTTTTAGACAAAAAAAATCCATTTATAAAAATAATGCATCTTTTTAGTAATGTTTCAATTACCTGGACATATTAGGGCTAAGAATAAAGTGATGGTGAACTGAACGCGCGAACCTTGTGCAAACAACACCCACACCATTGCCTCCATATATTATTGCCACTGTTATGACTTTTGAGGAACAAGATTTAGCGCAGTTTCAAGACAGTATCTAACACTAATACTAGCTCGCTGCGTACAATGACAGTTCGCGGCGCTGTGTGGGGATGAATGCAAAACCCTACGCTTGAAAAAAAAAAAAAAGAAAGAAAGAAAATACATTTATTTGACATAGGTTTTAAGTACATAGGTGTAGACATACATAGGTGTTCACAACATTTAACAATAATAAACTATGCCAAATAGGCCCCGACTCAGCTTTTTGCTGCCTGACAAGGTATCATCTACCTTGCCAAGCAGCGCTGGTTTTCAGGCGGAGCCCTTTGCGAAGAGGTGACGTCACATGAAAAATAACAAATAAAAATAAAATAAAAAGGGAAGACTGTCAAAGGATAATATATAAATGAACTGAGTATTAAATTCTAATAAACAGATAATAAAATACAATATAGCTACATAAATGATACTTACATTATACTATCATAATTAATATCCATCTCATGTTTCGACTGTTTCGAGCGTAGACAGATAATAAAGTTTCGAGGTGTAGTTATTGTCTGTGGTACGTGTGGTGTATCTGTGACGTGACGTCTATGCGCGCGCGCTTGCGCTGCATAGACAAACAAAGTGAATCGAAAACAAACATCGAAATAAATAAACACAAAGTCACAAACCAAACAAGAAGAAAGAATTATTGAAATTGAAATTATTGTGAAAAAATATTGTGATTGATATAATAAGTGCTACCCGATATGGAAAACTATGTAAAGTATTTTAACAAAACACCCTAGCTAAGGTGGTGGGATGCAGTGAAAGTGATATGTGTAAATTGTGTAATGAAAGTGCGCATTTTATGGTGAGTTGCTGTTGCTAGAGACTAATTTGGGAGGAAAGGAGTAGTTTTTTATACTTAGTTTGGAACGCATTTAATGTTTTTAGGGCACGGACTGGTGGGGGCAAATCATTCCAGCACCGAGACGCAGCAAACTTAAACTGTTCGCCGCAATCTTTTCTAAGCTTAATTCATTCACCCGCTAGTCCGGGGTACCTAGGTAGTTTTTGTTCACGGGGATTAAAAACAAAACAATATTTTTGAGGCTCAATCAGTAAGATTTATGTTTCTGATACTAAGGAAAATCGGAATACGTAAAACTTCCCTCACTGTATAGGCATACGCCTATCTATCATTGCGTCCTGAAGTGAGGGTAGTTATTATACCTCCACCTCTCAACGACGATAGCACTCATGTCAATGCTCCAGTCTGCCCACGACCACAGTTATTACAACATAGCCGAAGCGTCGGGGAAAATTATACGCGGTAAACACCCATCATCATCATTATCATCATCATCAACCTATATTAGTCCACTGCTGGACGTAGGTCTCTCGCAAGACGCGCCACTGAGCCCGGTCTTCGGCTCTTCTTCTCCAGTGCTTGCCAGCTACATTTCGCAGATCGTCGCCCCACCTTGCCGGAGGGCGTCCTACACTACGCTTACCTAAACGCGGTAAAAATACCCGTGTAACAGTTTAATGTGTGTTATGATCGCAAAAGTTTAAAAAAGTACTATTGATAAATTTTGCTTAGCTGTCCGGCTTTTCGCAAAACCGGAAAACCGGGTTTGCACGCCCTAGTCAGGACGTAATGTCAGATAGGAAACTGATGGGTGGCTGAACTAATTGATGCCCGCGACTTCATCGACTGTCTCCACGGGTGGTGATTATACACTTCCTTGTTTCGATATTATATTTATGCATTCCATCTCTTATAAAAAAGTCCCCAAATATTATAAATACATTCACTTGTTCTGTTTTTTCTCCATCAATCAAAATATTACACGCTGTTAAACATTCATATCGAATACCATAAACTTAGCCTTATGATTGTATTTGTTTTTGTATTTATTGATTTACTTTGATTATGACGGTTCATTCTAGGTATGTAAATGCCCTTATTTTATTTTTTATTGATATTTGATCTTATTCTAAGCTTCTCTCCATCCAAAATTTGATTGGAAAATACTGATTTGCAGCGATATAACCGCCCATTATGCATTACTATATTTTTAAATAGTTTCAAATAAGATTCTATCCTATTATTATCTTACACAACATCTTTTTTTGCTTTTAACGTAGTTAAACAAATATTTTTAGAAGTAATATATTTTTTTTCTATTAAAACTAATAGGAAAAACAATTTCCAGAGTTCAAAAATATTAGAACGAATCCTCAATAGTTCTCTTTTTCCAAATTTTAGACTCTACGGGTCGTTTTCACCGATGACTAATCAGTAGATCAAATATTTGACGATTGTTTAATACACAAAATTAAGAAAAATTAAGTAGGGGGTAGTAAAACATTAAATAGGGGATGCTTTGTCTGTCACGATCTGGGAACTTTCGTTTTTATTAGTAGTGATCGCAGCGTGCAACTGTCAAAAGACGCGGCAGTGTGTGCGGATGTATACAATTCCCTATGTTGAAACTGAACGGTTCGCCATCGCGCCCGCCAGCGAACTAGGTGTGTTCGAGCCTTAACTTCTTGTAATTACCTATGTTCTTTAATGTAAAATTTTATGTAATTAGAATGACAAAATGTTATTTACCTATTAATTAGTGTAATTGGTTCCCAGACCGTTCTAATTAATTAAATTAAATTAAATTAAATTAAAATTTTCTTCTTAAACTATTATTATAAAACATGAAATAATTAAAAAAAAATACATTTTATAAGAAACTAGAAAATTTTATTATTAACTCTGTTTTCCACCTGTAGGTATTACAGGTAGAAAACAGAGTTCAGATCACCGACCGCAGGCAATGTGCCCAAAAGGCTGGCAACGTTACCTCTTTGAATAGTTAAGCTAATTCTTTGCCCTAGGTAAGCGCCAGCCCTTTGGTCACCAGTCTCAACCAAGTTGGACACCTGCTGGCCTACCATGAGCTTCATATGGTTATGGTTATGGTAAATTGTGTCAACAGTGTCAACACATTCAAACCCAAGAAGAAATGAATGTGTGGGTCAGCCTATCTATACACAGTTTGACAGCCATAGCCATAACCATATGGAACTCGTGGTAGCCCTGCTGGATCCTTGACTTTGACTCACCACCTCTCGTATAAAATGCTCGTGCTTCAAAACATGCGTGAATGTGGCGTAAGTGTAGATATTGCAGAGGTTGTCGTCAGCACTCCTAGGGGCTGTGGACACCACTCCGCGGAGGTAGTAACGATTGCCATTCGGTGTCATCTCCGGAAATATCAGGCCTCCGCCGCTATCGCCCATGCAGACAGCCGTACCTAGAACCAACCAAACCATACACAAAAAATATTATCAGACAGCATCAATAAAAAAAAATGAAAAATAAAAAAATCTAAAAAGTAAAAATAAATTATAGCTTAAAAAACTAAAAAAAACGCTTTTATAACTAATTGAACTAAAAAGTTAAAAATAAAATTGTAATGTTCAATTGAAAAATTTATATTATTGTACAAAAAGCATGGGGTGCTTTTTATAACGCTTTTATTAGCTTCACCTGTATGTATGTATGTATGTATGTATGTATGTATGTATGTATGTATGTATGTATGTATGTATGTATGTAACCGACCCCTTTGAGCTCGATTTTGTCCTACTTTGAACGATCAGATTTGATTCAAACTTTGCACACCTGTCAAAGGTCGATGACAATGCAATAATATGAAAAAAAAAATAAAAAAAAATGAAAAGAAATAATTTTTTTTTTAAAAAAACCTACTTTGAACTATCAGATTTGATTCAAACTTTGCACACCTGTCAAAGGTCGATGACAATGCAATAATATGAAAAAAAAAATAAAAAAAATGAAAAGAAATAAAAATAAATTAAAAAAAACCTACTTTGAACGATCAGATTTGATTCAAACTTTGCACATCTGTCAAAGGTCGAAAAAATACATGAAAAAAAAAAAAAAAACTAAAAAGTATAAAATAAATTATAGTTTAAAAAACTAAAAAAAAACGCTTTTATAACTAATTGAACTAAAAAGTTAAAAATAAAACTGTAATAATCAACTGAAAATTTATATTATTGTACAAAAAGCGTGGGGGGCTTGATTTTGATTGTTGTAAATATTTTATCAATAGTTTATTATATCTGAAGTTATTATAAAAAGCACCCCACGCTTTTGTACAATAATATAAATTTTCAATTGATTATTACAGTTTTATTTTTAACTTTTTAGTTCAATTAGTTATAAAAGCGTTTTTTTTTAGTTTTTTAAACTATAATTTATTATAATAACTTCAGATATAATAAACTATTGATAAAATATTTACAACAATCAAAATCAAGCCCCCCACGCTTTTTGTACAATAATATAATTTTTTCAATTGATTATTACAGTTTTATTTTTAACTAAGGGCAGTGTGGTCGCATTGCGACAAAGCCCTTTAAATAAATTAAAAAAAAAAAAACTTTTTAGTTCAATTAGTTACAAAAGCGTGTTTTTTTTAATTATTTTTTTTTACTTTTTTTTTCATATTATTGCATTGTCATTGACCTTTGACAGGTGTGCAAAGTTTGAATCAAATCTGATCGTTCAAAGTAGGACAAAATCGAGCTCAAAGGGGTCGGTTACATACATACATACAGGTGAAGCTAATAAAAGCGTTATAAAAACAGGAAGCTAGAACTGATAACTTGCGAGCTTACTATCACTCTTGCTATCATGGCTTGAAAAACTAGCCTCGTGTATCCAGGGCATCAGCGCTGACGATCAGAGAGAGGTTTCTATGAGGTGACATTATTACCTCCAGTGTTGTTGCCAGCGCAGATCTTGTCGCTTGTGATAGCGGGTCTGAAGACAGGTTCGACCGAGTCGTAGCAACGCTGGACGTCCACTGACGGCAGATCCACCACCTGGAGAGTTGGAGACGCCTTGGCGTTCTCATCCGTCCTGCCCCAGCCGGCCACCTGGTGTTGAAGTCACTTTATTTGATAGCTCTTACAGCTCAGTGGCTCGAAAATTCAGAAAATAATTTATCATCCGCACTTGATGTGCGGGCTTGGGTTTTAGCAAGTAGGCCGCTGGTGGGCCCTTTTTGCGTGACCCTTGACACGTGTTGCTCGAACTTTTTTAGTTCTACGACACGCCGGTTTCCTCAATGTTTTCGCTCACCGTTTTGAGAGTACTGGCATAGTGCACATACATTTTTCGACAGAAAAACTCATTGGTACACGACTGGATTTGAACCCACGACCTTCGGATCGGAAGGCGGGGCCGCTAGCACTAGACCACCAGTGCTCTCAGCTCAGTGGCTCTCAAACGGTGAAAGAAAACATCGTGAGGAAACCCGCACATAGTCAGCACTGCACGTATTGACAATGTATTTTCTGTGGATTAGGCCGACTAAGCTGTGAGGATAGTATAGGCGCTGGGCAAGCCTATTCCATCTAAAATCCTGCCCCAGGCACTATAGAGTCCCGCAGAGCTTGAACTATGGGCGATAAGGCCGCTCATTGTAATTTATTTTATTACGCTGTTGCTGTGATGTAGGTATCCTGTGTACAATCGTCTCTCTATCTATCTTTCTATCTATCTAGACAGCTGATTTATTACTTACATACATTTTTTTTATAAATACTTAGAATACAAAGTAACACCCAGACAAACATCTGCGTTCACCACACAAATATTGATTCCCGATGAGGATCCAACCCACGATCTACGGCGCCGACAACAGAGTTACTACCAACTGAGCTGAAAGGCTAGTCAAATTGACCATCAATATTTATTTCCTTTACTTTTTTGTGGCATTGATAAGAGAGGAGTGAATGCAGAGATGACGGCTGATAGAGGGGCATGGAGGAGAAAGACATGTTGTGCTGACCACACATAAAGTGGGATAAGGGCAGGAAGAAGGAGACTTTTGTGGCATTGCCTCACCTTTCCCAAGTTGCCATCCATCAAATGCCTCTGATCCATGTCATAGTCGAAGTCCAGGCATACAGGCTGAACGTATAAGTTCATCTCGAAGGGAGTCGTAAGGATCAGTAGAGCTATATCATCTTGGAAGTTAGTGGTGGCTCCGTGGTACCGAGCGGGGATGCGGATATCTCGTATCTTTAAAAAAAACCATGGGTCAGGCGGATTTCTTGTATCTATCAAAAGAAAATCATAAGACAGTCCTAAATATGTGTCAAGTACGAAAGGAGCCTCTTTGAGGCGCATTTAAAATCCTTTCACCACTCTTGGTTCGAAAGAACCAGTGACACGTAAAGAAGAAAAAGTATTCCTAGAGCCATCAGACAAGTGCCTTACAATAAATTTAGAGCAAAACTCTATTCATGACTATTCATAAATGTTTTTTATAGGGGCAATGATTTATTTCTTAATTCAATTCAATACATATTTAATACTAGCCGCGGGTCCCGGTGTTGCCCGGGTATTCCAGAACATTCGAGAAAGTTTAGTTATTCTATTCTTATCAAAGTTGAGAATTTATATACTAAGTCCTTATTTATACAACATAAGTGCAATAAAGAATTTGAATTTGAATTTGAATTTATAGAAAATGAAACAAATAAATTAGTCACTAGGTACCTACGTGTTAGAAAAAGATAGACATTGATTTTTGCAACATCTTGTATTGATACTGTTTTTATTAGTCGTAGCGTGATGTTATTATACTTCCTAATAATTTTTAGATGCAATATTGTACGCTCGAAATGGGTAGGCTGTTGAAAAAAAATACTTTTAAGATCTTTTAACACGCAGTTTACAATAAATGATTCATAATCTTATTCTGATCCTCACCTCAGACTTCTGTGCATAGATGTCCGTCTTGTCGTTCCAAGGTCGGTACAGCTTACCAGCTGCCACCGCGAACTCTGCAGCTGGCAGCTTCTGAGTATTGTCCCAAAAGCAGTGGGCCGCTGGAAGTATCAATCAATCATTTATTAAGCAACAAAGGTTTATTTATTTAGGTACACACAATACCGTCTTTACCATAAGGGCATATGGGGCCCGTGCCCAGGGCCCCCATTCTTAGGGGGCCCCGAAGGACCGACAATTTCTTTAACACATTAATTCTCAAAACCTTTTTGTCGGGCACATACTTTTTTTTCACAATACTACGCCATTATATCCTACTGTATTTGATTACCTATAATAAATGGTTATAATATAATTATGTACTTAGTAAAAAAATGTTATTATAATTAGCTTTTATTACTTTCCAAAAGGGCCCAAAATTATTGTGTGCCCAAGGGCCTCAGCCTAGTTACACAAGGATACGCATCAGACTATACACTGCTAGCTCTTATGTCCTTGCAGTAAGCGTCATTATTCTTTGTTTTTAAGTAACTTGATCTGTATCCTACAGGGGCCTAATTCTCGGGCCGACCGAGATTTTCTACGCGATTATTTTATTTTTGGCATTGCACAACCCCGCACTTTTTCCATGTTTTCCGTATATCGTAGCTGTCGAGGCTTCTACGATGAGGTCGTCGATGAATTACTCAAGTTAATCTGCCATTCTCTCTTCGAAAAGAAGCAATAAGATAAAATTGCAAAATGATCGAGATCGGCCCGAGAATTAGGCCCCTGTACACACAGAAACTAACAATTAAATAAATATTTACAAAATGTACAAAATTCGCAAGAAACACTTGAGCTATCGGTAGACCGTTACGATATAGCGATAGCTCAACTGATCCAAATTAGTATCAGATGTGTTAGCGTATTACAATTATTGTGGAATATAGCACGTAGCTATAGATACGTGCTTAGCTATACATTTATATAATATCTGGTTTAATTGTCGAGACGGGCGCGCTGCGCGCGAGCGGCCGACCATTCCGGATAACGTCGAGTGCGACGGTAGACTAGGATTCTTTAAAAGCGATTGTACTTAAATTATTGTTGAAGCTAATAAAAAGTACTGGAACTACATATACGGAGTATCATTTCAAGAGGTTTGTGCTACAGTCAGAAGTGGACGAGGACATTGGTAAAAAAAAATTGGAGGTACGTAACTTTACATTATCCTGTGCAACGACGCTCGTGCGCTACGCACATCCTGTGTATGTTTTCTATTGTAAAACCACGTAGGGTAGCTAAGAAGGTATGTGGTTATCATCGAGATATAAGTACTACGTACTAGAGAAGCTACGTCAAATAACTGAATTGTCCTATTCTTCGTAATTAGAATCTTTAGTTCGCTGCAGCGCTAAAATAATAACAATTCGTCTAAACCGTAACTAATTTTTCACAGCGCTAGATTTGCTGCGGAAGTGTATTTATTCTGGGTAAAAAGGTCTTAAGCGCCATGTGAATCACGGCACTTACGCGTTTTCTTCGACAAAGTTCAACAACATTGTCTTCCATAGACTATGACAGGAGTACTACAGAATGGACAACGTAGGTATTTTGCCTACAGGGTTTATTTCATAAACCCTGTAGGCAAAACAATTTGTTTTTTTGATATATTTTAATTAGTTACCCTTAAATAATATGAGTTTAGTCATCTTTTGCCTTTTTGTGGAATAATTAACGCTTTGAACTGTTTTTGTTTTGTTCATGTTGTAAACGAATAGTAGTATATTTATTAATAATCGCCCGAATAAAATGAATTCTATGATTCAGTGTACTTGGTTGGCAAAATGAATGCTGAACCAAAGATGTAAATACCTCCGTGTGAATAAAATGTAAAGACTAATAATTATCTGTTTAAAGTGCGATATAGTTTAAAAAACTAAATATTAATATCAACATTAAAAACACAACATAAGATATTTTCACCGTAATGTCAGTCTAATCTACCTACATTGCACTCTGTTTGATTAATTAGTCTATGACAAACAATACAATATGGCGCGTGTGGGCGCGTGGTAATTATTTAATTTGTAAAACAAGGAAATTAGTTTACTTACCGATGAAAAGTAATTCCTTTGCACTTTGCCGTTTTCCTTGAATTATTAGTACAATATCTCAACACACACCAAGGCATTTTTCATCGATTTTTTCTATGAATCAATTTATTATTGTCGGAAGTACTAGGCGCGAAAGAGCTAGAGAGCGACTGAGTGAGGTGCGGCGCGATAGCCGCAGTTGAACGGGACAAAGTAGGAATTTACGGTGTCTTCTCTAGTACGTAGTACTTATATCTCGATGGTGGTTATAAAACCAACTGAGTTGCATGGAGACGCAAAGGTACAGATTATTTTTGTATTTTTCTATTTACTTACGATGTACCGAAGGTAAGAAAGACATTCGTCTGATGTGGTTACGTTAAACTGCACTAAATGGTATCGAAGCCAACATGTGGGAGAAAACTGTTTAGCGATGCATGTACCTACCTACCTCCTCACATGCTACTTGACACCATGGCATTCTTATGTACTATTGTCGTACCGCATCGTACCTACTTAGATTTAATCGGCATTAGGCATTGCGCTCTCACAAACTCCAGGTACAGTCACCAACAAAAATAGATGATGATCGGTATAAAAAAAAAAAGGAGACTAAGTACCTACCTAGTTTTAATGCCATCACACTAGTTAGTAAGTACTAGTGAACACTCGACGAGAAACTATAATAAGAGCCAAATGATAAGCAACTTTGTGTACTACATACCTGAATTTCGGTAAGTCATCAACTATTGATGTCGACGGTACTACCTCCGGTGCCTATTCCAAATTGGATGTACCTACTTATTGGACGTATAACGTTGGTGGGTGCATGTATTTGTATATAAAACTAACTTTGTGCATCTATGTAACTAAATAGGTAGTACGTATGTGTACACGTAGTAAACAATATCGCGCGATGTGCGCCGAGCTCGATATGCGTGGCCAGCGCCGGCGCCGGCACGGCGGCTACCGCCTGCCGCTCAACCAGACGCGACGGCACGGCGCGGCAGCGCACGGCTGGTGGCGCCACAAGGTTGGGCCACTGTTTTTGTTTTACAACTATGTATGTCTAACTGACATTATATACACAACTAAAGCAAATAAATGTATTTATCGCGATTATGGTGACCTAAATAAATAGGTATCATACGGTGCCAGCCAACTATGAAGCATTATGCTGCCGTCTTACGGTGCGTGGTTCTGCAGATCATCACGCACAGCCGACAACGATGCATGGCAACGCACACAGAAAGGGTGTGCTACCGTGCACCTCAGCACACGAGACCGTTCCCATGGTGTGTCGTGCGAGCTGATCCGCCTCCGTGTGCGATATCAGACTAGCTGTTACAGGCTCAGGTATTTAACCTGCATGTGTGCCCAATGATGTGTGATGATGTCGTTTATTTTACCCGCATAATAAAATATGTCTTTTGTTGTTTCTCATCAAGTTTATTCTTTCCTTTTCATCCTACTACTACCTACCAAACCATTTCACTAATCCAATCCTAATCCTGAATGAACGTTGACTTTTGAAATCACTGTTTGATGAATTGAGTAACGACTCCACACATAACCACACGGCTGTTGCAAGAATGTCATTCCATGAAAGGTTGAACTATACTCCGCCTATTGATAGCAATAAATCTGCACGGTCTTCACGGAGTCCGGAGAGTAGCTGGAAATCTAGACAAAGTAAGCGGTCAGAGAATATTAAGCCAAGAAGAAGGTATCCTAAGAAGGGCTCTGGAAACTGTAGAACAGATCACAGGCGCTGAAAGAGATATTAAAAAAAAAAAGAAAAAAAAAAACTAGGAAATCTGCAACGGAGAATCGAAAATAGACAAGACAAGATGAAGGAAAATTTCGATAAAACAAGAGTGCTGACAAGAAGGGAAGAGAGGGAG
Organism: Thera britannica; assembly: GCA_939531255.2. Classification (NCBI taxonomy): domain Eukaryota; kingdom Metazoa; phylum Arthropoda; class Insecta; order Lepidoptera; family Geometridae; genus Thera; species Thera britannica. The sequence goes on along the minus strand of OW618041.2, from coordinate 21,658,551 downwards.
ATCTCGTAACGATACCGAACCATAACCCTGATAAAGGTGAAAGTAAAACACTAGCCCTTAGTTCCGGGGCCTATTTAAAGACAGTGCGGTATTAGATAAGGATAGATATGAAGTATAAAATGAATAAAATGAAGTATGTATTCCGGGACATTCTCAAAGACAAATACAACAACATCTTTCCGGCTGATCACTTGAAGTTCTGGATTAGTCTGAATCTGAACTTATCGCCAGCATGAAATGAAATGAGATGAGATGAGATGAGATGAGATGAGATGAGATGAGATGAGATGAGATGAGATGAGATGAGATGAGATGAGATGAGATGAGATGAGATGAGATGAGATGAGATGAGATGAGATGAGATGAGATGAGATGAGATGAGATGAGATGAGATGAGATGAGATGAGATGAGATGAGATGAGATGAGATGAGATGAGATGTGATGAGACGAGACGAGACGAGACGAGACGAGACGAGACGAGACGAGACGAGACGAGACGAGACGAGACGAGACGAGACGAGACGAGATGAGATGAGATGAGATGAGATGAGATGAGATGAGATGAGATGAGATGAGATGAGATGAATTGAATTGAATTGAATTGAATTGAATTGAATTGGATTGGATTGAATTGAATTGAATTGAATTGCAATAAAATGAAATGAAATGAAATGAAATAATTTATTTGTTTGAAGAAGAGGATGGTTGTTGTTTGGTGTCTAACGGATTTAGACACAATCAAATTACCTTTTCTTCCCCTATAACCTTTTCAGACTAGGTACTCGATGTGGATTAGCCCGGGTAGTCGGTACGCCCCGGGCTGTTTCTGGCATTGAGCGCGCAGAAGTTAGAAGTGCTCAGACCGGGTAGTCGGTACGCCCCGGGTCGTTCTGCATTGAGCGAGCGGAAGTTAAAAGTGCTCAGACCGGGTAGTCGGTACGCCCCGGGTTGTTTCTGCATTGAATGAGCGGCAGTGAGTAGTGCCCAGTCCGGGAAGTCGGTACGCCCCGGGCTAAGAGCAATGCAGAGATGTCTGCACAGATTGCACCGTGGCTTTCGGATGGCTTAACGGACGTTGATTCGGACCGTGGCTTTCGGATGGCTAAACGGACGTTGAATCGGACTGGTTCTGTGGTACGTATACGGTGGCGATATGTTGTATTGATAACGTGATGACGATAGTAATCTTGACAAAGACACCACTCTAATAGTTCAATTACGTGAGAGCAGTGGTGTCAAGGATGCAGAAATAATTAAGTATGATTTCGAACTCGAGAGTGCTGCCTGGCAGTCGGCATAGTCTAACGCATGGTTAAGGAACTAATTATTTGAGGTGCATTTCCATTTTTAAATGCACTGGCTGCCCACCAAAACGAGAATATATTAAAGTATAACTTAATGCTGTACAATTTGTCATGTCGTCATAGAGACGTTTTGTATTTCGACACTAACAGTTTTATTAGTAATTTTAGATTGACTAGAGGTACTATGTCCTTAAGTAAACGTAGTAAAATGACTATTGCTAAATTGTTAGCACTTAATATTTTGTTCATCCTGTTATACGTTTTTTAACACATTCCGCAGACAAGCCCGCAGTTAGTAGCAAGCAGTACTAAAAAGGGTGAACAAGTTTAGGGGTCTATTGCCCAACATTGAAACTAGACTATTGACTATTGAATATTGACGTCCTCGACAATGGGAAGTCCAAGCACTTTAAATGTCGTACACCAAAATATGCAAGGGCTTCCCAGCAAAGTATTAGAATAATAGATATTGTTGAAGTGTTTTAGTATAGATATCATGTTTATTACAGAATACTGGATAGTAGAACTAGAGCTACTCTCTTTTTATGAAAAATATAGTATTATAAGCTCTTTTAAACGGAAGAACGCTATTCGAGGTGGTTCTTTAATTATTGTTAACAATCAATTGAAATGCAATCAAAGAAGCGTAAAGACATCGCAAATCTCAGTATCGAGAGGACTGTTGAGTTGTCATGTGTGGTGCTGGAGTGGCACATAATTATGAGCGTTTACCGTCCCCCGGACGCAGATTTCACTTTGTTTGAATCCATTATGGAAAACTGCGTAAAATATTTAACTGTAACAAAACCGTAATGATCTGTGGAGATTTTGAGATAGATATCCCGAATCACCCTCTTTCTGAGAGGCTGCTAAATTTGTTTAAATATGTTGACCTACTCTGCTTGTTTCAAGTTCCAACAAGGGTGACAACGGCCACCTGTCTTCACAATATTTTTAGCAGTCATGAGCCAGTTAGTAAATCAGTAGTTAGACATTTTAGTTCAGATCACTACGGTCATAGAGCTAGATTTGCTTATACAGTTTTAGATAAACTCGATATCCCACCAGCATATCACAGAGAGCCGTATGTTTCAAAACAATATTAAACTGAAAGTTTCCTTCATACCTTGCTTGCTTGACTCAAATGATATTTTCACCAACTTGTCATATTTAATAAATGAAGAACTTATGGATACGTTTAAATTAAAAACATGTAAAGCTAGTATAAGTGTAGCGTTCGCTGACTGGTCCACACCAGGTATTAACAAAAGTAAGAATACATTATAATATGAGCTACATACTGCTAGGGAATCATAGTTCGATGACCCAGCACTTATTTAACATATTAATAACCACTCTTAAGGCATTTAAAAGAGTATGTCATGCAGCAAAATCATTGCCCATTAAAAGAAAAATTAGAAAATCCACAAAAGCTATTTGAGCTACCTGGAAGAGAGTCAATAATGAGACCGGAAAATCGAAACTATAAAATATATGCAATAAAAAGTATTGCAGTATAAAAATATATGCAGTATTCCTAAAGTAGTGGCATCTTATTTAAATTCCTTTGATTCTGGCGCGATGGAATTGTTAGTCTAGTGTTCAAATATGTAAAGAATATCTTTAGTTTTAAATACATTGATACTGACAAAATCTTGAAAATATTTAATACTTTAAACATTAAAAATACTGAAGATTTCTGGGGAATGTCTAAAAAACTACTCAGCGCTATTATGACTGAGATTGGACCGTGTCTAGCGTATATTTTAAATAGATGTGTTGATGATGGTGTTTCTCCTGATTTAATGAAACCCAGAAAGCTCATTCCTCTGTTCAAATCTGGAAATGCAAGTGACCCTGCTAATTTTAGTCCGATTCCAGTTTTGCCTACGCTAAGTAAAATCTTCGAGAAAGTGTTCTTAGAAGAGTAGAGGATACTTCATAGCCACCATTTTGGATTTACGAAAGGTTGATCAACGTCTGATGCCAGTATTCTGATCTTAAAGCACATATTTGATGCCTGAGAAAACACACAAGACGCTATTGGGGTATTCTGAGATCTGTTCAGTGTAAATCATGCCACATTATTATCTATATCTAAACTTAAACATTACGGCATTCTAAATCACTCTATTGACCTTATACAATCATACATGACTGTTTGAGTCCTTATAATTGATGTGGGCGGTGAGAAACCTTTTGGGTCAGCTATTGACATGGGGTTTGATAATAGGTCCTTTCTTGTTTCTAGTGTACGTAAATGACCTCCCATTTTTTTGGTTTTAAAATTATGTGAAATAGTACTATTTGCTGACGATACCTCATTAACTTTTAAAGTCGATAGATTGTAGGCCAATTCACTGGTTTAACGTTGATAATATTTTACTTAATGCTAAGAAAACCAAGTGTATTAAATTTGCCCTACCAAATATGACTCTCCGGCCAACTAATATTATACTTAATGGAGAGTCACTTAACATAATATTCTTACATCTTCTTAGGACTTAATATTGACAAAAATTGCAGTGGGTACCGCAAATCGGGGCACTCGCTGCTAGACTAAATTCGGCTGCATATGCAGTTCGGAATATAAGATGGCTTACTGATGAAGCTATAGCGAGGCTAGTTTACTTCAGCTACTTCCATAATGTTATGTCTTACGGTATCCTTCTCTGGGGAAAGCAGCTGATATTCAAACTATATTTGTTTACAAGAACGGGCCATACGTGCCATCTATAACATGAAATCATGAGACTCCTTGAGGCAGCGATTTAAGGAAATTAATATCCTCACAGTAATTTCCCAGTATAGAACTACACAAATGAAAACTTGTTGTACACTCACAAACACATTTGTAGCTTTAGGAGAGGATGTGGTTCACATAATATTAACACAAGAAATAAATATAAACTGTATATTCCCAGATTTCATCTGCAGAAAGTAGATTAGAGTAGAAGTAATTTGTAGGAAACACTGTACGCTACTTTAATGGATTTCCGGAGGATGCAACTGGGCTTCCTATTCGGAAGCTTCAATCCTATAGCACTTTTTAAGTTAACGCGAACGTTATGTAATTAAGTTATGTATTCGTTGTGTATATTAAGAATAAAATAATCTAATAAAGAAAGCGTGATAGACGCTAGATAGCTGTATATTAGGTATATTAATGATAAAACTGCGTGGCCCGATAGCTGCGGAGGCTAAAATGTCAATTTGCAATGTCTGTACCTACTGTTTTCGTATCTTATTTTTATGTGCTGTGTAGGTACTTTGTTATTATTTTAAAGCGTAGCGTGTACTGCCTTTGGAACCTTTTGTATTATTGCATAAGTCTCACAAAGTGAAGTGGCTAAACACTGGAACTTCACTGCTATTGTTTTGGATTATTTTTGATTTGTAAAAGAATTAATACTTAAAAAAAAAATCGTTTGCGTTATACGAACTCAGATTGTGAAGGTTACGCTAATATTTAAGAGCAGTGCAATAGTTAAAATTACACGTTAATTTATGCGTATAAGCATCTAGTATATAATTATGTAAGGTACTATAAACTCGTTGAATTTACGTAAGTAGTTAAAATACGATGTATTATTAGGTACTACATTATTTAGATAAATCTTATCAACTGTGACTGTGATCCTTCTTTCTACTTACTAACGTGTTCATGTAAAATCTAATGATTACCCTCGTTTGCATATACCGAAATGTTTGATTTTGTTAAGTTTTTTTTGTTGTTGTTGTTTTGTTTAATTTTCTTTCTTCTTTTCCTTTTTGGTATGGGGTCCATACCCGTCTTTATAGAATGGCCGAGCAGTATTTCGGAATAGGGACATTCCTATTGCAGAATGGCCGTCTGTTAGCGTATTACAATTATTGTGGAATATAGCACGTAGCTATAGATACGTGCTTAGCTATACATTTATATAATATCTGGTTTAATTGTCGAGACGGGCGCGCTGCGCGCGAGCGGCCGACCATTCCGGATAACGTCGAGTGCGACGGTAGACTAGGATTCTTTAAAAGCGATTGTACTTAAATTATTGTTGAAGCTAATAAAAAGTACTGGAACTACATATACGGAGTATCATTTCAAGAGGTTTGTGCTACAGATGGAAGCGTCCCCGAGACGCTGGCGGCATTGCCACGCTGAATAGGAATGCTAATGCGCCGCGCCAGATACACCCGAGCCGTAGGGTCACGCGTCGCTTCGATCAGTCGCCTAGACAACATTTTGAAACAAATTTCCTCCTATTATGCCTGTCCTCTGGTGTGGAAGCTCGCCCAGAGGACCAAATCTGTTTTAGTTATTAAGTACCTACTAACCCCTAGCCTTAAGTTTTATTAACACTATTGGACTATATAAGTAGTCTTTAATAAAAAAACTATTTTTCATCCCACCAGCTCGAAAAGTGTGTTTTTGCTGTTCAATATCTGACTTCAAAAGGCGTTTTTAACCGCTAGCTAGAGGATAAGAGCCCGCGCACACAGAGGGCGGTCAGGAGTTCTGAGTTCTGAGTTCCGCGTTCGCCGTTCATTACAATGTACCGAGTCTATAACTACAACGCACACAGCGGGCAGACTGACCGCGGCGGTCAAAGCGGAACGTCGCGTTCTAAGAGTTCTTTTCCCGCCGAGACAAGGAACGCCTGAACGCCGCGATGTCTGAGGAACCTGGTAATGCATCTAATCAAGAAAATAGGGTGTTTTACGTCCTTTCACCACAATCAACTCCAACAATTCAAACAGCTAGTACACCGCAGCCACAGTTGACTGGAAACCTAAGAGAATATTACGAACACATTTTCTCCAGTTAGTATTTTGTTTTTCGATAGCAGGTTTTATGATGTTATAGGTACAATTCATTAAAACTATTAATCGACATTCGAAAATAAACATAAAATCTTCGTTCATCTTTATGTAAATCCTGAAAAATATTACTAAATTCGCCTTGTTCTTATCGCGTTGTGTTAATTGGGTGCACCCAATACTTCCTTTTTTTTTAGAAGCTGCTAAGCTCCACAATAACAATAGTTCTTCATCGGATGATGAACTTTCTAGTGACATGTTTTGCACGTCCAAAGACCCAAATGAAACAAGAACGCGAGAATTTGAACGCCGCTTGTGTGCGTTGGAACTCTTGAGCGGTCAACGGTCACTAGAACGCAGAACTCTGACCGCTCTCTGTGTGTTCACGCTCTAAAGTAAGAATTTAGAATATCGTTTTCACTAAGTTTGTGAATACACAACCTATTTACTTCTACCTGCATGGTGCCTAATTTATCATGCAACCTTTTTAAGGAGATCCATCATGGCGGCCTGACGAAAGACGTAAATTTTAAAAATTCCAACACAAAACGTAAGACTAGGCGATATAATATTATGGTCTTGATACTATAGCCTAATTCGAAAGGAGCGAAAAGGAATCTACAAAAAAAGCAACCTTTTTAAATTTAATAAAAATACATACTCGGAACCTTCTTGGTGGAACTTTTAGTCGCGCCATGTTCTTTTTTGCATTTAGTCATTTCCTCGCTGAGGTGGGATGAAAAGTTACGTGTTGCAAAGATTTTTCACCTTGTGCTCTTTTGATTCCTTCGCCAACGCTTAGGATTCTAACTTTTAAACCACTCGCTACGCTCGTGGTTAAATACTAGAATCATTCGCTTGCTCGGTCATCAAAATTGAGCACGCGGTTAAAAAGTAGCTTTTCATTACTCATACTCTGAAAGTAGGTCTGAAGTTGCCTGAGGGGCCTAATTGAAAGTAAAACTTTCAGCCCTAGGGAGAATCGCTTTCTACTGACAGCTGTCAAATTATAAAAAAAAACAAGTTCTATTTTATTCAACCATGTTCCAACTTTCTAAAGTCTTTCTAACTGCAAGAAGGTTGTTAAACCAAATTCCAACTTTTTATTCAGCAAGTAGGTTGGAAACCCATTACAACGGTAAGAAGTTTAAAAAGTCTAATTATATTAGAGCGCAATGTAACATTTAAATTTTAATAACATAAAGATAGTATTAAATAAATAATATATCTTCTAAATTACTTGATTAATTATATATCTTCAACTATTTATTAAAAATAACATAGATTTGAGCAAACAATTTACCATTTTTTAAATTATGAAAATGAAAATAATGGCTGAATAATTCTGGCGAGCCGTAGCCGAAGGCCCGCCAGAGAAAAAGAAAAAAAAAACCGGGAAGGCGGCAATTCAATCTTCATTTTCACTAATTTTTCTTTCATGTTTTTATTTTTACTATCCTTGTATTCGTAATGAAAAGCACAGTGTTTACCTCGGGTGAAAGTCTTTTAAGTCCCTCAAGCTCCATTGGCGCCCTCGCTACGCTCTGGCGCCAAACCCGTCTCGGGACTCAAAAAACGTGACTTTCAACACTCAGGTAACAATGTACTATTGCACTCTTGTATAACAAATAACTATTATTGAGCTTTCAATAGTGTTCCCCACTCACCAGATATGACGACCTGGGGACTGACGACAGAGCCACCGCAGACCTGCATCAGCGGGTTCGTCCGGCGACTGTACACCCCAGCCAACCATGGCATCTGTTTGAAGGCGGCTTGGCGGCCACCAGCTAAAAACGACCTCGATTTCGTTTTGAGGGTACCGCATTCTAGAAGACAAGCATAAATAGACGTTGTCACGTTAAAAAAATAAACACTATTTTTTTATATAACGTGTCATTAGTTCTTCGAACCAATTGTGGTGAAATGATTTAAAATGCTCTTTTAAGCACATTTTAACCACATTTAACCACAGGATGGAGCCTTCTCGTTTACCGCGAAAAACTCTCCTAGGGGAAATTGCTGATGCCAAGAGACCTGTTGGCAGGCGAATACTTCGGTTTAAGGACAGTGCTAAACGTGAAAGAAAGAAAAGAAAGAAAGAAAGAAAATATGTTTATTGACCATAAAAAAAAAAGATACAAATAATAAGTGCTTAGGCAAAGTTTCACATGGTCAATTAGGTCCCTGGCTCAGTACGTGACATGAACACTTTTGATATTGATCCAGCTAAGTGGGAAGAGTTGGCGGGGGACCATGATAGTTGGAGGAGAATTCTTCTTGATGGAGTCATTGCCCATGACCGAGCATGGCTTAACTTGTTGTCTCACAAGGACATCAACGTGCTGCTTGCCCTCTACCATCGTCCATCTGCAGGGACGACACCATTTTCTTGTACAAAGTGTGGTCGAACTTATCGCTCTTGTATAGGCCTTACGAGTAACGAACGTAAGTGCCTGTTGACCCCAGACGCTGTTTGAATCATCTTCTTATAGATGCATAGGCCTTTTAATAATAATTAATAATACTTATAGGGTCTTATTAATAATCCTAGCGTAGCGTTGGACTAGTTAATCCGTGTTTTGTCTCTTGCATTGCATGCAATTGTCAACTCGAACAAATGTGACAAAACACGATTTAACTACTCCAGCGTTGCTCCAGGATCATTAATAACACCCATAGAGGCTCCTATCGTAGAATTAACACATGTTTTCAAACTGTGCGAACCTGCTACAACAATGCATTATGGGTTCCTGTGAATCTTCGAAAAGCAGACCCACCTTCTAATCCACTGATGCCGGTCATGCGGCAAGATTGCTGCGCTTCAGCAAACGATGCATTGTGAAATAAAACTGAAAAAATAGGATATTTAAAAAAAAGCAGCCAAGTGCGAGTCGGACTCGCCCATGAAGGGTTCCGTAGCATCGAATAACATAATATAAAGGTTTTTGTAGTTCGTCGAAAGGTGAATTGCGGTCTACGATTTATGACGTATAATAAAAAACTACTGACTAGATCTCGTTCAAACCAAATATCGTTGGAAGTTTGCATAGTAATGTACAACATATATTTTTTTTAGTTTTATCATTCTCTTATTTTAGAAGTTAGAGGGGGGGGGACCAACTTTTTTCCACTTTGGAAGTGTCTCTCGCGCAAACTATTCAGTTTAGAAAAAAACGATATTAGAAACCTCAACATAATTTTTGAAGACCTATCCAAAGATACCCCACACGTATGGGTTCGATGAAAAAAAAATTTTTGAGTTTCAGTTTCAAGTACCCCCAAAATTTATAGTTTTTTTTTATTTTTGTGTAAAAACCTTAATGCGGTTCACAGAATACATCTACTCACCAAGTTTCATCAGTCTAGCTCTTATGGTTTTGGAGATAAATGGCTGTGACACGGCCGGACAGACAGACAGACAGACAGACAGACAGACATGACGAATCTATAAGGGTTCCGTTTTTGCCATTTGGCTACGGAACCCTAAAAACAGATGGTAGTAGAGCTCTTTGTGTGTGTCTCGTGGTGCGTACTACCACCATGCCTATTCCTACCGTGAAGCAGCATCGCTGTGTACAGGTTTGAAGGGTGTGGGGGAATACTGGCACGTGAGGCTGAACATCTGTATGCCTCAAGTTAATGGATGCAGGGCAGTGTTTTGTAGGGCACATTCTTAACGTGCGTGACCTACGAGGAAATGCATTGTTATAGGCTATGGTTACTACCTTACTTAAACATCGCGTATGGGCTTGTTCTATCTCTAGTAAAAGAAAACTATTGTAGATTATTTATAAATGCTAATTTTGATTATTCAAAATAATTAGAATATCAATATTGTACGCCCGAAATGGGTAGGAAAAATGGCTGTGACATACGGACGGACAGACAGACAGACAGACATGACGAATCTATAAGGGTTCCGTTTTTGCCATTTGGCTACGGAACCCTAAAAATCGAACTCAATAGGCAAAAGATATAATAGTTGGGACTCCGATTTAAATTAAACAACGTTTATTTTGCCTAAGATAAATTAACTTTTATTTAGTTATCAGTAAGTGTTATCTAGGTCATTTTTTTAACGGATCTTGTGATTTTTGTTATGTCATGGAACGTCGACATTTAAGCAGAGAAGAAATGATAAGAGCGATAGGCATGTGCAAGCCGGTGCTATCCAACCGATACCCTAAACACCAATCAGAACGTAATTTTGCAATTGTGGTAATGTAATCGTATTACTGGGGATGTAAGAGAGCGCCACACTGGCAAAATTCGAGTACCCACCCCTAAACAGGATCGTTTTCTCCAAAATTCCGCGAGGAGGGAACCCAATATCACAGCAAAGCAGCTAGTGCAAAGGCTTCAGTCAGACCATCAGCTGTCAGTCAGTGACCAAACAAACCGTCAGCAGAAGGCTGCATGAAGTCGATCTTCATTCTCGTAGGCCACTTCTTGCGCCAGCTCTACGACGAGGCAATGGCGGAACGTGACTTCTTTGGACTCAGGAACATTTGTTATGGAACAATGGCCAATGGACAATGGTTCTCTTTAATAATGAGTCTCGGTTTGGATTCCACGCCGATTCACGAGGAACTCGTGTTTGAAGAGTTTCAGGCAGACAAATCACCTCCAGCATCCACAAGAGGACCATTCGTGCCGAGGTGGGACAATCATGGTTTGGGCGGAAATTCGTATTGGCGCGCGAACCGAGCTCATTTGGATAAGAAGCAGCATGACTGCACTAAACTACCGGAACGAGGTCGTAAAACTTGTGATCATCCCTCACAGAATTCAAATTGGCTAGGAATTTCAGCTCATTCATGATAATTCCCCTTCACATACGGCGCGATTGGTGTCAGCTGCCCTTTAGGAACATGATGTCGTGGTTTTGGACTGGCCTGCACAGTCACCTGACTTAAACCCAATTGAACACGCTTCGGCTATGTTGCAGCGAAAGGCTTTCAGCAATTTGCCGTCTTTGACCACAGAAGACCAACTTTTTTGCCATTTAAAAAGAACATAGGATCGCAGACCTCAGCGCGACTTTGACACCCTAATTTTTAGTACGAATAAATAACCGATGCAGATGTGTTGATAACACATCAGGGGAAGCAACAAATTAAATTGTAAAAAAGTAATTTTAGAAAGTCTTGGCAACGGTTACATAGTTTTAACACATATTACCGAACCTTGTAAATTTTCTGATTTTTCGAGATTTTCTTCTAACTTAAATAAAAAAAAATATATCAAACAGTTGTATTTTATTATTATTTATAAACAACACAAAATAAATATTCTTGCCATACCTAGTTTTCTAAAGAAATTATTTTCAGCTTTTGTAAAAATCAACAAAATGTTGAATATCATATCCCTAGACAATTTTGATGTGTGTATGTACCAAATTTCATTGTCACAAACTTATCACATAAACCTTCCATATTTCCATACAAACTTTCATCCCCTATTTTTACACCCTTGAGGGTACACTTTTATAAGTTACTTTTACAAACTATGAATGTCGTATTTATTAATGTTGGATCAACAGCTCTAAAAATGCAGATTTTCATCCCCCTTTTCAACCCTTTACAACCCTTTTTTCGAATTAAAAAGTTAGCATATGTTCTTTCTCAGGCCCTCAACTATCTGTGTACCAAATTTCATTTCAATCGGTTCATTAGTTTTGGTGTGAAAGCTGGACAGACAGACAGACAGAGTTACAATCGCATTTATAATTTTAATAAGGAATTTTAATGAGGAATAAATTATCCTATCTTTTAAGTTTGACCATATAGACGGTTACTAAATTTTATCAAAATCCATTCAGTAGTTTCGGAGTTTATGGCGTTCAAACATTGTGACACGAATTTTTTATATATAATACAGATTATACACCACTATTTTGTAACTACCGAAAAAAAATAGGGTAATGTAGTAGGGGTAGAACATTATGAATGTGCAATCAGAATTTTCAGTTTCGATAAAATGACAAAGTTATTAAATGTTAAAATTTTCAGAAATCCTGCATAAAATTATGGACATATTAGTTACGTAGTACTAGAGAGAAAAAAATTTACGCTGTTCGGTTCCGCTTGGTATTTAGCGTTTATGAATGAAATTATTTTTGCTTGTTGAATCATTTCTCAATGCTTGACCAAAAATTGTGGATATTTAAAAATATTTTTTTATGACTTGAATATTTTTTTTTTTGCTTGGATGTGTTCAGTATCAGCAGCCAATATCGACATTTTTTTTTTGGTAATTACAAAATAGTGGTGTATTGTATAATACAAGGTGCAGTTTTGGATCTGCAAAACATTTTAGGAGGTAATTATGTTAGTGATTCTCGACCCGAATCAACAATAAAATGGGCAGGTATTTTTTTTTCATTTTATTCTTATTAACGTAAATCGGTAAGTGTGAACTCCCCTTTTTAAAACGCGACCAATCTGTACGTGTCCTTAAACTGCGCTTTCACACACACAAACAAACGCAACCGACATTTCTTTCATAAATCCAAACCAAAGCACCAACCACCGGCCGCTCCCTCCCCCCCGCCACCCCGCCACGCCCCCGCGGCCATCGCAAACGCATCGATCGGGTCAATTTATTAGTGTATTTGATGACGCCGGTATGTGCATACGCTTGCAAATTCCGCCCCTCAAGTGCGCCTTCGATTAACGGTCGGGATAGGTACCTACTACCTAATTGTAAAGATGACGGACCAATACTCCAATGTAGAGTTGGTGGAGATGGTCCGCTTGTAGGTATGCCATCAGTGGAGACAATGTATCTCGAGCCATCGAAATGTTCGCGGAGTTATTCCCCAATCGGCAACGTCATCATTGAAATCCCGTGTTTCGGTAAGCACTTAATTAAAGCCTTTGGTTCGAACTGATTTGTAGCTCTCGGACAGTCGTTAGGTACCACACGGGTCGGTACGGGTCAACGACCTTACAGCCCCGCCGTACGGTCGTTGGTTCCGGGTAGTCAAAAGCCAGAAAGTCAGACAATTAGCAAATAACAAATGGGTATCGTGTTATCAAGTAACTGGTTTGTTGAGGTCTAATACGCAGTCGCCCTGCGTGATTCACTGGCACTCCATGCAGTGAGCTGCATACAGTTAAAAATTCGAACTACATCTAAGGTAAAATTATTTGCTATAAGTTGCTGTAGCTACAACAACTTGTACAGGTCGCGGCACGTTGGTTGAACCTTCGATGCGCAGTAACAGATTTTCGAGTCTAAATCGAAATGCGGTATGACGAGAATCGCGGGGTTCCCCGTAACCATAGCAACGACCTTCATTTTAGTTTAACGTATGTGCCGCGTTCGTTTCATAGAAATGTGGACGGAGACTCGTACAGGCTGACGTCACTGGTCATCGCATTCACGCACACAGTGACATGACACGCGATACATCGCAATGGGTGATTCTGTTTTTTTGAAGAGGGTTATTCTGAAAATCAATAAAATTGAAAAATCGAAAAGAAAAAGTATTATTGATTATTGACTTGGTATCGTATTGTTATATGATTATTTACGAGTCTCATAACAACCTCCTGAAATGTTTTGCAGGTTCAAAACTGCACCTTGTATATCAGCTATCTGGTTCCCATATAGTACAAGCTCTGTTTAATTTGAGGATAATTTGTTGCGTGGACTGTCCACAATTTTTATTTAGGGCAAAGAATTAGCTTACCTATTCAAAGAGGTAACGTTGCCAGCCTTTTGGGCACATTGCCTGCGGTCGGTGATCTGAACTCTGTTTTCTACCTGTAATACCTACAGGTGGAAAACAGAGTTCATATAAAATTTTCTAGTTTCTTATAAAATGTAATTTTTATTTTTTCTTTTTAATTAGGTATTTCATGTTGTTTAGTAATAGTTTTTGTAAATAATGTATATTCTGTTGTAAATAAAATATATTAAATTTTTATTTATTTATTTTTCTTAAATCTTTCCTAGACAGATTTCTCGGTACCTTCCCTAACTTACCTAAGATTACATATCAACAGGAACGGACTCCATGGACTTTACTGCCAACGCAGTGCTGGCAGATTTTCCCGCCACGGCTCCATCAACGATATCATCAAACGGGCGCTTGCCACCATCAATGTTCCTTCTCTTTTAGAACCTGTTGGAATGGTCCGTGATGATGGCAAGCGTCCGGACGGCCTGACGTTGATACCCTGGGAGCGGAGAAGGGCTCTCGTGTGGGTCGTGCGTCAAGCCGTATAACGCACCACGCTGCGGTATACGGCTTGACGCAGCGTCACACGATTGCACTTCACCGCTGACGCAAACTGCGACGGAACAAGAGACCATTCTAGACGTTTTTCATAAGATTATGTGTCCGGCGCTGCAAGCTGCATACCGCAGCGTTGTGCGTTACGATCGCGAGACCAAAGCTTCAGCGGTTCGGTTTTATGGGCCGGAGCCACGGCGGAGGCCGCAGAAGAGGCCAAGCGGCGCAAGTATGTGACGCTTTCTAGCGACTACATATTTTGTGCCGCTTAGCTTCGAAACTTTTGGTCCATGGGGTCCCAGTACAAAACAATTTTTTAAGCAATTGTTTCCTCAGATGGTCGACGCCACTGGTGACAAGAGGGCTGGCTCTTTTCTCGCACAGAGAATAGCTATTGCTATTCAACGTGAAAATGCAGCCATCGTTCTTGGCACCATGCCTCATGGACAACCACTTTTGCTAGATTTTTAAGGTTTAGTTTAAATTAATTTTGATTTTTTTAATTTTATGTTTTTTTTTTTATTTAAGTTATAGTTCAATAAAATCTCTAATTTTAAATAAAAAACAGAAACACTTACGTGACACAAAAACTGCAAACAACACTAAGATTAATTTGAGCATCTTTTTATCAGAGAATAATAGATGCTTACGCATAATGCGCTGGTCGAAGGTGAACTGGCGAATATCGACACTAGTGTTGTTATTTTAACGGCAATCGTCGTAATATACCTACGTTAATCCACGTTTATTTCAGAAAATACGACAGGCCTTTCAGGCGTATCAAAGAATATACGGCAATTAGCTGTAAGTAAAACGAAACAGCAAATTTCTCAAGTAAAAGCTATCGACTTCTTAAATTTCGTGCAGAAATTTAAGAAAAAAAAAATTAAATTTATTTTATATTATTATATATAATTATAATTTATATTTTTTTTTATAATTATATTTAATTAATTAAATTTTAAATTTTTTTTTTTTGCTGATCGGTTCATTGGTTCGAAAGTTATCGTCGGACAAACATACACAAATACATACATACGCATACATACGCACATAATATGCCAAATTGCCCAAGTTGTTTGGAAGATCTTCGTTCGCTTCGCTCACTCGATCAAAAATGTAGTGATACAATGATTTTTAATTTTGTTTTTTATTTAAAACAGTCTCTTAAAGGATTCCTTACACACTGATCAAAAGAACTAAGTAGGGTAGAGTAAAACTGGTGGTTTTGTTATTATTATTCACTGTGTGTATTGATTGAGGACCTCAAGAGGTGGTCCAGTCAGTCTGTGCTCGTGACCCAAATATGTAAGACGTGTCGTGCTTAATTAAATTATATTTAAAACAATTGTGCCTTTATTGAGCTTTCGGTACCATGAGTTCTGGCTGGCTCTGTCTCTGGTTCTGGAGCCTAATTCTCGGGCCGAACGAGATTTTCAATGTCCCTTAAATACACATTGGCATTGCACAACCCCGCACTTCTTCTACGTTTTCCGTATATCGTAGCTGTCGAGGCTTCTACGATGAGGTCGTCGACGAATTACTCAAGGAAAACATCCATTCTCTCTTCGAAAAGAAGCAATAAAATAAAATTGCAAAATGATACTCCTGGCTTTGAGTGTGAGTGTTTATACTTACTAAATCCTACGTCAAAACGACACACAGTATAACTCACTAGACTCAAAGCCTTAACCAGAGACAGGCCAGACAGAGCTCATGGTAGACCTACAGCAGTAACTTTATTAATCTGTGCCTACAGTAGTGACACGACAAAAATAAGTTTAGCTATGTGAATCACCATTGGTTATAAGGCAAACCTTGCCACACATTATGATGGCGCTGATGCTGAAAACCGTGAGGATGATAACCGTGAGGATGATAACCGTGAGGATAATTCTCATAATCACGGTGATGAGGGTAGTGATGATTATGTCTATAATAATCAAATAAACCAAGATCTGATGGCCATTTATGATCCACGAAAGTTAAATCAGGATTTGATAGTGAGGTGTACGTGGTGGGATAAGATTTTTCGAAGTGTACGGGCTGTGAGCCAGTTGATTGGGGCTGGTGCTTAGTTAGGGGTAGCTTCTGACTAGATAGGGGTAGTACAGTCCCTTTAGATTGTTCTTGGTTCCCTACAGATTGTGACGGAAGCCCGCCTATAGATTTTGGCTTCTGGTTTTCCGTTTTCTGGACTGGCAGGTTCGGTGTTGACTGGACTTTTTGGGTTTCTTCCGATTTAGCTGGCTGGTTCTCAAAAGGCATTGCTGGCTTTTTCTCAGTAGACAAGAAAGGTTGTGATGCTGTAGATAGAAATGGTCTTTCGGTCTTATCAGTAGAATTAGGTGAAGAACTGAGTTCTTCTATTACTTTGACTGTAGACTCTGTGGTAGCGTCAGGGTCTGATTGTCGAGTTCCTGACTTAGATACAGAAGAATCTTCAGGGTCTTTCGGGTCTTCTGCTGTTGGTTCTAGTGCTGTCGATGTGTATGGTCTTTCGGTCTCATCAGTAGAATTAGGCGGAGAAGAACTATTTTTTTCTTCTATTACTTTGACTGTATACTCCGCGTCAGCACCAGGGTCTGATTGTCCAGTTCCTGAGAGAGGTAGAGGAGAATCTTTAGGGTCTTTCCGGTCTTCTGCTGTATTTACTTCTTCCGTGTCAAGGCTTAGTGAGTCTGGTCGAATTAGACCTGAAGAGATCTCATCAGGCTCGTCTGCCATCGGTTTTGACGTCGGTTCTTCTTCTTCAGCGTCCAGATTTGACTGTTGCGAACTTCTTCTGGGCTTTGACTGCGCTGTTCCAGAAGTTTCTAGCATCTGAAGAAATGAAATTGCTTTATGAACCATCTACAATAACTTTTACGTATATTAAGAAGAAACGCTGTCCAATATCGCTGTCATATTTGACAGCGTTTCACTGATCGCCATCGCCATCGCGCTAGATGTGCGCAGGCCTCTATGAGAAGAGCTTTCTAAGACTTAAGAACCATTTTTACAGGGCACATATTATTATAACTAATACAACTCATTACCATGAGCCGTGGATATGCACGATGTCTTGCATGCAAGATATAGACAAAAGTATAAAAAATGTTTTTTTGTAAAGGGCGGTGATGGCCAAGTCCGAAACCACGAGAGTTAGGGAACCGAGCCGTAGTTTGTTGCCTCTTCTTGCGCCGGCTTGGTCGCGTGGAACTGGCACCTAGACTCACCTAGCTTTAAGACGTTTCAAAGTGATTCTTGCCATTGAACTGAATAAATACACTTTTGATTTGTTTTGATTTGTCGTGAAAGAGTCACGGATATTTATTTTTTTGTAAAATCTTTTACTTTTCAAAAGAACCTAAATTATTTTTCAAACAAAAATGACACCCTGGCGAGGAGCCTCTCTAAGGCGCTACAAAATGAGAAAACAAAATTCTCATATCAAATCAAATCAAAAGTGTATTTATTCAGTTCAATTCCAAGAATCACTTTGAAACGTGTTAAAGGTAGGTGAGTCTATACACATACACTGAGTCTCAGCAAAAATATTGGCAAATTCATCACCCGCACTTGGCGTGCGGACTGGTTTCCGCCAGTAGGCCGCTGGCGGGCCCTTTTTGCGAGACCCTTGACACGTGTTGTTAGAACTTTTTTAGGTTCTAAAACACGCCGGTTTCCTCACGATGTTTTCCGTCACCGTTTGAGAGTTCTGGCATTGTACACATGTTTTTTTTTATAATACTAGTTGATAGACCCACTTGATGTTAAGTGGTAACCATCGCCTATAACAAAGCATTGCCTCGTAGGTCACGCACGTCTGGAACGTGCCCTATTACGATGCACTTCTCTGCATCCATCAACTTGAGGCATACAGATGTTCAGCCTCACGTGCCACACCCTTTAAACCGAAACACAGCAATGCTCACGGCAGGAATAGGCATGGTGGTAGTACGCACCCCCACGAGACACACACAAAAAGCTCTACTACTACAGAAGACACTACAGAGATACTACTACAGAGTTTATCTATACTAGCAGTTGGTGCCCGAGCTTCACTCGGTATTTATTTTTGGTAAACTGTTGTTGTGAATTAAATTTAAATACGAATTACTTACATACTGATTAAATATTAATATTTTTCGATCTTACCGACAAAATAATAAACTCCACTACTCGTCAATAGATGGCGTTCTCTGTCTCACTAACTCATGACTTATTCAACAGATGGCGCTAGGAGTTATGATTTTATGATAAAGTTGATTATTTACATTACGATTAAGGGGACATTTTCTAAAAATGAATCCTAGCTAGATCGTTTTATCGTCCCCGAAAACCCCTGTATACTTAATTTCATGAAAATCGTTTGCTCAGTTTCCGAGATCCTATATATATATATATTATATATATACAAGATTTTCTCGTTTAAAGGTATAAGATATAAAAAGTAGATCCTTCACTTTGACTCACCGCCTCGCGTATAAAGTGCTCATGCTTCAAAACATGCGTGAATGTGGCGTAAGTGTAGATATTGCAGAGGTTGTCGTCAGCACTCCTGGGGGCTGTGGAAACCACCCCGCGGAGGTAGAAACGGTTGCCGTTCGGTGTCGTCTCCGGAAATACCAGGCCTCCGCCGCTATCGCCCATGCAGACAGCCGTACCTAGAACCAATCAAACCATACACAAAAATTATTATCAGACTGCATCAATAAAACATTTTTTTTTATACAACAAAGTTAGCAAACAAGCATACGGCCCACCTGATACAAAGCGGTTACCGTAGCCTATGGACGCTTGCAACACCAGAGGCATCACTCGTGCGTTGCTGACCCTTTAAATGTTTTAAAGAGCCCCATGCTGTAATCTATAGGGAAAACCTCGGCAGGAAGAGTATTCCACAACCTTAGAGTGCGCGGGAGGAAGTTCCTCAGAACCGGACGGTGCGCGACCATGCCGGCTCCAAGGTATGTGGATGAGCCCGCTCCCTATGTCGAGCTGTCCGATGATAAAATGAAGATGTGGGCATCATGTCGAACAGATCTTAAGAACACAATCCGTTGTACAAGCGGTAGAACACACACAGGGAGGAAAAGTCTCTCCTCAGACTTAAGGGTTCAATACCGCTTGTGAGCATGGGATCATCAACTATTCTCACAGCACGTCTTTGCACCGAATCAAAAGGACCAAGCTGGTATCCAGGTGTTCCTGCCCAGAGGTGACAGCAGTACTCCATGTGAGGCCGGACTTGCGACTTATAAAGAAGCAGCCGGTGGCCTGCACTGAAGTACGACTTCGCTCTGTTAAGCACCCCGAGCTTTTTGGACGCCAGCTTTACCTTGTCTAATAGATGATTGCGGAACTGAACGTTAACTTGCTAGCTTACTATCAGTATCTTGCTATCCTGGCTTGAAAACTAGCCTCGTGTATCCAGGGCATCAGCGCTGACGATCAGAGAGAGGGTTCTATGAGGTGACATTATTACCTCCAGTGTTGTTGCCAGCGCAGATCTTGTCGCTTGTGATAGCGGGTCTGAAGACAGGTTCGACCGAGTCGTAGCAACGCTGGACATCCACTGACGGCAGATCCACCACCTGGAGAGTTGGAGACGCCTTGGCGTTCTCATCCGTCCTGCCCCAGCCGGCCACCTGGTGTTGAAGTCATTTTATTTGATAGCTCTTACAGCTCAGTGGCTCGAAAATTCGGAAAATAATTTATCATCCGCACTTGATGTGCGGGCTGGTTTTTAGCAAGTAGGCCGCTGGTGGGCCCTTTTTGCGTGACCCTTGACACGTGTTGCTCGAACTTTTTTAGTTCTACGACACGCCGGTTTCCTCAAGATGTTTTCGCTCACCGTTTTGAGAGTACTGGCATAGTGTACATACATTTTTCAACAGGAAAACTCATTGGTACACGACTGGATTTGAACCCACGACCTTCGGATCGGAAGGCGGGGCAGCTACCACTAGACCACCAGTGCTCTCAGCTCAGTGGCTCTCAAACGGTGAAAGAAAAGATCGTGAGTAAACCCGCGGCTTAGTCAGCTCCGCACGTATTGACCATGTCTTTCCAGAGGATTAGGCCGACTAAGCTGTCAGGATGGTATAGGTGCTGGGCAAGCCTATTCGATCTAAAATCCTGCCCCAGGCACTATAGAGTCCCGCAGAGCTTGAACTATGGGCGATAAGGCCGCTCATTGTAATTTATTTTATTACGCTGTTGCTGTGATGTAGGTATCCTGTGTACAATCGTCTCTCTATCTATCTTTCTATCTATCTAGACAGCTGATTTATTACTTACATACATTTTTTTTATAAATACTTAGAATACAAAGTAACACCCAGACAAACATCTGCGTTCACCACACAAATATTTATTCCCGATGAGGATCCAACCCACGATCTACGGCGCCGAAAACAGAGTTACATCCAACTGAGCTGAAAGGCTAGTCAAATTGACCATCAATATTTATTTCCTTTACTTTTTTGTGGCATAAGAGAGGAGTGAATGCAGAGATGACGGCTGATAGAGGGGCATGGAGGAGGAAGACATGTTGTGCTGACCACACATAAAGTGGGATAAGGGCAAGGAAGAAGGAGACTTTTGTGGCATTGCCTCACCTTTCCCAAGTTGCCGTCCATCAAATGCCTCTGATCCATGCCATAGTCGAAGTCCAGGCATACAGGCTGAACGTATAAGTTCATCTGGAAGGGAGTCGTGAGGATCAGTAGAGCTATATCATCCTGGAAGTTAGTGGTGGCTCCGTGGTACCGAGCGGGGATGCGGATTTCTTGTATCTTTAAAAACAAACCATGGGTCAGTCCTAAATATGTGTCAAGTACAAAAGGAGCCTCTTTGAGGCGCATTTAAAATCCTTTCACCACACTTGGTTCGAAAGAACCAGTGACACAATAAGAAAAAGTAGCCCTAAAGCCATCAGACAAGTGCCTTACAATAAATTTAGAGCAAAACTCCATTCATGGCTATTCATAAATGTTTTTTGTAGGGGCAATGATTTATTTCTTAATTCAATTCAATTCATATTTATTACTAGCCGCGAGTCCCGGTGTTGCCCGGGTATTCCAGAACATTCGAGAAGAGAGAACAACAGAGAATTTATAAAAGTCCTTATGTGATAGAAAATTATACAAAGTCACTAGGTACCTACGTGTTAGAAAAAGATAGACATTTTTGCAACATCTTGTATTGATACTGTTTTTATTAGTCGTAGCGTGATGTTATTATACTTCCTAATAATTTTTAGATGCAATATTATACGCTCGAAATGGGTATATAGGCAGTTGAAAAAAAAACGCAGTTTACAATAAATGATTCATAATCTTTTTCTGATCCTCACCTCAGACTTCTGTGCATAGATGTCCATCTTGTCGTTCCAAGGTCGGTACAGCTTACCAGCTGCCACCGCGAAATCTGCAGCTGGCAGCTTCTGAGTATTGTCCGTAAAGCAGTGAGCCGCTGAAAGTTAAACAACAAAGGTTTATTTATTTACACAAATACAGTCAAACCTGGCTAAGTGAGAAAACTCTATAAGTGAGAGTAATAGCCAGGACCCGTCATTTTAAGCTCCCAAAACCTCTATTAGCGAGAAACAGAAATCTCAGTAAGAGAGAGTCGTTTTTCCCTCATGGACATACCTAATAACAGACACCAGCGAGCGTTTTGGCGTGAATTTGAAAATTTAAATTTAAATGTACTTTTATTGTACAAAAACCTTAATTTTCTACAGAAGTATGATATACTAGCGGCCGCCCACGGCTTCGCTCGCCCCGCAGCCGTTACGCCCCGTTGTTTTTTTTATTGCTTTTCCTTTTTTTCTCCTCTTAGTGAAATAATTTTCCAATTTCCTTTCTTAGTGCACCCCTATGCTATAAAACGAACATACCCTCCAAGTTTCATGCTTCTAGGACTTACGGTTTAGGCTGTGCGTTGATTGTCAGTCAGTCAGTAACGTAAGAGTTTTATATATTTAAATTTTAGACATAATAGATACTTCTGAATAGGTATGATAGAAGAGATTTTGAAAATTAGTCGTCATGCCTATTGTGCTTTTATTGAGCTTTCAATAGTGTTCCCACTCACCAGATATGACAACCTGGGGACTGACAACAGAGCCACCGCAGACCTGCATCAGCGGGTTTGTCCGACGACTGTACACCCCAGCCAACCATGGCATCTGTTTGAAGGCGGCTTGGCGGCCACCAGCTAAAAACGACCTCGATTTCGTTTTGAGGGTACCGCATTCTAGAAGACAAGCATAAATAGACGTTGTCACGTTAAAAAAAAAGCAGCCAAGTCGGACTCGCCCATAGAGCGGGTCGTGCGAAAATTTGAGATGCGTTTTTAAAAAATTCATAACTAAATAACTAAGTGACATTTTAAAAATCGCAAAAGGACTAATTGTAGACTATACATTTGAGATTAATTCAAATTTAAGTGTGTTAAAAAAATATACTATTTAACATGATATTCTATTTAACGCTAACATACGATTTTCATTAGCGATTTTCGTGCAATTAACAGATGTTTTCGAACTGTGCGAACCTGCTACATACAGTGCATTAAAAGCAGACCCACCTTCTAATCCACTGATGCCGGTCATGCGGCAAGATTGCTGCGCTTCAGCAAACGATGCATTGTGAAATAAAACTGAAAAAATAGGATATTTAAAAAACAGATGGTAGTAGAGCTCTTTGTGTGTGTCTCGTGGTGCGTACTACCACCATGCCTATTCCTGCCGTGAAGCAGCATCCCTGTGTACAGGTTTGAAGGGTGTGGGGGAATACTGGCACGTGAGGCTGAACATTTGTAAGCCTCATGATGGACGCAGGGCATTGCTTTGTAGGGCACGTTCCTGACGTGCGTGACCTACGAGGAAATGCATTATTATAGGCTATGGTTACTACCTTACTTAAACATCAGCTGGCCTACCATGAGCTTCATATGGTCATGGTTATGGCTGTCAAAATTGTGTCAACAGTGTCAACACACACAAACCCAAGAAGAAAATGAATGTGTGGGTCAGCCTATCTATACACAATTTGACAGCCATAGCCATAACCATATGGAGCTCGTGGTAGCCCTGGTGTATGTGCTTGTTCTATCTCTAGTTAAAGAAAACTATTGTAGATTATTTATAAATGCTAATTTTGATTATTTAAAATAATTAGAATAGCAATATTGTACGCCCGAAATGGGTAGACTGTTAGAACAAAATTGCGTTATGTACCTACCTTCTTCTTATCGTGTCACTGATTCTTTCGAACCAAGTGTGGTGAAAGGATTATAAGTGCGCCTCAAAGAGGCTCCTTTCGTGCACTTGATACATATTAAGCTAAGCCGCGGGCTTCCTCACGATGTTTTCCTTCGCCGTTTAACACCGCCATATAGTTTTTCTTTTTAAGTTACGCCAACGCCATTCTCAAAGGTTCCATACCTCTAAGGTCGACAGGTAGAAAATAATTCTATAGCATTAAGCCCTACTTTTGTACAGTGAATTTAAGGGACAGGATTTTAGATGGAATAGTCCTTGCCCGGTAATAAAATAAGATCTTTAACACTAATAAGGAAAATAAGTGTTTATAAATATCATAATGTGCTTATGTAAATGTCATAAGATAAGCGTAAAAGATGTGTTTAAAACTAGTTTTGAATCTACCTACACGTTAACCAGTTATAGCCCTATTAATAAAAATATGTCAAAAGATAAGCTGTGCTTATACTATTGCCATCTCTTACCACTGGGTAATAACAAAAAGTGACAGGGCTAACTTTAAACCATGACTAAATTTAAATTGCGTTTATTAATAATGGCTGTTAGAGTTTTATCTACTGGGGGTAAAATCTAAAGAGCTATATAGAAAGACCTGCCAAGTGCGAGTCGGACCCGCGCACGAAGGCAACACGCTTAGATAGCCATCCTTACTACTAATAACAATCCGAAAGAAACTCTGTTGTCGGTCTGACGCACTTTTACGCCAAAAGTTTAAATGAACGAACGAACAGATTTCAATGAAATTTGAAAAAAAAAGCTAAAAGTTCTAGTAGTTCGACGAAAGGTCGAACGAATTGCGGTTTACGATTAATTATTATTATTAATTTATTTATTTCAGATTATACAAATCCATAATGTAGGTACACAATAAAATAACACACAATAAAAATTAAATTAAAATTAAATCAAAATTAATTTAAAATTAATTTACAATAAAATGTCAGAGATGATGAATATATATATATATAAATAAAAATATAAAATTAAATTAAATTATGTCCAATCCCATTGTGATCTTCATCCATCTATCTTGGATGGGGCAATCCATTCGGGAAACAATCATCTGCAGGATTCCGTTGCAGCTGTCTCGGGTGCGCTGACGCAGGGAGGCAACTTTCTTTCGAAGAAGCGCGTGAAACCCATCGACCCTTGCCTCCGCAAACATCCCCGAGGCACTACAAAAGCGAGGCAGCCGCATCATCATCCTGAAGATGTTATTGTACTGGATCCGTAGAGTACTGGCAGTCCTGCGGGTGTGATTTAACCATAGGCTGCTAGAGTAAAATGACTGACAGTACGCCTTGAAAAGGGTAATTTTAATTTCTCTGATGTTATTTACGCAAACACCATCTATGTAACAACCCGAATGAGTGCTGCTGAGCCCACCAATGAGATCATTTACATACAGGTTAAATAACAGAGGAGAGGTGATTCCGCCCTGCCGCACACCACACTCTAAGCCATATGACTCCGATAGCGCTCCTGCCCACCTTACTTGATTTCGCTGACACTGATACCAGTATCTCAACATGGATGTAACTTCAGCCGGTACACCCGCTGCTTTCAGCTTGCCCCAAAGCTTGTTATACATAACCGTATCAAAGGCTTTGGAGAGATCCAGAAAGCAGGCGTATACCGGCGTCTTTCTATCCGTGTAGTACTTGACAGCCTGCTTAAGGCATAAAATAGCACTTTCTGTTGACAGCCCAGCTCTAAAGCCGAACTGGGTGTCATGCAGTTTGATATGCTGTAGAAGGATTTTATTAAGCAGACTGTCAAGAACCTTTGCTGAGACAGTTGCCAGCGAAATAGGGCGGTAGTTACACTTGTCTGAGGCATCTCCTGTCTTGCACTTAATGATTGGGACGACTATGGTTTTAGTAAGCTCATCAGGCAAGTAACCATGACATAAACACAGATTAAAAAGCAAAGAGAGTACGCGCGGCAAATGCACACCAGCATGTTTCAGATGCTCAATGCTGAGACTGTCATGCCCGGGAGATTTGCCTCTTTGCATACTTCGAATTACTGCTTGCACGTCTCGCGCTTTAAAACTTATAAGTCGCTCACGGGGCATGACAATCTCATCATCAGCATCCTTAGTACGTACCGGGATCGAACTCACTGTGAAGTGCTCTTTGAAAAGATTAGCAACCAAGGTATTATCGCTAATATCATTTACACTCACAGGGAAGCCCGGCTTCACATTCATTTTGCATGTTCCTTTCCAGAAATTTTTAAAATCTTTGGCGGCGTGATGTGAAGCAAGCGAGTCCATCTTTATTTGGTCCTGCCTGTCCTGACACCACTTAAGTTGTTTTTTAAAGACTCGTCTGCTTTCACACATATCGCTATAGCATCGACCACTTGTTGGCTTGCCGGCTTGCACCCACACCAAAAACTTAAGCCGGGCTTCTCTGTGGAAATCTCTTACATGTTTGTTCCAACCCGCTACATAACCACCTCTCCTCCGCACTTCCCCTCGACCGTATGAAGAAATAGCAGCGTCTGACAAAATGGTAATAACCTCAGTGTACATGTTTTTCAATACATTTCTATGGTCGATATTAGAGCAAATTCCGTCACAACAGCTTGAGAGCTCTGCTGGAAAATTAATGTCTTTCAAGCGAGAGTGGCACAATTGGTGGTAGAGTTTAGATTGGCTGTCGTTGCGCTCACCCCATTTAATCCTGTCTACTACAGGTGACGGAATTGGCTCCACTCTACAATTAACCCTACCTAAGTTGCATTCGATATAAACAGGGAAGTGGTCAGACCACTTCACATCATGTTCTATCCATACACGGTTAATAGAAGGCAGTGCTGCATTGGTGACAACGCAGTGATCCAGCCATCTAGCACACCCATGAACATCACTGATAAAGGTGATTGTATCGGATTCGGCTCCTAACACATGCACATCCGCACATATCCACTTTTGACGTATTAAATTAAATGACGTATTAAAAAAAATCTACTAACTAGATCTCGTTCAAACTAAATGTCGTTGGAAATTTACATAGTAATGTACATCATATATAATTCTTTTAATTTTATCATTCTCTTATTTTAGAAGTTACAGGGGGGGACCAACATTTTACCACTTTGGAAGTGTCTATCGCAAAAACTATTAAGTTTACAAAAAAACGATATAAGAAACCTCAACATCATATTTATAGATCTATTCATAGATTCCCTACACGGGGTTTGATGGAAAAAAATTTTTTGAGTTTCAGTTTCAAGTATGGGGACCCCCAACATTTATAGTTTTTTTTCTATTTTTGTGTAAAAATCCAGAATACATTTCACCAAGTTTCATCAGTCTAGCTCTTACGGTTTCGGAGAAAAAACGGACGGACAGACAGACAGACATGACGAATCTATAAGGGTTCCGTTTTTGCTATTTGGCTACGGAACCCTAAAAATGCTGCCCAAAGACACTATTCCGCGCGGACAAAGCCGCGGGCACAGCTATAGTTATCTACCTCTATCAAAACAAAACCCCATAAAGCCCACACTATCCTACTTAATATAATAAACGCGAAAGTTTGTTAGTAAGGCGATGGATGGATGTTTGTTACTCTTTCACGTAAAAACTACTGAATGGATTTTAATGAAAGTTTACAATAATATACCTAGCTTAAACATAATAACACATACTAGGCTACAATTGATATAGGTATTTTAACGGGAACGGGGCGAGCGAAGCCGTGGGTGGCGTTTTAAATAATAAAATGATGAAAAATAATACTTACACGCTAAAAGTACAAAATTATACAACATGGCTCCACAACTTAAATTAACACAGTGAGGTAAAAAGCTCGTCACCTACGATCATAGATGATTCTATAATATTGTGACCGCGGCCTTGAAGAAGCTTTTTGAAAACGAGTTTTTTTAATGATCGTTAAATCGGGAGGCGATAATGTACATCATGTTATTACGATGCCAGTTAAGCCACATGTACGCTGGAGCAATTCAAACATGGATTTTTGCTTCTTTGTTCTGGCACTGGATACTTATACCTTGTCCTTGATACTTTAAAGGGCGGATCCGGCTGCCGGCTGGTTTTTTTTTCAATACCTTCCAAGGGGCCGTCCCTTTAAAAACTAGGTTTTGAGTCTGTGTGAGCTCACCAGTGTATTACACTGTGTGTGTGACGCTTCGACTTAGGATTTATTTAGTCATCACTCACACAGACTCAAAACCAGAGTCAGAGACAGAGCCAGACAGAGCTTGTTGTAGGCCTACTGCTACAGTGTGCCTATATAGGTCCTAACAATTTCATAGTAAAATAAGTGGATTTGTTTTATCAGGGTGTAGGTACATTAACTGGCCGTACATTACCCGGACCCGTTAAGTCTAATACAGGAGGAGTCAGATTGTATAACGACATTTTGACGTGAGTACGTCTCTCAAACGGTGAAGGAAAACATCGTGAGGAAACCCGCGCTTAGTCAGCTCCGCACGTATTGACCACGTCTTTCCTGTGGATTACAGACACTCCAAAATGAAGATTTTTATAATGTCCCAAAAGTTACCTAAGATCTGAGCGGGCAGCAGGGCTACCGCGAGCTCCATATGGTTATGGCTATGGCTGTCAAATTGTGTATAGATAGGCTGACCCACACATTCATTTTCTTCTTGGGTTTGAATGTGTTGACACTGTTGACACAATTTTAACAGCCATAACCATAACCATATCTATATGAAGCTCATGGTAGGCCAGCAGGGCTGTAGCTAGAGCCAAATTTGAAGTAGCATTGATTACTGGTAGGGCAGAAGTAAAATAAAAAGCAGCCAAGTGCGAGTCGGACTCGCCAAAAATCCTCGCAAAAATCCACTTTTACATTCTTTTATTTAACTTTAACATGTGATCGGTATTTATTATTAATTTTTTAAAAATCCTTACTGTCTTGACATTCCTTTTGACTAATGTATAATGACTAACTTATTCTATATGAATCTATTGTTAACTGTTAATTGTATTATAAACCATTGCTATGACATTGCAGTGCCCAACAGGGTCCATGTACTGACTTAAGCTACTTTTAAGAACGAATGCTATAATATTTTATGCACATTGTGAGCAACAGCTCAGTTGGTAGTAGCTCTGCCTTCTGCGCCGTAGGTCGTGGGTTCGATCCCCGCCGAGAACAAATATTTGTGTGGTGAACACCGATGTTTGTTCTCTGTCTGGGCGTTATATTGCATTATAAGTAAGTTAATACAAAAAAAAATATAAGTAGTATATCAGCTATCTGGTTCCCATAGTACAAGCTTTGCTTAGTTTGGGCCTAGATAATGTTGAGTGGATTGTCTAGAATATTTATTTATTTATTATTTTTAGACTGGTGACCAAAGGGCTGGCGCTTACCTAGGGCAAAGAATTAGCTTAGCTATTCAAAGAGGTAACGTTGCCAGCTGGGCACATTGCCTGCGGTCGGTGATCTGAACTCGGTTTTCTACCTGTAATACTTTCAGGTGGAAAACAGAGTTCATTATAAAATTTTCTAGTTTCTTATAAAATGTAATTTTTACATTTTCTTTTTAATTATTTCATGTTGTATAATAATAGTTTTTGTAAATAATGTATATTCTGTTATTTTATAAATAAATGAAAATGAAAAATGAAATCTCCCAAGTTGTTTAACGAAGGTCTTACGATCTTCGTTCGCTTCGCTCACTCGATCAAAAAATCTTTGTGATTTCCTTATGTATTATCCACTATAAAAACAGTAT
This sequence comes from Thera britannica, assembly GCA_939531255.2. Taxonomy (NCBI): domain Eukaryota; kingdom Metazoa; phylum Arthropoda; class Insecta; order Lepidoptera; family Geometridae; genus Thera; species Thera britannica. The sequence goes on along the minus strand of OW618041.2, from coordinate 21,629,176 downwards.
AAACAACTCCATGACGAGTTAATTTGATGATCAAGGTCTGTAGTATGTACTCGTACGTATCATTGAAGTCCGCTGGTGAACGATCGTGTACCTCACTGTGCTGTTTTGATTTGAGGAGCGATGTTCTATTTTGTACTTTTTATAACGCGTAAGTTTTGTTCTTATTATTATTATAATATTAGTAGGTATAGCTAGCAACCTGTAGGCCTACTATGAGCTCTGTCTGGCTCTGTCTCTGGTTCTGATTTTGAGTCTATGTGAGTGTTGACTAAATAAATCCTACGTCAAAACGTATAATGCACTGCTGAGCACATACACGGACTCAAAACCAGAGCTTCACACGGGTGGACATTTATTTTGTAAACACATAAATTAATTATTTATTTACACAAAGAAACTTACAATTATACAAATAGTTACAAAATGTACAAAATACACAAGAAACAGATTTTATTTTTATAGATTTAATCAATTTAATATTTTAATTAGGGATCAAGGTCTGTAGGGTAGGCCTACCATGAACTCTGTCTGTGTCTGACTCTGTCTCTGGCTCGGGTTTTGAGTCTGCGTGAGTACTCACCAGTGTGTTATAATGTGTGTGTGACGTTTCGACGTAGGATTTCTTTAGGTCAGCACTCACACATACTCAAAACAAGAGCCAGAGACAGAGCTTGTGGTAGATCTTCTGTTGGTTAATTTGGCGTTTTGTAAAATTTACTTCGCGAGGTATTAATTGAACAAAATGATTAAGGAAAACAAGATGGTATATAAAATGTCATGGGCGTAAAAAATGAGTTTCAAAACTAGTTTTGTTTTTACCTAAACGCTAACCATAAGGTAAATACAATTCGAAAGATCTGTCAAAAATTCAAATTCAAATTTTTATTCTGTATTCACTTAGCTTATCATACCCAGACGGCCTTTTTTTTTTTTTTTTTTTTTTTTTTGTTTCGAAGAGGAAATTCATTTACGAATAGACCGGCTGGGTTGGCCGGAATTATGTCGGACTCGCCGTTGCTACGGAATACCGACTAAAACCTCTCCGGTGAACCTCTCTCGCCATTCATGCCAAGCCACGGGAACTAAAACCATCCGCGACCCGACTGACGATTAAAACCCTCTCATATTGGGCGGCGCGTCTCCTCCCGCATCTCGCATGCGCCAGCCCTCAATCAAATTCACCATTCAACCACCATGTGCGGGGGCCGCTGGCACTCGCACGATCGTGCAAGTGTTACGCGCATCACCCCGCACAATTCCTCCACTCTTTTCACCTTCTTCGCTCATACACCTTATGGCCTCATGGCCCTCGGCCCCACGGCCCACTTCCGCCGCTGTCAGGAACACATGACACTACGACGGAGCCCTTGAAGAGGAATCTCTTCGATCGATGAGCCCGCCCCTACGAGCCTCATGACCGAAGATCACTCACACCTTATGGCTTCATGGCCCACATCCATCATTATACTCTGTCATACTGGGTGGCACTCTCCTCCCGCATCTCGCATGCGCCACCTTCCTCCGTACCGATCACCTTTCATTCCGACTCTACTCACGGGACTCGGCGGTTCTCCGCCGCCTGGCGGTCGACACCCGTTCCGGGCCGCCAGCGTTCTCGCCGCCCAAGGCGCGCCTGAGGATCGCGCTCGCGTAATCTTTCGGCGTCTTCCTTGGCAGCCATCACTGTCTCTGCGAACTCGGTAAGAGCATACCAAGCGCTGTCGCTACCAACTATGGAGCGCACAACGCTCGGCAGCGTAAGATCTGCCCCGACAACTGCTACAAGCTCCGCCCTTTCCGCCGCCCAGGCCGAGCACTCTGCAAACGTGTGGTGCGCCGTGTCCTCGTCACACGCGCAGTGGTGGCACACGGGCGTGGGCTCCGCCCCTGCCACCCTCCACAGATACCTTCCGAAGCAGCCGTGCTCTGAAAGGATCTGCGTAAGGTGGAAGGAGAGGACCCCGTGCCTCCTCGTCACCCACCGCTCGAGAACCGGCCGCACGGCATGGATCGTGCCATGGCCAGCGGAAGGCTCCTCCAGTAAACGTACCCATCTCACCAGAAGGCGCCTACGCGCTCTTCTGCGCCAGCGCAGCATACCCTCTCTCGGGAGCGGCTCGCCCATACTCAGACGGCCTACCACAAGCTCTGTCTGGCTCTGTCTCTGGCTGTGGATTTGAGTTTGTTAGAGTGCTCACTAGTGTGTTATAATGTGACGTCTCGACGTAGGATTTATTTAGTCAACACTCACACAGACTCAAAACTAGAGCCAGACAGAGCTTGTGGTAAACCTCAAACGCCATTCTTGTCGGTTTTCAGGTTTTCAGGTTCCATTCCCAAAGGGCAAAACGGGACACTAATTTCTAAGACTCCTATATTATTAGATTTCGTTGTGTGTGTCTCGTGGGGGTGCGTATAGTACCACCATGCCTATTGCTGCCGTGAAGCAACATCGCTGTGTACAGGTTTGAAGGGTGTGGGGGAATACTGGCACGTGAGGCTGAACATCTGTATGCCTCAAGTTGATGGACGCAAGGTAGTGCATCATAGGGCACGTTGCTGACGTGCATGACCTACAAGACTCTGTTATAGACGACGGTTATAGATAGTGCAATCCACGAAGGCGCGCCCCACTATTCCTCCTAACCGTTTATTGCAAGCTTCCGTCAATGTTGAGTGTTATCGGTACACACTAATTACCTATAAGTGCACACGCACACTACAATGAATAGACTACGGTTCGCGACTGCCGCTCGGAGCAAACTCCCCGCACCCCGCGAGGGGCGCGTCTTAGTGAATTGCACTATCTATAGCATTTATCTTAGGGTGCTTGTCATGGGCAAGTTATTTATAAAATACTTTTTATTTTCAGTTTTATTTCAAAATGCATCGTTTGCTGAAGCGCAAGAGTCAAACAGCGATACTGGATCTGAAACAGGTGGGTCCACTTGCTTCCAAAGGTCCACAGGAGCCTTTGTCACGGAAGACCAGAGTCTAGTATAGTCTAAGATCCCGCTATAGAAGGACCTTCACCGAGCTGGCTATTTAATGAAACGTATTTTATATTTAATTAAACATGCCAATAAATATATTCTTTAAGGGTTGCCTATCAAATTTCAGTCCAGGATACTTATGATTAATTCATAATTGAAAAAATTTGAATAGGCCTTCAAAAATGATGTTGAGGTTTCTTATAATCATTTTTTTCTAAACTTAATAGTTTTTGCGAGAGAGTGGTTAAATGTTGGTCCCCCCCTCTAACTTCTAAAATAAGAGAATGATAAAACTAAAATAAATATATGTTGTAATATATGTTGTAATGCAAACTTCCAACGATGTTTGGTTTGAACGAGATCTAGTCAGTAGTTTTTTTTTATACGTCATAAATCGTAAACCGCAATTTATCTTTCGACAAACTACAAGAACCTTTATATTATGTTACTTGTTGCTACGGAACCCTTCATGGGCGAGTCCGACTCGCACTTGGCCGCTTTTTTTTAACTATTAATTATTTTAAGGTATGCTAAGATAGTTTGGATATGTAGAGAGAATGGATGAAAGGAGATTAACAAAACAATTGCATCAGACGAGCGTGAATGGAACTGCTGGAAGGGGAAGACCTAGGTGCATGTATCTCGATCAGATCGCAGACGTTTTAGAGAAAGGCCAGGTTACCCTAAACCGACGAGCATGTATAAAGAATGTTATGAGAGTGAATGAAGCGAAAGAGGTGTGTCAGGATCGTAGCAAGTGGAAATCCATTATCTCTGCCTACCCCCATGGGAATAAGGCGTGATTTTATGTATGTATGTATTATTCATTTTTTGAATTGATGTCTGAATTTGAATTGATAATTGAGGCTTGTCTTCCAGAGTGCGGTACTATAACCACCCGCGGCGGGGGACTTGCATCTGGAGGCAAACCAGTCTGGATTGGATTGATACCGTGGCAAGCGGGGGTGTACAGCCGACGGACAAACCCGCTAATGCAGGTCTGCGGCGGCTCTGTCGTCAGCGCCCAAGTCGTCATATCGGGTGAGTTGATGAAAACAGCATCTCAATTTTTTTGAACTTTCTTGTGTTTGAAGTCGGTTAAAAAAGACTTGACCGACGTCGTATTTAAAATCAAATCCCTGAATTCTATCTATCTATCTAAAATGTGTGTCCCCGTAACTTCTAAAACAAGAGAATGTAAATCTTAATAAATTATAGTTTGAAAAAACTAAAAAAAAAAACGCTTTTATAACTAATTGAACTAAAAAAATAAAAATAAAATTGAAATAATCAATTTATATTATTGTACAAAAAAGCGTGGGGGACACACATTTTTCAATTGATTACCTTAGTTTTATTTTTAACTTTTTAGTTCAATTTGTTATAAATGCGTATTTTTTTTATTTTTTTTAACTATAATTTATTTCGGATTCATTTAGTCAACACTCTTTATTTTATTTTATTTAGCTCTTACAGTTTCGGAGAAAAATGGCTGTGACATACGGACGGACAGACAGACAGACATGACGAATCTATAAGGGTTCCGTTTTTGCCATTTGGCTACGGAACCCTAAAAAGACTATTATAGGAACCATCAACACGCTCAAGAAGATTTACTTATCTTTAGCTGCCTTCACAGCTCAGTTGGTAGTAGCTCTGCCTTCTGCGCTGGAGGGCGTGGGTTCGATCCCCACACAGAACAAACATTTGTGTGGTGAACATAGATGTTTGTTCTCTGTCTGGGTGTTATATTGTATTCTATGTATGTATTTACAAAAAAAAAGTATTTAAGTATTATATCAGCTACCTGGTTCCCATAGTACAAGCTCTGCTTAGTTTGGGGCTAGATAGTGTTGTGTGAATAGGCATGACGACTAATTTTCAAAATCTCTTCTATCATATTCAGAAGTATCTATTATGTCTGAAATATATCATATTTCTGTAGAAAATTAAGGTTTTTGTGCAATAAAAGTTCATTTAAATTTAAATTTTCAAATTCACGCCAAAACGCTCGCTGGTGTCATGGCGTACTCTGTTATTACGTCACGGGTATACGTATATATATCAACAGTAAACATTGGTGCTTTTGTACTAAATCAGAATGACGTTTAAAAAGCCGTGACGTAATTCGCTCTGACCGGTGTTTAAGCCATCATGGCTGATTGTTGTATTTTGTAGATTTATTTTAACATAGTACATTATGATATAAGTGCGGTAAGTTGAAAATTACAGCCGAGGCGTTATTGCAAGCCCGAGCCGTAGGCGAGGGCTACAAGAAAGCAGAGGCTGTAATTATCAAAGCGCACGTATGTCATACGACGTTTTATAACACATTTGCGAGGAAACAAATAATACTCGGACTTTCGGACGAACTTACTTACTTGTAGAAATTACTTGCTTGTTAAAACAGTTGGAAAAATTTTAACAATTTGTAAAGTTGATTATTACGTTGCCACCACAATGAGCTTGACTTATATTTTTAAGAAAGTTCCATGAAATAGGCTAAAAACACACTTTCTGTGAAAATGAATTGGCATCTTTGCTTGTTTTCCACTAAGATGAAGTTTTGATACGCTTGTAAGTATCTATCGTTCGATTTTTCAGGCAAGAGGCCTATAGTAGCCTTTTTCACTGCCTCTGAGAATTTTGGCGGTTCGAATTAATAAATTCATCATTACTTGACGACATTTTCAAACAAAAATAATACAGCGAAAAGAAAAAGCGCGCGGAATAACTTTTTACTTTTTCACAAATTAGCGAATTTTTTTTTTAAGGCAAAGGCACAAAAACAGCCAGTATTACTAATAGAGTAAATTAATATTTTTTTTGTTTTTGTTACAAATAAATGGTATTAATTTATTGTTAAAATTAATTAAATTAAAGAAAAAATGTGTATTTTCTATATTTTATCTCCCAGAGTTAATTTTATTCATAAAATGTTAACCACAAAAAAATCTTAGCAAAGAGTTTTTATGTCAGTTTTCTGACATAAAAACTCTTTGCTAAGATTTAAAAAGGTACCGTTCGTGGATTGATAACCGTGCGTTTTACATTACGATAACGCACAAGTACGTAAAAACATACATAACGATATTGAAATCGGTGAAGTAGTAGACCCTTTATGAGCAAATGTGTTATAAAATAAATTATTAATCTCGACATTAATAAGAAAATAAATACATTTTTCAAAATCTTTGAATCCTTTTTCATTAGATCAGATAAATATTTTGGCGATACTTGAATACTGTCTACATTTATTTATTTATTTCCAGCGGCCCACTGCTTCTGGGACGAGGCTCAAATGCAGTTGCCAGCTGAAGATTATGCTGTTGCAGCTGGCAAAATCTATCGACCTTGGAACGACATGATGGATACCACTGCACAGAAGTCTGACGTGAGTATCAGAAAGAAAGAAAAACATTTTATTGACCTTATGACAATTACAATGGGAATCGGTTTCTGGAATTGGGAGTCGGTTTAGAAACCGACTTCATTGTCAAACGGCTAAACCGATTTTAACCTTCCAAATAAAAAATAATTTTCTAAATCGGTTCATAAATAAATGACGGAGGCATGCAGTTACAAACATTAAAAAAAATATATAAAATAAATGGCAACACCGATTTTAATAAAATTAAAATGGGACCAATCTGGAAGCAGTACCTTTCCGATAAAAAATATTTTTTCAAATCGGTTCACAAATGACGAAGTTATGCGGTAACAAACATTAAAAAAAAAAAAAAACAACTGAATTGAGAACCTCCTCCTTTTTGATTGGAAGTCGGTTAAAAACAGGTGTATAATGCACTACACAGTTAGTGAACATACCTCCCGTGCTAGTTATAAACTGTGCTACAGTTATTCAAATAACCTCCTTGCAGTTATAAAGACTTTAGAAAGTTGGAGCATGGTTGAATAAAATAGAACTTGTATTTTTTTATAATTTGACAGCCGCCAGTAGAAAGCGATTCTCCCTAGGGCTGAAAGTATTACTTTCAATTAGGCCCCTAAGGCCTTCAGACCTACTTTCCGAGTATGAGCAATGAAAAGACATTTTTGATTTTGATTTTACATCTTTTTTAGATACGAGCAATCCGCATCCCTCCTCGGTACCACGGAGCCACCACTAACTTCCAGGACGATATAGCTCTACTGATCCTCACGACTCCCTTCGAGATCAACAGTTCTCTCCGGCCTGTATGCCTGGACTTCGACTATGACATGGATAAGAGGCATTTGATGGATGGAAACTACGGGAAGGTGAGGCAATGTCGTATGAAAAAAAAAATCTGTTGTCTGTAAAGTCGGTTTACTGACGATAGTTGAACGTGACAACGTCATAAGCCGCAATAGGCCTGACGACAAATTTTCAAAATCTCTTCTATCATATTCAGAAGTATCTATTATGTCTAAAATATATCATATTTCTGTAGAAAATTAAGGTTTTTGTGCAATAAAAGTACATTTAAATTGAAATTTTCAAATTCACGTCAAAACGCTCGCTGGTGTCATGGCGTCTGTTATTACGTCACGTTTATCTATATCAACAGTAAACATTGGTGCTCTTGTACTAAATCGAAATGACGTTTACGAAAACGTGATGTAATTCGCTCTGACCGGTGTTTGAGCCATCATGGCGGATTGTTGTATTTTGTAGATTTATTTTAACAAATAAATTATTAATCTCGACATTAATAAGAGAATAAATACATTTTTCAAAATCTTTTTCATTAGATCAGATTAATATTTTGGCGATACTTGATTACTGTCTTCATGCCTATTATCGTTGCTATAAACAACACTACATTCACTTTTCACTGCACTTCATACTTGACGAAAACATGTGAATGTATTTTTGTATAGCAGCAGTCCACTCACTCAAGTAGGAGAGAGACAGATGTCGAACGCTGCCGAACGTGGAGGCCGTGCGTGCCTCTTTGTCGCTCGTTCCGCACTCTTGCTTGCACTTCAAGCCTTAAATGGAACGCCTCAGAGCGAGGTAACGCCGCATGAGTCACGTTTATTAGTCACGTCAATCAACACTATAGTATCTAGCCCCGAACTAAGCATAGTATGTATTATAGGAACTAGACAGTTGATACTCTTCTTCTTCTCCCTTGCCCCTGATCTCTGCCACGTCATGCGTGGTCAGCATAACATATTATTTTCTTCCATTCTCCACCATCAGCCGTCATTCTGTATTCACTCTTTTCTTACCCATGTCGTCTTTCACACCATTCGTCCATCCATCAATGCAATATAAACCCCATACGATGAAGAGCACTGGTGGTCTAGTGGTAGTGACCACGCCTCCGATCGGAAGGTCTTGGGTTTAAATCCACTCGTGTACCAATGAGTTTTTCTGTCGAAAAATGTATGTGCACTATGCCAGTACTCTCAAAAAACGGTGAAGGAAAACATCGTGAGGAAACCGGCGCGGCGTGTTGTAGAACCTTAAAAAGTTCGAGCAACACGTGTCAAGAGTCACGCAAAAGGGGCCCACCAGCGGCCTACTTGCGGAAAAACCTGCCCGCACATCAAGTGCGCATGATAAACTTGCCGACTTGCCATACGAAGAATAAACATTTGCGTTCATTACACAAATATTTGTTCTTGGTGGGATTAACCCCACGGTCTACAGCGCTGAAGGCAGAGCTACTACCAACTGAGCTGTAAGAGCTATCAAATAAAATGACTTCAACACCAGGTGGCCGGCTGGGGCAGGACGGCTGAGAACGCCAAGGCGTCTCCAATTCTCCAGGTGGTAGATCTGCCGTCAGTGGATATCCAGCGTTGCTACGACACGGTCGAACCTGTCTTCAGACCCGCTATCACAAGCGACAAGATCTGCGCTGGCAAAAAAACTGGAGGTAATACTGTCACCTCATAGAACCCTCTCTCTGATCGTCAGCCCTGGATACACGAGGCTAGTTTTCAAGACAGGATAATAGTGATAGTAAGCTGGCAAGTTAACAGTTCTAGCTTCCTGTTTTTATTGATGCAGTCTGATAACAATTTTTGTGTATGGTTTGATTGGTTCTAGATTCAAGATTCAATAAGCGTTTATTCAATACGATACAAGAATCACTTTGAAACGTCTTTAAGCTAGGTGAGTCTAGGTGCCAGTTCCACGCGACCAAGCCTAGAAGAACAGGCAACAAACTACGGCTCGGTTCCTACCGTTTTTTTATATGATCCTTTTACATCTAGGTACGGCTGTCTGCATGGGTGACAGCGGCGGGGGCCTGGTATTCCTGGAGGGGGACACCTATCGTTTCTACCTCCGCGGAGTGGTGTCCACAGCCCCCACGAGTGATAACGACAACCTCTGCAATATCTACACTTACGCCACATTCACGCATGTTTTGAAGCATGAGCACTTTATACGCGAGGTGGTGAGTCAAAGGCATTTATTCAGTTCTTCTTGTCTTGTTCACCTTCAAACCAGGTCTACCACAAGCTCTATCTGGCTCTGGATTTGAGTATGTGTCAGTGTTCACTGGTTGAATGAACACATAAACAAAGTGTCACCTTAATTAATTAGAGACAGTAAGAAAAGTGCCAATGGACACATTCTTAGCACCTAATACTTATTTTATAAAACTAAGCAAAAGCAAAATTACTCATTAGCCTACTAGGCTAGATTGTAATATTAATCAGGTTACCGCATAAATGTAGTACCTAGTACACCAATTTAGGAAAAAAAAAATAGTGTGTTTGACGTTTTGACGTAGGATTTATTTAGTCAACACTTACACAGACTCAAAAACAGAGCCAGATACAGAACCAGACAGAGCTCGTGGTAGGTGTACAGTTTGGTTGCAAAGAGGCTCCTTGTGCTTCGAACTTCTTAGGATTTAAGTCAAGCCAGTTTCTGATTGGTTCTTCTGGTAGTAGAAGAACCAAGGTCACCGACATAGCTCATAGAATTTGTAAGGTGATGTGGCAATGGGCAGGTCATATAGCTCGAAGAACCGACAGCCGATGGGGAATAAAGGTTCTCGAATGGCGACCACGAACCGTGAGATGAAACGTAGGGCGCCCACCCACCGCATTGTTAAGATTGCAAAAAGTCGGTAGATGGAACGGGCTCTGAATCGTTTTTCCTGGAAATGTCTAAAGGTCTAGCAGTGGACTTCTTCATGTTACTATTGATGATGAAATTCCGATATTAACTATGTTTTTTTACACCGTTTGAGAGTGCTCTAGTGTTTATTCAGTTGTATCACAAGGTTTGAGACCAATTCAGTTACTACATTCACGTGCTTAAAGGCTAGAAGAATAGGTAATAACCTGACGGCTTGGTTTCCCCGTAGTTTTTTTCTACCACGGCAAACCCTCCCAAATCATGGGGCTGTCCCCCATGTGACAAATAATAGTACATTGTTACCTGAGTGTTGAAAGTCACGTTTTTTGAGTCCCGAGACGGGTTTGGCGCCAGAGCGTTAGCGAGGGCGCCAATGGAGCTTGAGGGACTCAAAAGACTTTCACCCGAGGTAAACACTGTGCTTTTCATTACGAATACAAGGAAAGTAAAAATAAAAACATGAAAGAAAAATTAGTGAAAATGAAGATTGAATTGCCGCCTTCCCGGTTTTTTTTTTCTTTTTCTCTGGCGGGCCTTCGGCTTCGGCTCGCCAGCATTATTCAGCCATTATTTTCATTTTCATAATTTAAATCTATGTTATTTTAAATAAATAGTTGAAGCTACTAATCAAGTAATTTAGAAGATATATTATTTATTTAGTACTATCTTTATGTTATTTAAATTTAAATATTACATTGCGCTCTAATTAGACTTTTTAAACTTCTTACCGTTGTAATGGGTTTCCAACCTACTTGCTGAATAAAAAGTTGGAATTTGGTTGAACAACCTCCTTGCAGTTAGAAAGACTTTAGAAAGTTGGAACATGGTTGAATAAAATAGAACTTGTTTTTTTTTATAATTTGACAGCTGTCAGTAGAAAGCGATTCTCCCTAGGGCTGAAAGTTTTACTTTCAATTAGGCCCCTCAGGCAACTTCAGACCTACTTTCAGAGTATGAGTAATGAAAAAAAATATACTAGCCCTATGTTTTGTGAATTCCAGCAGTGGCCTATTTTTTTTCATATTCATACTCGTTTATTCATTGCTTCATGTGTTTTATAGGTCTTAGGGGGTAATAACGTCCAGAACATGAGCCCCGCTGGGGCATTACAATGGCCTTACGCCAAATTAAATTAAATTAGGTAAACCTAGGTAACAAACTTCTTATTTATAAAATCTAACTTCACAATAAATCTTATAATGTCTATGTATGACTATTAAACTTGGACGGCTTGGTAATATTTAGAGGTAGGTAAGGTGTAGTTTTTAAATCTCGTCTTCCATAAATTCCTTAATGCTGTAGTAGGTACTTCGTTTTTTTTTTTTTTTAACAACGCTAACCAGCCCCAAACTAAGCAGAGCTTGTAATATGGGAACCAGATAGCTGATACTTGAATACATTTTTTTTTTTTTTTGTAAATACATACTTAGAATACAATATAACACCCAGACAGAGAACAAACATTTATGTTCACCACACAAATATTTGTTCTCGGTGGGGACTGGGGATCGAACCCACGACCTATGGCCCACGGCCTATTTATTTCGATGATGATTCTTAGTAGCTAAAGCCAACTTATTTTCCTTAGATGCTAGAAGCTTCTGCAACAGTGGTGCAGCCGACTCAAGAACTAACTTCAGAAAACAGTCCTTCTACGTCCAGTAACTCCCAGGAGTTACCAGACGTACCTTCATCGGGGACTGTTCCTTTGACAATCATGGATGGTGGCGTTCCACCAGAACCTTCAGGACCTTCAGAACCTTCAGAACCTTCAGAACCTTTCTCAAATAAGGATCCCAATAACTCCCAGGAATTATTGCCACTCGTTCCTACGTCGGAGCCTTTACTCACTCAAATCAGCACAGAATCGCCAGAAACTCTTTCTAAAGAGGCTCAAATGGGATGGTTGGCAGAAATGCGAGGATTCAGAGTAGGAACTCAAAAGTCTGACCTTGACACCGTCAAAGTAACACAAGAACTCAGTTCTCTTCCTAATTCAACTGAGACCGGAAGACCATATCTGCCAACAGCATTAAAACCTTTCTTGTCAACTGAGAAGCAGCTAGCGCCTTTTGAGAACCAGCCAGCTATATCGGAAGAGACCCAAGAAGTCCAATCGACGCCGAATCTGCCAGTCCAAAATACTGAAAACCAGGAGCCAAACTTTACACGCGGGCTTCCATCACAATCTGTAGGGAACCAAGAACAGCAATCTAAAGGGACCCTGCCCCTACCTACAGGGTACCAGCATCCCCTAACTAGGCACCAGCCGCCCCTATCAACTGGCTCACAGCCCGTATACTTCCCAAAGACTTATCCCACTACGTACACCTCCTCACTATCAAAACCTGATTTAACCCTCGTGGATCATAAAATGCCATCAGATCTTGGTTTATCTAATAATTATGGACACAATCATCACTACCCACATCATCGTGATTATGAGAATCATCCTCACGGTTATCGACATCAGGGTTTTCAGCATCAGCGCCATGATAATTCGTGGCAAGGTCGGCCTTATCGCCGATGGTGTTTCCAACTGACAACACAATACAAAACACAACAAACAACACAATGACACATGAATGAGTTATGACGACAATGTCGTTTCATAACTTAGTTTTTATGTGAAGTGCTCCTACTTGGCACATGTTTTCGAAGTGTATTCTGTACCACAAGCTTTGGATGGCTCTGTCTCTAGCTCTTATTTTAACTGTCAGTGTGAGTGCTCACCAGTGTATTATAATATTGTGTATGACGTTTCGTCGTAGGATTTTAGACAGCACTCACACAGACTCAAAACCAGAACCAGAGACAGAGCTAGACAAAGCTTGTGGTAGGCTACTGTAATTAATAAAAAATAATGAACAAAAAATAATAGAATTATCAGCTTATACTTTGAAAATACATAGCTTAAAAGGGGGTGAAATAGGAGTTGAAATTTTGTATGGCCAATTTGTTAAAATCTCAGGTTAGTCGAATTCGCAAAAAGTGTCGGATGTGCTTTTTGTAAGAAATAAAATCGTTTGGTTTTATCATTTTAGAGTGTGTGGTTAAAATTATTTATGCCATAATACAAATTCGGACGAATTTAAAAAGGCCTGAATGTATGTGATACTGACTTACACCTAAGAACTATGTATGTACTATGTACCTAAACTAAACCATGTTTATGCAATAAATGTATTGAGTATTGGTATTGGATCTGTTTGAGTGCTCACCAGTGTATTATACTGTGTGTGTGACGTTTCGACGTAGTATTTATTTAGTCAACACTCACACAGACTCAAAACTGACATAGTCAGACAGATCTTGTGGAAGGCCTACTGTAGGTCTACCACAAGCTTTGTCTGGTTTTAACGTAGGATTTACTAATTCAACACTCACACAGACTCAAAACCAGAGCCAGACAGAGCTTGTGGTATTCCTACTGCTGCATAGATGATGAAAGAAAAGCTAACTTATAATTGAATATACTTTATTTATAAGACAAAAGCGTAAAAGCACATAACACCTGCAAATCCTGCAAAGCGATTTTTTTTCTGCTCAGCGCTCGACAAGGCAACACGTCCTAATAGTGCACAGAGAGTCGATTCTCCTGAGGATGCTTCGTAGAGAGGCGAAACACGTGTCGAATCTTATTAAGTTTTTTATTTCTTGTGGTATTATTGTTGTGTCTAATACACCTTATTTCGCTTTGCAGGATTTGCAGGTGTTACGTGGGGTGCACACACAAGTCTACATTAAGTTAACTTACTAAGATTAGATTAGCGGATTAGTACTATATATTTGTTGTTCTACTTAGTTTATGTTTAACAATGGAATTCCGCAAAGTCACGCCTGAATCTATTAATTATGGATTAGGTTGCCCAGCACTTATACCATCCTGACAGCTTAGTCGGCCTAATCCACAGGAAAGACATGGTCAATACGAGCAGAGCTGACTAAGCCGCGGGTTTCCTCACTATTTCAGTCATGTGCTGCTTGATGAAATCCTCGTGTGCTCGAATTGTCGTGAAGGCGGTAAGGCCATGGTCTCCGCAAAGACCACCGCTGCTGACGGGACTCACAGACGCGATGCCTTGAAGGTAGTACCTCTCTTCTGACGGGAAGGAGAGACCAGTGCCTGAATCACCTCTACAGGGCCCTGAGTTAGCTGTAAGAACAGAACGGGGCGTAAGTTTAAATCAAAAGTGTATTTACTCAGGAATCAAGGATCACTTTGAAACGTCTTAAAGCTAGGTGAGTCCAGTTGCCAGTCCCACGCGACCAAGCCGACCAAAGGTCAAAATAGGTCAGGAGCCAATGATTCCAAAGGATGTTCTTTCTCGATTTTCTCGGGATTTTCATAACAAAACTTGAAAAAATCATTTCATAAATATTTTTTATTTTATTTGTTGAACCTAATTCCTGAGTATTTGCAGCTAATAATGAATAACCCTGTATGTGTCAAGGTGCACGAAAGGAGCCTCGTTGAGGCGCACCTTAAATCCTTTCATCACACTTGGTTCGAAAGAATCAGTGACACGATAAGAAGAAGAAGGAGCTATTCAGGCTAATGATGATGAGGAACTTACGTTTCAGAGTTCCAGCACAGAACTTGTCAGAAGTGATGTAGGGGTGGAATTCTGCAGGTGCTTCGGAGACGCAGGTCTGTATATCGATGTAAGGTAGGTTGGACACGTGCAGCACTGGTGAAATCTGACCGGTTTCATGTACTCCCCAGGTTCCTATCTGAAAATATATCAGGCCTTTGAAAAGGAAACACCAACAGATCGGGATGTGATCACCTAGCTTTAAGACGTTTCAAAGTTATTCTTGGAATTGAACTGAATATTAATTAAATGGACAGATGCCATTAATTAAGAAGAAGAAGAAGTACCTTTCCTTCGTTTCCAGCCTGCAGTTGCTGGTTATTAAGCTCGGCATCGAAACTCAGACACACAGGTTTCACAAAACTGTTGTATGTGAATGGACTGGCTACTTTTACTACAGCGATGTCGTCCTGGTAGTTGGCTGCGCGACCAAAAAAACGCAGGGGTATATGTATTTCTTTTACCTAGAAAAGAAACCTCAAGTTATTCGTCGAGTGTGATTAGGATCCGATGGCGCAGCGGTCAGCACAGCCCCGTACCAAAGGGAATGTCGTGGGTTCAGATCCCGCTGGGCGATATTATAACTAGTAATTCGCTCCGAACTGAGATATCGTGATGCGATCCAAATGCTCCGAAGAGTTAAGCACATAGGTAGATGGTTAGTAAAATGTGCTTCCACCACGCATTGTGTTTTAAGTACTTTGAGAAAGTATTTCTGTCCAGAGCCACTGTTTGGCTCTGACTATCCCTCACTAACTTTGTATGGTAAACAAGTTTTAACTCAATTAGCCAATAGATTGAAGAGTTCCGTTGGACAGACCGGCATATCTTCGTTCGCTTCGCTCACTCGATCAATTATTTACCAAGTTTTTCGTCGAGTGTGATTAGGATCCGATGGCGCAGCGGCCAGCGCAGCCCCGTACCAAGGGGAAGGTCACGGTTTCAAATCCCCCTTGGCTCTTAACTTTTGAGACATTATAAATTTCTTTGTGATCCCTAAGATGGATATTTATATGATAAATGTAGTAATTCCAACAGTTTATAAAAACTTATATCAGCTTATAAAAATGTACATCAGATTATGAAAAGTTACAGAATAACTTACATCAGCTTATTAAAATGTACATCAGATTATAAAAAGTTATAGCTAAACTTACATCAGCTTATAAAAATGTACATCAGGTAAAAAAAACTCATCAGCTAATGAAAATGTACATCAGATTATCAAAAGTCACAGCAGAATTCACATCAGCTTATTAAAATGTACATCAGATTATAAAAACGCACAGCAGAACTTACATCAGCTTATAAAAACTTACATCAGACTTCTGTGCCTCGTCTACATTATTGTCCCACGGGCGGTAGATCTTACCCACAGCAACTGCGAAGTTAGCAGCTGGCAGAAGCTTCTCCTCTTCAGACCAGAAGCAAACGGCAACTGGAACCAGCATCGAGGTTTAATGACAGATTCATTCATTATTATTTATTTCGGTCAACATGGATCATTTTGTTAGTAAAACTTAAATCTACTGTTAGTAGTACTTAATTAACCTTTACCTATACACATACATTTATATGGAGAGAACCCCGAAGCGTGTAACCTATCTAATTGTAGTTTTGCTTGTCATTAAATGAACCATATCGCAATGGTTCATGTAATGACAATCAAACCTACTGGCAAACACGCTCAGGATGGTGTTGGAGCTGGCCCGCACTCTGCGCACTATATAGTCACTTTGCCTTCTGCGCTGTGGATTCGTTTATCACAGAGAACAAATAGTTATAAGACACACATAACCACATATGAGACACTCGAGACCACATAAATGAGACGTACACATGACCACATAATATGAGACCCACATATGAGACCACATATGAGACTTACACATGAACACATATGAGACACACATATGACCACATATGAGGTCTCATATGTGGTCATATGTGGGTCTTATGATTATGATTATAAGTGGTACATATAATCATAATCATAATCATTAATTTGCCTCAATGATGTGTATAGGGTACATGTAAGATCTTAAAAATATGCAAATTTTGGGTTCATGCCATTTAAGTTAAGAAACAACTTGAAATTATATTAAATACGTACCTAATAAAATTAAAATTCCATTCTACTAACGCTATACAATAATAATTAAATGTCATATCAATAAAACAGCAAAGTCAGAAAAAAAAAATACAAATACAAATAAATCAATCTAACCTAACCTAACCTACTATGAATATAATATGTATACAATGTCAATGTGCTAACATATGACCACATATGAGACCACATATGAGAACGCATGGCCACATTATGAGACCCACACATGACCACGACATATGAGACCCATACAATAAAGAATTAACGTAACCTAATCAGCTAAGTAGAAAGCTTCTACGACATGACAGCTACATAAAGAACATCATTGAAGGAAAGGTTGAATGAAAACGGGGAAGAGGAAGGCCAAGAATAAGTTACATGAGCCAGATAAAAGAAAAAGTCGCTGTCATGTCGTATAAGGAAGTCAAGGAGGCCGCATTCGAAAGACTTAATTGGAAAAAACTGCATCAAAACCCCGACAAGAGCTAAGCTCTTAAAGGACAATGGGACATTTTGGTACCCCCCTCCAACAGCAATAATTGTAGTGTCATTGGATAGGTCTTTCTAATAGCAACAACGTTTACCTTATCAACTTTCACCAATTCGTTGTCCATTTGGAGATATCCCGATATGAACATGACATTTTACAAAAAAATAAGATGATATATTTTATCATTTTGTATGTTTAGTCTATTTAATGAAGCTAATTATGGAAACGCTGACCACACCGCTGAGAGGGGAGCTCCCTAATCTCCTCTTTCACACGTCACTTAAAAAGGACGTACGTCAGAGCGCTAAAAGATGCCGTGAAGACCATTAAGGTATCTTTCACCGAGATGCGCTCGCACGCCGTAACGGAAGAGGTGGCACGGCTGGAAGCAGCTAATACTAAGCTTGCGCTTGAGCTGGAAGCAGTCCGCAGGGAGATGGCCCAGCTGCGTTCGCTAGCGTAGCAGCCAACCCCAGCTCAAGCGCCAGCTCTGGCCCTAGCGGCCGATCACATTGTACGGGCCGTCATGTCTTAGTGCGGGGCGATGCTTAATGCACGCCTTGAGGGAATGGAGGATCGTCTGCTGCCAGAAAAACGACTTCGGCCGCCTCTAGCGGCAGACAAGATGAAAGCGAACACATTCGCGGCAAAAGTAGCGACCCCTAAGCCTCTCCCTCAGACGGAAGCTAGGGCTAGCTCTAGTGGAGTAGCCAAAGCTCCTAAGAGGAAAACGCGTCACTTAAAGCAATGTGCTGACCGAGGCCAGAGAACGCATCGACCTGACAGCTATGGGCATTGACGTTGTCAAGTTCCGCACCGTCGCCACTGGTGCCCGTCTGCTGGAAGTTCCCGTAACCGGAGCCGAAAGTAAGGAGAAGGCAGACGCTCTTGCTAATAAACTCAGGGAGTCATTATATGACCAAAAATGATTTTTCTTTATTTTACATTAATAGAATAACCTAAAAGTGCCGTTTTATGAAGGAGCCCTATGTTTAGTAGATAGATAGATAGATAAAATACTGTACCTATTCCTATGAATAGGTACAGTATTTTGCTTAAAACTAAAAATTCACAGTAAAACAATGGGCGGCCTTATCGCTAACAGCGATCTCTACCAGGCAACCTTGGGATGGACAGAATCGAACATAAACAAGAGAGGGGGGGAGTTTGATTTGATGAGATTAAATAAATATTACGAGTATTTTCAAAAATATTACCTACATAAACGTACTTACAATATCTTAATGTATAAATATACATTACACAAATAAAAATATTATATAAATACAAACATTCATATATATATATATATATATATATATATATATATATACAAAGAACTAGTAGAGAACGTTTCTAGGCTGAGATGATAATGATGGTGGTGGCGTTGATTTTTCTTCGAAAACCGATATTTTATGGTCATATTACATCAACAAAACCTCACAAAACGACTAATTCAACATTGGTAACAATTAACAGAAAATTATATTTGGAGTCAAAATAATCCGAACCTACAACAAATTGAGACAAGCGCTATAGTAACTACTATTATACATACAAATACCTTTCCGGTCAGATAAAAATTATTACTGTTGGAGGGTGTACTAGGTTTCATACATTTTTGCCCATCGTCCTTTAAGACGAATCAGCTAAGTATCTGGTTCCTATCGTGCAAGCTCTGCTTAGTTTAAGGCCAGTGTTGTATAGAATGTCCACAATATTTACCTGATATGACGATGTCGTTGCGAACTAATGAGCCCCCACATATCATCATGTAAGGCTGGGTAGTCTTCTTGTAGATGAGGGCTTGCCAGGGGATTTCTCCCCTCTTAGCGGTCAGATCTCTGAGTTCACGGCCCGTGGATGTTATCGTTCCACACTCTAACGACGGGAGAAACAAATACAACACTTCAGCACACTCTCACAAACACAAAAATCTCCTAAAAAGTAGCATTAGCAATTTTACCTAGTTTAAGTTTCCTTTCGTGTTTTTTTGATGTGACAACGTCTTATAATTCGATGGAGCCGGCTGCACGCACGAAAAAACATGACTCATGCGGCGTTACCTCGCCGGATCGAGCGACAAAGAGGCACGCACGGCCTCCGCGTTCGGCAGCGTTTGACATCTGTCTCTCTCCTACTTGAGTGAGCGATGCGTCCGCGTGGACAGCTGTATGACGTTGTCACGTTCAACTATCGTCAGTAAACCGACTTTACAGACAACCGAATTTTTTTTACTCAATTTTTAGTCAAAGTCAAAAATGTATTTATCTATAAGTATCACAAGGATCACTTTGTAACATCTTAAAGCTAGGTGAGTCTAGGTGCCAGTTCCACGCGACCATCAAGCCAAGACTGCGCCATCGGATCCCTAACACACTCGACGAATAACTCTTAGGGAGTAAGCACTACCTTTGTAAAAAGTTAAGAAAAAGCAAGGTGACATCTCTCGTCGATTCAACTGAATGCAATTTCGGTAATCGAGCAGGTAAGTAGTTGAACTGTAACGTCAAACCTGTAGATGGAGCCACGGTCGCGTTAGTGCCGAACAGTCCTAAGATTAATTTTATTCGTCGAGTGTGATTAGGATCCGATGGCGCAGCGGTCAGCGCAGCCCCGTACCAAGGGGAAGGTTGCGGGTTCAAATCCCGCTCGGCTCTTAACTTTTGGGACATTATAAAAATACAAAAATATAAACATTACAATTTAAATTCGTCAATCCTATTAAAACACTGCTCAGCAATCCATGTTTTTAGCCTTTTTTTGAAGGATTGTGTTGTTACTTTCTTACCATTTTGAGATCCATTGGTGGTTTTAGTTTCGGCGAAAGACGCATGGAATAATACTGAAAAATCAAAGAATGCAATATGAAATTGCTAATATTTATATTGACCGCAGTGTTTCTGTATCAAGAACTGTAGGCCGACCATGAGCTCTGTCTGGCTCTGTCTCTGGTTCTGGTTTTGAGTCTGTGACGTAGGATTTATTTAGTCAACACTCAGTTGACTGTATAAATCCTACGTCAAAACGTCACACCCACAGTATTAATGCACTGGTGCGCACTCATACAGACTCAAAACCAAAGACAGAAACAGAGCCAGAGCCAGACAGAGCTCATGGTAGGCCTACTGGCCTAATCTCTAATCTTTAGGAAGGATGCTGAGATAGCACTGAGGTCTTGAAGTCGTGGCCTTCCGACTCCCGGGTCATGGGTTCAAATCCGGTCAAGCAATGAGTGTATAGAGCTTTCTGTCATAAAAATTACGTGCACTATGCAAATACTCTCAAACGGTGAAGAAAAACCGGCATGACCTATAACTTAAAAAATCCCAAAACATTGTGAAAGAAGTCTCCTTGAGGCTCCCTTATCCTTTCACCACAGTGGTTCAATTACACACAGAGCGAGAGCGCTTGTGGTCTAGTGGTAGCGGCCCCGCTTTCCGATCCTAAGGTCGTGGGTTCAAATCCAGTCGTGTACCAACGAGTTTTTCTGTCGAAAAATATGTGCACTATGCCAGTACTCTCAAAACGGTGAAGGAAAACATCGTGAGGAAACCGGCGTGTCGTAGAACCTAAAAATGTTCGAGCAACACGTGTCAAGGGTCACGCAAAAAGGGCCCACCAGCGGCCTACTTGCGGAAAAACCAGACGTACTTATACATCAAGTGCGGATGATACAAAATTTGCCGAAAATTGCCGTGCACTGTTTTTTTCGAACCAAGCGTGGTGAAAGGATTTTAAGTGCGTCTCGAAGAGGCTCCTTTCGTGCACTTGACACATATTTGCGAACGTTGTGGAATGAAAATGTTCGTCGATTTTCAACTTGATTTGTTCAACGTATCACGATCACATACTACCTTTTGAAACTAAATAGACAGAATACACCGATAAGTTAACGTCACAAATTATGACAAAATGTGTTCATGATCAAGGCACTGGTGCAAGCGAAAACTGACTCTAGGCTGAGGCCAAACGAGCGTAATTTTGTGAGTCGTGAGTCGCGTATTTTCGGTCGCAGAAATTCTCCCTGGCAGAAATTCTGTTGGGATGCCAGACGAGCGCATTTTATTCAGTTACTATCGAACGTTTATAGCGGATGTTTGCGTCGTGCAATGGAACCGATGAACATTTTGTGTATTTACGAAGCATATTTACCTAGAAGACGAAGAAGTAGATAACACCAGAAAACAATTAAAATCAAAAAGCTATGTGCCTTCCCGAAATGACAGAATACGAATCCGGACTCAATTCGGTCCGAATAACCCGTGTGAGTCGGCAGACAACTCATTTTGCGTCGCCGTGTGAATGAAACAGGACTTTTGTATGAAACCGAATGCAGCAGAATTTCTACGACCGAAAATACGCGACTCACAACTAAAAAAATTCCGCTCGTTTAGCTCCACCCTAAGATGACGAACATTTTCATACCGCGACTGTACTTACACGTTATAACAAAGAATTGGCACAACATCTTTGATTCAAGCAAAATACCACACTGAAGCACAACAAAAGTAACAGACGAACAGACGTCTTATAAAGTTATGTTTTTCCTGCTACATGAACATACATACCTATTAGCAACCTAGGTAGGTACATTCCAAGACTGTATACAAGGTGTTACAAAATACCCTCTCTGGGCCTAGCGGCCGATCACATTGTACGGGCCGTCATGTCTTAGTGCGGGGCGATGCTTAATGCACGCCTTGAGGGAATGGAGGATCGTCTGCTGCCAGAAAAACGACTTCGGCCGCCTCTAGCGGCAGACAAGATGAAAGCGAACACATTCGCGGCAAAAGTAGCGACCCCTAAGCCTCTCCCTCAGACGGAAGCTAGGGCTAGCTCTAGTGGAGTAGCCAAAGCTCCTAAGAGGAAAACGCGTCACTTAAAGCAATGTGCTGACCGAGGCCAGAGAACGCATCGACCTGACAGCTATGGGCATTGACGTTGTCAAGTTCCGCACCGTCGCCACTGGTGCCCGTCTGCTGGAAGTTCCCGTAACCGGAGCCGAAAGTAAGGAGAAGGCAGACGCTCTTGCTAATAAACTCAGGGAGTCATTATATGACCAAAAATGATTTTTCTTTATTTTACATTAATAGAATAACCTAAAAGTGCCGTTTTATGAAGGAGCCCTATGTTTAGTAGATAGATAGATAGATAAAATACTGTACCTATTCCTATGAATAGGTACAGTATTTTGCTTAAAACTAAAAATTCACAGTAAAACAATGGGCGGCCTTATCGCTAACAGCGATCTCTACCAGGCAACCTTGGGATGGACAGAATCGAACATAAACAAGAGAGGGGGGGAGTTTGATTTGATGAGATTAAATAAATATTACGAGTATTTTCAAAAATATTACCTACATAAACGTACTTACAATATCTTAATGTATAAATATACATTACACAAATAAAAATATTATATAAATACAAACATTCATATATATATATATATATATATATATATATATATATACAAAGAACTAGTAGAGAACGTTTCTAGGCTGAGATGATAATGATGGTGGTGGCGTTGATTTTTCTTCGAAAACCGATATTTTATGGTCATATTACATCAACAAAACCTCACAAAACGACTAATTCAACATTGGTAACAATTAACAGAAAATTATATTTGGAGTCAAAATAATCCGAACCTACAACAAATTGAGACAAGCGCTATAGTAACTACTATTATACATACAAATACCTTTCCGGTCAGATAAAAATTATTACTGTTGGAGGGTGTACTAGGTTTCATACATTTTTGCCCATCGTCCTTTAAGACGAATCAGCTAAGTATCTGGTTCCTATCGTGCAAGCTCTGCTTAGTTTAAGGCCAGTGTTGTATAGAATGTCCACAATATTTACCTGATATGACGATGTCGTTGCGAACTAATGAGCCCCCACATATCATCATGTAAGGCTGGGTAGTCTTCTTGTAGATGAGGGCTTGCCAGGGGATTTCTCCCCTCTTAGCGGTCAGATCTCTGAGTTCACGGCCCGTGGATGTTATCGTTCCACACTCTAACGACGGGAGAAACAAATACAACACTTCAGCACACTCTCACAAACACAAAAATCTCCTAAAAAGTAGCATTAGCAATTTTACCTAGTTTAAGTTTCCTTTCGTGTTTTTTTGATGTGACAACGTCTTATAATTCGATGGAGCCGGCTGCACGCACGAAAAAACATGACTCATGCGGCGTTACCTCGCCGGATCGAGCGACAAAGAGGCACGCACGGCCTCCGCGTTCGGCAGCGTTTGACATCTGTCTCTCTCCTACTTGAGTGAGCGATGCGTCCGCGTGGACAGCTGTATGACGTTGTCACGTTCAACTATCGTCAGTAAACCGACTTTACAGACAACCGAATTTTTTTTACTCAATTTTTAGTCAAAGTCAAAAATGTATTTATCTATAAGTATCACAAGGATCACTTTGTAACATCTTAAAGCTAGGTGAGTCTAGGTGCCAGTTCCACGCGACCATCAAGCCAAGACTGCGCCATCGGATCCCTAACACACTCGACGAATAACTCTTAGGGAGTAAGCACTACCTTTGTAAAAAGTTAAGAAAAAGCAAGGTGACATCTCTCGTCGATTCAACTGAATGCAATTTCGGTAATCGAGCAGGTAAGTAGTTGAACTGTAACGTCAAACCTGTAGATGGAGCCACGGTCGCGTTAGTGCCGAACAGTCCTAAGATTAATTTTATTCGTCGAGTGTGATTAGGATCCGATGGCGCAGCGGTCAGCGCAGCCCCGTACCAAGGGGAAGGTTGCGGGTTCAAATCCCGCTCGGCTCTTAACTTTTGGGACATTATAAAAATACAAAAATATAAACATTACAATTTAAATTCGTCAATCCTATTAAAACACTGCTCAGCAATCCATGTTTTTAGCCTTTTTTTGAAGGATTGTGTTGTTACTTTCTTACCATTTTGAGATCCATTGGTGGTTTTAGTTTCGGCGAAAGACGCATGGAATAATACTGAAAAATCAAAGAATGCAATATGAAATTGCTAATATTTATATTGACCGCAGTGTTTCTGTATCAAGAACTGTAGGCCGACCATGAGCTCTGTCTGGCTCTGTCTCTGGTTCTGGTTTTGAGTCTGTGACGTAGGATTTATTTAGTCAACACTCAGTTGACTGTATAAATCCTACGTCAAAACGTCACACCCACAGTATTAATGCACTGGTGCGCACTCATACAGACTCAAAACCAAAGACAGAAACAGAGCCAGAGCCAGACAGAGCTCATGGTAGGCCTACTGGCCTAATCTCTAATCTTTAGGAAGGATGCTGAGATAGCACTGAGGTCTTGAAGTCGTGGCCTTCCGACTCCCGGGTCATGGGTTCAAATCCGGTCAAGCAATGAGTGTATAGAGCTTTCTGTCATAAAAATTACGTGCACTATGCAAATACTCTCAAACGGTGAAGAAAAACCGGCATGACCTATAACTTAAAAAATCCCAAAACATTGTGAAAGAAGTCTCCTTGAGGCTCCCTTATCCTTTCACCACAGTGGTTCAATTACACACAGAGCGAGAGCGCTTGTGGTCTAGTGGTAGCGGCCCCGCTTTCCGATCCTAAGGTCGTGGGTTCAAATCCAGTCGTGTACCAACGAGTTTTTCTGTCGAAAAATATGTGCACTATGCCAGTACTCTCAAAACGGTGAAGGAAAACATCGTGAGGAAACCGGCGTGTCGTAGAACCTAAAAATGTTCGAGCAACACGTGTCAAGGGTCACGCAAAAAGGGCCCACCAGCGGCCTACTTGCGGAAAAACCAGACGTACTTATACATCAAGTGCGGATGATACAAAATTTGCCGAAAATTGCCGTGCACTGTTTTTTTCGAACCAAGCGTGGTGAAAGGATTTTAAGTGCGTCTCGAAGAGGCTCCTTTCGTGCACTTGACACATATTTGCGAACGTTGTGGAATGAAAATGTTCGTCGATTTTCAACTTGATTTGTTCAACGTATCACGATCACATACTACCTTTTGAAACTAAATAGACAGAATACACCGATAAGTTAACGTCACAAATTATGACAAAATGTGTTCATGATCAAGGCACTGGTGCAAGCGAAAACTGACTCTAGGCTGAGGCCAAACGAGCGTAATTTTGTGAGTCGTGAGTCGCGTATTTTCGGTCGCAGAAATTCTCCCTGGCAGAAATTCTGTTGGGATGCCAGACGAGCGCATTTTATTCAGTTACTATCGAACGTTTATAGCGGATGTTTGCGTCGTGCAATGGAACCGATGAACATTTTGTGTATTTACGAAGCATATTTACCTAGAAGACGAAGAAGTAGATAACACCAGAAAACAATTAAAATCAAAAAGCTATGTGCCTTCCCGAAATGACAGAATACGAATCCGGACTCAATTCGGTCCGAATAACCCGTGTGAGTCGGCAGACAACTCATTTTGCGTCGCCGTGTGAATGAAACAGGACTTTTGTATGAAACCGAATGCAGCAGAATTTCTACGACCGAAAATACGCGACTCACAACTAAAAAAATTCCGCTCGTTTAGCTCCACCCTAAGATGACGAACATTTTCATACCGCGACTGTACTTACACGTTATAACAAAGAATTGGCACAACATCTTTGATTCAAGCAAAATACCACACTGAAGCACAACAAAAGTAACAGACGAACAGACGTCTTATAAAGTTATGTTTTTCCTGCTACATGAACATACATACCTATTAGCAACCTAGGTAGGTACATTCCAAGACTGTATACAAGGTGTTACAAAATACCCCGTAAAAATTATCAAAAATGTTGTCAACCCTAGTAAGCTGTCATGTCAAGGAACCCCTACTACAAGCTCTGTCTGGCTCTGTCGTTGGTTTTGAGTTTTTTTTTATACTACTAGCTGATGGAACAAACATATGGCCCACCTGATGATGCCTCGTAGGTCACGCACGTCAAGAACGTGCCCTACGATGCACTGCCCTGCGTCCATCAACTTGAGGCCTAAAGATGTTTGATTTTAAGCCTGTGTGAGTGCTCACCAGTGTATTATACTGTGTGTGTGACGTTTCGACATAGGATTTATTTTGTCAGCACTCACACAGACCTACTCAAAATCAGAGCCAGAGCCAGACAGAGGTTGTGGTAGTCCTACAGTTTTACCTCATAATTGTCTACTTTAATAGTTTTCTATTTTTCATTCATAAATATTAAAATAATAATTTATTTTTATTCTTTTGGGGTATGATAAACAGAACAACGGTTCTTAAGTATTGCGAATGGACTCGTTATAAGGCCCTATTTAACCACCTTTCGGCTTTACGGGTAGTTTTGTAACAGCCTATATAGTAGGTACCTATCGTAAGCTACTTAAAGAACATAATACGTAAACAAAAAGAACTTACAAACCTGTTTAATTCAACAAGCGTTTACAATGCTTCTTTTTACTAATATTTTAAAATGGTAATATTTATTTAGTATCAAAATCAAATACTTATGTAATTTATCACAAGCTAGGTGAGTGCCAGGGGCTCAATTCTAGGCCAGTGACTTTTTTGTCACAGTGGATATTTATCACAAGAACTGTCAAATTCATTAAAGAAACTGACAGTTCTTGTGATATATATCTACCGTGACAAAAAAAGTCACTGGTCTAGAATTAAGCTTGAGCCCCTGGTCTAGTTGAGCCCCAGTTCCACGCGACCAAGCCGAGCGACGCAAGAACAGGCAACAAACTACGGCTTGGTTCCTACCGTTTTATTGTATGATACTATTACAAATTAAAAAAAAATATAGCATTGAAGTTGCTACTTCACCAAGTGAAATGTAGGCAATAACACACAAACAAAAGTTTCAAAGACAGCACACGCTACGCTCCAAAGTAGCAATAAAATACTTACACAGCATTTAAAAATAAGATACGAAAATAGTAGGCAAAGTTGCAGGCAAAGACACACATTTTTCAATTGATTACCTTAGTTTTATTTTTAACTTTTTAGTTCAATTTGTTAAAAAGCGGTTTTTGTGCAATAAAAGTTCATTAAAATTTAAATTTTCAAATTCACGCCAAAACGCTCGCTGGTGTCATGGCGTCTGTTTTTACGTCACGGGTATGTATATCAACAGTAAACATTGGTGCTTTTATACTAAAAAAGCAGCCAAGTGCGAGTCGGACTCGCCCATGAAGGGTTCCGTAGCACGACGAACTACAAGAACCTTTATATTATGTTACTTGATGTAACATAATAAGGTTCTTGTAGTTCGTCGAAATGTAAATTGCGGTTTACGGTTTATGACGTATAAAAAAAAACTACTGACTAGATCTCGTTCAAACCAAAAATCGTTGGAAGTTTACATAGTAATGTACAACATATATTTTTTTTAGTATTATCTTTCTCTTACTTTAGAAGTTAGAGGGGGGGGGACCAACTTTTTTCCACTTTGGAAGTGTCTCTCGCGCAAACAATTCAGTTTAGAAAAAAACGATATTAGAAACCTCAACATCATTTTTGAAGACCTATTCATAGATACCCCACACGTATGGGTTCGATAAAACAAAAATTTTTGAGTTTCAGTTTCAAGTATGGGGACCCCTGAAATTTATAGTTTTATTTTTATTTTTATGTTAAATTCTTAATGCGGTTCACAGATTACATCTACTCACCAAGTTTCATCAGTCTAGCTCTTACAGTTTCGGAGAAAAATGGCTGTGACATACGGACGGACAGACAGACAGACAGACAGACAGACAGACATGACGAATCTATAAGGGTTCCGTTTTTGCCATTTGGCTACGGAACCCTAAAAAGCCGTGACGTAATTCGCTCTGACCGGTGTTTAAGCCATCATGGCGGATTGTTGTATTTTGTAGATTTATTTTAACAAATAAATTATTAATCTCGACATTAATAAGAAAATAAATACATTTTTCAAAATCTTTGAATCCTTTTTCATTAGATCAGATAAATATTTTGGCGATACTTGAATACTGTCTACATTTATTTATTTATTTCCAGCGGCCCACTGCTTCTGGGACGAGGCTCAAATGCAGTTGCCAGCTGAAGATTATGCTGTTGCAGCTGGCAAAATCTATCGACCTTGGAACGACATGATGGATACCACTGCACAGAAGTCTGACGTGAGTATCAGAAAGAAAGAAAGAAAGAAAAACATTTTATTGACCTTATGACAATTACAAAGGGTACCTATAACCTACTGCCAACATAAAACATAAAAAAACAAAAGTTAAATAAATAAATAAATATTGTGGACAATTCACACAACACTACCCAGCCCCAAACTAAGCAGAGCTTGTAATATGGGAACCGGATAGCTGATATAATACTTAAATACATTTTTTTTTTTGTAAATACATTCTTAGAATAGAATATAACACCCAGACAGAGAACAAACATTTATGTTAACCACACAAATATTTGTTCTCGGTGGGGATCGAACCCACGACCTACGGCGCAGAAGGCAGAGCTACACTACCAACTGAGCTAGAGGCCAGTCAATTGAGTACCTACTTACTTAATTAAAAACAAAAAACAGAAAAAAAACCTTAAAAACTATACATATAGATACAATAAAAAAACAGGTAGGTTACGCAACGGAGGTGTGCTACCGGGCATCAAGTGTAGTTTGACTAGCGGAATGGGCAGAACCTTGTGTTTTGTCAATTTCTAAAAACACGTGCACTGCAACATAATAAATATTATAGACAATCCACACAAATAATAATACAGTAATAATAATAATAGTACATTATTACCTGAGGATTGAAAGTCACGTTTTTTCAATGGAGCTTGAGGGACTTAAATAAGTCTTTCACCCGAGGTAAACACTGTGCTCTTCATTAGGTCCGAATACAAGGAAAGTAAAATTAAGAACATGATAGAAAAATTAGTGAAAATGAAGATTGGATTGCTGCCTTCCCGCTTTTTTTTTTCTGGTGGGCCTTCGGCTGGCCAGCATTATTCAGCCATTATTTTTATTTTCATAATTTAAAAAATGGTAATTTTTTTGCTCAAATCTATGTTATTTTAAAGAAATAGTTGAAGCTAAATAATAATAAAGTCATTTAGAAAATGTATTCTTTATCTTTATGTTATTTAAATTAAAATTTTACATTGGGCTCTAATTAGACTTTTTAAACTTCTTACCGTTGTAATGGGTTTCCAACCTCCTTGCTGAATAAAAAGTTGGAATTTGGTTCAATAACCTCCTTGCAGTTATAAAGACTTTAGAAAGTTGGAGCATGGTTGAATAAAATAGAACTTGTTTTTTTTATAATTTGACAGCTGCCAGTAGAAAGCGATTCTCCCTAGGGCTGAAAGTATTACTTTCAATTAGGCCCCTCAGGCAACATCAGACCTACTTTCAGAGTATGAGCAATGAAAAAGACATTTTTGATTTTGATTTTACATCTTTTTTAGGGTTCCGTAGCCAAATGGCAAAAACGGAACCCTTATAGATTCGTCATGTCTGTCTGTCTGTCTGTCTGTCTGTCCGTCCGTATGTCACAGCCATTTTTCTCCGAAACCGTAAGAGCTAGACTGATGAAACTTGGCGAGTAGATGTATTCTGTGAACCGCATTAAGATTTTTACATAAAAATAAAAAAAAAACTATAAATTTCGGGGGTCCCCATACTTGAAACTGAAATTCAAAAATTTTTTTTTCATCGAACCCATACGTGTGGGGTATCTATGAATAGGTCTTCAAAAATGATGTTGAGGTTTCTAATATAGTTTTTTTCTAAACTGAGTAGTTTGCGCGAGAGACACTTCCAAAGTGGAAAAAAGTTGGTCCCCCCCCCTCTAACTTCTAAAGTAAGGGAATGATAATACTAAAAAAAATATATGTTGTACATTACTATGCAAACTTCCAGCGATATTTGGTTTGAACGAGATCTAGTCAGTAGTTTTTTTTTTATACGTCATAAACCGTAAACCGCAATTTACCTTTCGACGAACTACAAGAACCTTATTATGTTACATCAAGTAACATAATATAAAGGTTCTTGTAGTTCATCGTGCTACGGAACCCTTCATGGGCGAGTCCGACTCGCACTTGGCCGCTTTTTAGATACGAGCAATCCGCATCCCTCCTCGGTACCACGGAGCCACCACTAACTTCCAGGATGATATAGCTCTACTGATCCTCACGACTCCCTTTGAGATCAACAGTTCTCTCCGGCCTGTATGCCTGGACTTCGACTATGACATGGATAAGAGGCATTTGATGGATGGAAACTACGGGAAGGTGAGGCAAAGTCGTATGAAAAAAAAATTTGTGTTTGTCAGCTCCGACTCACGACTGGAGTTTCTCCTTAAAGGCAAAGTAAGGGTACACACTACCCACGATCTAGCTGCACTGCTCACACCAAATTAGAAAGTTGCGCAAGATAGGTTGCGCACCAAAAACGTTACGAGGTCATTCGTTCAGTAGATTTTACTCTCCACATTTTTCTCATACCGGGCGCCTTATATTAAAAAACCGATTCTTCAGGAGTAAACTCCAAAAACAGTTGCCTGTAAAAACGGTTTACAGACGATAGTTGAACGTGACAACGTCATAAGCCGCAATTATCGTTGCTATAAACAACACTACATTCACTTTTCACTGCACTTCATACTTGACGAAAACATGTGAATGTATTTTTGTGTAGCAGCTGTCCACTCACTCAAGTAGGAGAGAGACAGATGTCGAACGCTGCCGAACGTGGAGGCCGTGCGTGCCTCTTTGTCGCTCGTTCCGCGCTCTTGCTTGCACTTCAAGTCTTAAATGGAACGCCTCAGAGCGAGGTAACGCCGCATGAGTCACGTTTGTTAGTCACGTCAATCCACACCATAGTATCTAGCCCCGAACTAAGCATAGTATGTATTATAGGAACTAGATAGTTGTTACTCTTCTTCTCCCTTGCCCCTGATCTCTGCCACGTCATGCGTGGTCAGCATAATATATTATTTTCTTCCATTCTTCTCACCACACCATTTCACACGGTCTTTCACACCATTCGTCCATCAATCAATGCAATATAAAACCCATACGATGAAGAGCACTGGTGGTCTAGTGGTAGTGACCACGCCTCCGATCGGAAGGTCTTGGGTTTAAATCCAATCGTGTACCAATGAGTTTTTCTGTCGAAAAATGTATGTCCACTATGCCAGTACTCTCAAAAACGGTGATGGAAAATATCGTGAGGAAACCGGCGCGGCGTGTTGTAGAACCTAAAAAAGTTCGAGCAACACGTGTCAAGGGTCACGCAAAAAGGGCCTACTTGCGGAAAAACCTGCCCGCACATCAAGTGCGCGTGATAAACTTGCCGACTACATTACACAAATATTTGTTCTTGGTGGGATTAACCCCACGGTCTACAGGCTACTACCAACTGAGCTGTAAGAGCTATCAAATAAAATGACTTGAACACCAGGTGGCCGGCTGGGGCAGGACGGCTGAGAACGCCAAGGCATCTCCAATTCTCCAGGTGGTAGATCTGCCGTCAGTGGATATCCAGCGTTGCTACGACACGGTCGAACCTGTCTTCAGACCCGCTATCACAAGCGACAAGATCTGCGCTGGCAAAAAAACTGGAGGTAATACTGTCACCTCTTAGAACCCTCTCTCTTATCGTCAGCGCTGATGCCCTGGATACACGAGGCTAGTTTTCAAGACAGGATAATAGTGATAGTAAGCTGGCAAGTTAACAGTTCTAGCTTCCTGTTTTTATTGATGCAGTCTGATAACAATTTTTGTGTATGGTTTGATTGGTTCAAGATTCAATAAGCGTTTATTCAATACGATACAAGAATCACTTTGAAACGTCTTAAAGCTAGGTGAGTCTAGGTGCCAGTTCCACGCGACCAAGCCTAGAAGAACAGGCAACAAACTACGGCTCGGTTCCTACCGTTTTTTTATATGATCCTTTTACATCTAGGTACGGCTGTCTGCATGGGTGACAGCGGCGGGGGCCTGGTATTCCTGGAGGGGGACACCTATCGTTTCTACCTCCGCGGAGTGGTGTCCACAGCCCCCACGAGTGATAACGACAACCTCTGCAATATCTACACTTACGCCACATTCACGCATGTTTTGAAGCACGAGCACTTTATACGCGAGGTGGTGAGTCAAAGGCATTTATTCAGTTCTTCTTGTCTTGTTCACCTTCAAACCAGGTCTACCACAAGCTCTATCTGGCTCTGGATTTGAGTATGTGTCAGTGTTCACTAGTTGAATGAACACATAAACAAAGTGTCACCTTAATTAATTAGAGACAGTAAGAAAAGTGCCAATGGACACATGCTTAGTACCTAATACTTATTTTATAAAACTAAGCTAAAGCAAAATTACTCATTAGCCTACTAGGCTAGATTGTAATATTAATCAGGTTACCGCATAAATGTAGTACCTAGTACACCAATTTAGTAAAAAAAAAATAGTGTGTGTGACGTTTTGACGTAGGATTTATTTAGTCAACACTTACAAAGACTCAAAAACAGAGCCAGATACAGAACCAGACAGAGCTCGTGGTAGGTGTAGTTTGGTTGCAAAGAGGCTCCGTGTGCTTCGAACTTCTTAGGATTTAAGATAAGCCAGTTTCTGATTGGTTCTTCTGGTAGATAGTAGAAGAACCAAGGTCACCGACATAGCTCATAGAATTTGTAAGGTGAAGTGGCAATGGGCAGGTCATATAGCTCGAAAAACCGACAACCGTTGGGGAATAAAGGTTCTCGAATGGCGACCACGAACCGGGAGATGAAACGTAGGGCGCCCACCCACCCAATGGATCGATGGCATTGTTAAGATTGCAAAAAGTCGGTGGATGGAACGGGCTCTGAATCGTTTTTCCTGGAAATGTCTAGGGGCATTTCCAGGAAAAGCTAGCATCTAGCAGCGGACTTCTTCAGGCTACTATTGATGATGAAATTCCGATATTTACGATGTTTTTTACACCGTTTGAGAGTGCTCTAGTGTTTATTCAGTTGTATCACAAGGTTTGAGACCAATTCAGTTACTACATTCATGTGCTAGAAGAATAGGTAATAACCTGACGGCTTGGTTTCCCCGTAGTTTTTTTCTACCACGGCAAACCCTCCCAAATCATGGGGCTGTCCCCCATGTGACAAATAAGAAAATATACTAGCCCTATGTTTTGTGAATTCCAGCAGTGGCCTATTTTTTTCATATTCATACTCATTTATTCATTGCTTCATGTGTTTTATAGGTCTTAGGGGGTAATAACGTCCAGAACATGAGCCCCGCTGGGGCATTACAATGGCCTTACGGCAAATTAAATTAAATTAGGTAAACCTAAATAACAAATTTCTTATTTATAAAAATAAATCTTATAATATCTATGTATCTTATACCTTTAAACGAGAAAATCTTGTATATATATATATATAATATATATATTAATAGGATATATATATAAATTAATAGGATCTCGGAAATGGCACCAACGATTTTCATGAAATTTAGTATACAGGGGTTTTCGGGGACGATAAATCGATCTAGCTAGGATTTATTTTTAGAAAATATCGGCGTTCGGAGTTAAGAACAAACAACTTTTTATATCATTACTCCTAGCGCCATCTGTTGCTCAGAAGCAAAAACTAAGCTCTGTGAGAACCTAAGAACTCAAGGGTTATGTTTCACACAGAACGCCATCTATATTCATAAGTACGTTATCAAAAAAATACCGGTCACTTACTGCTAGTGACTATTAAACTTGGACGGCTTTATTCTATTTAGAGGTAGGTAAGGTGTAGTTTTTAAATCTCGTCTTCCATAAATTCCTTAATGCTGAAGTACTTCGATTTATTTCGATGACGATTCATAATAGCTAAAGCTAACTTATTTTCCTTAGATGCTAGAAGCTTCTGCAACAGTGTTGCAGCCGACTCAAGAACTAACTTCAGAAAACAGTCCTTCTACGTCCAGTAACTCCCAGGAGTTGCCAGACGTACCTTCATTGGGGACTGTTCCTTTGACAATCATGGATGGTGGCGTTCCACCAGAACCTTCAGAACCTTCAGAATCTTTCTTAGATAAGGATCCCAATAACTCCCAGGAATTATTGCCACTTGTTCCTACGTCGGAGCCTTTACTAACTCAAATCAGTACAGAATCGCCAGAAACTCTTTCTAAAGAGGCTCAAATGGGATGGTTGGCAGAAATGCGAGGATTCAGAGGAGCAACTCAAAAGTCTGACCTCGACACCGTCAAAGTAACACAAGAACTCAGTTCTCTTCCTAATTCTACTGAGACTGAAAGACCATATCTTTCGACAGAATCAAAACCTTTCTTGTCTACTAAGAAGCAGCTAGCGCCTTTTGAGAACCAGCCAGCTATATCGGAAGAAACCCAAGAAGTCCAGTCAACACCGAACCTGCCAGTCCAAAATACTGAAAACCAGGAGCCAAACTTTACACGCGGGCTTCCATCACAATCTGTATGGAACCAAGAACAGCAATCTAAAGGGACCCTGCCCCTACCTACAGGGTACCAGCATCCCCAAACTAGGCACCAGCCGCCCCTATCAACTGGCTCACAGCCCGTATACTTCCCAAAGACTTATCCCACTACGTACACCTCCTCACTATCAAAACCTGATTTAACCCTCGTCGATCATAAAATGCCATCAGATCTTGGTTTATCTAATGATTATGGACACAATCATCACTACCCACATCATCGTGATTATGAGAATCATCCTCACGGTTATCAACATCAGGGTTTTCAGCATCAGCGCCATGATAATGCGTGGCAAGGTCGGCCTTATCGCCGATGGTGTTTCCAACTCACAACACAATACAAAACACAACAAACAACACAATGACACATGAATGAGTTATGACGACAATGTCGTTTCATAACTTAGTTTTTATGTGAAGTGCTCCTACTTGGCACATGTTTTCGAAGTGTATTCTGTACCACAAGCTTTGGATGGCTCTGTCTCTAGCTCTTATTTTAACTGTCAGTGTGAGTGCTCACCAGTGTATTATAATATTGTGTGTGACGTTTCGTCGTAGGATTTTAGACAGCACTCCACAGACTCAAAACCAGAACCAGAGACAGAGCTAGACAAAGCTTGTGGTAGGATACTGTAATTAATAAAAAATAATTAACAAAAAATAATAGAATTATCAGGTTATACTTTGAAAATACATAGCTTAAAAGGGGGTGAAATAGGAGTTGAAATTTTGTATGGCCAATTTGTTAAAATCTCAGGTTAGTCGAATTCGCAAAAAGTGCCGGATGTGCTTTTTGTAAGAAATAAAATCGTTTGTTAAGGGGGTACGATTTCCATGCAAACTTAATTTACACAACTATGGGCAAATAAAGTATTAATGTACACTGAAATAGCTGTAATAGGCTTTTACAGTGGTCCTTATTACCGGCCAGTTATATAAAGTTGGAGTGTCAGCCGTTGGTCGTGGCAGTCGGGGCTTCAGAAAAAGAACTAACAGACTTTTTACGTCTATTTTGAAACAGTGATGTACAAAATTGACTCTATGCTAAAAGCTAGTACCCGTTAGAAAGAATGACGAAAAAATTACTTTTCATTACTCATACTCTGAAAGTAGGTCTGAAGTTGCCTGAGGGGCCTAATTGAAAGTAAAACTTTCAGCCCTAGGGAGAATCGCTTTCTACTGACAGCTGTCAAATTATAAAAAAAACAAGTTCTATTTTATTCAACCATGTTCCAACTTTCTAAAGTCTTTCTGACTGCAAAGAGGTCGTTGAACCAAATTCCAACTTTTTATTCAGCAAGTAGGTTGGAAACCCATTACAACGGTAAGAAGTTTAAAAAGTCTAATTAGAGCGCAATATAAAATTTAAATTTAAATAACATAAAGATAGTTGTTAATGTTGTGGACCGATGTTTAGAACAAAATACTGTTTTGACTTGCCAGAAAGATTTATTTTCAATATTAGACGCGCACAGCGCATGGACGTTGCTTAGACACTAAAATTTTACATATCTACCTTCTCTTTTCATCATTTAAAGAAACTACCCACATGGCAGATTCATACAGTAACTTATATTTTATTAACTATAGGTAGGTACTTAGACAGGATCTAGGTAGCCAACAAAGCGTCGCTAACACTCCCGCCCCTAGTGCTGTCGCAGCACTCATCTCCCAATGAAATAAGAGCGACGCGTGCCGCAGAGCGCCGCCAGGTACCTGTTTTGGTCTTCACGTCGACTTGCCGTATGCGGCCGTCTTTCCCAGGGAAGACCTGCTGCACGACACCCTTTGGCCAAACGTTCCGTGGAGAATCAGGATCGACCACTAACACTAGGTCACCCACCTGTAGAGGCTTCTGCTCCTCGTTCCATTTTTTCCTAGGTATCAACTGTGGCAAAATTTCTTTCATCCATCTCTGCCAAAACATGTCTGTCAACTTCTGAGCCAAACGCCATTGTTTTCTCAAAAACAGGTCCGAGTCATCGAACTTACCAATGACTGGAAGGTTTGAAGTTGATCCTAGGAGAAAATGGTTAGGAGTTAAACTTTCCACGGTACCTAGTTCGACGGATACATGTGATAAGGGACGGCTGTTGACTATATTTTCCACCTCAGCCATCAGCGTGCTCAAAACTTCTTCTCTTGGGGCACGTTCGTTTAAAATTACCTTGAGTGAAGTTTTAACACTCCGTATGAGGCGTTCCCACGCCCCACCCCAGTTTGGGCTCAGCGGTGGGATGAAGTGAAAAACCATACCGTTGTTTGCTGCTTCAGCTTTTAGTACCTCATTGGTTAGCTCCTGCATGGACTTCTGTAATTCCTTATCAGCGCCGCGTAGGTTTGTTCCGTTATCAGAGTAAAGATGGCGTGGCCAACCACGTCTGGCCGCCATCCGTCGCAGAGCCATGATAAGAGAGTCCGTGGTGAGAGAAGACACAAGTTCTACATGCACAGCACGGACTGTAAGGCATGTGAACAGAGCACCATACCTTTTTTCTCTGCGTCGTCCCACCGTTACTTCCATGGGCCCGATCAAATCCAGGCCACAGTAAGTAAAGGGGCGCTGATGATGCGACATACGAGCCTGAGGTAAGTCGCCCATCCTCGGAACTAGAGGTGTAGCTTTGCGTAATTTACACAGCATACATTTTGATACTACATACTTAACCGTAGGCCGTAGCCTAATTAACCAGTATTTTTGTTTCAGCTCGTTGACCACAGTCTCTTGATTGCCATGAGCTGCCTTGACATGATAATGTCGGACAATCAGGTGAGCTATAGGGTTCCTGCCATCGAGGATCACCGGTCTTTTTACTTCCAGGTTCACGTCGGGGGCAGCATCGATGCGGCCGCCAGCGCGAAGAACACCGTGCTCGTCGAGGAATGGAGACAAGGTAAGTAGCTTACTAGATTTATTTATACATTTACCTTTTTTTATTGCAGCAATTTCCTCGGCGAACGTCTCGACCTGGGCCTGACGCAGAAGAAGATTTTCCGCCCTCTCCAGCATGTGACAGTCCAGGAAGCAGGTACGACCTTTGCACCTGTCAATGAAGACTAGAACTGTCGCTGCGCTCCGCAGCAGCCTCAGCCACGAAGAAAACCGGAGAGGATCCGGAACCGGTAAGTTACCCGGAACCAATAAGTCGTGTGTAACCATAACGTTCTCAACGTTTGATTCCACTGTTTCAGGTTTGCAAATATCGGGGGGCCACGATGACTCATCCTGATGAAGAAATGAAGGTCCCGAAAACCACTCCCTTTTAAAAACAGCATGGTCAAATTCTTCCCGTGTAGCTAGATCCGCTACGTTCAATTTAGTAGGTACATACCTCCACTCATTCATATGCGTCAACTCGTCGATTTCTCCTAATCGGTTAGCTTCGAATACTTGGTACGTACGTGTGTTGTTACGTATCCACTGCAACACGGTAGTGGAATCGCACCAAAATACCCGTCGCTCGACTGTAAGTTTATGTTCCTTTAGTATAGTACTTGCCAGTCTAGCAGCAAGCAGCGCAGCCTGTAGTTCCGCGCGAGGTATCGTCAGCGGTTTCACCGGTACGACTCGGCACTTGCTAGCTATAAAAGAAACATGAATAACATTGTTATCTATCCAGCGCCAATACGCTACGGCGCTCATAGCTTTCGAGGAGGCATCGCTATAAACATGCAACTGTAGGTAGCTATAGCGGGGCGGTGCACGCACAGCTGATAGCGCGCTGGGAGCGGGCAGCGGGGAGGGCGGCGGAGCGGGGGGCATGGCCGCTGTACCTGCCACTCCGTTCCCGATCTCGCTGCCGCGCGAACTTATGTGGTAGCACCTAGGTATACGTATGCGATCTATTACCTTCAGCAAGTCGATCCACTTACACCATTTCTCATAAATATCGCTAGGTACGATATCGTCCCACCCGATGTGTAGGCGCCAGGTATCTTGCAGCATTATGCGACCCTGAATGGTAAATGGCGCTAAAAAGCCAAAGACATCAAAAATAGACATAACAACTTGTAGCATAATTCGCTTCGTAGGTGTTTGTTTACCTTCAATTACGCTTACTGGTATTTTCTTCAGTGATACGTCGAACCCTAATTCGTCCGTGCCGGGGAACCATATGAGGCCAAGTGTGCGCTCCCCCTCGAACTGATGATCAATTTTGAACTTGACCGCGGCTTGACCTAAAGTTTCTTTGGGCACAGAGTTCAATACCTGGACGCTGTTGCTGGTCCAGTTCCGTATCTCGAACCCGCCTTGTTGATGTATTTTTGAAATATTTTTTACCATTTCAATAGCACTCTTTTCATCGGGCTGGCTGTCTATATAGTCGTCTATATAATGTGACGTATGTATAGCACTCACGGCAGCAGGGAGCGTTGACTCATATCGATTAGCGTTCATATTTTTTATGAACTGGCTCACAAACGGAGAACAGTTGGCACCGAATATGAGAGAAGTCATAATGTAGGTTTTTACCTTTTCTGTAGGGTTGTCCCTCCACAGGAACCTGAAGGCGTGCTGGTCGACCGGATGAATTTTGACCCTCAAAAAGAAATCTTTTATGTCACCTGTTACTGCTATTAAATTTTCCCTAAAGCGCAGCATTATACCAAGTAGTGATGACAGCAAGTCTGGGCCTGTATGTAGGTAATCATTGAGACATAAACCATTTACCTTCGCAGCCGAGTCGAACACCAGCCGCAATTTTTTTTTGTTGGGGTTGTCTATACCGAAGTGAGGTAAGTACCACGTTTTCGCGGTAGCACTCGTATCTGTAAGTTCCCTAGCAAAATTATTTACTAACAAATGTTTTACCCTATCCCTGTACCTTTCAGAAAAACCTTTGTCCTTTTCCATCTTCCTCTCGATGCTTTTCAGCCTTTTCAGAGCGGTCGGATAGGAATCCGGCATTCGGCAGTCTTCGTTCTTC
Source organism: Thera britannica (assembly GCA_939531255.2). NCBI lineage: Eukaryota > Metazoa > Arthropoda > Insecta > Lepidoptera > Geometridae > Thera > Thera britannica. Next base: position 21,589,509 of record OW618041.2, on the reverse strand, counting down.
CACGGCAACCCTACCCACCAGCGACCGTCTACAAGTTCAGCGGTCTTCTCCAGCTTGTCTACAGCAAGTAAGTCATTTTTATTTTGACGAGGCTTACCGCATACACCCATCGAGTCCAAGGCGAAAGAGCGCCTCACCTCTTCGTGGAGTACCTGCAGCTGCTGGTCCGGCTGGCGCGCTGCGGCAGGCGCGCGCGCGCGCGCGGGCGTAGGTGTGGGTTCGGATCCGGGCGCGGGCACTGCCGACACAAGCAGCGTCGTGTGACCGGGCGGCGTGCACCTGGCTGCGCTCCGCGGCACGTGCCACTTACCATGGACACACCAACCTAGGGGGGTGAGTGTAGCGAACGGCTCAGTAGAACTACCTAATTTAATTTCATAAGGTATTAACAGGTGATAATTATCCTGACCAATTAATATTTCAGGTTCCGAATCAGTAGTACACAACAAATGTTTTATATCTAATAAACTTTTATACCTATCGCAATCTACAATAGACATTTTATGCACAGGTAAGTTTAACCTATTCACTGTACGAGCTCTTATCGAATAAACTTTATTGTCCATACCAGAGAGATCCATATTCGTTACGATAGATTCGCAGCAAAGTTCGTCATTCAGGGCGCCTCGGATGTGCAGCGTCTCGGGCCGGCCGCGGAGCCCCGCGCGCTCGGCGAGCGCATCGCTTATCAACGAGATCGTCGATCCGTCGTCGAGTAGCGCGCTAGTGTTTATAATACCGTTAGCACTATGTATACGCACAGGGACAACTTTAAGCAACACTACGGACTCGGTATCACTCGCGTTGATATGCGACACTATTTCCGCATTGGGACCGGGGGCGGGCGTCAGCGTCGGCGTCGCCGGCGCCGGCTGCCGCTCCTGCGGCGCGGGCGCCGGCGCATGCTGCAGCTCGCTGCGCAGCGCGGGGGACGCGGGGTAGTGCAGGAGCGCGTGATGCGGCTGGCCGCATCCATCCTTGTCGCAGACTGGGGCCGGGCAGGTGTCGCGGTCGTGTCGCGATTGCAAACATTTAAAACATATGCCATTACGTTTTACAAATTGCCATCGAACTTTGCGAAGAGCCTTTTTGAATTTATTACAGGCTGTTATCTTGGTATGTGCGCTCGACTTACAGAATAGGCACGTAGTAAAATCTCGATCAGCTGTGTGCATCAATACTGTTTGTGAGTGTTGTGTGTACTCACTATTTTTTTGCTTGTGTCGATCGCGTTGATTATCGCTTCGTGTAGGCACAAAGTAGGTATTTGACGTAGTGGAGACTTTCACAGCTTCTTCCTTCAAGAAATCGGATAATATGACCAAACGTGACTTCTTGCCTTCCGTTATCAGTGTAAAACTGTAATCTGCCCATCTACATAGTAGTACCGTAGGTAGTTTTGATAATATAACCGACACAACACTCATACCTTGTAGGTATTCCTCTCGGCCGACGGCGCGCACAGCTTCCATGAAGTTCTGAATTTTCACCGAGAAGGACACAATTTCTTTGTGGTAATCTTGTGACATAGGTTGTAATCTTTTGATGTCGTACACAAGCTTCGATAAGATGTACTCAGGATTACCGAATCTTAACTTCAATGTTGACATTATGATTTCAGGAGATGATGCACTCACGAGCAGAGCTGAGACGGCTTCCTTGGCAGCTCCACGGAGACATTTCCTCAATCTCCACATATTTTCCTTGGGTGTAAAACTACACAGTTCCGTAGATTCTTCAAACGCGTGTTTGAACTGCAGCCATTCCAAAGGGTCGCCGGAGAACTCTGGGAGCTCCCGGGGCGTGCAAATGCGACTGAGCAGGTTCGCGCCTGGTGCGTGACTGGTGGATGCAGCGGCGAGGTCTCTCAGCGCGCTGGCTAGCATCTGAACGGTACCATCAGTGCTGGTGGTGGCGGCCAGTGCCTGGGGCGGCGCGGGCGGGCCAGCCGGGGCCGGCGCAGGCAGTGCCGAGCACGGCGCCTGCGCCCCCTGTGCCGGCGGCGGTTGTAAGGACGCCACCGGCGGACCAGCTTGTTGGCACTGCTTACCCGTTTTAAGACCATCTTTGGGGGCAGGCAGATCCAGATAACTACGCTCCAACCATTCTTCAACGCGACTACGGCTTTCGCTTCCATCGTGTGAACTGTATTGATCGTCTAAGCTAGCTAGATCAGCATCTAGCTTTTTATTTATAAGTTCCATGCGTATTTTTGCCTTTTGTCTTTCTGCCTCCAGGATAAGCTGCTGCCTTTTCACTCGCATTGAAGAAGTGGAGCCTTTTTTAGATTTCAAGCTCCGGCGATCATCTACGTGTGATGCGGGTGGCGGTGGCGGCGGCTGCTCCGACTTGACACTGCTCGCTAGCATCGCTGCTCGTTGCAAAATAGGAAGCTTGATCACTTCACTATTTTTCTTCATTGTAGTAATCAAGGTCGAAGAAGTAGGCTCCGGGAGATTTCCAATGGGCAAGTCACCATCCGGGGCAAGGTTATCCGCCGCGTGGCGAGCACGTTCGCGTTGCACTGAACTTCGTGTATTCACCATATTTCGCGACGCGGGCGGCGTTCTAAACATATGATCCGGCTCTGAAGGACTTTGTTAATGTTGTGGACCGATGTTTAGAACAAAATACCGTTTTGACTTGCCAGAAAGATTTATTTTCCAAATTAGTCGCGCACAGCGCATGGACGTTGCTTAGACACTAAAATTTTACATATCTACCTTCTCTTTTCATCATTTAAAGAAACTACCCACATGGCAGATTCATACAGTAACTTATATTTTATTAACTATAGGTAGGTACTTAGACAGGATCTAGGTAGCCAACAAAGCGTCGCTAACAATAGTATTAAATAAATAATATATCTTCTAAATTACTTGATTAATATATAGCTTCAACTATTTATTTAAAATAACATAGATTTGAGCAAACAATTTCCCATTTTTTAAATTATGAGAATGAAAACAATGGCTGAATAATGCTGGCGAGCCATAGCCGAAGGCCCGCCAGAGAAAAAGAAAAAAAAAACCGGGAAGGCGGCAATTCAATCTTCATTTTCACAAATTTTTCTTTCATGTTTTTATTTTTACTTTCCTTGTATTCGTAATGAAAAGCACAGTGTTTACCTCGGGTGAAAGTCTTTTAAGTCCCTCAAGCTCCATTGGCGCCCTCGCTTACGCTCTGGCGCCAAACCCGTCTCGGGACTCAAAAAACGTGACTTTCAACACTCAGGTAACAATGTACTATTTCTTAAACATGCGCGGAAATATTGTCATTACTTTTGAATATAGAACACGCGATCATATTTACATAGACTGAAAAACCAAAATCACTTCCCGGCGCGTTCTCGCTCCGGCAATGTTGTATGAAACGGTGTGCTGTTTGAATTGAGAACTCTTTCATCTATCGTACACATTGCGTTCTCGTGGCTGTATAGCCACAGATGCGTTTACCTTTCGGCACAAACTGTAAAATAAAATAAAAAATTGGCGGTAAAGCGGAGTTCGTTGTTATGTGGTTAATAAAAAATAAACTTATTATGTAAAAGACCCTTTTTTATTTCCTTGCATTTTTTTAAGAAAAGCACTGTATATGCCTCGGCCGAAATGGCAATTGCCTGTCTCGTATCATTGAAGTCCTCGCCTGCGGCTCGGCCTTCAAACTCATACTCGACCTGCAATTGCCTATTTCGCTGCCTTTGCAATAATGTACTATTTTTGGTTTTTTATTAATATTTCTGTTATCCTACAGTTTTCTCCAACTTTATATAACTGGCCGGCAATAAAGACTACTGTAAAATTATATTACAGCTATTTCAGTGTACATTTATACTTTGTTTGCCCATAGTTGTGTAAAGTCAGTTTGTATCGGAATCGAACAACCTTAAAATACGTGTTTTATCATTTTAGAGTGTGTGGTTAAAATTATTTATGCCATAATACAAATTTGGACGAATGTATGTGTAGGCCTGGCTGGTCTGGCTCTGTCTCTGGTTCTGGTATTGGGTCTGTTTGAGTGCTCACCAGTGTATTATACTATGTGTGTGACGTTTCGACGTAGTATTTATTTAGTCAACACTCACACAGACTCAAAACTGACATAGTCAGACAGATCTTGCGGAAGGCCTACTGTAGGTCTACCACAAGCTTTGTCTGGTTTTAACGTAGGATTTACTAATTCAACACTCACACAGACTCAAAACCAACAGAGCCAGACAGAGCTTGTGGTAGGCATACTACTGCATAGATGATGATGAAAGAAAAGCTAACTTATAATTGAATATACTTTATTTATAAGACAAAAGCGTAAAAGCACAACTTATTTTATGATACAGTCAAGTAAAAAAACAGGCCTTTGCATCTATTGTAGATGATTTATATAACAGGGGCAACTGGTGATTACTCATGCCCCTACTTATGGGACGCTATAGTGCCTGGGACAGGGTTTAAATGGATTAGGTTAAACATAAACTAAGTAGAACAACAAATATATAGTACTAATCCGCTAATCTAATCTAAGTAAGTTAACTTAATGTAGACTTGTGTGTGCACCCCACGTAACACCTGCAAATCCTGCAAAGCGATTTTTTTCTGCTCAGCGCTCGACAAGGCAACACGTCCTAATAGTGCACAGAGAGTCGATTTTCCTGAGGATGCTTCGTAGAGAGGCGAAACACGTGTCGAATCTTATTAAGTTTTTTATTTCTTGTGGTATTATTGTTGTGTCTAATACACCTTATTTCGCTTTGCAGGATTTGCGGGTGTTACGTGGGGTGCACACACAAGTCTACATTAAGTTAACTTACTTAGATTAGATTAGCGGATTAGTACTATATATTTGTTGTTCTACTTAGTTTATGTTTAACAATGGAATTCCGCATAGTCACGCCTGAATCTATTACTTATGGATTAGGTTGCCCAGCACTTATACCATCCTGACAGCTTAGTCGGCCTAATCCACAGGAAAGACATGGTCAATACGAGCAGAGCTGACTAAGCCGCGGGTTTCCTCACTATTTCAGTCAAGTGCTGTTTGATGAAATCCTCGTGTGAGCGAATCGTTGTGAAGGCGGTGAGGCCGTAGTCTCCGCAAAGACCACCGCTGCTGACGGGACTGACAGACGCGATGCCTTGAAGGTAGTACCTCTCTTCTGACGGGAAGGAAAGACCAGTGCCTGAATCACCTCTGCATGGCCCTGAGTTAGCTGTAAGAACAGAACGGGGCGTATGTTTAAATCAAAAGTGTATTTACTCAGGAATCAAGGATCACTTTGAAACGTCTTAAAGCTAGGTGAGTCTAGGTGCCAGTTCCACGCGACCAAGCCGACGCAATAACAGCCAACAAACTACAGCTTCGGCTACGGTAAGTATTGAGGAGTGACCGAACAAAACATGATAATTCCATGATGTCTAACTTTTCACAAAAGGCCAAAAACCGGCAACTACTTTTGCCTTTGCACAAGTTAAAGAAAATATGGGTTCTAATGAATAAATAACTGTAAAAACTTATTAAGCATGGTTTTTTTTATTTTTTTTTTCAATGAAAATATCATCATTTGCATCAAACTTTCAACTTTAGAGGCGATTTACTGCAGGAATAAGCACGATTTGAACCACACCAACGTAAAGGGCGACGTAATTTATGGTATTCTGTCGAATGTCATTGCTAACTTTTTTTTTACAAAAAGTGGAATTATCATGTTTTCCGACTGTTTTGACCGACGACATTGGAAAGACCGCGGAAGACATTTTGACATTAGTTGAAAATGCAAAAAGTCGGGAGATAGGATTGCTAAATCGGGATATCGGGAGACCATGGCCAAAATCAGTAGATCTCCCGATAAATCGGGAACTTTTGCAACACTGCTGAACGCAGAGTGTCGCTCACGGCGCGCGGGCGTGGATCAAAGGTCAAAATAGGTCAGGCGCCAATGATTCCAAAGGATATTCTTTCTCGATTTTCTCGGGATTTTCATAACAAAACTTGAAAAAATCATTTCATAAATATTTTTTATTTTATTTGTTGAACCTAATTCCTGAGTATTTGCAGCTAATAATGAATAACCCTGTATGTGTCAAAGTGCACGAAAGTAGCCTCGTTGAGGCGCACCTTAAATCCTTTCACCACACTTGGTTCGAAAGAATCAGTGACACGATAAGAAGAACAAGGAGCTCTTCAGGCTAATGATGATGAGGAACTTACGTTTCAGAGTTCCAGCACAGAACTTGTCAGAAGTGATGAAGGGATGGAATTCTGCAGGTGCTTCGGAGACGCAGGTCCGTATATCGATGTAAGGTAGGTTGGACACGTGCAGCACTGGTGAAATCTGACCGGTTTCATGTACTCCCCAGGTTTCTATCTGAAAATATATCAGGCCTTTGAAAAGGAAACACCAAGAAATCGGGATGTGATCACCTAGCTTTAAGACGTTTCAAAGTTATTCTTGGAATTAACTGAATATTAATTAAATGGACAGATGCCATTAATTAAGAAGAAGAAGAAGTACCTTTCCTTCGTTTCCAGCCTGCAGTTGCTGGTTATTAAGCTCGGCATCGAAACTCAGACATACAGGTTTTATAAAACTGTTGTATGTGAATGGACTGGCTACTTTTACTACAGCGATGTCGTCCTGGTAGTTGGCTGCGCGACCAAAAAAACGCAGGGGTATATGTATTTCTTTTACCTAGAAAAGAAACATCATTTATACTAGTAGTTCGCCCCGAACTGAGATCTCGTGATGCGATCCAAATGCTCCGAAAAGTTAAGCACATAGGTAGATGGTAATCAGAAAAAATATGCTTCCACCACGCATTGTGTTTTATCTACTTTGAGAAAGTATTTCTGTCCAGAGTCACTGTTTGGCCTTGCCTCTGACTATCTCTCACTAAAGTTGTATGGTAAACAAGTTTTAACTCAATTGGCCAATAGATTGAAGAGTTCCGTTGGACAGACCGGCATATCTTCGTTCGCTTCGCTCACTCGATCAATTATTTACCAAGTTATTCGTCGAGTGTGATTAAGATCCGATGGCGTAGCGGTCAGCGAAGCCCTGTACCAAGGGGAAGGTCACGGTTTCAAATCCCACTGGGCTATTAACTTTTGAGACATTATAAATATCTTTGTGATTTCCATAGGATGGATATTTATATGATAAATGTAGTAATTCCAACAGTTTATAAAAACTTATATCAGCTTATAAAAATGTACATCAGATTATGAAAAGTTACAGAATAACTTACATCAGTTTATTAAAATGTACATCAGATTATCAAAAGTTACAGCAGAATTTACATCAGCTTATTAAAATGTACATCAGCTTAGCAAAACTTGTAGCTAAACTTACATCAGCTTATTAAAATGTACATCAGATTATCAAAAGTTACAGCAGAATTTACATCAGCTTATCAAAACTTATAGCTAAACTTACATCAGCTTATAAAAATGTACATCAGGTAAAAAAACTCACAACAGAACTTACATCAGCTAATGAAAATGTACATCAGATTATCAAAAGTCACAGCAGAACTTACATCAGCTTATTAAAATGTACATCAGCTTATCAAAACTTATAGCTAAACTTACATCAGCTTATTAAAATGTACATCAGATTATCAACAGACAGAGAGATTTGTGCTCCACATAAATATTTGTATTTACTCTTTGTTCTGTTTACTATTCTGTTTTCTTTCTTTTTGTGTTATGTGCTCTGTTTGTGCTGTGTTTATGTGTCCAAAATAAATGAATTTTCTTTCTTTCTTTCTTTCATCAGCTTATAAAAAAGTACATCAGATTATAAAAACTCACAGCAGAACTTACATCAGGTTATAAAAACTTACATCAGACTTCTGTGCCTCGTCTACATTATTGTCCCACGGGCGGTAGATCTTACCCACAGCAACTGCGTAGTTAGCAGCTGGCAGAAGCTTCTCCTCTTCAGACCAGAAGCAAACGGCAACTGGAACCAGCATCGAGGTATAATGACAGATTCATTCATTATTATTTATTTCGGTCAACATGGATCATTTTGTTAGTAAAACTTAAATCTACTGTTAGTAGTACTTAATTAACCTTTACCTATACACATACATTTATATGGAGAGAACCTCGCAGCGTATCTAATTGTAGTTTTGCTTGTCATTAAATGAACCACTAGCAGTTGGTGCCCGAGCTTCGCTCGGTATTTTTTTTTTTTGGTAAACTGTTGTGTATTACCTATATTTAAATACGAATTACTTACATACTGATTAAATATTAATATTTTTCGATCTTACCGACATAATAATAAACTCCACTACTCGTCAATAGATGGCGTTCTCTGTCCCACTAACTCTTGACTTAATCAACAAATGGCGCTAAGAGTTATGATTTTATGATAAAGTTGATTATTTACTTTACGATTAAGGGGACATTTTCTAAAAATGAATCCTAGCTAGATCATTTTATCGTCCCCGAAAACCACTGTATACTTAATTTCATGAAAATCGTTGGCTCAGTTATATACCGAGATCCTAAATATATACAAGATTTTCTCGATTAAAGGTATAAGATATAAGATATCGCAATGGTTCATGTAATGACAATCAAACCTACTGGCAAACACGCTCACGATGGTGTTGGAGCTGGCCCGCACTCTGCGCACTATACAGGGTTATTCATTATTAGCTGCAAATACTCAGGAATTAGGTTCAACAAATAAAATAAAAAATATTTATGAAATGATTTTTTTTAAGTTTTGTTATGAAAATCCCGAGAAAATCGATAAAGGAATCATTGGCGCCTGACCTATTTTGACCTTTGATCCGCGCCCGCGCGCCGTGAGCGACACTCTGCGTTCAGTCACCGCCTGGGTGGGTCATCGTCCTGTTCTCCATGGCAATAATTATGCAATAACCGTAAAGAAATTAAAAAAAAAATAAAAAAAAAGAAGGGTTGCACTCCGGGAGTGCCGGCAGAAGTGAAAACTTGCCGCTCGTATTAAAACTTATAAAGTACTCACTCATTTTCTTTCGCTATTCATAATACCTAAATAAATACAGTAGATCTATAAAATCATGTACCAATGACCACTACTACCTGCCGCGGGCGGCCGCTAGTTCATAAAATCTATAATAGGTATGTACCTATACCTACTACAGTCACGATAAACGCCTTGGTATGCTTGCTACTAACTATTATCTATTCTGTGACGTTACCGTGTCATAGTAACTACTAGCGTATCTGTAGCGTCTTACGCTTTTTCGATCAGGTCACGTGATCCTGACGCGAGTTTAAGATTTTATACCCATTACAGAAAGTGCTCAACGCCGCTAAAGAAGTTTTCACTTCAAAAAATGCAAAAACTTAAATCAAAATTTAAAAAAAAATCATTTCATAAATATTTTTTATTTTATTTGTTGAACCTAATTCCTGAGTATTTGCAGCTAATAATGAATAACCCTGTATAGTCACTTTGCCTATACATATAGTCACTTTGCCTTCTGCGCTGTGGATTCGTTTATCACAGAGAACAAATAGTTATAAGACACACATAACCACATATGAGACTCACAGATGACCACATATGAGACACTCGAGACCACATAAATGAGACTTACACATGACCACATATGAGACTCACACATCGTCACATATGACACTTACACATGAACACATATGAGACCCACATATGACCACATATGAGGTCTCATATGTGGTCATATGTGGGTCTTATGATTATGATTATGTGTGGTCACACATAATCATAATCATTAATTTGCCTCAATAAAGTGTATAGGGTACATGTAAGATCTTAAAAATATGAAAATTTTGGGTTCATGCCATTTAAGTTAAGTAACAACTTAAAATTATATTAAATACGTACCTAATAAAATTAAAATTCCATTCTACTAACGCTATACAATAATAATTAAATGTCAATCAATAAAACAGCAAAGTCAGAAAAAAAAAATACAAATACAAATAAATCAATCTAACCTAACCTACTATGAATATAATATGTATACAATGTCAATGTGCTAACATATGACCAAATATGAGACCACATATGAGAACGCATGGCCACATATGAGATCCACACAAGACCACATATGAGACCCATACAATAAAGAATTAACGTAACCTAATCAGCTAAGTAGAAAGCTTCTACGACATGACAGCTACATAAAGAACATCATTGAAGGAAAGGTTGAATGAAAACGGGGAAGAGGAAGGCCAAGAATAAGTTACATGAGCCAGATAAAAGAAAAAGTCGCTGTCATGTCGTATAAGGAAGTCAAGGAGGCCGCATTCGAAAGACCTATTTGGAGAAAACTGCATCAAAACTCCGATAAGAGCTAAGCTATTAAATTTAAGAGCGGGTCGTGCGAAAATTTGAGATGCGTTTTTAAAATTTCATAACTAAATAACTAAGTGACATTTTAAAAATCGCAAAAGGACTAATTGTAGACTATAAATAATACACCTACACACCTGCAATAAGGAATACACCTGCGTGCCTACTTACTTTACTTTATTTTTTATTATTTATGCATGCATTCATACCGCCCGATATTTCATGTCTCATTTGCGGATAACGGGGCTGATTACACTCTAAGAACTACTTAGTATACTTTATAATTGTTTTGTAATATGTGAGTGCAATTGTTTGTTGTCCTAAATAAAAACTATAAAACTATAAAACTATACATTTGAGATTAATTCGAATTTAAGTGTGTTAAAAAAATATACTATTTAACATGACATTCTATTTAACGCTAATGAAAATCGTATGCCAGCGTTTTTTAAAATGTCACTTAGTTATTTAGTTATGAATTTTTTTAAAACGCATCTCAAATTTTCGCACGACCCGCTCTTAAGAAGAATCAGCTAAGGTTCCTATCGTACAAGCTCTGCTTAGTTTAAGGCCAGTGTTGTATAGAATGTCCACAATATTTACCTGATATGACGATGTCGTTGCGAACTAATGAGCCCCCACATATCATCATGTAAGGCCGGGTAGTCTTCTTGTAGATGAGGGCTTGCCAGGGGATTTCTCCCCTCTTAGCGGTCACATCTCTGAGTTCACGGCCCGTGGATGTTATCGTTCCACACTCTAACGACGGGAGAATCAAATAAGTACAACACCCCAACACACTCTCACAAACACAAAAATCTCTTAAAAAGTAGCATTAGCAATTTTGCCTAGTTTAAGTTTCCTTTCGTGTTTTTGACGTGACAACGTCTTATAATTCGATGGAGCCGGCTGCACGCACGAAAAAACATGACTCATGCGGCGTTACCTCGCTCTGAGGCGTTCCATTGAAGGCTTGAAGTGCAAGCGAGAGCGCGGAACGAGCGACAAAGAGGGCACGCACGGCCTCCGCGTTCAGCAGCGTTCGACATCTGTCTCTCTCCTACTTGAGTGAGCGATGCGTCCGCGTGTACAGCTGTATGACGTTGTCACGTTCAACTATAGTCAGTAAACCGACTTTACAGACAACCTATTTTTTTTTACACAATTTTTAGTCAAAGTCAAAAATGTATTTATCCAGAAGTATCACAAGGATCACTTTGTAACGTCTTAAAGCTAGGTGAGTCTAGGTGCCAGTTCCACGCGACCAAGCCAAGATTGCGCCATCGGATCCCTAACACACTCGACGAATAACTCTTAGGGAGTAGGCACTACCTTTGTAAAAAGTTATGAAAAAGCAAGGTGACATCTCTCGTCGATTCAACTGAATGCAATTTCGGTAATCGAGCAGGTAAGTAGTTGAACTGTAACGTCAAACCTGTAGATGGAGCCACGGTCGCGTTAGTGCCGAACAGTCCTAAGATTTATTTTATTCGTCGAGTGTGATTAGGATCCGATGGCGCAGCGGTCAGCGCAGTCCCGTACCGAGGGGAAGGTTGCGGGTTCAAATCCCGCTCGGCTCTTAACTTTTGGGACATTATAAAAATACAAAAATATAAACATTACAATTTAAATTCGTCAATCCTATTAAAACACTGCTCAGCAATCCATGTTTTTAGCCTTTTTTTGAAGGATTGTGTTGTTACTTTCTTACCATTTTGAGATCCATTGGTGGTTTTAGTTTCGGCGAAAGACGCATGGAATAATACTGAAAAATCAAAGAATGCAATATGAAATTGCTAATATTTATATTGACCGCAGTGTTTCTGTATCAAGAACTGTAGGCCGACCATGAGCTCTGTCTGGCTCTGTCTCTGGTTCTGGTTTTGAGTCTGTGACGTAGGATTTATTTAGTCAACACTCAGTTGACTGTATAAATCCTACGTCAAAACGTCACACACACAGTATAATGCAATGGTGCGTACTCATAAAACAGACTCAAAACCAAAGACAGAAACAGAGCCAGAGCCAGACAGAGCTCATGGTAGGCCTACTGGCCTAATCTGTTAATCTTTAGGAAGGATGCTAAAATAGCACTGAAGTCTTGAGGTCGTGGCCTTCCGACTCCCGGGTCATGGGTTCAAATCCGGTCAAGCAATGAGTGTATAGAGCTTTCTGTCAAAAAAATTACGTGCACTATGCAAATACTCTCAAACGGTGAAGAAAAACCGGCATGACCTATAACTTAAAAAATCCCAAAACATTGTGAAAGAAGTCTCCTTGAGGCTCCCTTATCCTTTCACCACAGTGGTTCAATTACACACAGAGCGAGAGCGCTTGTGGTCTAGTGGTAGCGGCCCCGCTTTCCGATCCTAAGGTCGTGGGTTCAAATCCAGTCGTGTACCAACGAGTTTTTCTGTCGAAAAATATGTGCACTATGCCAGTACTCTCAAAACGGTGAAGGAAAACATCGTGAGGAAACCGGCGTGTCGTAGAACCTAAAAATGTTCGAGCAACACGTGTCAAGGGTCACGCAAAAAGGGCCCACCAGCGGCCTACTTGCGGAAAAACCAGACGTACTTATACATCAAGTGCGGATGATACAAAATTTGCCGAAAACTGCCGTGCACTGTTTTTTCGAACCAAGCGTGGTGAAAGGATTTTAAGTGCGTCTCGAAGAGGCTCCTTTCGTGCACTTGACACATATTTGCGAACGTTGTGGAATGAAAATGTTCGTCGATTTTCAACTTGATTTGTTCAACGTATCACGATCACATACTACCTTTTGAAACTAAATAGACAGAATACACCGATAAGTTAACGTCACAAATTATGACAAAATGTGTTCATGATCAAGGCACTGGTGCAAGCGAAAACCGACTCTAGGCTGAGGCCAAACGAGCGTAATTTTGTGAGTCGTGAGTCGCGTATTTTCGGTCGCAGAAATTCTGCCTGGCAGAAATTCTGTTGGGATGCCAGACGAGCGCATTTTATTCAGTTACTATCGAACCTTTATAGCGGATGTTTGCGTCGTGCAATGGAACCGATGAAAATTTTGTGTATTTACGAAGCATATTTAGAAGACGAAGAAGTAGATAACACCAGAAAACAATTAAAATCAAAAAGCTATGTGCCTTCCCGAAATGACAGAATACGAATCCCCCCCGCAAACTCAATTCGGTCCGAATAACGCGTGTGAGTCGGCAGACAACTCATTTTGCGTCGCCGTGTGAATGAAACAGGACTTTTGTATGAAACCGAATGCAGCAGAATTTCTACGACCGAAAATACGCGACTCACAACTAAAAAAATTCCGCTCGTTTGGCTCCACCCTAAGATGACGAACATTTTCATACCGCGACTGTACTTACACGTTATAACAAAGAATTGGCACAACATATTTGAATCAAGCAAAATATTACTCTGAAGCACAACTCAAGTAACAGACGCCTTTTAAAGTTATGTTTTTCCTGCTACCTATACATACCTAGCAACCTAGGTACATTCCAAGACTGTATACAAGGTGTTACAAAATACCCCGTTAAATTTATCAAGGCCTCTGCCTCGAATTTAGCGGGCAGCGGGGTGGCGGCGGCGGCGGCGCAGCAGCGGGGCGAGGCGGGGGGGTCCATTTGATTTTACGCATAAGAATCAATGCCGCTCTCGCGCCGCCGCCCGCCGCTGCCGCCCCGCTGCCCGCTAAATTCGAGGCAGAGGCCTAAATGTTGTCGACCCTAGGAAGCTGTCATGTCAGTGAACCCCTACTACAAGATCTGTCTGGCTCTGTCGTTGGTTTTGAGTTTTTGTTATACTACTAGCTGATGGAACAAACATATGGCCCACCTGATGCCTCGTAGGTCACGCACGTCAGGAACGTGCCCTACGATGCACTGCCCTGCGTCCATCAACTTCAGGCTTAAAGATGTTTGATTTTAAGCCTGTGTGAGTGTGAGTGCTCACCAGTGTATTATACTGTGTGTGTGACGTTTCTACTTAGGATTTATTTTGACAGCACTCACACAGACCTACTCAAAATCAGAGCCAGAGCCAGATAGAGGTTGTGGTAGTCCTACAGTTTTACCTCATAATTGTCTACTTTAATAGTTTTCTATTTTTCATTCATAAATAATAAAATAATAATTTATTTTTATTCTTTTGGGGTATGATAAACAGAACAACGGTTCTTAAGTATTGCGAATGGACTCGTTATAAGGCCTTATTTAACCACCTTTCGGCTTTACGGGTAGTTTTGTAACAGCCTGTATAGTTAGGTATCGTAAGCTACATAAAGAACATACATAATACTTAAACAAAAAGAACTTACAAACCTGTTTAATACAAACAAGCGCTTACAATGCTTCTTTTTACTAATATTTTAAAATGGTAATATTTATTTAGTATCAAACTCAAATACTTATGTAATTTATCACAAGCTAGGTGAGTGCCAGGGGCTCAATTCTAGGCCAGTGACTTTTTTGTCACAGTGGATATTTATCACAAGAACTGTCAAATTCACTAAAGAAACTGACAGTTCTTGTGATATACAGGGTTATTCATTATTAGCTGCAAATACTCAGGAATTAGGTTCAACAAATAAAATAAAAAATATTTATGAAATGATTTTTTTAAGTTTTGTTATGAAAATCTCGAGAAAATCGATAAAGGAATCATTGGCGCCTGACCTATTTTGACCTTTGATCCGCGCCCGCGCGCCGTGAGTGACACTCTGCGTTCAGTCACCGCCTGGGTGGGTCATCGTCCTGTTCTCCGTGGCAATCATTATGCAATAGCCGTAAAGAAATTAATAAAAATAAAATTTTGATACAAAAACTTGAAAAAAATTTTGATCAAATTTGAAAAAAATAATTTCATAAATATTTTTTATTCTATTTGTTGAACCTAATTCCTGAGTATTTGCAGTTAATAATGAATAACCCTGTATATCTACCGTGACAAAAAAAGTCACTGGTCTAGAATTGAGCCCCTGGTCTAGAATTGAGCCCCAGTTCCACGCGACCAAGCCGAGCGACGCAAGAACAGGCAACAAACTACGGCTTGGTTCCTACCGTTTTCCTACGCTCCAAAGTAGCAATAAAATACTTACACAGCATTTAAAAATAAGATACGAAATTAGTAGGCAAAGTAAATAAAAAAAGAAAAATAAAGTAAATACTTAGTAGGAATGGCAGAGTGACCGGGACAAGTTTTCTTTAATAGATTAATAAACGATTTACAGATTTTATGGTTTTCAGCCCTGTTTGGGAAATGCAGTCGTATTTTGAGGATATCTTTAGAATACAGCTGCATGTAAAATGTATTTCTCCCATGATGATGATGTAGAAGCGACCGCGATTATAAATTTACATATATTTTCCTGTTTTGTTTGCGAAGAAAAATAACTCTTGTCGAGTGGGTTTCCACGATTTACCTTATTTGTTTCTCGCTTGAAAACCAGTACAAAAGGGCAAGTCCCACTTTTTCGTATCGCTTGTTTGTCTCACTCTATTTTAGGAGAAAAGATGAGACAGGAAAAATACCGCATGTAGAAACGATCGAAATGAGTTGTTGACCATCAATTTTCCATGCAAAAGAGACACGTGCTTACACGAAATCAACATTTTGTTGACGAAATGGTAGCAAAACTGGGACTCGGTACAAGAGTACCTCAGTAGGTTACCTACATGTTTACAAAAACAAGCTACAAAAGTAAACAAATGTCTACGACCCCGCATACATATCATATTAAAGCCGTATGAATCAGTACCTACCTACTAGTACTTCTACTTACATAGGTACCTATACTTAGTTAGCATCGCCGGCCAATTCAGTTACCTACATATTAAAATGTTTTTTTCCCTGGATTTATCAAAAGTATAAATAGAAGATAGAGAATACTTTATTGCTCACAAAAACTTAGAAACATACAATGATACGAGTAGATAAAAACTTATAAACGATTTGTAGGCTGCTGCGATAACTTTTTATTGATTTAATAATGTTTTCAACACTTAGGGAAATCACAGATTTTTATAATGTCCCAAAAGTTAAGAGCCGAGCGGGATTTGAAGCCGCGACGCCACGGTCGCGTTAGTGCCGAATAGTCCCCAAAAGTTATTCGTCGAGTGAGATTAGGATCCGATGGTGCAGCGGTCAGCGCAGCCCCGCGGGGAAGGTCGCGGGTCAAATCCCGCTCGGCTCTTAACTTTTGGGACATTTTAAAAATCTTTGCTTATCGACAGCTAAGCAGCCTCTGGTCGAAAGGCGTCCTTCACTACGCTTACCTAAACGCGGTCTCCACTCTAGTATTCGTTTGCTCTAACGATTGTCTGTTCTATCTATCTACAGCAAACATGACATTCTGACATTTGTTTTTGTGTATTTATGTTATTTGATGCGAGTGTATGTTTTTTTTTTATTTTGTAGCATGTTAGTTTATATTAAACATTCAAACACGATTTATAAAAGGATTGTTATTGAATAAATGAATTGAAATTGAATGACCGGCCCACTGCCACTTCAGAATGTACTTAGTTAGGTTTAAAGGAGGTAAATAACAACACATAATTCAAAAACGTTGTGCGTTTAATTAAAATGGTAATACTACAAAGATCACAATTATTCATACTATTAATTTAAAATACTCAATCTACAACAATATTAGTATCTAACAACGCATGCGGCTTTCCAATTTTTGGTTTCTTAACTAACAAAGTAGTAGAGCTCTGTGTGCGTACTATTAACTAGCGGCACATAACTCTAGCGCTGAGCGATACGCGGAGGGGATAGCTGCGCATGCGTCGTAGTGTGCCATGTCGCGCACACTGGATGTGTGGATGTGTGCAGAGTGTCCTATTGGTACAGAGAGCGGAGTGCGACTGGAGAGACAATCAGCGCTACGCACGCCCGCCCTTCACACCGCTAGCCCCCCTCAGGTACCTTATTTTTGACTTCTGCGCAATAACGGTCAGCGCTAAAGTTATGTGCCGCTACCTATAATTTAAGATACTCGATCTACATTATTATAACTATTACGCATGCGTCTTTTCAGTATTTAGTATCTTACTAACACACTAGTAGAGCTCTGTGTGGCTCGTGGGAGTGCGTACTACCACCATGCCTATTGCTGCCGTGAAGCAACATTGCTGTGTACAGGTTTGAAGGGTGTGGGGGAATACTGGCACGTGAGGCTGAACATCTGTATGCCTCAAGTTGATGGCAGGGCAGTGCATCGTAGGGCACGTTCCTGATAAAGCAATGCTTTGATAGAGACGATGGTTACCACTTAACATCACGTAGGCTATATGCATCAACTAGTTTTATATAAAAAGTATAATTTATAATTGGAATGGGGGCACACGAAACTTTTTGTAGATGGCAGCACAAGCGACTGTCCTTATTTGAATCTATGGAGAATTAATTACAGATAGATAAATAAATAAATATTGTTGACAATCCACTCAACACTATCTAGCCCCAAACTAAGCAAAGCTTGTGCTATTGGAACCAGATAGCTGATATAATACTTTAATATTTTTTTTAATACGTACTTACAATACAAGACATACTAATATCTATCTGTCAAATGTCAGTCGATAGTGCTGCCATCTAAAAATCAAACAACAGTTTTCTTACACATTATAATTTGTGCTCCGAAGTACAGTCGCGGTATGAAAATGTTCGTCACCTTAGAGTCGGTTTTCGCTTGCACCAGTGCCTTGATCATGAACACATTTTGACATAATTTGCGTCGTTAACTTATCGGTGTATTCTGTCTATTCAGTTTCAAAAGGTAGTATGTGATCGTGACACGTTGAACAATCAAGTTGAAAATCGACGAACATTTTCATACCGCCACTATACATTGAGGAAGGAAAATAAGTTTTATTTTCATGGGCCATACTGATAGTCCACTAGATGTTAAGCTGAACGTGCCCTATGGCATTACCCTGTCCCCTTCACGTTATTTCGATCAGATCAAATACAAAAATGTAAATTCCTCTGTGGTAGTTGCGCTTTTTATCACCAATCTTGCCCCTACTTTGGTAAAATTAGGGTACAATCTAATTAAAACCTGACTATACTGAGAGAAAGGTATACAAGGGTTAAAAGACTACCCCTTAAAACTAAGAAAAATATTTTTTTATGAAAGGATCAGTTTATGCTGTGTATTTATAGATAGTGCAATTCACCTCGACGCGCCCCTCGCGGGGTGCGGGGAGTTTGCTCCGAGCGGCAGTCGCGAACCGTAGTCTATTCATTGTAGTGTGCGTGTGCACTCATAGGTAATTAGTGTGTACCGATAACACTCACACATTGACGGAAGCTTGCAAACATATACTATAAACGGTTAGGAGGAATAGTGGGGCGCGTCTTCGTGGATTGCACTATCTATACTTTATTATAACTTTGAAGCGTAGCGTGTGCTGTCTTTGAAACTTTTGCTTTTGTATTATTGCATTGCATACGTCTGACTAAGTGAAGTGGCACCACACTGGAACTTCACTGCTATTATTTTAGATTATTATTGATTTGTAAAAGGATTATACATAAAAACGGTAGGAACAGAGCCGTAGTTTGTTGTCTGTTCTTACGTCGGCTTGGTCGCGTGGAACTGGCACCTAGACTCACCTAGCTTTCAGACGGAGCAAAGTGATCCTTGTCATACTACTGAATAAATTTTTTCTTTGGGCATATTTAGGGGTAGTTTTTAGCCTTCAGTTTTAATAGGTAGTCTTTTAACCCCTGTACCTATTTGCTGAGCAAGCCCACTCATCTAAAATGTCTCAGGCACTATTGCCCCGTAAATAGGGGCGGTACAAAGTTGCCTCTAAGAAGACGATGCTATTATTTAGGATTTCAAGATCTGTCTTACCGCAAAACCGAAATATAAATTAATATTTTATTTCAGTTTTTTGATTTTTAACGGACTTCCAATCAAAAAGGAGGAGGTTCTCAATTCAGCTGTATTTTTTTTTTATGTTTGTTACCGCATAACTTCGTCATTTGTGAGCCGATTTAAAAAAAATATTTTTTTATCTGAAAGGTACTGCTTCCAGATTGGTCCCATTTTAATTTTATTAAAATCGGTGTTGCCATTTTTTTTTAAAATATTTTTTAATGTTTGTAACTGCATGCCTCCGTCATTTATGAACCGACTTAGAAAATTATTTTTTTATTTGGAAGGTTATTCTTACGTCCAGATTGTCCCAAACAAAGATAATTAAAATCGATTTAGCCGTTTGGCAATGAAGTCGGTTTCTCAAGTTTTTTTTAACTTATAATTATTAATGTTTGGTCCGACTGCCGGCGAGCAAGCGATTACCCATTAACAATTTTCACGTTCATTCCGTGTAATGACTTTTATTATAATGATAATAAAAGTTTAAAAAACTTGAGAAACCGACTTCATGGCCAAACTAATAAACCTATTTTTATGAAATTTATAATAAAAATAAATATATTATATATTTTATTTATTTATTGGGGACTAAACTCGAAGTTATTACATTTCAGCTAAAAAACATCACTAAATCGGTTCATAAATGACGGTAGTAACAAACATTAAGGTTGATTCCGATACAAACTGAATTTACACAACTATGGGCAAACAAAGTATAAATGTACACTGAAATAGCTGTAATAGAATTTTACAGTGGTCATTATTGCCGGCCAGTTATATAAAGTTGGAGAAAACTGTAGGATAACAGAAATATTAATAAACACCAAAAAAGTAATTTTTTCGTCATTCTTTCTAACGGGTACTAGCTTTTAGCATAGAGTCAATTTTGTACATCACTGTTTCAAAATAGACGTAAAAGTCTGTTAGTTCTTTTTCTGAAGCCCCGACTGCCACGACCAACGGCTGACACTCCAACTTTATATAATTGGCCGGTAATAAGGCCCACTGTAAAAGCCTATTAAAGCTATTTCAGTGTACATTTATACTTTGTTTGCCCATAGTTGTGTAAATTCAGTTTGTATCGGAATCGAACAACCTTAATACAAAACGGCTAAACTGATTTGGATGAAGTTTCTATGGGACATTACCTTACAGATACCTATGGATTCAATCATGTACACAGTTCCATGTTTATGTCAATAAAGTTATTTTATATTGTAATTTTTTTGAGATAAAAAAAATGGAATTGGTTTATGAATTACGAAAACAAGCGATCAAAAAATAAAAATACAACCGAATTGAGAACCTCCTTTTTTATTTGAAGTCGGTTAAAAAGAGACATTATTAATAGTTGATCACTATTTTTATAGCCGAGCGACAAAACTATATACTCGCTTCTCAATTTTAAGATTCCTATTTTGGTTTTGCGGTAGAAGGGTATATTAGTACATTAAGATTGAAATCTACTGAGAGAGAGAGAAGAAAGGTACGTAAAGCTTCACGGAGAACTAATCAAGCGATCAATTTAAACCCTTGATTAGTCATTCACGAAATCTAACCATAAGGCTACGCTCACTTTGGATACGAATTACATCGTACGTAAACGTATGAACACTGTTCGTACGAATTGAGTGCGCACACTGAATACGTTTTTCTCCGTCAAATAGACAGAGTACCGGTGTTAGCGCATACGTTATTGATGATGAACGCACGAACGTGTAATAAAATCTCAACAAGTTCGGATTGATTTCGGACGTCGGACGTGCACGTACGTATACGTACGACTAACTCGCGCGCAGTGTGAGCGCTTTCATAGTACTCAGGAGGTCGGGAATGTTCGTACGTTTTCGTATGAATGGAATTCGTACGAAAACGGATCTAAAGTGAGCGCAGCCTAATAGTGTCACCAACATATCAAAAAGCCCAACTGAAATTATAAATATTTATTTTTCAGGAGTCGGTAAAACATGGAACCATCCCCTTTGTACAAAAAACAACACAACCTTCTTAATAAACGAAAAACCCTCGACTTAAAATCCTTTCACCACACTTGGTATGAAAGTTCCAGTGTCACGATAATGAGAATAAAAATTGAGCTTTCCTGAATAAACCCCGGGTTATAAATAAAACTCATCAACAAAGAAGTCGTGATTATTTTGGACCATTAAGAAATGAAAACTACCCACAACAAAAAATTTTTTTTTTACATCACCCAAATGTTTGTTTCGTGTGGGGGCTCGAACCCACGCCCTCCAGCACAAAAGGTAAAGCTAGAGTGCTCGCAAGATAACTCTGCGTGTGACTAATAGAGCAAAATGTAAAAAAAAAACTGACTGAATCGCAAATATGAACTTGCATTAAACGCAATGCAAGTTCCTTTTAATTTTTATGATCGAAAGATATATTACCAGGTTCATTTTTTTCATGTTTCCGGCCATCATTCACGCGCATATCTATCTTGCGCGCACTCTACTTCCAACTGAGCTGTTTGATAAGTTAGCGCTACTTTCTAGAAAATTTGGTTGGACTAGTTTTTAATATTCAAAAAACACTACGAGACTTACTTAATACTGTTTTAGTTAGTTTTTATAGTGTTTACCTACACTTAAGGAAGGACAATGATTTTATAATATTCCAAAAATTTATACCCCATCCATGACTTAGAAAGGGTTGGAAATACCCCTAAAATCTATGGTCAAACATGGTTATCTCGGTGGGACTCGAACCTACAACCAACAGCGCAGAAAGCAAAGCTACCAACTGAGCTGCGAGTAAATTTGAGTTATACTTCATCTATAAATGCATATTACAGCGGGTTTTTGAGTTTTATTGAGTTATAAATACATAAAGATTGAGTTTTTATTGAGTTATAAATGCATATAGATCGAGTTTTTGAGCTTTAATTGAGTTATAAATGCATATAGATCGAGTTTTTGAGTTATTAATGCATACAGATCTAGATTTTGTGTTATTATTGAGTTATAAAAGCATTCGATCTAGTTTTTGAGCTATTATTGAGTTATATATGCATATAGATTTTCATGAATAAAGGTCCACTTAAACTTAAGGAATATTATAAAATCTGAATTTCTAATCTAATTACAATAAATTTAACAATTATTTATTTATTATTATTATAATTTAATAATACCTAATTAATGATAGTAATATTGATATCATCTTAGCATCTAATTTTACAATTTAACGATATTTTTTGGTTTCTATTAAAGCTTACAACTAACACCAGCCGGAAGACGCGACGGTCCCGCACTCGATGGACCGATGACCATAATTTCTTAACACTCTACATTACTGTAATGTATGTACTAAGGGCTGCAGAGGGTTAACATTTGTATGGAAAAAGTTTTGCGATTCCAATAGTTTCGTATGAAAACTTAAATTATTTTAATAAACTTGGATTAATGTATTATGCTGCTTTTTAAGCCCAAAAAAACCCCCAAAAATCTCTTAAAACTATTTTTATGAAACAACGGGATATTTACTATGATTAAAAAAAAAAACAAAATCAAAAAATCAAAAATCAAAATTTCTTTATTTGGATCTTAATACAAATGGAACAGAAACAGATGGAAAACGATGAAATTCGCAGGAGTTAAAAACTGTGTCGCGAACATCAACGCCCTCCTCCGCAATACCTATTAAATTTCAAGGTTTCAAATGCTTAGAATAAAAAGATAAATGGGTACATAAATGAGGTAAAGTATGAGTTTTGACTCAAAAAACTCTAAATCGAGAAAAAAGTGAGAATGGAACCAATAGTAGTATCGAAACCAATAAATGAGTGTGAAAGAGGGTAGACAGATTTGTATGCCAATAACATTTCTTTTACTCGTGGACTTCAGTTCAACCGTGATCATGGTGCATGCAACTGTGCCGAAATATCGAAAGTCAAAACTCAAAATTTAATCATGGTAAATATCCCCTTGTTTCAAAAAATAGTGTAAAAAACCATGATAGTTTCAAAAGTTATATCTTAAACTAACAGCAGTTATAAACATAGGTGCAGTATAAACTAAACAAAAAATATATTAATATTAAAAAAGGTACGCGGTTTTATATTCTTTAATGTACGGAAGAAATCTAATATTAAAATATACTTAAAATATAAAATTAACAAACACGACGATAACTTAAAACAATGTTTACCTAAAAAATAACAAATTTAAACAAGAACAAATTATGCTAAATTTAAACAAGAATATTATTAATTAGTAAGCATTCTAGACTTCACGAGTCTTAAGGCGATGAACACCGTGAAACAGCTCGCATACTTTGACCTATTGAAATATACAGGGTTATTCATTATTAGCTACACAAACTGACAGGGCCTAATTTTTGTGTCGAGAATATTTGTTTGGCCGAATCAATTTAATTCTTAAACTGATTTAAGTTTTGTATCAAAATTTTATTATTATTAATTTCTTTACGGCTATTGCATAATGATTGCCACGGAGAACAGGACGATGACCCACCCAGGCGGTGACTGAACGTAGAGTGTCGCTCACGGCGCGCGGGCGCGGATCAAAGGTCAAAATAGGTCAGGCGCCAATGATTCCAAAGGATATTCTTTAACGATTTTCTCGGGATTTTCTTAACAAAACTTTAAAAAATCATTTCATAAATATTTTTTATTTTATTTGTTGAACCTAATTCGTGAGTATTTGCAGCTAATAATGAATAACCCTGTATAGAATCACGACTTCCTATTGTGTCACTAACACTATGGGTTCAAATCGTTTGAACCCATAGTCTCCCAAACTAAACTGTTTTTCAGGAGCTAGGCTTCTCCTATAGCGATAATGTACATCATATTATTGTACACACTGTTATTACGATGCCAGTTAAGCCACATGCACACTGGAGCAATTCAAACATGGACATTTGCTTTTTTGTTCTGGCACTGGATACATAAACCTTGTTCTTGATACCTTATATGGCGGATCCGACTAGGATAGGTTAGGTTATGTTGAAAATGAAAATTATGCACAAGGCGAGCGAGCAGAGCGAGCGTGTCGCGTTGCCAGAAAATGTTTTTTTTTTCAATACCCTCAATAAGGCTGTCCCCTTTAGGACTAGATAAAAAAAAGTAATAATCGAAATATTTATCTGCGGCAGTGTACATACGCCTTTACAATTTTACAGCGGAAAATAGTGGATTCGTTTTAACTGGGTGTACATTAAATGGCCGTACATTAACCGGACCCAGTTAAAAAAGTGTGATATAGGAGCCAGTGGCTTCTCCTAGGTATTGACTTTTAGGTTTTGACTATACAATTGTTTTTAAATATAGACCCGTTGTTTACGTCTTCCGGCTGATGACTACACTATAAGTCTGTCGCCAAGGCTGACGACGTTCTAACCGCTTATAAAACTATGCAGTTCTATCAAAATTGGTCTATGATTTTCTGTAGTAGTATCCTTTTCTCGCATTGATCTTTGATCCAAAAAAAAATACAAAATCATTTTTGGTTCAGTTGAGCTATCTCTAGATCGTTTGCAACGGTCTGCAGATAGCTCAACAGTTTCATGTGTATTTGGCAGATACTTGTATTAGTTCTACGCGTTCGCTATGGCATTTTTCTATGTGATGGTTTTAAGTTTGCAATTTTTTCTATGTGATGGCTTAATGATTGCCCATTTTCTATGCCATAGCGTAACGTTTGCTACAGATAGCTTAACTTGGATCATAGATCTATTAGTAACGGCTAGGTACTAAGACCACCACAAACCAATAATGTTCTAAGATTTCTTTGCATTGGTCAAAAAACTAGAGAATATTTTTAATTTTAAAATCCCACTACAATTCTACCTACATTGTCCCCTAGTTACAGAAAAAAGATTCAAAGTGATCCTTGTGATTCAAAATAGTGATAGAGATAGTCTTGACTGAATTTGAAGTTTTGACGAAAAACCCGTTATAGACAATTTTGCCTGAAGTTAAAAATAATTAAATTCCACTAAAAATTTTACCTACATTGTCCCCTAGTTACAAAAAAATACATCAAGTGATCTTTGTGATTCAAAATTGTGATAGAGATAGTATCGACTAGGTAAAGACCGTATTGACGGATTAAAATAACTATTTTGTCTGAAGGCCGACTACTAGAAGTTTAATTAAATTTTACCTACATTGTCCCCTAGTTACAAAAAAAATTCAAAATGATCCTTGTGATTTAAAATTGTGATAGAGATAGTCTCGACTGAGTAAAGATCGTATTGACGGATTAAAATAACTATTTTGACTAAAAGCCGACTACTAGAAGTTTAATTAAATTTTACCTACATTGTCCCCCAGTTACAGAAAAATTGTGATAGAGACAGTCTTGACTGAGTAAAGATCGTATTGAAGAATTAAAATAACTATTATGACTGAAGGCCGACTACTAGAACTTTAATTAAATTTTACCTACATTTTCCCCTAGCTACAGAAAAAAAAACATTCTAAGTTATCCTTGTGATTCAAAATTGTGATAGAGATAGTCTTGACTGAATAACGAAATTTTTGACAAATAAAATACAGTTTTGACGTATTATAAAGACCAATTTTCCTGTATTCAGACTACTAGAAGTTAAAATTAATTAAATTTTACTTTTATTGTCCCCTAGCTACAAAAAAATACTTCAAAGTAATCCTTGTGATTCTAAATTGTGATAAAGATAGATTTGACTAATTATAAAATCCGTTTTGACATATTATAAGACCATTTTGACTGAAATAAGACTATATTGACTGAAGTGTGCCAACTATGACTGTGGAATGATCTCCCTGCTAAAGTTTTCCCTAAGGACTATAGCATGGGGTTCTTAAAAAAGGGCGTTTTCAATGTTATAAAGGGTTGACAACGCGCTTGTGATGCCTCTGGGGTTGCAGGCGTCCATAGGCTACGGTAACCACTTCCCATCAGGTGGGACGTATGCTTGGATTGCACAAAAAAAGTTTTGATTAAATAAAATCCGTTTTGACTATTTTGACTGAATTGAGACAAATATAAGTAAATATTTATTAAATATCACAACTATTCTACTACTTGTCTCCTAGCTACAAATCTTCTTTCAAAGTGATCCTTGTGATTCTTATTTGTTTTTCAAGACTGTTTCGTTAAATTACTGCTTCCATTAGGGACGCAATTCTAAGAGAAAAATTGAGGAGCAATAGACTGGCGTGGTACGGGCATGTCATGAGGAGGGATGAAAAGTCATGTGACTAGGAGAGTGATGAGTATGGATGTGGATGGATATGTGAGAGAGACCAAAGAAAACATGGATGAAAGATGACATGGATAAGAGAGGAGTGAATGCAGAGATGACGGCTGACAGAGGGGAATGGAGGAAGACATGTTGTGCCGACCACACATAAAGTGGGATAAGGGCAGGAAGAAGAAGGGTTTTGAATGAAACTTTGCCACATAATTGTAACTTACAAATTTTTCAAAATTGGTAAAACTAGTTTTAAGTGTAACTCTTGTAGGTACTTAATAAATAACTTTTTAGATAACAAGTGCATTGCACTTAATAAAGAGCCTTAGTGTCAGTTGTACCATTGATGGTCCAAGTGACACAACTTTGTATCCTTAGTATTAATTTTTGATCGGTAAAACTAGTTTTAAGTGTAACTCTTTTAATTAAAAAGGGCCTTAGTGTCAGTTGTACCATTGATGGTCCAAGTGACACAACTTTGTAATGAAATTAAATGAAATGTGTTTATTCGCTTGAAGTATGGTCAATTTTGAAAAACTTTTTATTAATAATTAAATTAATAAGGGGTAATAGAGATTGGGATTTTTTTGGGAGCAAAAGAAAAAGTTCCACAGATCAAGTTAGGTTAGGAAAAAGGCTTTATTTGTACATTCCAATGAATATTTATTTATTTTAATTACGTGGAATATCTATACTTTTCAATAATGGTACTTGAGATACAAAGTTGTGTCAGTTGTACCATCAATGGTACAGCTGACACTAAGGCAATAAAGGTGTGCCTTACGGTTAGTAGATTCTATATTTGTTAGGTACTAGAATTTTAAGATTTTCTAAAAGGGGTGCGATAGGGATTTCCGAAATTCAACTCCTAAGGGTGCGCAGAGGGTTGTAAAGAAGAAGGGTCATCTAGTTTCTCCTAAAACTATACGAAGAGAAAGAGAATTTCCATCTATTTTTTTGTGTTTTTATTGATAGTCACGGACGCTATGCACGCTGACCGCTCAACAGCAGGTGGAATTTATTCATACTTTTCATGGTCGTTGTTATAAAGGTAACCTTTCAACTTCAGGTGGGTAATTCGATTTGTACCATCACTTTGCTTGCTAAAAGTTTTACTTTTTACTCTCAGATGGACGCAGTGCAATAGGGCACGTAGTTTCTTTTAGTCAGAAGGCACCTCTCAACATCAGGTAGGTCTGCTTATTCCATAACTTTTTCTTATAAAAAATAGAGTTTCTACTTCCTAAAGCAGAGTTTGAAGTTAAAGTCGTCTTTTTTTATTTTTAAATTTAAAATTTTCAACTAGTTTTTTCTATAACTATTGACATGCAGATTGAAAGAGAAATCTACCCATTTTTTTTTAGTTTTTATTTATTCTCCTCACTGCACTGTCACATAGGGCACGTGGACCTTATAGACCGCTCAACATCAGGTGGCTTCCATCATTTTTCTTACAAAAATGTCTACTTTCTAAAGCAGAGTTTCAAGATAAATTTGACTTTTTTAACTCGGTTTTCAAGTTTTTTTTGATACTTCTAGTTTTCGTACTAACACAGCGCTTCGTATACAGATACCATCGTCTATTCTTACTCTTAGATCATTCCCTTTCATATCCTTTAAATCATTTACTTTTGTATCACTCCCTTTTACATCTTTTTCTACGTTTGTTGTTACGTTCTCTTTATCTTTTTTATTTGTGGAATATTTGCTTGAAGAAGCTATATCTTTTGTGTCGAAATCATTTGATTTTGTAACGTGAGCTTTTGGATCATATATCTTTTTTATATCATGATTATATCTGTAAGTTGATGTACTAGGTCGATTTGATATTGAAAATGTATCTTTTGCGTCATAATATTTGCTAGTATTTGAGGTTTTGGGAGCTTTTGAGTTAGATATCTTTTTATCTATATCTTTTTGGATTGTATATCTGTTAAATCTTGATAGATCAGTATTTGAGTCTTTTGTGACAGACATATTTGTATCATATTGTTGGTTTGTAAAATATCTGGTGGAAGTTGAATCAGATATATCTTTTGTATCGTATCTTTTATCTATATCACTTTGGTTCGTATTTTTCGATGTTGATACTTTTGCGTTACTCTTTTCATCGTTTATATCATTTGATATATTATTTTGCTCATACGATATATCAGAAGATTCATTATTGTCATAGAATTCTGAGTTTTCTTTGTTTTTAGATTCTTTTACAAATACTATTTGAGCATTTTTACTTCTCCATTTGAGCAAGGCTTTGTTTGTTGTTACGCTATTTTCTGTTGTATTTATAGGCACTTTAGCGCTAAAATTGTTAGCGTTCGGATGTGTGTAATAATCTTTAGTTTTTCTATCATTTTTGATGTTAAATTCTACCAGGTTGTTGACTAGATCGTTGACTATTTGACTTTTGGTCTCAACAGTATCACTTTTACATATCCTATCACTTTTTATATTAAAAGTGACGTTATCAGATACTTGTGGTTTTAAATTGTCAAGAGTTTGAGTCTCATTAGGTTCATCAATAATTATGTGTTCATACTCTTCTGCTTTCAAATTGTTAATTACCTGTGTTTGCTTAGTTTCTTTAATTTCATCATTATGTATGTTACAAACTTTAAGCTTATCAACTAAACAGTTTATAGTTCGGCTTTCAACAACTTTCTTTTCATCTGTTTTGAGTACAAAAATGTCACTGCATAACTTGTGATTCTCAGTTCTGTAATTTGAAGGATTCCAAAATTTCTCAGCGTCTTGGAAGTAAAGATATTTCAAATATTCCGTTTCCTCGTTGAGACTTCGATGTATGTTTTTGTGTATTTTCTTTTCTGGTACAGTTTTGTCATCAGTTTTTGCGTTTATTTGATCTATGTTCATGGATATGTCATCGGGTTTCACAGTCTTATTGTCAAGTGTTTGATTATTTGTATTAACTGTCACGGATTCATTAGTTTTATCATCTCTAGCATTATTTGAATCAATTTCACTATCATTGACAGACCTGTCAAAGTTATTTTTGACAGATTCTTTAACCGTTTCCAAATATTGACTCTTTTCCTCTACATTAGAATGACCTAAGTTATATTTAAAATCTACCTTATCACTTTTCATTGATATACCTCTACGGCTACTAGAATTAACTTCATTTAGACTAATACGATCAATTTGTAAATTTTTATTCTGACTAATTTCTAGATCTAAATTCTCGTGTAGAACATCTCTCAATTCACTATACTCTACAAGACTACCTTTTACAACTTTAAAATTATGATATTCTTCCTCTTCACTTTCTCTAACTCCGTTAAAATCTACTTTATTTGAATCAATTCCTTCAACATTAAAACCTACTTGAAAGCTACCTTCAATTTTTGCTTCAGCTGCTATGCCACTATTTCCCCCCCTTAATTCAACCTCCCTATCAAATCTCTCGGCACAATTTTGGCTATTACCCTCCCAGTCAAGATCACTTTCTAGTCTTATCTCCCCGCTATCATAAGTCCCTTCTTGAAACGAGTTTCTTCTACTTTCCCCCTCGATCCCTACACATTCCTCCCCACTGGCTACACTTTCCTCCCCAGCTCCTACACTTTCCTCCCCAATTCCTACACTTTCCTCCCCAATTCCTACACTTTCCTCCCCAATTCCTACACTTTCCTCCCCAATTCCTACACTTTCCTCCCCAATTTCTACACTTCCCCCCCCGCCTCCTACCGTCTCCCCCCCTAGTCCCCTGACCAGCATCGCCTGCACAGTGTTATACGCGCCACGAACACCGCCCGCCTAGGCGAACAGAAAGCGCGGGTCAGCGTTGGTGAGTTCGCAGGGGAACTGGTCTTGCTCTTGCGGCTTGCGCACCCAGCGGCCGAGCTTGGCGCGGTCGAACGCTTCGAACAGGCAGGTTTTGGCTTCCTGGAACATAATAAAGTTACCATCATCATTATCAGCCGGAAGAAGAGAGCACTGGTGGTCTAGTGGTAGTGGCCCCGCCTACCGATCCGAAGGTCCCGACGGTGAAGGAAACACCTTCACCGTTTTGAGAGTACTGGCATAGTGCACATAAATTTTTCGACAGAAAAACTCATTACCAACATTCAACTGAGCTGAGAGGCCAGTCTCACATAAATCTAAATTATAACTTTATTAACCACTAACCAGAAGACGAAACGTAGGGCGCCCACCCACCAGATGGACCAAAGACATTGTTAAGATCGCGGGAAGTCGATGGATGGAAAGGGCTCAGAATCATTCTTCCTGGAAATGTGTAGGGGAGGCCTATGTCCAGCAGTGGACTTCTACAGGCTGATGATGAGTGTAAAATGAGTATTTATTGATTATACCTGATATGCTGGACACATTTGCTTCGCCTCACAGTAAAGCAGGCTATCATCGATTTTGTTCTGTCTTTGCTGCATTGTCAACTCCTCCTGAAACGTAAGAAATAAGAGTTAAACTTAGAGCTCTTTGTGTGTGTCTCGTGGGGGTGCGTACTACCACCATGCCTATTCCTGCCGTGAAGCAACATCGCTGTGTACAGGTTTGAAGGGGGTGGGGGAATACTGGCACGTGAGGCTGAACATCTGTGTGCCTCAAGTTGGTGAACAGGGCAGAGCATCTAGGGCACGTTCCTGACGTGTTTGACTTACGAAAACCCCCCTCCTTACACATTTACCCCAATATTTTTACACATTTCTCCCAAACTCCTACACATATCCCTCATACTCCTACACATTTCCCCCAAACTCCTACACATTTCTCCCAAACTCCTACACATTTCTCCCAAACTTCTACTACACGTTTTTATCCCAAATCTTAGCTTAGTTTAGAGCGAGATAGCATAAATATCTCCCACCATGGCCTGTAACAAAAAAAACATAGGGACTAAGGCTGAGATTCATAGACCAGCAGTCTTCGCAAAGTAAGCTTTGTTTATCGAAGTTTCCTATCAATAATTTGAATAAAAAAGAGCTTGACAGAACTATGAAATATAATTTTGGTTGAAAGTTGAACTTGTTGAAAGTAAGAAAGTAAGTACATAGCTACCTAGGTAAGTATATTTACCGAGCCTAGTCGCTGCTCACGGCTTTTGCCGTTCCTTGTAGGCAAATTCGGCAAATTTTATCATCCGAACTTGATGTGCTGGTTTTTCCGCAAGTAGGCCACTGGCCCTTTTTGCGTGACCCTTGACACGTGTTGCTCCAACTTTTTTAGGTTCTACGACACGCCGGTTTCCTCACGATGTTTTCCTTCACCGTTTGAGAGTACTAGCATAGTGCACATAAATTTTTCGACAGAAAAACTCATTGGTACACGACTGGATTCGAACCCACGATCTTCTGATCGGAAGGCGGGGCCGCTACCACTAGATCACCTGTGCTCTCGTTCCTTGTAGGTTAAAAGTAGATTATTTTTTATCTACTTTAAATCTACTAACTTCAAGCGTAGAGATAAACCAGTCTAAAAATGCACGCCCCTCCACCACGTTTTCTTGACGTTGCGCGTTGGCTCACAGCAAAGTACTTCAAAATGATTTTTGTTATGTAGGTATTAAAGAACAATTTACTTTAACTAACTGAAGTAGTAGGACGTGCAATTTAAGATTGGACGATATCTACCTTGTAGCTTGTAGTGTCCAAAGTTAGTAGATTTGAAGTAGACTATAAAGATAGGTCAGGAGTACCCTAAACCGACGAGCATGTATGAAGAATGTTATGAGAGTGAATGAAGCGAAAGAGGTGTGTCAGGATCGTAGCAAGTGGAAATCCATGATCTCTGCCTACCTCCATGGGAATAAGGCGTGATTTTATGTATGTATGTATGTATACTAATATTATAAAGAGGAAAGATTTGTACCTATTTTTGTATGTTTGTAATGAATAGGCTCAAAAAGTAATGGGCCGATTTAAAAAATTATTGCACCAATAGAATGCTACATTCTTCCAATTTGACATAGGCTACATTTCATTTTGAAAAAAATTAGGGATCCTTGGTAAAATTTGAACAATGTAACCGAAGGTGTAGAAAAATGAGTCTTAAAATGTCTTTCGTCGAATGCGCTGCCGAAACTATTAGCGATAGAACAAAATAATGTACAACAATATTGTCTACCCAGGGCGAAGCCGGGACGGGCTGCTAGTGTATGTATTAAGATAGCTTACCTTGTTAGGCTGTAGTCGCTGCATCAGATATTGCCAGCGAGCGAACATGCTCTGCTTACAAAGCAACGATGGCTGTCCGCTTTCCAGCTTGCCCGTAGTAGCGTTCAATACTTCTGGAATCTATGAAAAACTAACATTAATTCAAACGTTCGAAAGAGACAAGACAAGATAAGAAGAAGTGAATACAGTTAGAACTCAAAATTTTGAAAAATTCACGGTTTTTAACACAATTTTTAGGCAACACCGCGGCTTAGCTCGCCCCGTTCCCGTTAATATTTTGAGATAAAAAGGATTGAAGTACATACTTCAATCCGATGATGAAGTTTATTTTTAAAAAAAGTTGTCAAGTCCTTATTGGTCCATTAGATTTTACGCATAAGAATCCTGCCGCTCCCGCGCCGCCGCCGCTGCCGCCCCGCTGCCCGCTAAATTCGAAGCCGAGGCCTTAAGGTACGAACAGACGTGCTCATTACTAGCACGAAAGCATGCTTTTATTGAGCAAGTGCTCATTAGTATCACGTGTGTAAAGGTACGGACAGACGTGCTCATTACTAGCACGAAAGCATGCTTTTATTGAGCAAGTGCTCATTAGTATCACGTGTGTAAAGGTACGGACAGACGTGCTCATTACTAGCACGAAAGCATGCTTTTATTGAGCAAGTGCTCATTAGTATCACGTGTGTAAAGGTACGGACAGACGTGCTCATTACTAGCACGAAAGCATGCTTTTATTGAGCAAGTGCTCATTAGTATCACGTGTGTAAAGGTACGGACAGACGTGCTCATTACTAGCACGAAAGCATGCTTTTATTGAGCAAGTGCTCATTAGTATCACGTGTGTAAAGGTACGGACAGACGTGCTCATTACTAGCACAAAAGCATGCTTTTATTGAGCAAGGGCTCATTAGTATCACGTGTGTAATGTTATGAGCATGATTATCTATAGCGTGCTCAAAAATCAAACGACGTTTGATTTTCGAGCATGCTACCTGAGGCGCGGGTAGGGGGGAGGGGGGCGTGATCCGAGCACGTCTGAACATGTCTGTCTAGTATTATGTTTGCCTATTTAGAAGTATGCATTAAAACAAGCATGCTTATTTCTGGAAAATGTGAACAGTTTGCAGAGCATGCTAATTTTAAGCAAGCTTATTAGCATGCTAGTAATGAGCACGTCTGTCAGTACCTTTAGGGGTTGATGCGCCGGGATAGTAAGTAAGTGTGTACTCACGGGTGAGGTGACGCTCCAGCAAACGCTGAAGGAAGGCGCGCGGGCCGGCGTGCGAGCCTCAGTGCTGGCCGCGCGCGCCAGCACGGGCTTGTGCAGGCGGAACGGCGGCGGCAAGCAGCCTATGAACCCTTCGATACGGCCGCACAGAGCTCTGGAACAAGGGAAATACTAATAGTATTTCTTGTTATGATATTTATTCTCAATAATTATAAGTTTAAAAAAAAGCAGCCAAGTGCGAGTCGGACTCGCCCATGAAGGGTTCCGTAGCACGACGAACTACAAGAACCTTTATATTATGTTACTTGATGTAACATAATAAGGTTCTTGTAGTTCGGCGAAAGGTAAATTGCGGTTTACGGTTTATGACGTATAAAAAAAAAACTACTGACTGGATCTCGTTCAAACCAAATATCGTTGGAAGTTTGCATAGTAATGCACATCATATATTTTTTTTAGTATTATCATTCTATTACTTTAGAAGTTAGAGAGGGGGGGACCAACTTTTTTCCACTTTGGAAGTGTCTCTCGCGCAAACTATTCAGTTTAGAAAAAAACGATATTAGAAACCTCAACATCATTTTTGAAGACCTATTCATAGATACCCCACACGTATGGGTTCGATGAAAAAAAAAAATTTGAGTTTCAGTTTCAAGTATGGGGACCCCCGAAATGTAAAGTTTATTTTTTATTTTTATGTAAAAATCTTAATGCGGTTTACAGAATACATCCACTTGCCAAGTTTCATCAGTCTAGCTCTTACGGTTTCGGAGAAAAATGGCTGTGACATACGGACGGACAGACAGACAGACAGACAGACAGACAGACAGACAGACAGACATGACGAATCTATAAGGGTTCCGTTTTTGCCATTTGGCTACGGAACCCTAAAAAGCAGCCAAGTGCGAGTCGGACTCGCCCATGAAGGGTTCCGTAGCATCAAGTAACATAATATAAAGGTTCTTGTAGTTCGTCGAAAGGTAAATTGCGGTTTACGATTTATGACGTATAAAAAAAAACCACTGACTAGGTCTCGTTCAAACCAAATATCGTTGGAAGTTTGCATAGTAATGTACAACATATATTTTTTTTAGTTTTATCATTCTCTTATTTTAGAAGTTAGAGGGGGGGGACCAACTTTTTTCCACTTTGGAAGTGTCTCTAGCGCAAACTATTCAGTTTAGAAAAAAAAAGCAGCCAAGTGCGAGTCGGACTCGCCCATGAAGGGTTCCGTAGCATCAAGTAACATAATAAACAGGAAACAGGTTCTTGTAGTTCGTCGAAAGGTAAATTGCGGTTTACGATTTATGACGTATAAAAAAAAAACTACTGGCTAGATCTCGTTCAAACCAAATATCGTTGAAAGTTTGCATAGTAATGTACAACATATATTTTTTTTAGTTTTATCATTCCCTTATTTTAGAAGTTAGAGGGGGGGGGACCAACTTTTTTCAACTTTGGAAGTGTCTCTCGCGCAAACTATTCAGTTTAGAAAAAAAGCAGCCAAGTGCGAGTCGGACTCGCCCATGAAGGGTTCCGTAGCATCAATTAACATAATATAAAGGTTTTTGTAGTTCGTCGAAAGGTAAATTGCGGTTTACGATTTATGACGTATAAAAAAAAACTACTGACTAGATCTCGTTCAAACCAAATATCGTTGGAAGTTTACATAGTAATGTACAACATATATTTTTTTTTGATTTATTATTCTCTTATTTTAGAAGTTAGAGGGGGGGGGACCAACT
This sequence comes from Thera britannica, assembly GCA_939531255.2. Taxonomy (NCBI): domain Eukaryota; kingdom Metazoa; phylum Arthropoda; class Insecta; order Lepidoptera; family Geometridae; genus Thera; species Thera britannica. The sequence goes on along the minus strand of OW618041.2, from coordinate 21,553,940 downwards.
TTTTTCTACTTTGGAAGTGTCTCTCGCGCAAACTATTCAGTTTAGAAAAAAACGATATTAGAAACCTCAACATCATTTTTGAAGACCTATCTATTGATACCCCACACATATGGGTTTGATGAAAAAAAAATTTTGAGTTTCAGTTTCAAGTATGGGGACCCCCAAATTTATAGTTTTAGAAAAAAACGATATTAGAAACCTCAACATCATTTTTGAAGACCTATCCATAGATACCCCACACATATGGGTTAGATGAAAAAAAATTTTTTGAGTTTCAGTTTCAAGTATGGGGACCCCCAAAATTTATAGATTTTTTTCTATTTTTGTGTAAAAACCTTAATGCGGTTCACAGAATACATCTACTCACCAAGTTTCATCAGTCCAGCTTTTATGGTTTCGGAGAAAAATGGCTGTGACACGGCCGGACAGACAGACAGACAGACAGACAGACAGACAGACAGACAGACATGACGAATCTATAAGGGTTCCGTTTTTGCCATTTGGCTACGGAACCCTAAAACGATATTAGAAACCTCAACATCATTTTTGAAGACCTATTCATAGATACCCCACACGTATGGGTTCGACGAAAAATTTTTTTTTGAGTTGCAGTTTAAAGTATGGGGACCCCCAAAATTTATAGTTTTTTTTCTATTTTTGTGTAAAAATCTTAATGCGGTTTACAGAATACATCTACTCGCCAAGTTTCATCAGTGTAGCTCTTATAGTTTCGGAGAAAAATGGCTGTGACATGGTCGGACAGACAGACAGACAGACAGACAGACAGACAGACAGACAGACAGACAGACATGACGAATCTATAAGGGTTCCGTTTTTGCCATTTGGCTACGGAACCCTAAAAAGCAGCCAAGTGCGAGTCGGACTCGCCCATGAAGGGTTCCGCAGCACGACGAACTACAAAAACCTTTATATATGTTACTTGATGTAACATAATAAGGTTCCTGTAGTTCGTTGAAAGGTAAATTGCGGTTTACGGTTTATGACGTATAAAAAAAAAACTACTGACTAGATCTCGTTCAAACCAAATATCGTTGAAAGTTTACATAGTAATGTACAACATATATTTTTTTTAGTATTATCATTCTCTTACTTTAGAAGTTAGAGGGGGGGGGGACCAACTTTTTTCCACTTTGGAAGTGTCTCTCGCGCAAACTATTCAGTTTAGAAAAAAACTTTATTAGAAACCTCAACATCATTTTTGAAGACCTATTCATAGATACCCCACACGTATGGGTTCGATGAAAAATTTTTTTTTGAGTTTCCGTTTATGACGTATAAAAAAAAAACTACTGACTAGATCTCGTTCAAACCAAATATCGTTGGAAGTTTACATAGTAATGTACAACATATATTTTTTTTTGTATTATCATTCTCTTACTTTAGAAGTTAGAGGGGGGGGGACCAACTTTTTTCCACTTTGGAAGTGTCTCTCGCGCAAACTATTCAGTTTAGAAAAAAACTATATTATAAACCTCAACATCATTTTTGAAGACCTATTCATAGATACCCCACACGTATGGGTTCGATGAAAAAACATTTTTTGAGTTTCAGTTTCAAGTATGGGGACCCCCAAAATTTATTGTTTTTTTTCTATTTTTGTGTAAAAACCTTAATGCGGTTCACAGAATACATCTACTTACCAACTTTCATCAGTCTAACTTTTATGGTTTCGGAGAAAAATGGCTGTGACACGGCCGGACAGACAGACAGACATGACGAATCTATAAGGGTTCCGTTTTTGCCATTTGGCTACGGAACCCTAAAAACGATATTAGAAACCTCAACATCATTTTTGAAGACCTATCCATAGATACCCCACACGTATGGGTTCGATGAAAAAACATTTTTGAGTTTCAGTTTCAAGTATGGGGACCCCCAAAATTTAAAGTTTTTTTTCTATTTTGGTGTAAAAACCTTAATGCGGTTTACAGAATACATCTACTCACCAAGTTTCATCAGTGTAGCTTTTATGGTTTCGGAGAAAAATGGCTGTGACACGGCCGGACAGACAGACAGACAGACAGACAGACAGACAGACAGACAGACATGACGAATCTATAAGGGTTCCGTTTTTGCCATTTGGCTACGGAACCCTAAAAACTAGAGAAACCGATTTTAATCAAATTTGTTTGGGACAATCTGGACGTAAGAATAACCTTCCAAATAAAAAAATAATTTTCTAAATCGGTTCATAAATGACGGAGGCATGCAGTTACAAAACAAAAAAAAAACAAACATTAAAAAAAAAATACAACCGAATTGAGAACCTCCTCCTTTTTGATTGGAAGTCGGTTAAAAAATACACATAAAAATCCCTAGTTAGAAAAACTTTACATATAAAATTACTAGGCTACTAGTGCCACTTTCCGAAGTGCTATTAAATGAATATGTTACGACACAAGCAGTATTGAACGCAGTAATTATAATAACCAGTCCCAAGGAAGTTAGTTTCGCAATCATCTCCAGTTTGAAGCACTTCTAAGTAAAACAAGTTAGTTTTATAGAAAACGAGCAGCGAAGCCCGGCGTTGACGGGTAATTTGATTATTCTAGATTCTAGATCATTCCAGAGTATCATTTGAACAACAGGATATTCACCATGGTTAAGTTTTGTGAGTTTTGACTCCCAATAATTCGGCACAGTTGCATGCACCATGATCACGGTTGAACTGAAGTCCACGAGTGAAAGAAATGTTATTGGCAGATAAATCGATCTACCCTCTGAGAAAGAACCTTGAAGCCCCTAAGTGTCCGCGGTTAAATGTGGCAATGCGCGGCTGTCGGTACCAGGCCATCAAATTATTTAATGCTCTGCCTACTGAGTTGAAGTCTGTCGGCAACCCTAATGCTTTTAAAAGACAGTTGAAGAAGCTTTTGTTGGGGAAATGTTTCTACTCTATTGAAGAGTTTTATGATAGTAAACTCCACAATCACCAATCAGCCTGACATTTTTATTTTTATTATTATTATTATTATTGACTGTCTAAGTATTTTAATTTGAATTAATTTGTTTGTTATCATATTGTGTTTGTTATATTATTATTTGTCAGTGTATTTTTAAGTAGGTAGACATTCGAATACGATAAATTATTGTTTCTGAATAAATAAATTGAAAATTGTGCGAAATAATATATGATAATGATGAGTGCGAAAGTGGGTGAGTGGGAAATGGAAAGTCTGATGAAACAGATTCGTAGTAAAAACATAAGAAACCCTTTTTTAATCCAATAAAACAGCGAATTAAGTAGTTATTAGTTACATATTTACCTAATAGACCATGGCGAGTGGGTAAGTTAAACTTACGAAAACACCAAATACAGTTAACATCAAAAATAAATGATGCTCTTTTATAAATGACTAGCGGCCTGTCCCGGCTTCGCACGGGTGGACAATTATTTTTTAAACACATGAATATAGCCTTTGTTACTCAGGGTGAATTTAGCTTTCCAATGGTGAAAGAATTTTTGAAATCGGCACAGTAGTTTTTGAGTTTATTCATTACAAACATACAAAAATGCAAATCTTTCCTCTTTAAAATATTAGTATAGAAAACTAGCAATTTAGAATAGCCTCTCAGCTCAGTTGGTAGCCCTCCCTTCTACGCCGTAGGTCGTGGGTTCGATCCTTATTGAAAAAAATATTTGTGTGGTGAACGCAGATGTTTTGTTGTCTGGCTGTTATATTGTATTCTGTTCTGAGAATGTATTTACAAAAAAAATTGTTTTCACCCCGTTCCCCCTTTGTGATAGTTCGTGATTTTTGCCGAACCCCCTCCCCCCTTTTTGGGCCTCACGTGATTGATGGACGGCCCTTATGAGAGGTACTCAAACAGACAAACAGACTAAAAAGTTAATTTAAAAAATTGGGTGTCTGTAAAATCGTAATAGTTGAACGTGACAACGTCATAAGAAAATACACAGATGTCGAACGCTGCCGAACGCGGAGGCCAATTGTGCCTCTTTGTCGCTCGTTCCACACTCTCGCTTGCACTTCAAGCCTTAAATGGAACGCCTCAGAGCGAGGTAACGCCGCATGAGTCATGTTTTTCTGTGCGTGCAGCGGGCTCCATCGAATTATAAGACGTTGTCACGTCAAAACATATTTTTCTTAACTTTGAACCTTGACAGGCGGGTTTGTCAAGCTATACCACAATTTTAAAGTTACCTAGGTGGATGTAAGCCACTCTAAAGCCCAACTAAAATAATTTCTCAACTTTGAACCTTGTCAGGCCGGTTTTAAGCTATACCACTATTTTTAAACTTACCTCAGTAGATTAAGCCCCTCTTAGCCCAACCAAACATAGTGGGAATCACTTCCCACCCTAGCATTCAATGCGTTTTGATTCGTAGCGTGCGCATGTTCCGAATTCAAACATTCAAAAATAGAATTTAACAAAATGTTTTTATAAAAAGTTGTACAAATAGTGTGATATTTATAGTTTTTATTGTGGTTTTAGATTTGTAATAAAAATATATTTATGGGTATTTTTTTTCGGGAAAATTTTTAGTCAAACGGTTTTTTTTTATATTTTTGAACATTTTAAAGTGTCAAAATGCAGACAGCGGTGCCACTGGCGTGTTTCCTGTCAGTAATAAGTAAGTATTTTTAATCTTGTCCCTCCACATCCACATCTGTGTCTTTCGGTCCACTGGAAAATTGCTGCCACCAACCCAAGGTCCTACTCCGCTATTTAAGGAGTTGGGCTGGCTGGGGTGATGTCAGCAGGGGGACAATGCAATGCGAGTCTTTCTGAGACACTGTTAAACTCCTTTCACCACACTTTACTTCGTTCGTTATATTTTTATAACACCCTTCAAACCGAAACACAGCGACGCAGCTTCACGGCAGAAATAGGCATGGTGGTAGTACTATCGCCTATAACATAGTGCGCCTCAAAAAGGTTTCTTTTATGAACTAACTAGCAAACCCGGCGAACTCTGTTTCGCCACCAGATGTTGGTTTGTTCTGAATTTTTCGTGAATTTTCTTTGCTATAAACCTCACGGAGCCCGAGACCTTTCCAACGAATGCAAAACCGTGGAAATCGGTTCGTCCGTTCTGGAGTTATAGCGTCAGGAACGAAAACCCGACTTATTTTTATATAGTAGAGGGGAAGAGCACTGGTGGTCTAGTGGTAGTGGCCCCGCCTTTCGATCCAAAGGTCGTGGGTTCGAATCCACTCGTGTACCAATGAGTTTTTCAGTCGAAAAATTTATGTGCACTATGCCAGTACTCTCAAAACGGTGAAGGAAAACATCGTGAGGAAACCGGCGTGTTGTAGAACCTAAAATAGTTCGAGCAACACGTGTCAAGGGTCACGCAAAAAGGGCCAGCGGCCTACTTGCGGAAAAACCAGCCGCACATCAAGTGCGCATAATAAACTTGCCAACTTATATAGTAGAGAAGATAATAATATTATGTACTAGTGGCCGCCCGCGGCATCGCTCGCCCCGTTCCCGTTAATTTAAATTAAAGTATGTGGTATTCCAGACCATAATCTATATCTGTGCCAAATTTCATCCAAATCCGTTCAGTCGTTTTAAGAGTTATTGAGTAACAAACATCCATCCTTACCAACTTTTACATTTATCAAGATTTTTTTTAATAATAAATATTGTGGACAATACACACAACACTACCCAGCCCCAAACTAAGCAGAGCTTGTAAATGGGAAGCAGATAGCTGATATAATACTTGAATACATTTTTTTTTTGTAAATACATACTTAGAATACAATATAACACCCAGACAGAGAACAAACATTTATGTTCACCACACAAATATTTGTTCTCGGTGGGGATCGAGCCCACGACCTACGGCGCAGAAGGCAGAGCTACTACCAACTGAGCTAGAGGCCAGTCAAATATATTTCATTTGATAGGATACAGAATAAGTATATCAGGGGAAGTTTAAAAGTAGCGCCAGTGACAGAAAAATTGAGGAGCAATAGACTGGCGTGGTACGGGCATGTCATGAGGGATGAAAGTCATGTGACTAGGAGAGTGATGAGTATGGATGTGGATGTGAGCAGAGGTAGACCAAAGAAAACGGATGAACTGTGTGAAAGATGACATGGATAAGTGAAAGGATACTAATTTCATGGCGTGGAAGTTGAGAAAAATAAGGTATACTTTTTATAATCAAATTATAATTCCAATCCTAGAAAAACAACCCCATTGCCGGCATCAAGGCGGCATGACCCAATGACAGATACATTTCTAGTCCACAGACAAGTTATATGCGTAAAACATCGAGAATAAAGCTTGGAGGAAGGATCAGTATAGCGAGTACCGAGTGAGAGCACACGACATAGGAAAGAGATAGACTATACATTCTATCGCAAGCTTTTATAAGAGAGGAGTGAATGCAGAGATGACGGCTGACTACTGAAAGAAATGGAGCAAGAAGACATGTTGTGCTGACCACACATGAAGTGGGATAAGGGCAGGAAGAAGTATTTACTAGGTCGTTCTAGTACTATTCCGACAACCATTGGGGAATAAAGGTTCTCGAATGGCGACCACGAACCGGACGACGAAACGTAGGGCGCCCACCCACCAGATGGACTGACGACATTGTTAAGATCGCGGGAAGTCGGTGGATAGAAAGGGCTCAGAATAGTTCTTCCTGGAAATGTGTAGGGGAGGCCTATGTCCAGCAGTGGACTTCTTCAGGCTGATAATGATGATGACGTTACCGTTCCATACGATTGGGTTTAGAGTTCGTATGCATTTTTTCGCAATCTCATCGTAAATAAGTCGTCATAGTGACTGCTCCCAAATTGGTTGTAATCGTAAATATACAAAGTTACTTCATTATGTTCGATACATTACATAAATCGGACACTTATGAAATGGAGATCCAAATACTTGGGCGGTGGAACGGAACTGGCTACTTGCTACACCCTCTAGTACTACCAGTACGAGCTAGTAAAACAAATAGTATTATCAGCCTGAGGAAGTCCACTGCTGGACATACACATTTCCAGGAAGAACGATTCTGAGCCCTTTCCATCCATCAACTTCCCGCGATCTTAACAATGTCGTCGGTCCACCTGGTGGGTTGGGGCTCTACGTTCCGTCCTCCAGTTCGTTGTGGCCATTCGAGAACCTTTATTCTCCAACGGTTGTCGGTTCTTCGAGGTGTATGACCTGGAGCCCAATTCTTGGCTCATCTCGGATCGTTTTGCAATTTTATTTTATTGCTTCTTTTCGAAGAGAGAATGTCAGATTTCCTTGAGTAATTCATCGACGACCTCATCGTAGAAGCCTCGACAGCTACGATATACGGAAAACGTAGAAAAAGTGCGGGGTTGTGCAATGCCAATGTGTATTTATGGGACATTAAAAATCTCGGTCGGCCCGAGAATTAGGCTCCTGCCCATTGCCACATCAAATTACTAATTCTACGAGCTATGTCGGTGACTTTAGTTCTACGGATATCCTCATTTCCTATAACCAAGTAAGAAAAAGAGATTTGACAGCGTTTCATTGATGTGCTCAAGGCTTTAGGCACCAAGGTACAAACCCCAACAAACTTACAGCTCGGTTACTAAGGTACAAAATTACGCAATAATAACGCAATGAGCTTGATATCTTAAACTGGAAAAACCAGGAAAACAGTTACATGGAAAGTCTGGGTACCTATGGTCTTAAGTAAGTCTTGCTAGATAAGTTACATAAGAAGTAAATGAACAAGGATTTTTTTATAATAAATACGAGCCGGTATGACCGAGCTTTGCTCGGTATTTTATTTACTAATTTTCATGAAAATCTCCGGAACCTTTGTCTCGAGTGTTTACGTATAAGCTGAATAGATGGCGTTCTCCGTGACACTAATTCGTGATTTCGACTACTCGGCAAGAGATGGCGCTAATTTTTTTATTATTAAATTAAATAACTTTTAACCCGAGTCTTTCCTGAAAATGAAACCTAGCTAGATCGATTTATCGCCCCCGAAACCCTCTGTATACTTAATTTCATGAAAATCGTTGGCTCAGTTTCCGAGATCCTAAATATATATATATATATATATATATATATATACAAGATTTTCTCGTTTAAAGGTATAAGATTTAAATATCGTGGATTCATGGGAATTAGATATAATACTAGAAAACATTTTTTTTTGTAAATACATACTTAGAATACAATATACATAACACCTAGACAGAGATCAAACACCTGCGTTCACCACACAAATATTTGTTCTCCGTAGAAGAAGTAAATTAACAAGCACTTTTGAAAATTTTAAAACAACATAGGGTTGATTGATCAACCTGCGCAAAAAAATACAACCGAATTGAAAACCCCTTCCATAAAAGTCGGTTAAAAACGATTCCATCCAATATACAGGGTGGTTTTTTGAGAAGGGCGGTGATGGCAAAGTCCGAAACCACGAGAGTTAGGGAAAAGTCGTAAAAGGAGTCATGCCTTCGATTTATAAAAAAACAATAACTAAATCTTAAAAAAATACTTAAAAAAATTTAAACGACTGGATTCGAACCTGCGACCTTATGATCAGAAAAAACTCGTTGCGTTAAACTCTAAATAGCGTTTAGACATGGCTCAGTATCTAACAGAGAATATTCTCTCACAATATGACGCAAGGTGATGTACAGTACACAGAACTTCCTATTCGTAATAATGCGGTTCAGTTTTATGTGCTCGCAACCACAGGGAGGATGAATTACGAGTAGGTTTAGAGACGTAGAATCTAATAAGGTTTATGCAATTGACTGTAGTGCAGTAGTTTATGCAATATGGACTGAATGAAAACTAAATAGGGCTTAGTTAGGTGGGCACGTATTGACCATGTCTTTCTTGTGGATTATTATATAAGTCAACTATCATTTTCGTAATCTGACATGGGAATTCGTTTTCTGTCATTTAGGGAAGTCACAAAGCTCTTTTATTTTAATTGTTTTTTAACCGACTTCCAATCAAAAAGGAGGAGGTTCTCAATTCAGTTGTATGTTTTTTTTTTTTTTTTTTTATTTTTTTTTATTTTTTTTTTTTTTTTTTTTTAATGTTTGTTACCGCATAACTTCGTCATTTGTGAGCCGATTTGAAAAATTATTTTTTTATCTGAAAGGTACTGCTTCCAGATTGGTCCCATTTTAATTTTATTAAAATCGGTGTTGCCATTTTTTTTTAAATAATTTTTTTAATGTTTGTAACTGCATACCTCCGTCATTTATGAACCGATTTAGAAAATTATTTTTTTATTTGGAAGGTTATTTTTACGTCCAGACTGTCCCAAACAAATTTCATTAAAATCGGCTTAGCCGTTTGGCAATGAAGTCGGTTTCTCAAGTTTTTTAACCGACTTCCAATCAAAAAGGAGGAGGTTCTCAATTCGGTTGTATTTTTTTTTTTTTTTTTTTTAATGTTTGTTACCGCATAACTTCGTCATTTGTGAGCCGATTTGAAAAATTATTTTTTTATCTGAAAGGTACTGCTTCCAGATTGGTCCCATTTTAATTTTATTAAAATCGGTGTTGCCATTTTTTTTAAAATAATTTTTTTAATGTTTGTAACTGCATGCCTCCGTCGTTTATGAACCGATTTAGAAAATTATTTTTTTATTTGGAAGGTTATTCTTATGTCCAGATTGTCCCAAACAAATTTCATTAAAATCGGTTTAGCCGTTTGGCAATGAAGTCGGTTTCTCAAGTTTTTTAAACTTATAATTATTAAACTTATAATTATCTGTTGTTATTTTGAGTTCTGTTGTGTAATTTCAGTGGTATTTTAACCAACATTCCTTGAGGTCTTAGCTCAAAGTGTTAGCAGTTGGAATGAAAGTGTATTAATATGTGATATTTTGATTTGATCGAAAATGTTTCAGATGGTTTTGGAAAAAAACGGCCATCATTGTTTCCAAAGCCAATAGGGCCGATACGACTTTGACTGACTCGACATGACGGAAAAGTATTTTATCTATGTAATATATTATCATTGATCTCATTCTCATTAAACTACTCGACACTGGCAAAATTGATCCGAAAAGGACAGATGCCATTCATTAAGAAGAAGAAGAAGAAATTCATACCTTGTGAATGAATGGAACTTGATGGAAATTTGTATTTTAGAATTGCGTAACGCCGAAATGAACTTCAGTTGGATAGGCCTCGTACCAAGGGGAAGGTCGCGGGTTCAAATCCCGGCTCTTAACTTTTAGGACATTATAAAAATATGTATGATATGAAATGCTTTCAGGACCGCCAGGAGTTCAGTACGAGAACTCGTTGCTCCAGATAGCTCCGGTGGACAAGTCCAAGTGCCCTTACGTGAAGGAAGGGAACGATGTCGCTTTTCAACTCTTCACCAGGTTAGCAGACCTTACTTTGAAGCGTAGCGTGTGCTGTCTTTGAAACTTTTGCTTCTGTATTATTACATACGTCTGACTAAGTGAAGTAGCACCACACTGGAACTTCACTGTTATAATTTTAGATTATTTTTGATTTGTAAAATATCATATAAAAAAATGTTCTTCTAGGCTTGGTCGCGTGGAACTGGCTCCTAGACTCACCTTAGCTTTAAGACGTTTCAAAGTGATTCTTGCGATCCTTCTGCATAAATACACTTTTGATTTTGATTTTACCCCAATCCTAAGACTGTCTAAAGACTGTCGTGACTCAAGTCTGCTCTCAGCCTTACGGTCACCTCTTCCCATCAGGTGGGCCGTATGCTTGTTTGTCTACTTTGTTGTTTATACAAGACGGATAATATGCCACGTGCAGGTAAAGTACTTTGAATATTGTAGATGGAACATTTTACTGAACGAAAACATTATCTTATACCTTTAAACGAGAAAATCTTGTATATATATGTACATATATATATTCAGGATCTCGGAAACGGCGTCAACAATTTTCACGAAATTTAGTATACAGGGGTTTTCGGGGGCGATAAATCGATCTAGCAAGGATTCATTTTAAGAAAATGACGAGAAGTTGGTGTTTTGCAATAATCAAACATAAACTCAATATACGACTGTTCCTGCCATCTATTGGCGATTGTGAGCAACTAACTGCAAGCTATTCCAGCAGATGGCGTTGTTAACTAAAAATAAGCCAATAAAGATACGACTCTTCCTGACATCTATTGGCGAATAATAATGCTAATTTTTTTTACCCCGAGCGAAGCTCGGTCATACCAGCTCGTTTGAATTTAAAAATAGAAGATTTAGAAACAAAATTCATAGAGTTAGGGAAAAGTGAAAGGAGTCATGTCCTAAGTTGAGATGAAAGAGGTGGGGAGTCATGCCGAAAGTTGCCTAATGATTCCATCTGTTTCAGATACAACCCAACAGTTCAGCAAGACCTGAAGGTCGGTGATGATGAAAAGCTGTTCGCATCCAACATGGACTTCCACGACAAGACAGTGCTGTACTTCCACGCGTGGATGGAAACTCCTGAGGATGGCAGCGCTGTCATGGTCAGAGAAGGTAGTGTTTTTGATCATTGGGGATCTACTACCATGTCAAGAGATGCGAACACAAATACAGCTGTCCACGCCACGCGGACGCATCGCTCACTCAAGTAGGAGAGAGACAGATGTCGAACGCTGCCGAACGCGGAGGCCGTGCGTGCCTCTTTGTCGCTCGTTCCGCGCTCTCGCTTGCACTTCAAGCCTTAAATGGAACGCCTGAGAGCGAGGTAACGCCGCATGACGTCATGTTTTATCGTGCGTGCAGCCGGCTCCATCGAATTATAAGACGTTGTCACCTCAAAAAATCGGTTACGAACTAAGAAAATCCTTCTGCGTTGCTGGTTACGAAGTTTAAGGGATGGTCCGATAATAATGTCCAAAACGCCAATGTCACAATCACTAGCTCTTTAGTACTTCAATTTTACATAAAATTAGCGTACTATAGCCACACAACCACTCAGATCGAAAGCTAGTAGGTACTCGAATGGCGATGAGTGATGACGCTTGACGATCCAGTCGCCAACTATCCCTACACTAAAGGTTACGTACAAGGAGTAAGGGGTTATGTGATTTATTTTATTGCTTTCAGCGTACATGCAAAGAGGTGACACCAATGTCATAATGGTGGACGCCCGCAGCCTACAAGCCGGCCCGTGGTACTTCACAGCGGCGCAGAACACGTGGTATATAGGGAGGTTTGCGGGACAGTTCATCGACTATCTCGTGTCAAGGTCAGTATCTCATTCTAATTGGCATGAAGACAGTAATCAATCATATTCATCATCATCTCATTCTGGGTCTTCCACGACCGTCTTGCTTATTTAGAGTTGGATGAGGTGTATCAGATGATGGATGAAAAACTATGAAGAATGTTATGCGAGTAAATAAAGCGAAAGATGTATGTCAGGATCGTAGCAAGTGTAAACCCGTGATCTCTGCCTACCCACCCCCATGGGAATGAGGCGTGATTTTATGTATGTATGATGCTTATAGAGTCTGTTTCCCAGAGGTCTGAATCTGAACAACACGCATCTGGTGGGACACAGTTTGGGTGCGCAAGTCGCCGGTGTGGCAGGCAGTGCTATTAAATCTGGTAAATACTATTCCTATTACTACTACTATACAGGGTTATTCATTATTAGCTACACAAACTGACAGGGCCTAATTTTTGGGTCGTGAATATTGGTTTGGCCGAATCAATTTAATTCCTAAACTGATTTAAGTTTTTGTATCAAAAATTTATTTTTATTAATTTCTTATGGCTATTGCATAATGATTGCCACGGAGAACAGGACGATGACCCCCCTGACGGTGACTGAACGTAGAGTGTCGCTCCCGGCGCGCGGGCGCGGATCAAAGGTCAAAATAGGTCAGGCGCCAATGATTCCAAAGGATATTCTTTATCGATTTTCTCGGGATTTTCATAACAAAACTTTCAAAAATCATTTCATAAATATTTTTTATTTTATTCGTTGAACCTAATTCCTGAGTATTTGCAGCTAATAATGAGTAACCCTGTATTATGTGTAGTTAGTTAGTTACTAAAGAAGTGTTTCATTTGGTACGAAAGCAAGCTGTACAAGTTGGACATAAAGGTGCGTTCTCTTTCAGGGAAGGTGTCAAGAATCACCGGCCTCGACGCAGCATTACCGCTGTTTGACAATCTACCACTACAGCAGAGACTGGACCCGACTGATGCTCAATTCGTCGATACTATTCACACGGACGCAGGGATATTTGGTGAGTTATCATGTATGATAATTATCCGTCAGAGAACCAAGTTAGTTGACATAGCTAAAAGGATTAGTAAACTGTAGTGGCAGTGGGCCGGTCATGTTTGCTGTAGAAAAGACCATCGTTGGAGCTAACGAATACTAGAGTGGAGACCGCGTTTAGGCTAGCGTAGTATAGGACGCCCTCCGGTAACAATCTGAAGAATGTAGCTGGCAAGCACTGGAGGGGAAGAGCCGAAGACCGGGCTAAGTGGCGCGTCTTGGGAAAACGTAAGTCCAGCAGGGGACTGATATAGATTGATGATAATAATAATAGAAGATCATTCAAGAAGAGAGAAGTAGGGCTCTTTGTGTGTGGTTCGTCATAGCGTTGCTGGGTTACGATCAAAATAAAAAAATATATATCCAGTTGTATATCAAGGACCACTTTGAAACGTCTTAAAGCTAGGTGAGTCTAGGTGCCAGTTCCACGCGACCAAGCCAACGCAAGAACATGCAACAAACTACGGCTGGTTTTATTACATTTAAGCCTCAAGTTGATAGACACAGGGCATTGTAGGGCACGTTTAAGAAACTAGTGAGCCTTTTCTTTGTATTTCAGGTTACAAAGTGCCTCTTGGTCACGTGGATTTCTACCCCAACGCGGGCATCAGTCCACAGCCAGGCTGTGAGCTGGAGGTCGTTCTACCGCAACAGATGCTGCTCAATAAATGTACGTAGACCTTTACTTTATTGAACCTGGTAGTACCCAATGTGGTGGTCCAGGAATAAGAAGAGTAGGGGATATAAAGAAAGCTGGGGATAAAAGAGAGCTAGGGGACATCAAAGAGGGCTGGCAACACGAAGAGGGTAGGACATCCACGAGGGCAGGGGAGCAAAGAAGACTAGAGCTCATAAGAGCTAGTAAGACGCAAGAGGGGTCTGGGGAACATAAAAGGGCCAGGGTACATGAGAGCTAGGCTACATAATAGGACTGGGGAGACAACAGGGACATAAAAAAGCAGCCAAGTGCGAGTCGGACTCGCCCATGAAGGGTTCCGTAGCATCAATTAACATAATATAAAGGTTTTCGTAGCTCGTCGAAAGGTAAATTGCGGTTTACGATTTATGACGTATAAAAAAAAAACTACTGACTAGATCTCGTTCAAACCAAAAATCGTTGGAAGTTTGCATAGTAATGTACGACATATATTTTTTTTAGATTTATCATTCTCTTATTTTAGAAGTTGGGGGGGACCAACTTTTTTCCACTTTGGAAGTGTCTCTCGCGCAAACTATTCAGTTTAGAAAAAAAACGATATTAGAAACCTCAACATCATTTTTGAAGACCTATCCATAGATAACCCACACGTATGGGTTCTATGAAAAAAAAAATGTTGAGTTTCAGATTCAAGTATGGGGACCCCCAAAATTTATAGTTTTAGAAAAAAACTATATTAGAAACCTCAACATAATTTTCGAAGACCTATCCATAGATACCCCCCCACACGTACGGATTCGATGAAAAAAATTTTTTTGAGTTTCAGTTTCAAGTATGGGGACCCCCAAAATTTATAGTTTTTTTCTATTTTTGTGTAAAAACCTTAATGCGGTTCACAGAATACATCTACTCACCAAGTTTCATTAGTCTAGCTCTTATGGTTTCGGAGAAAAATGGCTGTGACACGGCCGGACAGACAGACAGACAGACAGACAGACAGACATGACGAATCTATAAGGGTTCCGTTTTTGCCATTTGGCTACGGAACCCTAAAAAGGGTACAGAGGGCACAGTAAAGAGTTAGAGGAACACATGAGGGCTGGGGGATAAAAGCGAGCTAAAGACTCAGACAATAACTGAGAGACACAGAGGAGGGCTGGGGTAGACAAAAGAGAGATTGATAAGTGACAACACCAGCAGCCTTATTGATTTTATTAGCTTGCCGATTGTCACTGGTCGACCCAGTCAGAATTTCATTGATATTGTCTAACTAAGGGATTCAACTGAAGTTCATTTCGGCGTTGCGCAATTTCAAAATACAAATTTCCATCAAGTTCCATAATCACAATCTCTAAAGGGCTGGAAGCCACGAGCCAAGCTTCGGCTCACTTCACTCCCTTGCTTGATATTACTCTTTACCCCATACTAACATGCCCCTACAGTTTTCTGCAGCCACTGGCGATCGTATCAATACTACACCGAGTCAGTGATACGACCGATCGGCTTTAAAGCGACAAAATGTAACTCCTGGAAGGAATACAGGAGCGGAGCGTGTGCGTTTGAACGTACAACGCATATGGGATACGGCGTTGATACCAAGTGAGACCTTATTTGGGGGGCGTAAGGTTCAGTTTGGGCTGTAGCTTGTATTGGTTTTATAGGCTTGTAAGCACCAGTGGGAGTTTTCTGATAAGTGGATGCAAGTAAGACCTTGTGTGAGGGGAGTAAAGATCAAATTGGGCTGCACTTGGTAATCATGGGCTATGGTATGGGCACCAGCATAAGAGTCTAAAGAAAGAACCGATCAAAGTGAGACCTCGTTTGGGGGAAATGTTGAATTTTTTATACAATTTTAGGTTCAGTTTGGGCTGCGATTTATTGCTTTGATAGGCTTTGTAGAGCCACGTGGAAGTGGGATAAAGGGTGGGCCCAAGGAAGACCTTGTGTGAAGGGGGTAAGATTCAAATTCGGCTGCACTTTGTTGGTTTTATGGGCACCAAAATGTGAGTTGTCTATAGTTATTTGTTATACAAGAGTGCAAAGCTGCTTTTTAACCGCGTGCTTAATTTTGATGACTGAGCAAGCGCAGGATTCTAAAGTTTAACCACGAGCGTAGCGAGTGGTTTAAAAGTTAGAATCCTAAGCGTCGCGAAGGAATCAAAAGAGCACAAGGTGAAAAATCTTTGCACTCGAGTGCAACATGTAACTTTTCATCCCACCTCAGCGAGGAAATGACTAAATGCATAAAAGAACATGGCGCGACTAAAAGTAACACACCAAGAAGGTTCCGAGTAAGAGTTATTAACAAATTTAAACAGCAAAAACACACTTTCAGAGCTGGTGGGATGAAAAATAAATTATTGGCACCAAAATTTGATTTTCTTAAATAAATAGTAGATCAAAGTGACACCTTGTTAAAAGGGAGTAAGGTTTAGTTTGGACTGCACTTTGTGACTTTGGTTTGATTAGCACCTAAATGGGAGTTGTTCAAATAGCATGGCCACCAAAACGAGAATTATCTAAAGAGAGGGTAGTAGACATCTTCAATCTTGAGCTGGATATCTAAGAGGATGTCTATGTCTACCGTGCCTGGGCCATGTCTTAAGCCTATTGCATCACCATCATTATTTGTTTATTAACCATATTTCGTTAGAATATTTCATTTCACACACCGCTTAGTACTCTGTACGCGTTTTTCTTCACCTCATGTTTTATCAGCTGCTAGAATAGGCATGAAGACAGTAATCAAGTATGGCCAAAATATTTATCTGATTTATTGAAAAAGGATTCAAAGATTTTGATATATGTATTTATTCTCTTAATAATGTCGAGATTAATAATTTATTTGTTAAAATAATTCTACAAAATACAACAATCCGCCATGATGGCTAAAACACCGGTCAGAGCGAATTACGTCACGTTCTCTTAAACGTCATTCCGATTTAGTACAAAAGCACCAATGTTTACTGTTGATATACATACCCGTGACGTAATAACAGACGCCATGACACCAGCGAGCGTTTTGGCGTGAATTTGAAAATTTAAATTTAAATGTGCTTTTATTGCACAAAAACCTTAATTTTCTACAGAAATATGATATATTTTAGACATAATAGATACTTCTGAATATGATAGAAGAGATTTTGAAAATTAGTCGTCAGGCCTATTCTAGAATGATCAATCTACACATGTAGAAGGTGTTGATCATTTCTAGATATTCTAGTTTTCTGCACAAAGCACTGTAAATAACGCACTCGCACTTTTTTATTCCAGGTGACGCACGCACACAGACAAACGGCTATTACACGTACTACTTGCAGGGTAAACAAGAATCGACCTACAGACGTAACAGTTTAGAGCACAAACTAGAAAAACTCTTCACTTTCATACAAGCTGTTAGAGCTAAGAGCAA
Organism: Thera britannica; assembly: GCA_939531255.2. NCBI lineage: Eukaryota > Metazoa > Arthropoda > Insecta > Lepidoptera > Geometridae > Thera > Thera britannica. Next base: position 21,536,641 of record OW618041.2, on the reverse strand, counting down.
TAGGAAGAATAGTGAAGTTACTTTAGATAAGGTTAGGGATAATATTGATAGTTTGAATAATTTTAAGGATGGTATTATTGATTATTTGAATGATTATGATGAAGAAACTGATGGTAGAAATGCAAAAGATAGCAAAGGTGAAGATAAAATAGCAAATAAAAATGTAAAAGTAGATTCCGACGTAAAAGATGATGAATACATGAAGAAAAGTGATCAAACCGATGATAAGAATACAGCGGAGGATACAAAAGAATATTTTGATGGGAATAATGATAAAAAGATAAAGAATAGTGATAAATTTAATGATGGAAAAGAAGAGGCCAGACCAGTTACTGAAACTCTGGATATTAGTAAAGAAGGAGAAGATCAAGTAGCTGAAGAATCAGATTTTTACGCTAAAGATCAAGCCTATATTCAAGTCGATGAAACAATAATGAAGACTGAAGATAAATCTAATGTGAAAACACGAACAAAGCGTGACATTGACCACAAAAGCGAAGATGTAGGACTGACTGTTTTAAGTGGAAACTTAACGTTGACAAAAGACCAAACAAATATGGAGCAAGATGCTATAAATGAAAGTAATATAACTACTGATGTAACTACAGTGAAAATCGGAAAAGAAGAACACTATATTAAAGAAAACACTGTTACAAGTATACCAGAATCAGAAGTTAAACCAACAGTTAACCCAGAAGATGATTTTGAGATAAGTATAGATGATGGAGAAGAAATAAACACGAAAGATCGAAAAAAATCAAACCCCATAAGAATCAACCTATTTAGGCCTATTCTACGTCAACTAATCAGAATAATACCTAGAATCAGCAAAAACGATACACCTAAAAACAAAAGACCTAAGTTTTCTCTACTAAACAGAAATTCAGACAAAATCAACCGAAACACGCCTAAAATAGGATTCAAATTCAACCCCTTTAACTCAAAAAAGAAAAACATTCTCAAACGTCAAAAGAGGTTCCTACCATTCTTCCAGAGATCCGAAGACAGCAACAACATACTATTTAAAATGCTAGATTTCTTGATCAAAAACCGCAAGAATGTGTTGCCAGTATTCACAGTGATGCGAGAAATAAACACTATAGTGAGGAGTGCAAACGGGGAGTTGAACCATAACAGTCGGGAGAGTAATAACTACATAGGGGCAACACCACCCGCTTTTACCCCCATAGCTTATAATCTAGAGTTGGGGAATGAAAATAGAGTGACGGCGTTTGTTAAGAAGATTTTTGGGGTGGTACCTAAGGGAGATAGATTGACTATAGCTGGGGGGAAATAGTTTCTAATCTACATTTCAAGGGGGTATACTTTCCACGGTTCCTAAAACTTCCCTTACAAACTTGTTTTAATAGGTTCTAAATTAGTTAAATTCGCGTACTTTATTCGATTTATACGTCTACACAAGATAATGACAGTTTAATACATTACCTATCATCACACTAATTTCAAGCTCCGCAAAAATAACTTAACTATAAAAAATAAACCCTGAAAGAGAATTGCTTCAAGGTATAATCCTCAAAGGGTGTTGTTTTGTAAAATTTCAGGAAAACTTACCACTCAAAACACTGAAAGTGTTGCTTCTTTGGTTAAGATTCAGAAAACTTTTCCTTAAATATGAACGTAAAGGGTGTTGCTTTAGGGGTAAAATTTCAAGTCATTACAGCTAACGAATATGACTGCGAAGTCAAACATTGACAACAAAACCACCACAGAATCACACAGGGTTGTAGGAAATAAATATTGCAAATCGGCTTTTCGGCTTTGTAGAGCGCTATCTCTTTCTGACGCACACTACGCCCTATGAAGGCGAAATTAGCCGATGTGCTATATTTGTTGCCTACAACCGTATATGATTTTGTGATGGTTTTGTTGTAAGTGCTTGACTTTGCAGTCCAATCCGTGAGCTGTAGAGACTTGAAATTTTACCCCTAAAGCATCATATTTTACGGTTCCATATAAGAGAATAAGTTTCCTTAAATTTTACAAAACAACACCCTTTATGGGTTATATTTGCGTGCATATTATACCTACTATAAGTACTTACTACACTGTTTTGCACTGCATAGAAAATTGAAAAAGCTTGTTGTAAATATCTTTCCTGAATGAGGAAATATTAAATTCAATTTCTAGAAGGATTAGGGGCTAGATGGCGCTGTGTCTCTTACTTAGACTTAATATTATAATTAATCTATTTTTATTTATAGGGCCCGTGGAACTTACTATTTAATGACAAGAAGAACATCCCCCTACTCTTTAGAATAGTTTTGATTTAAGTTTATGTGTAATAAATATTATTTGTAAATAAATTATTGTTTTATTTAATTTATCCAACCTGCGTCTTTGGCTGTTTAGTTGTTTGCTGCGTTTTTGTTTGTTTTTTAAATATCCCGTTGCACTCTTTAACATCCCGTTGCACTCTAACATCCCATTGCACTCTTGATTTTTTTTCTTTATTTTTTAAATACGATACTTACACACAGTACACGGCGGGGTAATCCCCGCCGTGCGCCGGCCCCACAGACCTTGCGACAAGTGAATTCTTCTATGCCGGAAATCGAAACAAATGACGTATGCTTGACTCTAGAAGAGTCGAATGAAAACAACAGCACGCCATAGCACTCTTTAACATCTCATTGCACTCTTCTTCCTGTTGCACTCTTTAACATTTCTTTGCACTTTTTTTTATTTGGATTAAATGTTCTTTTTTAAATACCTGTACATATGATGCGGATGCAGCAAGGATCCCAGGATCAGAGAGTGTAGGTAGACGGGGCGGATGAGACGCGATAGCAACGCCCCTTGGAGACCAACAACGCACCAGCGTGCCACTTTGTCCGAGCACGACATTGTTAGTAGACGTTCGCCCTGTTCAAAACAATCTTCACTTAGATACTACAATAGACCAACTAAATAAAAGAGTTAGAAAAGGATAGGAAATCTGAAAAAAATTAAGGGACCTATTAAAAATGCTATTATAATTTAAATGACTTCATTAATGATACATAATATTGCTATGCCCTAAACTTAAGGGACTATTATGTGTTCACCATTTTTAACTTTAAGACCTCACCATGTAAATGAATAAATAATATGAGTATGAGTATCACTTCCAGCGATATTTACAATGTCGTCGATCCATTGTTCTAATCTTCGTTATCTTGCGTTGTGGACAATCCAAACAACATAATTTAGCCCCAAATTAAGTATACCTTGTACTATGGGAACCAGATATCTGATACACACATTTTTTTACTTATACAGGGTGGATACGACTGATGAGACAAAAAATAAACTGCATATACTAGGCACCATTTTCAAGCTCTGTACCAAAAATCTTTTAATTAGGAGCAGTAGTTTAGCCGCAAATAATTTTTCAAGTTTTTTCACATTTTGAACACGATGTATTTTTCATAGCAGATGATTACCTATACCTACCTACGAAGCGTTTTTGCCACTCCGACGCAAGTAATACATACACAGACTCGCATTTTCACTACGAGAGTGACATAGAGAGAGACAATGACATAGCAAAAATCCCGCGGGTAAAAGAAATAGACATAGGTCAGTGCGTTCTTTCTTATTGCTACCTAACTACTTTCAACTTCAGTTCGCGACCGCTGACCGTTCGGAACGGATGTGCCTACCTACCGGAACACGGAAGCTTACGTTTTTATTTTTACGAATCGTAATCGAAAAAGTGATGTGATGAAGACACGTTATTAAAATTTGGTTTTGTGTGTTCAACAATGCCTCGTGTAACTTACACGGCGTCAGAATACACTGACATGATTTTTATTTACGGCGAATGCCGTGGAAACGCATCTTTGGCTCTACGAACATACAGAGAGAGGTTTGGTGACAGCCGCAGTTGCTCTAGAAACGCCCGCACTATACAAAAGTACTACTTATAAATTTAGTGTTTGTTGTGTTGTGATCGTACCTACCCAATTCAAAGGCGGCTCAGGCCTCCACTCGCGTCGCGCCAGGTCATCGCCCCGGCCGCCGCGCCGCCTGCCTGGGCATGTCGCGCTCCGGCAAGCGCGCGACGTTGCCGTTTTACTATCAAGGGTGTTTGCGTTTTACTCGGATCGGTAAGCTATTTAGTTTGTTTGAAATAAAAAAAATCTCATTTTTTTAGCTTTTTATTTTTATACCGTATCGATTTAATACTTAACACGTATAGTGTACGTAGTGTAATTTAATGCCCATCTGTCGTATCCACTCTGTATACTTACATTTTTTTTTGTAAAAACATACTTAGCATACAACATAACACCCAGACTGAGAACAAACATCTGCGTTCACCGCACAAATATTTTGTTTTCGACGGGGATTGAACCCACGACCTACGGCACAGAAGGCAGAGCCAACTGATCTGAGATACAAAAAAAGCGGTAGGAACTAAGCCATGTTGGCTGTTCTTGAATCGGCTTGGTTGCGTGTTAAGACTTTTCAAAGTGATCCTATACTTCTGAATAGATATTTTTTTTTATATTACATTGATTGATGTAATAAGATTATAGTGATACCTGCATAACACCATCCCAGGTTTGAACAACGTTAGTAGAGTTCTTGACAGGAATGGTTCCTTCTCCCGACTCTATCTTAGTTCTGAGTTGCCCTCTCGCTTGTCTGCAACAAATTAAATAAAATCAAGTTTTTACATTAAAAAAAATTATGTGTCAGGTCTTGACTCAGCATAATGCCGAGCTACTGAGATGAAGCTATGCGCTGGTATTCTGTCAAGACCGTAAGACAATAGACCTTGTGAGACACATTAAATAAATACATATTATTGAAGATATATTGTATGTGTGGGTGTTGGTGTAGTTATTCATGAGAACACCGGCTATACCCAGCAGTAGTAGTAGTAGCTCGTTCCTATCGATTTGGATGCCATCAGGAGCTGGCTCGCTCGCTTGGCTCGAGAAATACTAGTCTCTCTCACCGGTTAGGATGTCTATCAGGTGCTGGCTGGCTCGGCTCGTAAGATATAACTAGCGGCACATAACTCTAGCGCTGAGCTATACGCGGAGGGGATAGTTGCACAACGTCGTAGTGTGCCATGTCGCGTACACTGGATGTGTGGATGTGTGCAGAGTGTCCTATTGGTACAGAGAGCGGAGTGCGACTGGAGAGCCAATCAGCGCTACGCACCCCCGCCCTTCATACCGCTAGCCCCCCTCAGGTTATTTTTGACTTCTGCGCAATAACGGGCAGCGCTAAAGTTATGTGCCACTACCTATAAGAACTACAAATGACATTCAAAGGTATTACATATACCCAATCTTCGTGTAAACTTCGTAAGCGCGATCCAGGATAGTATACCCGTCCTGCTCAGTCTTTCTCACCGGTTAGGATGTCTATCAGGTGCTGGCTCGCTTGGCTCGTGCGGAGAGAATATTCGTCCGTCCCCACACGGCGCTGTGCTGACATACAGATGAAGCCGACGGTTGTTCTTCAGCTGGTAGCCGCCGCCCGGTGCGGGTTCAAGGTCCGACTCTTGCAGCGTTATTAGAGGATCTGGAGAATGGTATTTTGAAATAATGTGGTGTCAAAATTACATGCAGCGTTATTGGCCTCTAGCTCAGTTGGTAGTAGCTCTGCCTTCTGCGCCGTAGGTTGTGGGTTCGATCCCCACCGAGAACAATTATTTGTGTGGTTAACATAAATGTTTGTTCTCGGTCTGGGTGTTATATAGTATTCTTAGTATGTATTTACAAAAAAAAATGTTAATTCGAGTATTATATCAGTTATCCGGTTCCCATATTACAAGCTCTGTTTAGTTTGGGGCTGGGTAGTGTTGTGTGAATTGTCCACAATATTTATTTTATTTTATTAGAGGATCTGGACAATGAAAAATAGTATTTTAAATAATCTGACGTTAAAGTCATACATTACTATGGAAACCAGATTATTTCTTCTTTTCTTAACTGGTGGTTACAAATAAGTAATGACACAAAAAGAAAAGGATTTAAAATGTGCTTCAAAGTTATATATCTAGTGCACTTGACACATTGAAGAGAGCGCTGGTGGCCTAGTGGTAGCGACCCCGCCTTCCGATCCTAAGGTCGTGGGTTCAAATCCAGTCGTGTACCAATGAGTTTTTCTGCCCAAAAATGTATGTACACTATGCCAGTGCTCTCAAACGGTGAAGGAAAACATCGTGAGGAAACCGGCATGTCGTAAAACCTTAAAAGTTCGAAAATATGTGTCAAGTGCACGAAAAGAGCCTCGTTGAGGCGCACTTAAAATCCTTTCACCACACTTGGTTCGAAAGAATCAGTGACACGGAAAGAAAGACTTGACACATTTTTTAAGTGAAAACGTCTTTCGGCGGGCTTTAGCATTTTTGTTGTGGGAAAAAATTATGTATTTCTGTTGCTGTCATAACTACAAATACTAAAAACCAGAATTAAATTAATAATTAAAGGGGCATTATAATAATATTTCATACAAGAAATAAATAATATTTCATACAACAAATGTGATTTTTTGCTTGATATTTATAACAGAAAATTAACTAACAAAATAAAACAAATATTAATTGGGGATGCCATGCAAAACAACTTTGTTTTTTGCCGGTTTTATAATGATACGGAGCCCTTCGTGTTTGAGTCCGACTCGCACTTGGCCGGTTTTTAAGATACTTACTAGGCTGTGCAGCGTATTTGAGTAGCTGAGCGTACAGATACCGCTGCAGACATCGTCTTGCTGCAACCTGAACAACACAATCAAATATTATTTATCTTATCTTATACCTTTATACGACAAAAATCTTGTATATATATATTTAGGATCTCGGAAACTGCACCAACGATTTTCACGAAATTTAGTATACAGGGGTTTTCGGGGGCGATAAATTGATCTAGCTAGGATTCAGTTTAAGAAAATGATTATTTCTTTCCGAGTTCAATAATTAAACATAAACTGAATATGTGACTGCTCCTGCCATCTATTGACGATTGTGAGCAACTAACTGCAAGCATGTCCAGCAGATGGCGTTGTTCAGTAAGAATAAGCCAATAATGATAATATGACTCTAATGATTTCTTAAAAATATAAATTATCAATAAAAATACCGAGCAAAGCTCGGTCACCAACTGCTAGTTTATTTTGATTTGTAAAACGATCATATAAAAAATCGGTAGGAACCGAGCCGTTGTTTGTTGGCTGTTCTTGCGTCGGCTTGGTCGCGTGGAACTGGCACCTAGACTCACCTAGCTTTAAGACGTTTCAAAGTGATTCTTGCAATCCAACTGTATAAATACACTTTTGATTTTGATTTAGAAAACCAACAGCTTATAATAAAACGCGGCAGGAATAGGCATGGTAGTAATACGGCTGTTTGAATGCGTTGTCAGTAAATCGGCAAATTAATCATGCGCACTTGATGTGCGGGCAAGTTTTTCCGCAAGTAGGCCGCTGGCGACCTTTTTGCGTGACCCTTGACACGTGTTGCTCGAACTATTTTAGGTTCTACGAAGCGTCGGGTTTCTCACGATGTTGAGAGTACTGGCATAGTGCACATAAATTTTTCGACGGAAAAACTCATTTGGTATAACTAGCGGCACATAACTCTAGCGCTGAGCGATACGGAGGTGATAGCTGCGCATGCGTCGTAGTGTGCGCATATCGCGCACACTGGATGTGTGGATGTGAGAGTGTCCTATTGGTACAGAGAGCGGAGTGCGACTGGAGAGCCAATCAGCGCTACGCACGCCCGCCCTTCATACCGCTAGCCCCCCTCAGGTACCTTATATTTGACTTCTGCGCAATAACGGTCAGCGCTAAAGTTATGTGCCGCTACCCATACACATGCTGAATACTGAACCCACGACCTTCGGATCAGAAGGCGGGGCCACTACCACTAGACCACCAGTGCTCGCTGTGGTTGTCAATAAATGTTAATTGGTTACCTCTGCATGACTATCGTTGACAGCTCGACCTCTAACAGACATGTGTTCACCGGAGACGCACTTTGTTCCTGTTGTTACTGCTATCACCTGTACAGAATATTAAAACAAAGTAAAAAACTATTTCATGAGAAAAAAATATTGTAGTCAATCTACACAACACTTCTTCTTAAATTTAAGAGCTTAGCTCTTGTCGGGTTTTGATGCAGTTTTCTCCAATTAAGTCTTTCGAATGCGGCCTCCTTGACTTCCTTATTCGACATGACAGCGACTTTTTCTTTTATCTGGCTCATGTAACTTATTCTTGGCCTTCCTCTTCCCCGTTTCTCTTCAACCTTTCCTTCAATGATGTTCTTTATGTAGCTGTCATGTCGTAGAAGATGTCCAAACATTTTTCCTCAACACTATATAGTCCCAAATTAAGCATAGCTTATACAATGTGAACTAAATAGCTGATCATCATCAGCCTGAAGAAGTCCACTGCTGACATAGGCCTCCCCTACACATTTCCAGGAAAAACGATTCTGAGCCCTTTCCATCCATCGACTTCCCGCCATCTTAACAATGTCGTCGGTCCATCTGGTGGGTGGACGCCCAACGTTTCGTCTTCCGGTTCGTGGTCGCCATTCGAGAACCTTTATTAGATAGCTGATTTTTATACCTACTTGAATACACTTTTTTTTGTAAATACATACTTAGAATACAATATAACACCCAGACAGAGAACAAATATATTCACCACACAAATATTTGTTGTCGGCGCGGATCGAACCCACGACCTACGGCGCAGAAGGCAGAGCTACTACCAACTGAGCTGAGAGGCCAGTCAGTTAACACTAACACTTTATTGTACACCACAAGAATAGGACGTAACACATTACAATGAAAATACTAAAACTATAGCAAAGTACAACGGGTGGTCTTATCGCTATGAGCGATCTCTTCCTGACAACCTTTGGATGGACAGGATTTTGTTGAATTACGAAAAGGCAGTGACATAAGTGCTTCGGCAAATTTTATCATCCGCACTTGATGTGCGGCAGGTTTTTCCGCAAGTAGGCCGCTGGCCCTTTTTGCGTGACCCTTGTGACACGTGTTGCTCGAACTTTTTTAGGTTCTACAACACGCCGGTTTCCTCACGATGTTTTCCTTCACCGTTTTGAGAGTACTGGCATAGTGTCATAAGGGCTTCTACACTATATATTTTTATGAGAACCCACGACCTACGTCGCTGAAGGCAGAGCTACTACCAACTGAGCTGAGAGGCCAGTCTTAGAACCACATACCTTAGCGCCTTCGGTTTTGTTGTCTATCGTTAGTACGATGCCGGCTAAGACCTTCCTCTTGGAATGAGTCAGGTCGTCTTTCATCAGCTCATTGAACTTCTCATTTACTAGCCTGAAACAAACCAAGATAGTTTTTGAATTAAATTTGTTTTTTCTAGATAATTCCAGAATGTTAAAGTACATTTTAGAACTTTAGGAGCATTCTATTCTATAGATCGAAACCGAGAATTTAGATTTAGATTACCAAATCTTTTAACGATTTTTATAATACCCCAAAAAATAGTCGCGGGCCCCAAAAGTTAGCCAGTTAGGTCGCGGGTTCGAATCCCGCTCGGCTCTTCACTTTTGGGTCCTTTATAAAAAACTAAGTGATTTCTATATATATGATAAATGATATATGAGGAACGTACTTGGAGACATGGTCAGCCAGGGTCTGCGGCAGGGCTCCGTCGCAGCACTCGGAGGAACTCTCCACGCGGCCGTCAGACAGGATCGCCAGCGCAGCCCGGGCCGCCGCTAGCTTCGCCAGCTTCTTACTCGAACCTGAACACCAGCAATTTATACAGGGTTATTCATTTAGACTATTTTTGATTTGTAAAAGGATCATAAAAAAAAACGGTAGGAACCGAGACGTAGTTTGTTGCCTGTTCTTCTACGCTTGGTCGCGTGGAACTGGCACCTAGACTCACCTAGCTTTAAGACGTTTCAAAGTGATTCCTGCATCGTACTGAATAAAAAATTATTGACTATTGACTATTGACATTATTATTTATTATGCCGGTTCCCTCACGATGTTTTCCTTCACCGTTTGAGAGCACTGACATAGTGTATATATATTTTGGGCAGAAAAACTCATTGGTACACGACTGGATTTGAACCCAAGATTTCCCCACACACTTCAAACCGAAATACAGCGATGCTGGTTCACGGCAGCAATAGACATGGTGGTATTACGCACCCCCACGAGACATACACAAAGGGATCTACTACAAAAGGTGGCCAATCATCTTTCCTCTTTAGGGGGCGTCCACAAATTACGTGAGATATTTAAGGGGGGGTGGGGGTCGAGTCAAATCTCATCTAATCTTACGTTGGAGAGAGGGGGGTGTCGGCAAATAACACGCAGTTCTTTTCTATTGAAACAAAAAAAATTATACTTACTAGTTTGGTCCCGTTTTAAGTGTTCTATTGTTAAATTTTTATTACACTTATAATTCTCAGCAATATTGGATTACTAGTCTTAACTAGTTGTAAATAAAAGCACGAAGCAGTTTTTTTTTCTTTTTACAATAACAAACCAACGCGTTTAGAGACCCAAAATTGGAAAAATCTCACGTGAGATCACGTGGGGGAGGGGGTTGAATAAAACTTCACGACATCTCACCAGGGGGTGAGGGAGGGACAGAAAATTCGAAAAAACACCTCACGTCATTTATGGACGCCCCCTTATCTTCTTCTAGAGGTGCATACACTAAACCTAATAGTATTAATAACAAAACATACCGTAGCCTTCATAAATTTGTTCTTTTATCTGACAGACGACTTTGAACCTCATGCTGTGACTCAGTTGTAGAGGGGCTGAAACAAAATATATGCATAATAAATATTGTGGATCCACACAACACTATCTAGCCCCAAACTAAGCAGAGCTTGTACTATGGGACCCAGGACCCATAATTTTTTTATAAATAAAAAGTAAACAGGCCTTTGCATCTATTGAAAATTAAATTAAAAATTGTAGACAATCCAAACAACACTATCTAGCCCCAAACTAAGCAAAGCTGGTACTATAGGAACCAGATAGCTGATAAAAAAAACTTTTTTTATAAATAAAAAGTAAACAGGCTTTTGCATCTATTGTAAATTAAATATTGTAGTGTAGACAATCCACACAACACTATCTAGCCCCAAACTAAGCAGAGCTTGTACTATAGGAACCAGATAGCTGATAAAATACATCTTTTTAAATAAATAAAAAGTTTTAAACAGAATGGAAAGTCCCCTTCATTTACAACATATTGTTTACGAAGTGTTGTTTTTATTTCGCCTAGTCTCTCTCTATTGTATGGAGAAAAGATGAGACAGCAAAATTACGTTACGTAAAAACTATCGAAACGAGTTGACTCATCAATTCTTTTTTTTAGAATCCTCATATTTAGTAGTGTAGTATTTAGTGGTATTTTAAATATAATAGTGGAGCTTGAAGCCTTAGAGTCCATTGAGCGACGGGCTAGGAGGCTGGTTGACGATGATTCACTATTAAATTCCAGGCTCTATAGCCTCGAGCACCGGAGACGAATCGCCTGCTTGTCTATTTTCTACCGCATACATTTCGGTGAATGTGCAAATGAATTACATAATCTGATCCTTCCGTCGCCCTTTTATCTTCGGACTACCAGGCGTACGGATAAGTGTTACCCCTTCATGGTTGATATCCCTAAACATCGCACTAAGCGCTTCGCTTACACTTTTTTAGTGCAAACTGATGGTTGATATCCCTAAACATCGCACTAAGCGCTTCGCTTACACTTTTTTAGTGCAAACTGATGGTTGATAACCCTAAACATCGCACTAAGCGCTTCGCTTACACTTTTTTAGTGCAAACTGCCAAGGAGTGGAACTCTTTACCGTCGTCAATATTTCCGGAGCATTTTGGAATTTTCAAGTCAAGAGTGAACAAGTGGATTATAGCTAAGCGTGCTCCACCTTAGGCTGCATTTTCACTTTCCATCAGGTGTGATGGCAGTCAAACGTTTAGCTATCCATAATTAAAAAAAAAAAATACAAAACTGGCGAGACATCGGCTCCCATACTAACGGCGCATGATCGCTTTTCTTCTGTATTCTTTATTCTGTAAACTGACCTATGAGTATGAGCGCAGTCTCTCTATGAGGGATTTATTTATTTTATTTAAATTATTCAATAGGTTTATATTTTTTTATGTAACTAGCTGAAGGAACAAGCATATGGCCCACCTGATGTTAAGTGGTAACCATCACCTATAACAAAGCAATGCCTCGTAGGTCACGCACGTCAGGAACGTGCCCTACGATGCTGGAGTGGAACTGGTGGGACTGGACTGGACATTCATCATCATTAATCTATATTAGTCCACTGCTGGACATAGGTCTCTCCCAAGACGTGCCACTACGTGCGAGGTTAATATTGTATGACTTTAACTTTGGTTACCTTGAGGTCCATTCAGTGGTGAGCCGTCTCCAAATGTGCATAGGAAGGACAGTCCCGGGTAGTTCTCGTAGAGGAGGTTGATGGGGCTCTTAGAGAAGGATTGTGTGGCCGGTACGCCTCCGAAGAGGGCGGTAGACGGAGATATGTTTGTAGGCGAATCTGGAACAAAATTATAGTTTAAAAAAAAATTGAGCAGATGAAACAAGCAAATCCACAGGATAGAGGAAGACGCAGACGCCAGAGAAAGCACTGCCGCCTTGATTCCACAACGCCCAAGGCGTATAAAGAAATATATATTGTGGACAATCCACACAACACTATAGATAGTGCGATTCACGAAGACGCGCCCCTCGCTGGGTGCGGGGAGTTTGCTCCGAGCGGCAGTCGCGAACCGTAGTCTATTCATTGTAGTGTGCGTGTGCACTCATAGGTAATTAGTGTGTACCGATAACACTCAAACATTGACGGAAGCTTGCACACATATACTATAAACGGTTAGGAGGAATAGTGGGGCGCGCCTTCGTGGATTGCACTATCTATACTACCAACTGAGCTGAGCCAGTAAGACAAATACATATTTGAGTTGACTTGAGTCTTACCAGGTAGTGATATGGTTTCTTCTTGAGTTGCACTGGGTGTAGTGTTTATGTTGGCTTCCAAACACTGGAATTCTGAAACTGGAAAAACAATTTTACTTAAGATAAATAGTGTTACTTAAAATACATACTTAGAATACAATATAACCCACTCAGACAACAAATATCGCCACGGCCCGGCCTCGACCCGGTGTAGCCGGAATCAGCCTTTACACAACACACTAGGACACAATAGATTAAAATTAAACAAAAAAAAAACTCGGTTGTCTGTAAAGTCGGTTTACTGTCGATAGTTGAACGTGCCAACGTCATACAGCTGTCCACGCGGACGCATCGCTCACTCAAGTAGGAGAGAGACAGATGCCGAACGCTGCCGAACGCGGAGGCCGTGCGTGCCTCTTTGTCGCTCATTCCGCGCTCTCGCTTGCACTTCACTTAAATGGAACGCCTCAGAGCGAGGTAACGCTGCATGAGTCATGTTTTTTCGTGCGTGCAGCCGGCTCCAACGTCACGTCAAAAATATATGCGGTAATGTACCTGTGAACTTATCGCTAAGATCGCTAGTGAAGTCCTCGACTTCAGTGTGCGTGGTATCGGGGATGACCCGTCCGGCGCGCGCCAGCAAGGCGGCGAGGCAGGAACGCGCGGCCGCCGCTCGGGCATCCCTTTTGCTGTGGCCCCACCCTTCGAATGACATGTCTGCTACCTGCAACAAAATGTGCTTATATTACTCATACTCATATTATTTATTGCAATTATTATGTTACATGGTGAGATCTTAAAGTTAAAAAAGCAGCCAAGTGCGAGTCGGACTCGCCCATGAAGGGTTCCGTACAAGAACCTTTATATTATGTTACTTGATGTAACATAATAAGGTTCTTGTAGTTCGTCGAAAGGTAAATTGCGGTTTACGGTTTATGACGTATAAAAAAAAAACTACTGACTAGATCTCGTTCAAACCAAAAATCGTTAAAAGTTTACATAGTAATGTACAACATATATTTTTTTTAGTATTATCATTCTCTTACTTTAGAAGTTAGAGGGGGGGGGACCAACTTTTTTCCACTTTGGAAGTGTCTCTCGCGCAAACTATTCAGTTTAGAAAAAAACTATATTAGAAACCTCAACATCATTTTTGAAGACCTATTCATAGATACCCCACACGTATGGGTTCGATGAAAAAAAAAATTTTGAGTTTCAGTTTCAAGTATGGGGACCCCCGAAATTTATAGTTTTATTTTTATTTTTGTGTTAAAATCTTAATGCGGTTCACAGAATACATCTACTCGCCAAATTTCATTAGTCTAGCTCTTACGGTTTCGGAGAAAAATGGCTGTGACATACGGACGGACAGACAGACAGACAGACAGACAGACAGACATGACGAATCTATAAGGGTTCCGTTTTTGCCATTTGGCTACGGAACCCTAAAAATGGTGAATACATAACAGTCCCTAATGTTCAGGGCATAGCAATATTTGGAGTGGAATCGGGCCGAAGTCTAAAAAAATAGATAAATTAAAAGCTACTTGTTAGTTTTCAATTGTGAAGTCAATTTAATTATTATTATAACGTAGGCAATGTGTCATTGAAAAAGTCATTTAAATTATAATAGCATTTTTTTATCAATAAGTCCTTTATTTTACATTCAAATGTCCTATCCTTTTCTAGATTACTTTTTATACATCGCAAAACTGAAGTGATAACGTAATACTTGAACGCCCCCAAGCTGCTTAACTGATTTTGATATTTTTTTTATGGTACCGATCTGTAACCATTCAAATAGAAAAACATATTTTTCAAATCAGCTCATATTTTTTTTTAATATAGGTAGCTTAGCATTTGGCTGCCATCTCACTTGCAATCTGGAACATTTCGATTAGAAAAACATATTTTTTAAATCAGCTCATACATTTTTGGATGACCAAGCATGATGGAAAGTGAAGATGCAGCCTAAGATGGAGCATACTTAGCAATTATGCGATAACACAAAAAAACCGAATTGATAACCTGCTTTTTTTTGACGTTGGTTAAAGAGTAAATGACAAACTAATGCAATAGCAACAAAAAACCAATTTCTAATTTTTGTTGTTGGAAGGGAGAAGCCTCGGCGTACCTTCTGCACCGTAGGTCATGGGTTCAATCCCCACCAAGAACAAATAATATGTGCGGTGATATTGTATTACAAAATAAAAATATCTGGTTCACATAATACAAGCTCTGCTTAATTTGGGGCTAGTTAGAGTTGCGTCGATGGTCCACAATATTTATTATACGAAACAGTATACACTTATCAACTTTCTATAGTACCTACAAGCTTTGCTTAATTTAAAAGTCAGGATCGTAGCAAGTGGAAATTCGTGGTACCACCTACCCCAAGAGACAGGCGTGATATTATGTCTTACAAATACAAAATTATTATAAACCAAAGAATATATAAATGTCTTCTTATCTGTCCATAGATAAGCATCTAGGATAATCTAATCATCTACCAAGTTTGTCAATTTTACCATTTTGTGTATGTTATGTCATATCAATAAATTTTCATTTTCATTTCATTTCATTTATTGATTAAACTATATAACACAAGAAACAGTTGAGCTATCTGCAGATCGTTACAAACGATCTAGAGATAGCTCAAATGATCCAAATCAGTGACAGACGGAAGCGTCCCCAAGACGCTGGCGGCATTGCCACGCGGACAAGCTATTTATTGATTGCCCACGTGTACATAAAATAAATAGCATTTGTTCTTATGGTAGCCTAAGTCAGTACATGCACCCTGTTGGGCACTGCAATGTCATAGCAGGTTTATAATACAATTAGCGGTTAACAAACTATAGATAGGATAAGTCAATCATTATACATTAGTTAAAAGGAGTGTCAAGACAGTAAGGAAGTTTACCAAATTAAATAACAAATACCGATCACATGTCAAAGTTAAATAAAAGAACTAATTTATTTCTTTCTTTCTTTAAGTATTGTTTCTGCACTATGGTTGTTAGTTTGAATACATACAAACCTTGACTTCAACACCAAACGTGGGTCTATGTATCTCTCCGACCCTGTAAAGATCCCGGAACGTATACTCCAGACCTAGCTCATTGAGGATCATGATTGGATGCCTTGTTTTCAAATAGGGCTCTATCTTTGATCTTATACTGGCCATTTTAAAGATTTCTCCTTATTAACCTGAATAAAAATAAAAATAATTAGGTAGCTCCCGTGCACGGCTAACATGCTATCATGGCTGAATATTTTTGACAGTGGTTAAGGCAGTAGTTTAGTAGGCTTTTTGCAGAGTCCGGTTAATGTACGGCCAGTTAATGTACGCACTGTTAAAACGATGCCACTTTTTTCCCACTGGAAAATTGTAAAGGCCTAACACTGTCGCAGATTAATATTTCGATTATTATTATTTTTATCTAGCGATGAATAATTGTACTAAACAGGCAGCCTCTTTGAGGTTATTGGGAAAAAAACATTGTCTGGCACTGCGGCGGCCGCTACCGCAGCACGCTCGCTCTGCTCGCTCGCCTTGTGCGTAATTTTTATGTTCTAACATAACCTAACCTATCCAAGTCGGATCAGCCCTATAAAGTATCAAGGACAAGTTATAAGTATCCAGTGCCAGAACAAAAAAGTAAATGATCATAATTATTTGAATTGTTCCAGTGTGCATGTGGCTTAACTGGCATCGTAATAACAGTGTGTACAATAACATGATGTACATCATCGCCTCCCTTTTTGCACACCTGGTGGTGCAGGGGAAGTTTAAGGGCACAAGAGCTCACGACAGGTCACCCATGAGATGGATGGACCAAATTAAATCAGCCATAGACACCCCTCTCAACGAATGCACCAGAAGAGCAGCGGTGCGGAATGAATGGCGGAAAATTGTAAGGCGAGCCATTGCCCTGTCATGACGACCACAACCACTCTGTCAAGAGTGTAACGACTCAGAAGAACGCAGTAGTTCCTGTCCACAACTCTTTAATATAATGTGGAAGTCAGACTAAGACAGGGCTCAGGGAACTTATTGAGTGTTGTCCCTCCACATCCACATCCGTGTCACCATCAGGTTCACTAGAACACTGCTGCCACCAACTCAAAGTCCTTCTCCGTTATTTTAAGGAGTTGGGCTGGCTGGGGTGAGGTTTGGCAGGGGGACAATGCACAATACACCCCATCGCGGGACGTCAGTGCAGATCTTATTGTAATGCAAATCAATTAGAATTAGATGTGGAAGTATAGTCGTAGTATGAAAATGTTCGTCACCTTAGAGTCAATTTTCGCTTGCACCAGTGCCTTGATCATGAACAAATTTTGTCATAATTTGTGACGTTAACTTATCGCTGTATTCTGTCTATTCAGTTTCAAAAGGTAGTATGTGATCGTGATACGTTGAACAAATCAAGTTGAAAGTCGACGAACATTTTCATTCCGCCACTATACATGATGTTGGTTGTAGTCAGATGCACGTCCAGACACACCATTTGCATGTACTTCAATTATTTTTTGCAGGAAAGTAGTTACTATTCTTTTTTGCTATTATCAAGCCTATTCCATCTAAAATTTCCCAGGCACTATAACGTCCCGCAAGTAGGGCTTGGGTTATCACCAGTTGCCCCTGACGCTATATAAATCATCTACAATAGATGCACGCCTGTTTACTTTTGCTAGTGTGGTAATACTATGCAGACTTGGCAAACACGCTATATCATTTGCATATTTCGACACACAACCGTCAAGATTGTAGAATAAATGTGATGCAGTTGTACTTGCTTTTTACTATAGCTAGGTACTTACCTACTTCAATGTTTACAGTAGTTTCTTTAAAAAGAAGGCAAGCACTGATCAGTAATTGGAATTTTGATAGAACTTTATCCCGCATTAAGACTATATAATATGAAACTAATAGCTATGTGATAGAAGTGAAGATTCTGACTACAGATATGTGCGTAAAATGTAGAAAGTGTGGGTACTTGCGATAATGACTGACTATGCCTCAATTGTTTCCAAAAAAGAGAACAAAAATAATGAACTGTGTAGGTACTAGGTACTGCCTATTTGTTTGGTATGTTATGTATGTACTGTTCTATCTTGTGACACTAGGAGCCCTAGGAAGCAGGTAGGGTTCGTAGTATTTTACCGTAAGACACTAGAAGCCCTAGGAAACAGGTAAGGCTTATACGCTCACCTATAAGTACTAAGTGCATAAGTTTTTACCTTGCAAGTAATCACTAAAACACAAGTTTTCACTGATAAACTTAATTATTTCCAAGTAATCACATTAAAATACTACAGAAAATGTAGTGTGTGAAAACAACAAAGTTTCGAAAACTTTGCTTGCTTGCCGCCAAAACAAACAAAACTCGCAATCAATCAATCAAACAAAACTTTTTTTCAACGCAAAAAGTAAGAAAACGTTTCGTTCGTGTTTAGTGGTTTTGCCGACATGTTTACACTTTACTGTTGAGTTGATTATAATGCTTTGTTCGCAAATTCTACTGAGCAGTTATTATTTTGTGTGGTTACATAACCTACCTATACCTACCTACTACCTAAAACAATCATGAATGAAAATTAATGAAGCGTCTCTTGTTTGTTTTATCAAATTGAAATGGCTAAGCTAGTTTCGTTGTACTGAGGTACTAACTTTTTGGCCAAAGGGGGTTAAAAGGTTGGCTTAACGGTAATTTTCATGCTATTACATTATATATACTTAATGGTAGATTACCACATACTCGTAGTACTAGGTAGGGACCCTAGCCTCAAACCACAAACTAAGCAAAGCTTGTAGGTACATATCCTACTAGGAGACCCTAACCTAACAGCCTGAAGCAGTACACTGCCAGACAAGTTTTTCTATCAAAAAGTTTACTAGTTTTCGTACTGCAAACGTTTTGAAGACGTACAACACTTACCATCAAAGCCACTGTGAAGTCCTCTATCACTTACCATCAATACCACAGTGAAGTCCTCCATCACTTACCATCAAAGGCACTGTGAAGTCCTCCATCACTCACCATCTAAGCCACTGTGAAGTCCTCTATCACTTACCATCAATACCACAGTGAAGTCCTCCATCACTTACCATCAAAGGCACTGTGAAGTCCTCCATCACTCACCATCTAAGCCACTGTGAAGTCCTCTATCACTTACCATCTTATCCACTGTGGAGTCATCACTTACCTTCAAAGCCACAGTGAAGATAGGACAATGGGCAGGCCCGCCCTGCCTCAGCAGAGAGTAGCTAACCCTCACTCCAAGCTCGTTCAGGGCGGATACGGGCGACTTGCCGCCTGACTCCACGGCGTCTGCTGCGGTTGTGAGCGCCTGGGGAAACATGGTGGTGCAATAGTTATAAAGTATATGACTAGTTCTAGTTTGTAAAACAGTTTCAGGGAAGGATTCAAGGATTTCAATCGAGGGGGCATTGAACCGTGTAAATATCAGGGGATACAGTCATGAACCGCTTAGGGTCAGCGCAGACAGAGAGGAACGCAGCGGAGAGGATTTTATTAAGGCACTACGGATACAAGGATTTCATATAGGGGTAGAGAAACGCGTAAAACGGAGCGTTATTTTTTAACAATTAAAATAAATATTAATTTAAAACAAAATGGCGAGACGAGCTCGACAAGCACAGACGGGTTTCCTAACGATGTTTTCCTTGACCGTTTGAGAGCACTTTTGTGTACATAAATTTTTCGACAGAAAAACTCATTGGTACACGACTGGATTTGAACCCACGACCTTAGGATCGGAAGGCGGGGCCGCCAAGGTGGCCACTAGACCACCAGTGCTCAGTGTGAAGGATGACATGGGTAAGAAAGGAGTGAATGCTGAAATGACGGCTAATAGAAGAGGGCGGAGAACGAAAACCTGTTGTACTGACCCCACATGAAGTGGGATAAGGACAAGCAAGTGATGATGAGATAGAAATAGGTATTGGCACTATCTACCTAGGTTTCAAGAGTTCAACTATGTGTCTCTCTCTTCTGTATGGAGAAAGCATGAAACAACAACAATACGTTACGCAACGATCGAAACGAGTTGCTGTCTCATCATTTCTCCATACAAAAGAGAGAGACACGTAGGCGAAACGAAGACTGGGGTACTACTGGATACGTTCCTGTAAGTTTTCTTCTACAATAATATTCAATACAAAAGTACATATATAAAATTCAATATTCAATACTATTGAAAACTAATTAAATTCGATATCTATAGACGAAGATGAGAATGGAATAAGCACTAACTAACAGAACCAAACTACTTTCAAACATGAAAAAGAGCACGGCCCGTACTGTGCCGCATTCTTTCACCTTTAAAGCTGCCCTTTCATGGAATGACATAACGATGGGATCTGGTACGCCAAACTAAAAACAAGAAGCAACGTTTAAATAAAAATAAACTGTTTTAAGATGACTACAAAACAAGTTTTTCCTGCCCTTATTCCACTTTATGTGTGGTTGGCACAACATGTCTTCCTCTATTCCCCTCTGTCAGCCGTCATCTTTGCAAAAAAGAAAACTGACTTGAAGTTTTCAAATCGGCTCATTAGTGACGCAATTATATAAACATAAAAAAACAATACAACCGAATTGAGAACCTCCTCCTTTTTTATCTGTAGGAACTAATTCTTAGTTTTTTGCCTGTTCTTGCGTCTCGGCTAGTCGCGTGGAACTGGCACGAAAGGAGCCTCGTTGAGGCGCACTTAAAATCCTTTCACCAAACTTGGTTTGAAAAGGTATCAGTGACACGATAAGAAGAAGAAGAAGTGGAACTGGCACCTAGACTCACCTATCTTTAACACGTTTCAAAGTGATCCTTGTGATATACGATTTTTGACTTTGACATGCAAGTGGCAGTGACGAGAATACCTTAGCAAGTCGCTACATTGTCAGAGATTATGAGTAACTAACCTGCAAGTTCCACTTGAAGGTGCCCCCGACGCGTATGGAGGCTGCTGGTCTCTTGGCTGGCGGTTCCCCATCTGCAGAAGAACGTTACACATTATACCTTTCCAGTCGACCCAAGAGAATAGATATTTTTTTAATTCAAAATAACGGTAGGAACCAAGCCGTAGTTAGTTGCCTGTTCTTCTAGGCTTCATCATCCACAGCCCGTATTCACCCACTGCTGGGTATAGGCCTCTCTCTGTATGTGCCACTGTTGCCGGTCTTGTGCCAATCTCATCCAGGTCTTGCCTGCGATGTTAACCACATCGTCTCCCCATCTTGCCACAAGGCGACCAACGCTTCTAAAGCCAGTTCTTGGACGCCATTCAGTCATCGCCTTATTCCACCTGTCATCACCTCGCCTTGCCAGGTGTCCTGCCCAGCTCCATTTTAGTTCCGTTATGCGATTCCCAACCACCGCCAGTTCCACCGGCTTGGTCGTGTGGAACTGGCACCTAGACTCATCTAGCTTTAAGACGTTTCAAAGAGTTCCTTCTGATACTACTGAATAAAAACATTTTTTAATTTGACTTTATATATAGAGCTTTTGTGTGTGACTCGTCTGGGTGCGTACTACCACCATGTCTTTTTCTGCCGAGAAGCAGCATTGCTGTGTTTCGGTTTGAATGGTGCGGTTGAAATTACTGGCACGTGAGGCTGAAAAACTGTATGACTCAAGTTGATGGACGTAAGGCAGTGCATAGTAGGACACGTTAGTGACGTGCGTGCCCTACGAGGTTATGCTGTGTTGTAGGTATTGGTTATCATTTCATCATTCATCTTAGAAGTTAAGTGCCTTCAAGTTTCTAGCAGTCGACCAAAAATAAAGTACGCACCCGGACGAGACACACACAAAGAGCTCTACTACTACTGACATTACTGCAGACAAAAGAGACATTGATGGACGAACGATGGAGTCCATTAATACTTAGTAGTGGCGAAGGCTTGCATAGTACTGTTTTCAAATATTGCGCGGATTTCAAAACCTTGTTACTACTTAGCAGAGCTTTAGCCTTAGTATCTTTAGCAGATCTTTTTATTTGGAATAAAACCTTTGACATGTTACCTCCTTTGTGGCATGTTTCCGAGTAAAAGATCGTTCCATTTATAAACAGAAATAAGTTTACTATGTAATCCTGGCCGCTAAACACGACAGTAATGGATTTTCATACAACTTTGGCCGGCCGCTGCTTGCATGTATTTGGCTAATATATTTTACTAATATTATAAAGAGGAAAGATTTGTACCTATTTTTGTATGTTTGTAATGAATAGGCTCAAAAAGTAGTGGGCCGATTTAAAAAATTCTTTCAACAATAGAATGCTACATTCTTCCAATTTGACATAGGCTACATTTCATTTTGAAAAAAAATAGGGATCCTTGGTAAAATTTGAACAATGTAACCGAAGGTGTAGAAAAATTAGTCTTAAAATGTCTTTCGTCAAATGCGCTGCCGAAACTATTAGCGATAGAACAAAATAATGTACAACAATATTGTCTACCCCGTGCGAAGCCGGGACGGGCTGCTAGTATAATATAATTATACAGCAATTTCGATCTATCTCAAAGAAGGTTGACACAATAATGCTCAAACCAAGCATGTTTCAGAAACATTATTTAACCATTTGAGGGATCGCAAAATATATTTTGAGCACTTCTCCTATGAGGTATTGGCCATAAATATTTGTTACCATGCCTCCGATTTTACGACTGACCTAATATAAACGATAAAGTACAAAAATACCTTGTTCGACGCTGCACACGATGTTTTCTTCCTCGCACATATCGCTCAATTCGTCAAAGAAACAAAATATTACAGAAAAAAAACTTAAAAACGAAACTTAGCTACGAATATTTAAAATTTCTTTTTCCAAATGACGAAATATGCAAGCAAAAACACGAGTTCTATGCACAAAAATCGAAGAACCACAAACGATGGTATAATACGAAGAGCACCGATTGACATCTGCTATCTACCCTCATTTGAAAAGATTTTTATTACCTTGCGTTGTACGCTTGAAAAACGGTAAATTAAATCGATGCTAGAGTTTATAATGACAGAACGGTAGGTCTAGGGATCCGTATTTGAAAAATAAACACGGTGCTGTGAAATAGCTGAATTAAAAACCTTCGGATTGAACGAGAACACATTAAAAAAAACTTTATGCAAGAAGGATTATTTTATTGTGCCTCTTAGAGGCGTACTTAAAATCCTTTCACCACATTGGCAGCGTATTCTTTTACTACAACTAGCGACACGATAAGAAGAAGGATTTTACAAAAAATATTAAGAACCATGTCGTAAGTATCTTGCAAATCTCCTTCGAGAAAAAAAAACAACAAAGTGAGAAGTCCTATATCAAATCTATCAAATATAAGGGCACGGAACTCAAGTCAAACGCAACGAAAAAAGCACTTGGATAGCGTAGTACATAAAAAATCCCGCTCGGCTCTTAACTTTTGGGACATTATAAAAATCTTTATAAAAAATATCGTTTTAAAAAGTTTTTTTTTAACATAAAATAACCTATGTTTAAAATATGCGTTAGTAGAAGTTTAAATCGTTCGAAAACCAGTTATCGATCCAGCAGCGGGAATGTTCCAAGGAATATAATACTCTCTACGAGAGGAATGGTCCTGCGACCCGTCACGTATGGAATACGTACTGCAAAGTTGGGGACGTCCTTCTGACTACCCCCTTTGACATCCTCAAAGAAACTTCAGGTAGGTACTGAGATATCTCGAAAGGTCAGGGAACCTATGAGGTTATTATAGGCAATGACTACCAGCCAACATCAGGTGGGCCGTAGTATGCTTGTTCCATCAGCTATAAAGTTGCATAAAAAAAGTTATAAAAGTCGCGTCGCTTAGTCGCCCAGTTTGAACGAACTTTTCAGAATTCAAAATAACATAAATAACTGCTTTTAAATTTAAAAACAAACAAATGGTTATGTTTTAAGACACTACGCATAAACTGTGGCAGATAAACTTAGGTCGTAAACAAGCGTAGTTATTGTTAGGGGTGGGATAGGAAACAGCGATATGAATTAACTGTTTTATTATTAGGAAATTTCGTAGAAGATATAGAGCGTTGTTTTAGAGGTTGGGGGTCAAATCATTCATCATCATCATCATCAGCCCGTTTACACCCACTGCTGGGTATAGGCCTCCTCTTTATTGCGCCATTCTTTCCGGTCCCTCGCGAGTCTCATCCACTCATTCCCAGCACTTGCAGCAATGTCGTTCGACCAACGGGCGGGTGGTCTGCCTCTAGGTATTTGAGCACCCCTTGGCCACCATTCTGTAGCCGCCTTCGTCCATCTCCCGTCGTCCCTTCTTGCCAAGTGCCCTGCCCATCTCCATTTAAGTTTTGCGATTCAAAATCATTATCAAGATAAAACCATCATAATCGTTTCAACCCGGTTTTTTTATACAGCAAGAGATAACTTTTTTTTTTATTTTGTTGAGAATTTAGACGTCAGCCCCAAACTAAGCAGAACTTGTTATATTTTTTGCTAAATTGTGGGGTACCAAGTGGGGTGGTTGCGTTGCAATTGCAATCAAAATCTACTCGCATCTGACAGTTTTGACATTATTTTGAGCTTCGATTGCATTATAACGAATTGAAACAAAACTAAGACAAAGATCGATTGCAACAAGACTGAATATTGAAGTAATAAACATGAGATAGCGAATAGGAACTTCGCTTTGAAAAACTAGTATGGCAACAGATAGATAGCAGTCGAAAAATTAAGGCCTGCGCACACCTAGTTCGCTGGCGGTAGCGATCAGTGAAACGCTGTCAAATATCGCTGTCAAATCTCAAATCTGACAGCGATATTTGACAGCGTTTCACTGTTCGCTACCGCCAGCGAACTAGGTGTGCGCAGGCCTTATGGCAACAAGATATGTGTTCGCTGTTCCTTGTTAGTATCTATTTGTTGGTATCTAACTTTTGACAGCAACAGAATTACACAATCGCCCAGCTGATAATTGCTCGCGATTTCAGATAGGTACATTAATTTCAGTGATTCTGTGATCTTTTAAAAATATATGCCCCACGTTGAATAAAAAAAAGTCCAAAATTTGCGAGCGAAAAGTACATCGACGGTGATCTACGCCTGAAGATTTTATGTTCAGTACCCGAAGTCGGAGTTTTGCTACCACATTTCGTTACCAAATGTTGTTTTCGTTTTGCCTATTTGTCTCTCTCTATTGTATGGCGAAAATATGAGACGGCAAAAATACGTTACGTAGTTAGAGTTGTTGTCTCATCTTTTCTCCATACAATAGACAGAGACAAATAGGCAAAACGAAAACAACATTTGGTAACGAAATGTTGTAAATGCACTGGGACTTCGGTCTCAGTACATTTACAACATGTACCTAAAGTAGGTATGTCTCTGTACCTAAAGTAGGTACCTACCTACTTCTTAGGTGGTGCATGAAATTTCTATGAGATAAGACCCGCAAAGTGTGAACGAATATGGAATAGTGTGGTCCAATCACTTTTGGATCTTTCAAAAAGATAGTTCGAAGTATTGCCGATAGATGGCGTTGATTCATAATCGGTAGTTGTCAAGTCGATATTTTTTGACGCGTCGAGTACTTAGTACTTAAGTAGTTCAATAGATGGCGCTGTATCATATTATAATTGAAACTAATTATTTCTACTGTACGACGAAGTTTGTCGTTTACAGACGCTTCTTTGGGGTTTTTTGTGATTCTTCTTATCGTGTCACTGATTCTTTCAAACCAAGTGTGGTGGAATGATTTAAAGTGCTCCTCAAAGAGGCTCCTTTCGTGCACTTGACACTTATTTTCGAACTATTTAGGTTCTACGATATGCCGGTTTCTTCACGATGTTTTCCTTCACCGTTTGAGAGCACTGACATAGTGCACATACGTTTTTCGACAGAAAAACTCATTGGTACACGACTGGATTTCAACCCACGACCTTAGGATCGGAAGGCGGGGCCGCTACCACACCAGTGCTCTTTCGAATGAGGTGGGTAATATACTTGTTCCAAGACCTGTAAATATTTTTTACCAATAAATGCTTATGACTTATAACAAAAATACCTATCGTATTACTCACATCTTCTTCCATTGTAAGGCCTTTTCTGCACCATCGGCTCATCGGGCATTATGAAATCTGTAGTTGAGCTGATCACTCGGCTCGAAGTCTGCAATTAAATGTCAAGTTATTTGACAACAGTAAGCCGAGGTAATATGACCGGACGGACGCACGGCTCAGTTGGTAGCCTTCTGAGCTGTAGGTCGTGGGTTCGATCCCCACCGAGAACAAATATTTGTGTGGTGAACAGAAAAGTTGGTTCTCTGTCTGGGTGTTTATATTGTATTCTATGTTTGTTGTTATATCAGCCATCTGATTCCGGTCGTACAAGCTCTGCTTAGTTTGAAGCTAGATAGTGTTGTGTGGATTGTGCATAATATAAGATATACAAAATATATACAAATAAAAAATCATTGTGGATTGTCCACCAGATATTTGTTCTCTCTTTTATATTATAGTTTAAATATTAATTTAAAAATGTAATATTCATACTTATTTTATTTTACTTTGAGTTTTAAGTTTTTTGTTACCTACTAATTTGTGCAATGTGTGTGTGGGTCAAATAAACAAGTTTTTTTTCTTTCTTTCATAGTATAGGAGATGGATGTTGATATAACAAAAAATATTGTAAGTTATAGCTCCACCAAGCTAACATTGCACCTCGCGTCGATTACAAAAAAATCGTCAACGAATTATCAGTCTGCAATAGACTCCATAATTATGACTTAAAAAAAAAACAAAATTTTTGTTAGATTTACTTTGCATTTATTGTTTTTAATTTTGTATTATACATGGGTAAGTACAGTCGCGGTATGAATATGTTCGTCACCTTAGAGTCGGTTTTCGCTTGCACCAGTGCCTTGATCATGAACAAATTTTAACATAATTTGTGACGTTAACTTATCGGTGTATTCTGTCTATTCAGTTTCAAAAGGTAGTATGTGATCGTGATATGTTGAACAAATCAAGTTAAAATCAACAAACATTTTCATACCGCCACTATACATTAAAATATACACAAAAAAGCGAGGTGCAAACTTAGCTTCTTGGTGGAGTTTGATGTGAAAAAGTGGTTGTTTTGGCTAGCTGTTAAAAATTACATCTGTAGTAATCTATATTAATAAAAGAAAGTCGTGTTAGTTACACTATTTATAACTCAAGAACGGCGGAACCGATTTGGCAGAAAATTAGTGGGGAGGTAGCTTAGAACCGGGAGAAGGACATAGGATACTTTTTATCCCGAAAAAGCAACGGGAACGGGGTATTACGGGAACGGGCGAGCGAAGCCGCGGGCGGCCACTAGTAATAACTAAATAAATATACTATGCATGTGGCATACAAAGAAGCGTGTGTAATGCTCTTGTGATATGAGAGACACTTAACCCACTTTAGGGTCCGTTCACACAGACCGGCTCGGAGAAGAGAGCAGATTTTTATCACGTTGAAAACAGAGTTTTTAGTATTTGTAGTAAGGTTTATTTTTGCATCTGCACTGCTTTTGTCATTAAGAATGCTTGAACGCGCTTGGTGTGAAATTATAAGAGGAGCTGACCGGACCCGATCGAGAGCACTGGTAATCAAGTGGCCTCGCCTTCCGATCCGAAGATCGTTGGTTCAAATCCACTTGTGTACCAATGAGTTATTCTGATGAAAAATTAATGTGCACTATGCCAGTTCTCTCAAAACGGTGAAGGAAAACATCGTGAGGAAACCGGCATGTTGTAGAACCTAAAAAAGTTCGAGCAACACGTGTCAAGGGTCACGCAAAAAGGGCCCACCAGCGGCCTACTTGCGGAAAAACCTGCCCGCACATCAAGTGCGCATTATAAAATTTGCCAAAAATTTGCCGGCTCCGATCGCGTTCTTTTCTCGGCTGCGAGCGCATCCGCATTCAGATCGCTTCCAGCCGGCCTATGTGAAATAGTTGGCAGCTCCGCTCCGACCAACTCCAAGCGTATACGATCCGGTCTGTGTGAAAAGAAAAATGCGCGCCGATACTCCGAGCCGGTCTGTGTGAACGGAACGGACCCTTATTCCTATTTTATTATGAAAAATCTACAGATAGTTTTACTTACCAAAGACTCAAATGCTGTGGCAGTTATGTAAAAAAAATATAAGGTTTTAGAGAGTCCAAAATGTAGTATTATTCGTGTGTTGTAGTGTAGCAAATTTATAGTGACCATAGAAAGAGTAACAGATTTGTAATTAAATAAAATTCGCGCCATTGATGTACATAACCTACTATACCATGCATGAAAAATTCTAATTGGATACGTACATTGACAAAGATTATGAATAAAACTTACCATTTATGGTGAATTTTGAATTTTTTGCCTGAAAATCCTGGTAAAAATGCATGAGTAAATACGTAATTTTGATGTGGTGTACCATTATTGATTTTTTACTCTTTCTAATAATGAACGCTTAGGAACAACCGAAGGTATCTACTATAATAAAATAAAGGGTTTCTTACCATTTAGATATTTTAAACTCAAAATAAATAGCTACTAAAATAAACAAACGAATCACAACAAAACAAATCAATCGTAATTTTGGTCAAATTTTGAATAACTGGATGGCAAAGTGCTGCCAACTCCATTAATTTACCCGACGACACAAAGCTAACTACTTTAACCAGTAATTATTTATCAGGAATCCATAAATAAAGATGTGCTCGGTGATCAATTATTCAAAGAAACTTACAACTATTAAAAGTATTTACAAAATACACAAGAAACAGTCGAGGTATCTATAATGCTGTTACAAACGATTTAGATATAGCTCAACTGATCCAAATCAGTGCCAGATGGAAGCGTTCCCAAACACTGGTGAGTGGTGGCAGTGCCACGCTATGTAGCAGAAGTTTTTCGAAATGTCAATTAATGTCTCCATCAAGTTGGTCATAGGCAATGCAACTATTAACAACATTTTACTCAGAGTAGGGACCCAATCGTCACAGTTTGTTTTCCATATGAACACTCCAACCTAACTAAAAAAAAAAAAAAACCGTAATGTAGTTTGATTTTGAGTTCAAATTAATCGAGCGACACAACCTACACACATGCACCCTAATAAATCGAGCACCTCAACACAACACAGTAAACTATGTTTAGATTTGGAAATAGACATGCTGAGTTGGTAACATTATATTTGACGTTGACATTAGTGATTACGTTCGGAAATTGATAAGAATCTTCTTCTGATTTACGGACTGCGATGATTCTGTTTCTGAACGAAACATTATAACGTTCCGTTACACTCTTTGCTAAATGAAGCCCGGACAGGGCAACTTGAACTCAAAATCTTTGTATAATAATCTATGAAACTTAGGCCATGGCTGCCATGATTTCAAACTTGCACCTGAACGATCTTTTGATAAAACTGATAGCACAGGATCAACACAGAAATAAATAGACAATAAGGTCATTTAATTTTTTTATTATTAAAGGTAGGATGCGCTCACCTCAGATACCATACCACATTAACAGAAATATACACCTTACCTACTTACATTTAATTTCTTTGGTATTTAATTATGGCACAAAACTCTCAAACTCTACTCAGCTTAAATACCAATTTATTGGGATGTTTAAGTGTTCATGACCCAATCCGAAACACTACTTAATACCAGCTATTTAGCCTATATTATACAGTCTGATTCGAATTAAACTTGTTAAGTGATTGGACTTTTTTTTTAACACAAGCATAGCTTAGAGAACTAATTAATAATATTCCACATAGATGGTTTTTCACATTTTCCTTTATCAGGGCATAGTCTGTTAAATGTAGTTTTGCTATCGAATCCTAGTATCTCTCTTTCTTCCTGTATCCTAAAAGAGAAAGTACTTTCATGGGTTCCAATGAAATACGCACTCCGGGAACAAATAATTTGGTCTATAACAGCTATTTCACCATCAGAATATTCTTCCACATCATTGTCACTTTGGGCATAGAAGTACGCTGTCAGTCCTAACTTTTTAAGCTCTTTTTCCAAGTCTTGTAGCTCTGAAACTGGTGCATCAGACGCTATGAAAACCTTCTTGGTTGTTAAAAGGTTTTTTCGAACAGCTTTTTCTATTTGTTTAGCCGTGCCAGTAATAGATGGAACATCTTTGCTACGATAGCGAGTAAAGTCTTGTCGTCTCCAGTGTACTGACACATAGTTTGGACATTTTTTTGTATTACATTTGAGCTGATCGGATATGTATTTCTCAGCTGCGGTTATGAGTTTACGGTTAAACTTCATACTTTTACGGCAGTCCCAGTAAGTCTTAGTACCGTAATTATCATGTAAGGGTATCTCTCCATGAGCAAACATCACTTTATTGTACGATAAATGAGTTGCCATCAACTCCCAGAGCTGAGAGATCTTTCCTTGAAATCTTACACAGATAACTTCCTTCGCTGTTATGTTCCTATATCCCCAGTAATATCCTTTGTATTCACATGGCCCTATAATTTCCCATTTGTCTTCGAAGACTCCATCTTCAAATGCATTATCATAGCCCTGAAGTACATACAATATATCAATGTCAAGGTGTTTATGAGGCATGTCAGCAAATACTTCACGAGATGTGTCAGCAAATACTTCACTCAGTTCGAGCACAGAGGTGTAGGATTTAAGTGAGTTTAGATCGAAGAACATGCTCCAAGGCTTGGGTTTAACATAATCCTCATGCCACTCTGATTTCCAATGGTACATGCTATGCCATGGAGGCAAAACTAGATGCCAATTCAGCTTAGTCCTGCTATTCCTTGCCTCAGCAAGCATTATAGCAAATCGCATGTACACATCACGTCGTAAATTAAAGCCTTCCGAAGGATTAACGTCGTAAAAGATCAGCTTTTTCTCTCCAAAGTTACTTTCGGCAGAGCACGGTTTATCTTTTTCACAAAAGCCGTCAATTGATGTAACTTCCGCTGATATTAAAAGTAAATTGGCGAGTAGCAATCCTGGGAGTATCATTGTTTGTGGACACGTAAAACAGCTTTATCTCATCTCAAATTCGACCAAAACAGCAGTTTTTAAAGTTGATTGAAGATTGGCCGTGTTCTGCACTTTTCTTTTCACAACTCACTTTACTAAGTCCTTTCCATGATCACAACAGCCAGCATTCACCGGTCAGCCGCGATCATAATACTTTTCCTTTGCTGCTGCTTATTATTCATTAATAATTTACATAATTTTCTATCTTGCTAGTGTTTTCAAACTAAATGTAGTGTGCTGCCAACTGTTTGTTTATTTCACCCTATAAACGGTGTAAACTCATCGATCAAGTTTTAAGTTTTTCTGATGTACTTCGTGGAACGGAACGTTGTTTTGTTCCATGATTTCAGATATAAAACTAGAAACTACTATCAGCAGCATTGAAAGAGATACATCGCAACATCTCAACACAACACACCACTTTTTCCGTAGAGTGAAAGAGATGACGTATAAATGCTGAATATATTGCAGGTACGTCAATAAAACCTGGAACAAAACTAACAAAAGTAAAAAAGTAGTAGACCGACAGAAAAGTGAATTTTACAGCTAAATATAATTTAGAATCGTTTTTATCAAGTTTATTGCAATCAAATAGGGAAATATGGAGTTAAACGACGTGATAGTCAACCAGCCCGTCGTTATAGACAATGTAATATCAAACAAACTTACCTATCTTTTGTAAAACATAACTGGTGCACAATATTCTACACATAATATTTATACATAGCGCAATATCGCGGGATTTGTTTGAACCACGCTATTGTAATACTCTCTCACGTTGGTTATGCAGTTATTTTCTGTATTTACTGTAATTTATGCATGCAATGAGTCATGAAAATGACGTCGACACACGACCAAATTGTTTCTTTTCAAAACATTCCGCCGGCTGTTTCAGGGCTCCGGAGTCATTAAAGCCGGCTTTGCTGGTGATCAAATACCAAAATGCAGGTTCCCAAACTAGTAAGTATTGCCTACAATTTTTTTTTCATGTTCAAAAAATTTTTTTTGTCAGCAACCTACTTCCAGTATATCTGAAAACCTGAATGACCTAGTAACATTGCAGTGTCTCGTATACCAGTAGCAACCGGGGCTTTATACTTTGCTCTCATTCCTTAGATCCTAGATTTTTCCCACCAAGAACAGATATTTGTGTGGTAAACACGAATGTTTGTTCTATGACTGGGTGTTATATTGAATTCTAGTAGTATTATATCAGCTATCTGGTTCCCATAGTACAAGCTCTGTT
The DNA here is from genome assembly GCA_939531255.2 of Thera britannica. NCBI lineage: Eukaryota > Metazoa > Arthropoda > Insecta > Lepidoptera > Geometridae > Thera > Thera britannica. Next base: position 21,504,359 of record OW618041.2, on the reverse strand, counting down.
TAATTTGGGACTAGATAGTGTTGTGGGCATTGTCCACAATATTTTATTATTGAGTAGTAGGCATTAACTTTATCAAACTTTCAGCATCGGACGTCCCAAACACGTCCGTGTAATGGCGGGGGCTCTAGAAGGTGAGCTGTTTGTGGGCCCCCGCGCTGAGGAGCACCGAGGCCTGTTGACCATAAAGTACCCCATGGAACACGGGATAGTCACGGACTGGAACGATATGGAACGAGTGTGGAATTATATCTACAGTAAGGTTAGTCGAAGTCAAGCAACTTGAAGAAACTTTTAACTTGAACAGACAGGGCTCAGGGAACTTATTGAGTGTTGTCCCTCCACATCCACATCCGTGTCACCATCCGGTTCACTAGAAAATTGCTGCCACCAACCCAAAGTCCTACTCCGCTATTTTAAGGAGTTGGGCTGGCTAGGGTAAGGTTTGGCAGGAGGACAATGCACAATACACCCCATCGCGGGACGTCAGTGCAGATCTTATTCCCCCAAATCTATTAGAATTAAATGTAATACAAAAGTAAAAGTTTCAAAGACAGCACACGGTTGTCAGTTCTTCGAGCTATGTGACCATGTGGATGACCACTATAGATAGTGCAATCCACGAAGGCGCGCCCCACTATTCCTCCTAACCGTTTATAGTATATGTGTGCAAGCTTCCGTCAATGTTTGAGTGTTATCGGTACACACTAATTACCTATGAGTGCACACGCACACTACAATGAATAGACTAAGGTTGGCGACTGCCGCTCGGAGCAAACTCCCCGCACCCCGCGAGGGGCGCGTCTTCGTGAATTGCACTATCTATAATAAATAAATAATTCCTCACCAGGACCAACTGTCAACATTCTCCGAGGAGCATCCTGTACTCTTGACAGAAGCTCCCCTCAACCCTCGGAGGAACCGGGAGAAGGCAGCTGAAGTGTTCTTCGAAACCTTTAATGTACCAGCTCTCTTTTTGTCTATGCAAGCTGTGCTTAGTTTGTGAGTATTGTCTATTATTAATCAACTTTACTGACTTGACTAATGACTGGTCCTCTCAGCTCAGTTGGTAGTAGCTCTGCCTTCCGTGTTTTAAGCTGCGAGAACAAATATTTGTGTGGTGAACACAGATGTTTGTTAATAATATTTTTCGATCTTACTAACAGCGCCATCTGCTGGAATAGCCAAAATAAGTTTATGTTTAAATTGATTAATAGAAAAAGTTAATTATTAAAAACAGTAAATAGAGTTTTTCATATAAATCCCAGCTAAGTATATAAATCGATTTATCGCCCCCGAAACCTTCTGTATACAAATTTTCATGAAAATCTCCGGAACTTTTGTCTCGAGTGTTTATGTAGAAGTTCAATAGATGGCGTTCTCCGTGATACTAACTCGTGATTTCAACTACTCGGCAACAGATGGCGCTACTATTTCTAATTATTTAAATAACTTCTCTTCTGAGTCTTTTCTGAAAATGAATCCTAGCTAGATCGATTTATCGCCCCTGAAACCCTCTGTATATTTAATTTCAAGAAAATCGCTGGCGTAGTTTCCGAGACCCTGATTATATCAGCTATCCGGTTCCCATATTACAAGCTCTGCTTAGTTTGGGGCTGGGTAGTGTTGTGTGAATTGTCCACAATATTTATTTATTTTATTTATTTATCTAATGTACAAGATTTTCTCGTTTAAAGGTATAAGATTATGTTTGTATTTGTACAGATACGCGACAGGGCGGACGACGGGCGTGGTGCTAGACTCAGGCGACGGAGTGACGCACGCCGTGCCTATCTATGAAGGTTTCGCGATGCCGCATAGCATCATGCGGGTGGACGTCGCCGGCAGAGACGTTACTAGATACCTCAGGTACCAGTAGCTAGCTATGTTTAAGATGCTGACAACCGCGAAATATAATTTATTCAATAGTATCACAAGGATATCAATCAATCAATTAAAATAGTCTTTATTCACTATTTTTATGAAACAACAGGATATTTACCATGATTAAATTTTGAATTTTGAATAAAAGAGTGCGAAAGAGGGTAGATCGATTTATCTGCCAATAGCATTTCTTTTACTCGTGGACTTCAGTTCAACCGTGATCATGGTGCATGCAACTGTGCCGAAATATCGGAAGTCAACTCATCAAAATTTAATCATGGTAAATATCCCGTTTTTTCATAAAAATAGTGTTGAAAACCATGATAGTTTCAAAAGTTATAGTCTTTTTTCAGTTCAATTACAAGAATCACTATGAAACGTCTTTAAGCTAGGTGAGTCTAGGTGCCAGTTCCACGCGACCAAGCCGACGCAAGAACAGACAACAAACTACGGCTCGGTTCCTACCGTTGTTTATATGATCCTTTTACAAATCAAAAATAATAGCAGTGAAGTTCCAGTGTGGTGCCACTTCACTTAGTCAGACGTATTCAATGCAATAATACAAAAGCAAAAGTTTCAAAGACAGCACACGCTACGCTTCAAAAATATAATAAAGTATTTACGTCGTGGGTTCAAATTGAGTCGTGTACCAATGAGTTTTCCTGACGAAAAATTGATGTACACAATGCTCTCAAACGGTGAAGAAAAACATCGTAAGGAAACCGGCGCGGCGCCGCGGCGTGTCGTAGAACCTAAAAAAGTTCGTGCAACACGTGTCAAGCGACGCAATAAATAATAGTTAAAAAAAACTAAAAAACACGCTATAAAATAGAAAACCAAACTAAAAATAAATTTGAAATAAGAATAGTGTTAACAAGAACATAATGTTTTATTTTAAAGAGACACACACAAAGAGCTCTACTACTACTAACTGTTTATTGGAACGAAGTTCCTTATCGCGCGTTGTGAAAGGGGGCTAGACGGAAAAAAATCTTACGAAAAGTTGTCACGACACTTTTTTTTAAGCTATTGTAAGCTGTGCGGCGTGCGCATGTTTCTCTCTCTCTCTCTCTCTCATAGAAAGCAAGCCAGATTATTTTTGTTGAGTGTATACAGGTTTTTTGTAAATAATAATAAAGGAACTTCGTTCCATCCGGGTTTCCCTTGACACCTCTCAAGTTTTTTATTCCTTACAGATTACTTCTCCGTAAAGAAGGTGTCAACCTGCGTACGTCAGCGGAACTAGAAATAGTAAAGGTGATCAAGGAACGTTCCTGCTACCTGTCTCCCAATCCTCTGAAGGAGGAGACCTTGGACACGGAGAAGGCACCTTACTTACTACCTGATGGAACACAGTTAGAGGTACATAACATACCTTCTTCTTCTAAAATTTAAGAGCTCTTTTTTTTATTCAGTCGCAATTAATTAATCCTATTTGAAATATACAAACTTAAACTAACACAGAAAAGAAATATTAAATAAAATGACATAAGAAAAATAAAATAAGAGTAACAATATTAAATAATGGCATGTCAAATATTAGAAACTAATGTGAGTTGTAAGTCAAAAACTCATCTATCGAATAGAAGCACCCTTTCAACAAAAGTGAAACAAGTTTCGATTCAAATTTACAGGGACTGTCCATGACTTTCATGTCAGGGGGCAATCAGAGCCAAATACGAGAATTCCACTCAATTTGCACAGATAGGGTTGAGTGTCATGAATTTATGTTTTGATTGTAGATTGGTCAGGCGAGATTCAGAGCTCCAGAAGTACTGTTCAGGCCAGATCTCATTGGCGAGGAGTGTGAAGGTAATTCAATTCAGCAATTTTTCATCATCCGCACTTGATGTGCGGGCTGGTTTTTCCGCAAGTAGGCCGCTGGTGGGTCCTTTTTGCGTGACCCTTGACACGTGTTGCTCGAACTATTTTCGGTTCTACGAGACGTCGGTTTCCTCACGATGTTTTCCTTCAACGTTTTGAGAGTACTGGCATAGTGCACATACATTTTTCGACAGAAAAACTCATTGGTACACGACTGGATTTGAACCCATGACCTTCGGATCGGAAGGCGGGGCCGCTACCACTAGACCACCAGCTCTCTTTTTTTTAACACTTAACATCGGGTGGGCCATATATTTGTTCCATTAACCTCTCAGCTCAGTTGGTGGTAGATAGATAGATAGATAGATAGATTAATACTTTATTGTACACAAAAGAATACCTACATTTAAAAGAAACATTACAAATAAAGGTACAATAGGCGGCCTTATCGCTAAGAGCGATCTCTTCCAGACAACCTTTGGATGGAGAGGATTAACAAAAATTAGAAGAACGGCGGTGTACAAAAGTAAAACCTGATGTACCTAAAATTTAAACTACCTATTATAGCATATAATTAATAAAATAAAACATTAATATATAATTATAGTTATAATAAATACCTACTTATGACACATATTCAGACAAATACTGAAGGATATTAGACAAATTTACGTAGACAACAAGGAAAAGTAATGATTGCTGACATTAGTTTTAAAGACATGAATAGATTTAGATAAACGGACAGACTGTGGCAAAGAGTTCCATAGGCGTACAGCTTGTATGGTAAATGACTTACCATACATTTTAGTAGTATGGACTGGAGTAGAAAGCTGCAAGGTATCGGAAGATCGAAGATTTCGATCGTTAGCTTGATACAGGAACTCAAAGCGCTCCTTAAGATAAGGTGGTGAGAAAGGATTAAAAAGAATATTGTAAAGAAGAGACAGAATATGTGCATTCCGGCGAAGACGGATAGGGAGCCACTTGAGTTTCATGCGAAATTCTGAGATATGGTCATACTTTCGTAAGCCAAATATAAACCGAATGCAGAGGTTTTGTAGACGCTCAAGTTTATTTAGCAAGTTTATTTAGTTCTGCCACCAACTGAGGCTTGCACCAATTTAAGGCTTGCACTTCAAGCCTTAAATGGAACGCCTCAGAGCGAGGTAACGACGCATGACATCATGTTTTTACGTGCGTGCAGCCGGCTCTATCGAATTATAAGAGCGGTTTCAGACTAGCGTTTTATACGCGCGTATGAGCTCGTTTTTGGAAGCGCATGTAGGCGCGTATAGGCGCGCCTTTTGTCCCACGCTCGACTCGTACGAGCGTTGAAGCGCTTCTTCTTCTTCTTATCGTGTCACTGATCCTTACGAACCAAGTGTGGTGAAAGGATTTTAAGTGCGCCTCGAAGAGGCTCCTTTCGTGCACTTGACACATATTTTCGAACTTTTTAGGTTCCACGATATGCCGGTTTCCTCACGATGTTTTCCTTCACCGTTTGAGAGCACTGGCATAGTGTACATAAATTTTTGGGCAGAAAAACTCATTGGTACACGACTGGATTCGAACCCACGACCTTAGGATCGGAAGGCGGGGCCGCTACCACTAGGCCACCAGCGCTCTACTAGGCCACCAGCGCTTCTAAGCTCGTATAAGTGTCAGAATCCATGTTGATACTGACACGACACCACCGGTTCGAGCGAACACGCCGAAATATGCCCGTTTACGCTAGTATGGTTTTTAGAAGCGCGTTATGTTGCGCGCGTATAAGCGCGTATGCTGAAACGACCGTATACGCGCAAAAAAATACGCTAGTCTGAAATCGCTCTAAGACGTTGTCACGTCAAAAAACAACGTAGTATACTGATAATTCGGTTTTGCTTCACGCCTCTCCTGCATTTTGTTCAATTGATATTTCCAGGTCTCCACGAGGTGCTAATGTTCGCGATCCAGAAGTCGGACATGGATCTCCGCAAGGTGCTGTACCAGAACATAGTGCTGAGCGGAGGCTCCACGCTGTTCCGAGGGTTCGGAGACAGACTCCTCGCCGAGATACGGAGGCTGGCGCCCAAGGATATGAAGATCAGGGTAATAAATAATGAATAAAATAAATAAATATTGTGGACAATTCACACAACACTACCCAGCCCCAAACTAAGCAGAGCTTGTAATATGGGAACCAGATAGCTGATATAATACTTGAATACATTTTTTTTTGTAAATACATACTTAGAATACAATATAACATCCAGACAGAGAACAAACATTTATGTTTACCACACAAATATTTGTTCTCGGTGGGGATCGAACCCACGACCTACGGCGCAGAAGGCAGAGCTACTACCAACTGAGCTAGAGGCCAGTCAAACCAACATCTAGATTACAAAGAAAAATCTGCAAATGTATGGACCGCACTTGATGTGCGGGCAGGTTTTTCCGCAAGTAGGCCGCTGGTGGGCCCTTTTTGCGTGACCCTTGACACGTGTTGCTCGAACTTTGTTAGGTTCTACGACACGCCGGTTTCCTCACGATATTTTCCTTCACCGTTTTGAGAGTACTGGCATAGTGCACATACTTTTTTCGACAGAAAAACTTATTACTTACAAACTAGAGAAAAACACAGAAAAGTACATGAAAAATTGTAAAATGGTACAAAAAAAAACGAGCAGGGTAGATAAATAAAGTTTTGGTGCTTGCAAACTAATCCTAATTATACATTATTCTAAATAAATGGCTTGCAATTGTAGGGAAAAAATATTATAATATTATAAGAAGAATAATATTTCTTATATCCTTCCAGATCTCAGCACCACAAGAGCGACTATACTCAACATGGATCGGGGGTTCGATTCTCGCATCGTTAGACACATTCCGAAAAATGTGGGTCTCCAAGCGAGAGTTCGACGAGGAAGGCCACAGAGCGGTGCTCCGCAAGACGTTCTAGACATGCCCCTAACTACCCCTAACTACCCCTATTGCTTGGAGACTTGAGGATCGCGCTATTAGCACTTACAACTGCTTTAAATGGGTCCGGTTAATGTACGGCCAGTTAATGTACACACTGTTAAAACGATGCCACTTTTTTCCACTGGGAAATTGTTAAGGCCCGTGTACACTGGACCAGATATTTCGATTATTAATTTTGTTTATCTAGCGATGAAAAAGGATAACGCCTTTGATTTAATTGAAAAAAAAAAAACATTTCTGGCACTGCGGGACGCTCGCTCTGCTCGCTCGCCTTGTGCGTAATTTTTATGTCCTAACATAACCTAACCAATCCTACTCGGATCCGCCCAATAAAGTATCAAGGACAAGTTTAAGTATCCAGTGCCAGAACAAAAAAGTAAAAATTTATGTTTGAATTGCTCCAGTGTACATGTGGCTTAACTGGCATCGTAATAACGGGGTGTACAATATCATGATGTATAGTGGCGGTATGAAAATGTTCGTCGATTTTCAACTTGATTTCAACGTTTCACGATCACGACCTTTTGAAACTGAATAGACAGAATACACCGATAAGTTAACGTCACAAATTATGTCAAAATGTGTTCATGATCAAGGCACTGGTGCAAGCGAGAACCGACTCTAAGGTGACGAACATTTTCATACCGCGACTGTACATTATCGCCTCCCGAGACAATGGACTACCCTCACTACTCTTATGTCGTGCGTTGGGTGGCCGCTAGTGGTGTTTCCAACTGTGCTTTGGACGTATGTCGGCTTTAGTACTTGTTGCTATGACGGAGGCCTTAGAGAGGCCTAGATCAGAATAGGCCACTAGTTTAAATAACTTACAAAGTCTATGCACACCACGAAAAATTGCTTTGCTAAGTAATTAATCTGTCAAAATTTTTCTAACAATAAATTAGATAAAACTTGCAAATAAAAAACTCCCGACCGAAGTGAGGTGATGAGGTGTAAAAGGATCATAAAAAAAACGGTAGGAACCAAGTCGTAGTTTGTTGTGTGTTCTTGCGTCGGCTTGGTCGCGTGGAACTGGCACCTAGACTCACCTAGCTTTAAGACGTTTCAAAGTGTGCCTTGTGAACTGAATAAACACACCTTTGAGTTTGATGAATATCTACACTACATGGATTTCTAACAAATATGGCTAAAAACCACCTTGCTTTACGCGCGCCATTTTCTTTTTTGCATTTATTAGTCATTTCCTCGCTGATGTGGGATGAAAAGTTACGTATTGTACTTGAGTGCAAAGATTTTCCACCTAGTGTGTTTTGATGCACACGCTAACGCCCAGGATTCTCATTTTTGAACCATTCGCTGCGCTCGTGATTCAATTTTAGAATCCTACGCTTGCTCGGACATCAAAATTGAGCACGCGGTTAAAAAGCAACTACACTCTTGTATAACAAATAACTGTTATTCAATAATATCACAAGGATCACTTTGAAACGTCTTATAGGCAGGTGAGTCTAGGTGCCAGTTCCACGCGACCAAGCTTAGACTACTACTAGCCCAGACTACTACTAGCACAGACTACTACTAAACTAGACTACTACTAGCCCAGACTAATACTAGCCCAGACTACTACTAGCACAGACTACTACTAAACAAGACTACTACTAGCCCAGACTAATACTAGCCCAGACTAATACTAGCCCAGACTAATACTAGCCCAGACTACTACTAAACTAGACTTCTACTAGCCCAGACTACTACTAAACTTAACTACTACTAGCCCAGACTGCTACTAAACTAGACTACTACCAGCCCAGACTAATACTAGCCCAGACTACTACTAAACTTGACTACTACTAGCCCAGACTGCTACTAAACTAGACTACTACCAGCCCAGACTAATACTAGCCCAGACTACTACTAGCCCAGACTACTACTAAACTTGACTACTACTAGCCCAGACTGCTACTAAACTAACCTACTACCAGCCTAGGGCCACCAGTGCTTTCCTTTCTTCGGTTGGGGGTTAATTAAGATTTGTTTCCTAGGCGCCCTTAATCGTTTCGTGTGCTTAGGCTCTCACCTCTAGGTCTTATAAATGGCTGCTGTGCTTATTGGAGATGTTATGTGAAGTCATTGATACAGGGTGTTTCAATATATGATTAGTATAACAATCTATACTAATAATTGCTGAAGAGTTTGTTTCTGCCGCGAAGCAGAAAAAAATATATTATGCATAAAAAATATAATCCTCTGAAAATTACTGTAATTATACTGTCCATATTTTGGAACACTCTGTATAATTAGTATATAATATACACTATTTATTGTAAAATAAACGAAATCAATACTTTTATAAGTGTTTGTAATATTTTAATTAAGCACATAGCACTTTTAATCCGCGCTAATAAAAACATTAATATTATTTAGCGTTGCTTATAATTCTCACTCGTGTATCAAAGTCAAAAATACTTATATTTTCATCCCATCTATTCAAAAAGAGGCGATTGGTTCCTCAATAAGTGCCAAGGAGTGGAATTCCTTGCCGGCGTCTGTTTTTCCGGACACTTATAACTTGGATGTTTTTAAGAGTAGAGTGAACAGGTATCTTCTAGGTAAGCGTGCTACACCGTCGACCGCATCATCACTTAACAGCAGGTGAGATTGCGGTCAAACGCAAGCCTATAAAAAAAAAAAAAAAAAAAAAAAAAAAAGTGCGCCTAAAGTACCTACTTTAGGCGCACTTATGATACAGTGACAAGATGACTTTTAAATTCCCTACTAATCTCCCTACGGTCGTGATTCATTCGTTAGAACCCGTCACTTGCATTCATCTATGACCCTCGATTTAAATCCGTCTTTTATTCACTAGTTGCATGATGAACTACTTATTATTCACTATTTGTATGAACAACGGGATATTTACCATGATTAAATTTTGAGTTTTGACTTCCGATATTTCGGCACAGTTGCATGCACCATGATCACGGTTGAATAGTCCACGAGTAAAAAAATGTTATTGGCAGACAAATCGATCTACCCTCTTTCACACTTTTCGACGTGACAACATCTTATAATTCGATGGAGCCGGCTGCACGCACGAAAAATCATGACGTCATGCGGCGTCACCTCGCTCTGAGGCGTTCCATTGCGCGGCTTGCAGTGCAAGCGAGAGCGCGGAACGAGCGACAAAGAGTCACGCACGGCCTCCGCGTTCGGCAGCGTTCGACATCTGTCTCTCTCCTACTTGAGTGAGCGATGCGTCCGCGTGGACAGCTGTATGACGTTGGCACGTTCAACTATCGACAGTAACCGACTTTACTGACAACCGATTTTTTTATTGGTTATTAAACGTCTTAAAGCTAGGTGAATATCAGCGCATCTATTTAAAATAAGCGTCCTTATTTGCGCGGGTAACTGCAGTATTCCTATGCATTAAGGTTTTTTCAAATGGTGAAGGTAAACATCGTGAGAAAACCCGCGGCTTAATCAGCTCCGCACGTGAATGTTGCCTATGTTACTCAGGGTGAATGAAGCTTTCCAATGGTGAAAGAATTTTTGAAATCGGCACAGTAGTTTTTGAGTTCAACATACACACAAAAATACAAATCTTGTCTCTTAATATTTTACATACTATAAAAGTATAGATTTGCATTCTGGAGCCTAATTCTCGGGCCGACCGAGATTTTCAATGTCCCTTACCTAAATACACATTGGCATTGCACAACCCCGCACTTTTTCTACGTTTTCCGTATATCGTAGCTGTCGAGGCTTCTACGATGAGGTCGTCGATGAATTACTCAAGGAAATCATCCATTCTCTCTTCGAAAAGAAGCAATAAAATAAAATTGCAAAATGATCTCGGTCGGCCCGAGAATTAGGCTCCTGTATTCTCATTTCTGCATTTGTTTTATATAAAATAAATAAATTATGAAACCCTGCAGAGAAATGGGAACGTTAACGTCATTTATTGTCTATGCTTGCTTCTAGTTCTTGTAAAACCGAGCTAATACTCTAGTATAAAATTATGTTTGTTAGCATTAAGTTGAAGTATTAAAGACATTCTTTTAATAAATTATTTTTACCGACATGGTTTTTTTATTGAAAATCCATAGAGAAATGGTGAACTTACATCATCCTTGTCTATGCCAAACTCTAACGGAAGAATTAACCAAAAACGACCAACTACACTTCTTATCGTGTGGTGTCACTATGGTTCTTTCGAACCAAGTGTGGTGAAAGATCAAAGAGGCTCCTTTCATGCACTTAAACCAACTGCATTATGGATGACTTAAACGTGGGAACGAATAAGGCTATTGAGGTGGCTTTATATGGTTCGAGAAGAGTTTGAGAGTCTTGGCTCGGTTAGAAGAAGAAGACGAAATATATGTTTAGTTTCTTGTAAACAACGCCATCTAGGTATTGGAGGAGAAACTGTCGATCATAGCAATTTGTTGTGAGCATTGGTTATTTATATCGACCCGCCTTCTGATCTCATGTGATCTCATTTTCTAATTCCTCCTAGCATGGTCGTGGGTTCCCAGTCTTGTTGTACCAATGCGTTTTTCTCTGTCCTTAAATGTATGTGCACTATGCCAGTACTCTCGAAACTGTGAAGGAAAACATCGTAATGAAACCGGCGCCGGCGCGGCGCGGCGTGTTGAAGAACATAGAAAAGTTCGAACAACATGGTGTCAACTTGTGTCAGCGTCATGACGCGTTATCCAATGAAAAGCATCATGTTGAAATGCTAATTTAGAGCTTCAAGATAATAATATTTTTTTAACCTATCTAAGAGTCAAAACGGACCTTAAGTTTTACATTAGCCGACTATTCGTTGGTAATGCTTCCTGTGTTATTTGGGCACGCAACAACTTGCGGAAACCAGCCCGCACACCAAGTGCGAATGATAAATTAACCAATTATGTTTATACCTAAAGCATGAGTGTGTAAAGAAAACACAATTTATAAAAACATTGATATATTTATTGATACAATAAATTCAATAACATTTTAATACATCTTTAAATAATAATATTTAAAAACTAGATAACTGGTAACTTCAGGTAAATACAAATACAAAGTTCGTACAAACATAGAATTAAAGATAGCTATTCAAATAACGGTCAAGAGCGAGTCGGACTCACGTGTTTAATTTTCCGCCCGTGAAAAAAGATAATAGATTCATCTGTGTTCTTGGCTTGAATGGATCGCTATATTTTTTTTTGTTAGTTCTTTGACAGATTTACTTTTTCTTAATTAGATGGCATCTGTCCATTCGAACATCTTTGCCAGTGTCAAGTGAGGATATTAAACAAAAGTTTTAAATCCAGTCAATAGACATAATTATGTTAAATCCTGTTATATTATGTTGTGAACGTCCTATGAATATGTCAAATAAATGTATTTTCTTTCTTTTCTATACAAGTCAGCCGTCATTTGCTTTAAAAAAAGAATGGTGGCTGTTTTTTTTCAAAACCATCGGATACATTTTTGATCAAATCAGGATATCAAAATTCACTTAAATTCCAACTGCTCACACTTTGTGCTCAGACCGCAAGTAATGTTGGTTGTATAACTGATTTGATCGAGTGTTTCCGATGGTTTTGAAAACAAAAAACAGCCACCATTTTCTTCAAAGTCAATGGCTGCCGACTTGTCTATTGTATTGACTGACTTGACTAAAAACTATTTTATTCCTAACCTCACTCGACAAATTTTTTAAGCAATTGTTCCACTGGTGACAAGAGGGCTGGCTCTTTTTTCGCACAGAGAATAGCTATTGCTGTTCAACGTGGGAATGCAGCCAGCGTTCTTGGCACCATGCTTCATGGACACCCACTTTTGTTAGATTTAGTTTTAATTAGTTTTAGTTTTTTTTGTTAATATTATGAATTTTTGTTTTGTTGTTATAAAATTAATAAAGAAACACTCAAAAGAAGTAGGATGTCAAATTCTCGACATTGACAAAATTGACCGAATGTACAGATGCCATTAATTAGGAAGAAGAAGAAGTTATAAGGGTCCCATTGACAAACTTGGAGTACGGAGCCCTACTATAATACTAAGTCATCTGTAGGTTTTAGTCTAGGTATAAATACTTTTAATTAAAATGCATTTCAAAAATAAAATTTACATTTTTTTATTTAATAGTCCTCTCCAACGATTGACTTACCGCAATCTGTACAATGTCGTCGGTCCATCGGGCGAGGTGGCAAATCTACTTACTAACAAAATATGACTCAAAAATTACAGAATACTTATATGTATGATTGATTCGAGTTGATTTTTGTATAATTTTAATACATTCCCTTTTCTCTGTAAAATTTTGTATACCTACTTATTATGAGTTATGGCCATATTTTTAAAGGCACTTTCTTGTCTTAAGGGGCTGACCACAGTCAAATAATTTCTCCCTCGCACATTTCAACTTTTTGAAACATATAAATTACTCTAGGTACTTCTTATAGCGTCACTTTTCCTTATAACGAGTGCGTGTGGTGAAAGGAGGTAGTGTGCCTCAAAGAGGTTCCTTTCATGATCACTCTTACCGGTTACCGCGTCACTTTTGTTCACGACCAGTGTGCTGAAAGTGCGCCTCAAAGAGGCTCCTTTTATGCACTAAAATAAGTGACCTGAAATTTTGTAATTTGCATGAAAAATCGCTGAAAAAAAAACTGGTTTTACCAGTTTACTAATACCTTTTTTTCCTATGTCCATTGAATTTAAAAAAAATCATAATATTGAAATCTCCAAGCGAGTTACTGTCGGTTATCAGCAGTCCCTTAACTTTTCTCTTTTAGCCCTCCTGTATTCAATAGTTTAGCCCCAAACGACCGTAGCGGCCACCCACCCAAGTTCAACACTTGCAGTCGTTGAGTGCTTCGCGTATCAAGTCCGCTAGCTCCGTGTAAAGCGGACAATGTCTGCTCGATGGTTTGCATATCTCCCTGTGGTCGACTGACACGCCTATCAGAGTTCCGATGCCAGCGTCTAGGAACAAAATAAATACTATGTAATGGAGGTAAGTACTCAAGGTTAGGCAGTATTTGAAACATCATATTAGGCATGCAGACAGTAATCAAGTATCGCCAAAATATTTATCTGATCTAATATAAAAGGATTCAAAGATTTTGAAAAATGCATTTATTCTCATATTAATGTCGAGATTAATAATTTATCTGTTACAATAAATCTACAAAATACAACAATCCGCCATGATGGCTTAAACACCGGTCAGAGCGAATTACGTCACGTCTACGTAAACGTCATTCTGATTTAGTACAAAAGCACCAATGTTTACTGTTGATATACATACCCGTGACGTAATAACAGACGCCATGACACCAGCGAGCGTTTTGGCGTGAATTTGAAAATTTAAATTAAAATGTACTTTTATTGCACAAAAACCTTAATTTTCTACAGAAATATGATATATTTTAGGCTTATTAGATACTTCTGAATATGATAGAAGAGATTTTGAAAATTAGTCGTCATGCCTTCGGATTATATGCTACAAAAAATATGCAAGTAAAATAGCTAAAATATGCACGAAAATCCATAAAAAGGGTCAAAATATGCATAACAATTAAACAGGAAAAATAAAAAGTCACATTTTTTAATATATTTTTTAAAGGCTTTTACTGACAATAGTATTTGTGAAAAAAACTAACAAGATATATTTACTTAGGCAACAGAGAGCACTGGTGGTCTAGTTGTAGCGGTCCCGCCTTCCGATCCGAAGGTCGTAAGTTCAAGTCCAGTCTTGTACCAATGAGTTTTTCAGTCGAAAAATGTATGTGCACTATGCCAGTACTCTCAAAACGGTGAAGGAAACATCGTGAGGAAACCGGCGTGTCGTAGAACCTAAAAAAGTTCGAGCAACACGTGTCAAGCGTGCGGATGATGAATTTGCCGAAATTTGCCAGGGTTGGGTAATATTTGAATCATCATCATCATCAGCCTGAGAAGTCCACTGCTGGACATAGGCCCCTCATACACATTTCCAGGAAGAACGGTTGTCGGTTCTTCGAGCTATATGGCCTGCCCATTGCCACTTCAACTTACTAACTCTACGAGCTATGTCGGTGACCTTGGTTCTTCTACGGATATCCTCATTTCTGATTCTATCACGTAGTGAAATTCCCAGCATAACTCTCTCCATAGCTCGTTGCGCGACTTTGAGTATTTGAATAACTTGTGATTAAAATACGTAATTGAAATACAAATACGTATTTGGTATATCTGTATTTTAAATTTACTTTCTTAAAATGTAATTTGTATTTCAGATACCTGACGCCAAGGTAATTAGTATTTCAAATACTTGAGACTTTGAAATACATTTTAACATTACAATACTTTTAACCTTCATTTCATATTCTATTTTAGGCCTGAATTCAATTTAACTTTACCCCTGTAAAGAACCCTTAAACTTTAGGGGTTCTAAAGCACACCAATACTTTTCCCACAGTGTGGTGTCTATTTCTTTGCTAAGATTTTTATAATGCCCCAAAAGTTAAGAGCCGAGCGGGATTTGAACCCGCGACCTTCTTCTTGGTACGGGGCTGCGATGACCGCAGCGCCATCGGATCCTAATTACACTCGACGAATAACTCTTAGGGACTGTTCGGCACTAACGCGACCGTGGCTCCATCTACAGGTTTGACGTTACAGTCAAACCACACGCACTTTTTAACCGACTTCCAATCAAAAAGGAGGAGGTTCTCAATTCGGTTGTACTTTTTTTTATATTTTTTTAATGTTTGTTACCGCATAACTTCGTCATTTGTGAGCCGATTTGAAAAATTATTTTTTTATCTGAAAGGTACTGCTTCCAGATTGATTCCATTTTAATTTTATTAAAATCGGTGTTGACATTTTTTTTTAAATAATTTTTTTAATGTTTGTAACTGCATGCCTCCGTCATTTATGAACCGATTTAGAAAATTATTTTTTTATATGGAAGGTTATTTTTACGTCCAGATTGTCCCTAACAAATTTCATTAAAATCGGTTTAGCCGTTCGGCAATGAAGTCGGTTTCTCTAGTTTTTTATTTTTCAACTTATTACGTTTTTAACTTATAATTATTTTGGGACATTATAAATATCTTTATGGTTTCCTTAAGTGTAGACACTATAAAAAAATATTTCTTTGCTGTTTCAAGTAACTTACCAGCAGAGTGTACGCTGACTATCCTCAGCCACAGCACCGACATGAGAGTCCTGCAAGTCTCGACGAAGCCGCGCACCGCGAGCCGCTGGGAGTCGCTCGCTGCTAGCCAGCGGTCGTGTAGCTGCAACACTAGGGGACAATCTGGTAACAACAAGATACATTCAAATAATAAGTTAGCTTAGGCTCTGGCTTTGAGTCTGTGTTAGTGCTCACCAGTATATTAAACTGTGTGTGTAACGTTTCGATTTAGGATTTATTTGACGACGCTGCGGAAAGCATCTTAAAAATCCTGGTCTGATTCTCTCGTCGTGGTTTCTACGGTTTTCCCTTCCCCTCATTACACTATCCCCTACACACCCCATACACACTCTCAAAACTGGTGTTTATCATGTCGTGTTCTTTAGTTTGCTTACCTACATATTA
This sequence comes from Thera britannica, assembly GCA_939531255.2. NCBI lineage: Eukaryota > Metazoa > Arthropoda > Insecta > Lepidoptera > Geometridae > Thera > Thera britannica. The sequence goes on along the minus strand of OW618041.2, from coordinate 21,488,134 downwards.
TTAAATTGTTTTACTTTTTGTTTCTTAGTTATATTAGTTTTCTTTCTCTCGTGTCTTGCCTTGTTTCTGTGTTATCTGCTTTTGTTTCACATTATTAATAGAAATCTTATTCTAGTACTTTGGCCTCCCGAGATACAGGCTTGTCCTAGTGCGGGAACCACCAGTAATTTAAATAAGACTGTAATAATATTATGTTCTTTGGTAAATAAATAATTTTGTATTTTGTATTTTTGTATTTGGTCAACACTCACACAGACTCACACAGAGCTTATGGCAGGTAAGTAGTTGACTGTAACGTCAAACGTGTAGATGGAGCCACGGTCGCGTTAGTGCCGAACACTCCCTAAGAGTTATTCGTCGAGTGTGATTAGGATCCGATGGCGCAGCGGTCAGCGCAGCCCCGTACCAAGGGGAAGGTCGCGGGTTCAAATCCCGCTCGGCTCTTAACTTTTGGGACATTATAAAAATCTCATGGTAGTCCTACAGTTGGTAGTAGCTCTGCCTTCTACACCATAGGCCGTAGGTTCAACCCCCACCGAGAACAAATATTTGTGTAGTAGATGTTTGTTCTCTGTCTGGGTCTGTTTATTGTATTCTTAAATATATATTAAGTATTAGATTAGCTATCTGGTTCCTATAGAACAAGCTCTGCTTAGTTTGGGGCTAAGATTTCCTAGGGGCCCAAAGGGGATTCCAATCCGGTAGGTATTATCAAAACTAATGGGTAGTACGGGATAATTAGATAATTAGGCTACCTAAATTGGCTGGTCTAGACACCACCCATAGGTCTATCGGTTCATATAGTTGGGTCCAAAAAATAGGTAATGCTACCAACCTTGCTGTCACTTAACTGTGTGTTTATTTTTAGTTTAGTATTTACGTAAGCCCTCATCTTATATGTGCACTACCCAACCTATCTCCCTATTACCCAAAGGTTAGCTGGTAGATAATGCTATCTAGCATTAAGTTCGTCTGTGTACAGTAATTTTTAATTTTGTGCAAAAAGAATTTTCTATCTATCTATAACCTTTGCTGATCTCCAGAAGCTCCAGACTCCGGGCTGTGACGGGGGTCTTGATATCCGCCAGCGGAGACCCTCGGTGTGGCACCGAGTAGAACATAAATCCTCTGCTTTGATGGTACAGGGACGCGCGAAGACTTAAACTTGCTTCTAAAAGATGATAAATATGTACAAGCTTTGCTAGTTTGGGGCTCTATAGTTTGGAATGTTCACCTATATTTATGCATTAAATTATTAACACAAAGCAACTTACATTTAAACAAATATGTACAAAATACACAAGAAACAGAGTAGCTATCTGCAGATCGTTACAAACGATCTAGAGATAGCTCAACTGATCCAAATTACAATTATTAACAAACATTCGAACAAGGAGATCCTTATTTATTAAGAAAATCTACACTAATATTATAAAGAGGAAATATTTGTACCAATTTTTGTATGTTTGTAATGAATAGGCTCAAAAAGTACTGGGCCGATTTAAAAATTTTTTTCACCAATAGAATGCTACATTCTTCCAATTTGACATAGGCTACATTTCATTTTGAAAAAAAATAGGGATCCTTGGTAAAATTTGAACAATGTAACCGAAAGTGTAGAAAAACGAGTCATAAAATGTCTTTCGTCGAATGCGCTGCCGAAACTATTAGCGATAGAACAAAATAATGTACAACAATATTGTCTACCTCGTGCGAAGCCGGGACGGGCTGCTAGTATAATATAAAGAAAGGACTTTACGATTTCAATCCATGCGGTAGAGTGTCTATATAACAATATATAGTAACTTACCTTCAATTTTTGAAGATAATGCTTCTTCATTGATATTCACATTTCCATTTCTATCCGCCATCTTAAATTTATTATCATCATTTAAAATTACATTTACATTAAAATTTACTTCTAGAAGTCCATTCTCATTTACCCTGTCATTTTTGACAATAGATTCTTTTAAAATCCAAGAACTGTTCTGGTTTTTGTAATCGTTATAAGTGATATTATCATGTTCTTTGTACATTTTGTTATCGAACATACTCCCGACTATGTTGTCTATTGTTTCGGCTATTACCGCATCGTTATTGGTCGAGTTCGATCGGTTGATTATATTATTGATTGCCTTTGGTTCTGAGCTTGGTTCTCCAGTTTGGTTTAATGTTTGATATGCTTCGTATGCTGGAAAATAATACTCATCAAATAAGAAAATAATCGATCAAAAATACTGTACTTTCAAGATTCACCGCTTTGGAAGTTGAATCGGCCAAGGGGCTATAAATATATGGGGTTCCAAACAAAGTTACAAATACGCATGTAGATAATAAATAAATAAATAAATATTGTGGACAATTCACACAACACTACCCAGCCCCAAACTAAGCAGAGCTTGTAATATGGGAACCAGATAGCTGATATAATACTTGAATACATTTTTTTTGTAAATACATACTTAGAATACAATATAACACCCAGACAGAGAACAAACATTTATGTTCACCACACAAATATTTGTCCTCGGTGGGGATCGAACCCACGACCTACGGCGCAGAAGGCAGAGCTACTACCAACTGAGCTAGAGGTCCAGTATAAGTCTAAAATTGCTTCCTATAGGGACGCAATAAAAAAACATGGATAACAAAATCGGGTTATACTAGCTAGGGGGAAGCCCCGAAGTTACGAGACATATTCACGTACAACAAACGGCCGTGTCATAACTCATAACACAGCCAAACCCCATTTTGTTCTAAATCATTCTTAAAGATTTTTATAATGTCCCAAAAGTTAAGAGCCGAGCGGGATTTGAACCCGCGACCTTCCCCTCGGTACGGGGCTGCGCTGACCACTGCGCCATCGGATCCTAATCACACTCGACGAATAACTCTTAGGGAGTGTTCGGCACTAACGCGACCGTGGCTCCATCTACAGTTTTGACGTTATAGTCAACTAATCTTTGAGATTTCCTTAAGTGTAGTAAACACTATAAAAATTAATAAACAATTATAAATCATTCTTCTTTCAAGATACGAAAAGCACAAAATTTTATATGAGCCACATTTATTTTTACCCCCTTTTATACGATTTTAAGAACCCTCCGGCCGATTTAACTCATACCTTCACAGTAGATCTCCTTGATAAAGAGCCCTCCTTTAGAATGTCCGACCCACACGATGGGCTTTTCTCCAACACCCATTTCTAAAAGTTGCTGCAGCATTTGATCTGCTCTAACATGGAGACTGAGCCTAGAAAACGAATAAAAATGTAGGTACCTATGCATGTTAAAAAAATGTATAGTACCTAAGTATTGTATCAGCTATGTGGTTTTCATATTACAAGCATTGCTTAGTTTGGGGCTGTCTAGGGTCTGGATTGTCTATGAGTATTAATTTATCTTTTAACTTGTCCGTGGTCTACAAAACAGATTGAAGCGAAAAAGGTATGTCAGGATCGTAGCAAGTGGAAATCCGTGATGTTTGCCTTGCCCCATGGGAACGAGGCGTGATTTTATGTTTGTATGTATGTAGGAGTTGTCTTACCGTCTTACCTTTTATTCTCTTTGATCCACAAAGGTCTCCACAAATACGGGTCGCTCGTATAGTTAATCGAAATCACTCTAGCTCCCGGAAAGTCTTCTTTGATCCAATCCTTAGGCCAGCATGACGAATAGCAGTCATCACAGATACATCCACATCCAACATCACACTTTTTCTCCCTACATTTACATTCATTAACTTCATTTATTTCATTTAATTTACATTTATCATTATCTTTCTCATCACATATTTTATTATCACAATTATTTTCTCTTTTGAAAAGATCGCTAACGAATTTGGCTTGTGTTTCATAATTATCTATTACTTCTATTTGATCTAAAAGTGTGTTATTGTAAAACTGTTCAGTAATTAATTCATTTTGTTTCGGCATTATCTTTTTAAATAGTTTTTCGTTTACTTTCTTAAATGTCATTTCTGTATCATCATCTGTCATGTAAATATCATCGTTACATTTTCCGTTGATTCTTTTGTATGTGTGTTTGTTTGTTTGTGTGTATGATGTGCTTTTGTGGCAGTTGCAAGTTTTGTCTGCATGGTTGCGTAGTGTTACTTTTTCTGGGTCTGTTTGGTACTTCGGTCGCCAGTCTCCTTGTCGCCATGTGTTGCCCAGAGACCCTGAAAGAACAAGTTTCGTTTTAACCAAACTCAAAAAAGAGAGTTAGCAATTCGGTCTCCAACCACCTAGCATGTTTTTTTTTATGTTTATTATCCCGCCATTCCCTAAGCGATAGGAAATAACTTAATATCTGAAATGTTAGTAATTATATCTAGGTATATCTTCAGATTTATCCCATAAAAATTTAATCAAAATCGGTTCAGCATTTTGGATCCGTTTTGAAACTTAAATATAGGTACAAAACATTTTTCTATACACAAATAAACCCCCTACCTAACCCCTTCATAATCTAGATAGGCAAAAAACTAAACACGTAGGGTTATCAGTTAACCCTTCGTGTTTACTCATTTTATTCAGATTCGGGACAACTTAAGTAGTTTTCTTTACAATTATTTAAATATACACCACTATTTTTTAATTACCAAAAAAAAAAAATGCCGATATTGGCTGGCGATACTGAACACATCCACAAAAAAAAAATTTTTTTATAGACAAAAAAAATCTTTTTAAATAACCACAATTTTTAGTCAAATATTGAGAAATGATTCAACAAGCAAAAATCATTTCATTCATAAACGCTAAATACCAAGCGGAACCGAACAGCGTAATTTTTTTTCTCTCTAGTACTACGTAACTAATACGAGTATGTCCATAATTTTATGCAGGATTTCTGAAAATTTTAACATTTAATAACTTTGTCATTTTATCGAAACTAAAAATTCTGATTGCACATTCATATTGTTCTATCCCTACTACATTACCCTATTTTTTTTTTTGGTAATTAAAAAATAGGGGTGTATATTACTAATATTCTAAAGCTGAAGAGTTTGTTTGGTTGAACGCGCTAATCTCGGAAACTGCTGTTCCGAATTGAAAAAATATTTTCGTGTTGAATAGTCCATTTATCGAGCATAGGCTATAGGCTAATAACATCACGTTACGACTAATAGAAACAGCATCAATACAAAATGTTGCAAAAATCTGTCTGTCCTTTTTTGACACGTATACCTAGAGTATTTTCTATAAATTCTAGATTTTGTCACAATGTTCTAGAATATAATGCTTTTCACGTTCTAGAATGTTCTTTAATACTCTGGAAGGCCTGGGTAACGCCGGACGTCCCTGCTAGTAATACATAAGAAGTGTAAAAGCCTTATAAAAATTTATAAGGCTTGTTTGTTTAACTTCTAAGTAGGTTATTTGTAAAAAAATATTTTAGTAGATTTTCGTGTTTTTAATAATGTATTTTCTTCAGATAAGGCTCACTATATTTAGTTAGTAACTAACAATTTTGTACATAATGGCTCTCGGCACCACTGAAAACCAGCGCCGTATAAGCCCTTTCGCTTTTATGGCAAATGCTGAGTGGAAGCCTTTTTTTTCGTCACCTATTGCTTGTTGTATATTTTTTGTGTGTACCATGTTTTGTGACGTAAAATAAACATTTTCTATTCTATTTTTTCTACATATAAGTGGTTAGAAAAATGAAAAATTTTCGAGTACCTACCTATTGACCTAATATTCGTATAACATCACGTAGTAGTACTAACAACAAAGTTGACCTACGAACGAGATAAGTTATCAGTGTTGAGTAATAATATTACACACGCCTAGATTTCTATGTAAACAATAATCAGACAATGAGTTATAGGTATAAGTACCGGATAATGATGTTAGGCTTGATATTGCTAAAGCTTAGAACTGAAAAATGAATAGGTGAACAGAGCAAGCTATAAAAATCTACCATCTATACTATCTATACTAATATTATAAAAAGGAAAGATTTGTACCTATTTTTGTATGTTTGTAATGAATAGGCTCAAAAAGTACTGGGCCGATTTAAAAAATTCTTTCACCAAAAGAATGCTACATTCTTCCAATTTGACATAGGCTACATTTCATTTTGAAAAAAAATAGGGATCCTTGGTAAAATTTGAACAATGTAACCGAAGGTGTAGAAAAATGAGTCTTAAAATGTCTTTCGCCGAATGCGCTGCCGAAACTATTAGCGATAGAACAAAATAATGCACAACAATATTGTCTACCCCGTGCGAAGCCGGGACGGGCTGCTAGTAGGTAAAAATTTGACGCGTGTTCAATATCTAGAATACAATCTGTAAATGAGATGTTTCATACTTTGACAACGTCTTATAATTCGATGGAGCCGGCTGCACGCACGAAAAAACATGACGTCATACGGCGTTACCTCGCTTTAAGGCGTTCCATTAAAGGCTTGAAGTGCAAGCGAGAGCGCGGAACGAGCGACAAAGAGGCACGCACGGCCTCCGCGTTCGGCAGCGTTCGACATCTGTCTCTCTCCTACTTGAGTGAGCGATGCGTCCGCGTGGACAGCTGTATGACGTTGGCACGTTCAACTATCGACAGTAAACCGACTTTACAGACAACCGATTTTTTTGATTGTTGTTTTTTGAACATACCGTAAAGGCCGTGAACGAATATAACGTCTAGATCGTGGTTTTCGGGCTGATGGAGAACCTGGCATTCCACCTTAGGTTCAGGATGCAGATGCTCTGTGCCAGCTGCTCGCTTCAGGAGCTTGGATCTGGAGGCAGAGGGTCTGGGCCCTGGAAAGGCATAATAATTATAAATCTCATGAATATTACATATACTTGTTTAGACAGAGAAACTTACAATTAAATAAATGTTTACAAAATGTACAAAATACAAAAGAAACAGTGCTATCAGCAGATCGTTACAAACGATCTAGAGATAGCTGAACTGATCCAAATCAGTGCCAGACGGAAGCGTCCCCAAGACGCTAGCGGCATTGCCACGCTGAATAGCAATGCTCATACGCTGCGTCAGATAACCACCAGCTCTTGGGTCACGCGTCGCTTCGATCAGGCGCCTAGACAAAATTTTGAAGACCCGCGAGGCCTTACAAAATATTTTTGCCCATAAATTCATTATAAAAAACAATGTTTTATTATGTCCCAAAAGTTAAGAGCCGAGCGGGATTTGAAACCGCGACCTTCCTTTTGATATGAGGCTATGCTGACCGCTGCGCCATCGGATCCTAATCACACTCGACGAATAACTCTTAGGTATTCGGTACTAATGCGATCAGTTCGCGCAAGTCAGGAATTTGCCCTAAGAAGCACTGCCCTGCGTCCATCAACTTGAAGCATACAGATGTTCAGCCTCACGTGCCAGTATTCACCCACACCCTTCAATCCGAAACACAGCATCGCTGATTCATGTAATCAATTTGCCTCAAGTTGATGGACGCAGGGCAGTGCATCGTAGGGCACATTTCTGACGTGCGTGAACTAAGCTATGAGGTTAATTAAGCCCTAATTAAGGCCCTTAGCATTAGAAGAAGGAGTTGTTAGACCTAATGCCTGTACCTGTGATGGGCTGAAGAGGAGCTGTCATCAGTCTGTGTAGAAGAACCGTTGCTGTACTCCAAAGGCAAGACACGCACCATCTTCTGGAACGAACAAAATTATGTGAAAGTGACGAATATCAAATATCTTTCATGAGAACCAGAGAAAGAGCCAGACAGAGCTCATGGTAGGCCTTCAGGAGACGGACAGAGAATACTTTTTAAACACTATTTAACGGGAACGGGGTGGGCGAAACCGCAGGCAGCCGCTAGTAAATAATATATTTTCACTTTCCGTAATATAAGTAAACGGCACATAACTTTAGCGGTGACCGTTATTGCGCAGAAGTCAAAACTAAGGTACCTGAGGGGGGCTAGCGGGATGAAGGGCGGGCGTGCGTAGCGCTGATTGGCTCTCCAGTCGCACTCCGCTCTCTGTACCAATAGGACACTCTGCACACATCCACACATCCAGTGTGCGCGACATGCGCACACTACGACGCATGCGCAGCTATCCCCTCCGCGTATCGCTCAGCGCTAAAGTTATACCCTGATTATGCGTGATGATGGCTAGCCAGGAAAACAAACGTTCAAGCGTCATAAAGGCGTCCGGTCCGTAGAATGACTATAGGGCATGGGTGGTGGAATTCTAATTATATCCGTATTAACCCGCCTTACTTATCCTAGACTCAGTGCCTTCTGTCATTCACTCGGCTAACATCGGATCAGAGAGTCTATACCGCAGAGAATGCCTTTTCAATCAATCAATCAAATTATTTATTTTATGCCAGAAAATTACACATATATTACACAAGGATCATTTACAAAGAGATAATGACATAAAAATTGGTCGTCACTCTGCGTATGTTATAGTAGCGAGTGCCACTATAACGCTGGTCTTCCGTGACACCAGTAGAGTGCGACACACCGTCGTTTATACACACGTTTATACGTCGTCTTTTCGAAACCAGCACCCAACGAAACCCACCCGGAACCACCAACTTTGCCAACCTATATAATTTGAAAAAAAGCAGCCAAGTGCGAGTCAGACTCGCCCATGAAGGGTTCCGTAGCATCAAGTAACATAATGTAAAGGTTTTTGTAGTTCGTCGAAAGGTAAATTGCGGTTTAAAATTTACGACTTTAAAAAAAAATCTACTGACTAGATCTCGTTCAAACCAAATATCGTTGAAAGTTTGCATAGTAATGAACAACATATATTTTTTTTAGTTTTATCATTCTCTTATTTTAGAAGTTAGAGGGGGGGGGACCAACTTTTTTCCACTTTGGAAGTGTCTCTCGTGCAAACTATTCAGTTTAGAAAAAAACGATATTAGAAACCTCAACATCATTTTAGAAGACCTATCCATAGATACCCCCACACGTAAGGGTTCGATGAAAAAAAAATTTTTGAGTTTCAGTTTAAGTATTACCCCCAAAATTTATAGTTTTTTTTCTATTTTTGTGTAAAAACCTTAATGCAGTTCAGACAGACAGACAGACAGACATGACGAATCTATAAGGGTTCCGTTTTTGCCATTTGGCTACGGAACCCTAAAAAGGTATAATAAAGGAAATAATAAAGGTATAAATCCCCTTTTTATAGGGTTCCGTAGCCAAATGGCAAAAACGGAACCCTTATAGATTCGTCATGTCTGTCTGTCTGTCTGTCTGTCTGTCCGGCCGTGTCACAGCCATTTTTCTCCGAAACCATAAAAGCTACACTGATGAAACTTGGTGAGTAGATGTATTATGTAAACCGCATTAAGGTTTTTAAAAAAAATAGAAAAAAAACTATAAATTTTGGGGGTCCCCCATACTTGAAACTGAAACTCAAAAATTTTTTTTTCATCGAACCCATACGTGTGGGGTATCTATGGATAGGTCTTCAAAAATGATAATGAGGTTTCTAACATTGTTTTTTTCTAAAATGAATAGTTTACGCGAGAGACACTTCCAAAGTGGAAAAAAGTTGGTCTCCCCCCCTCTAACTTCTAAAATAAGAGAATGATAAAACTAAAAAAAATATATGTTGTACATTACTATGCAAACTTTCAACGATATTTGGTTTGAACGAGATCTAGTCAGTAGTTTTTTTTTTATACGTCATAAATCGTAAACCGCAATTTACCTTTCGACGAACTACAAAAACCTTTATATTATGTTATTTGATGCTACGGAACCCTTCATGGGCGAGTCCGACTCGCACTTGGCTGCTTTTTTCCATATACAGATACAGATGTTCTGCCTCACCTCACATGCCAGTAAATGTGAGAAGACCTAGGTATCAACTCAGATTACCTATCAACCCACTCTAGGACGTCATTGTGAGTCTGGTATTATTAGACTTAGGTCTTATTGAGCTCATTAGACAATACGTCTTTTATCACATCTTTTTATGAACGTAGGTGCAGTTCCTACACATTTTTATGTTTTATTTAATACTAGCAGCCTGTCCCGGCTTCGCACGGATGGACGTTTATTTTTTAACACATAAATATAGCCAATTTTTGAAATCGGCACAGTAGTTTTTGAGGTTATTCATTACAAACATACACACAAAAATACAAATCTTTCCTCTCTATAATATTACTATAGACTAGCGGCCTGTCCCGGTTTCGCATGGGTGCACATTTCTTTATTAAACACTTATATAGCCCATGTTACACAAGGTGAATGTAGCTTTCCAATGGTGAAAGAATTTTTGAAATCGACACAGTAGTTTTTGAGTTTATTCATTACAAACTTAAACACAAAAATACAAATCTTTCCTCTTTATAATATTAGGGGATAATATAGAGGGATTATAATAGAGGGCAACCTCCTTGACCTCCTCATATGACATGACAGCAATCTTCGCTTTTATTTGTGTCATGTAGCTTATCCTTGGTCTTCCTCTTCCTCACTTTCCTTCTACCTTTCCTTCGAAGATATATCTGACTAATATTATAAAGAGGAAAGATTTGTACCTATTTTTGTATGTTTGTAATGAATAGGCTCAAAAAGTACTGGGCCGATTTAAAAAATTATTTCACCGATAGAATGCTACATTCTTTTAATTTGACATAGGCTACATTTCATTTTGAAAAAAATTAGGGATCCTTGGTAAAATTTGAACAATGTAACCGAAGGTGTAGAAAAATGAGTCTTAAAATGTCTTTCGTCGAATGCGCTGCCAAAACTATTAGCGATAGAACAAAATAATGTACAACAATATTGTCTACCCCGTGCGAAGCCGGGACGGGCTGCTGGTATCTGATAAAGCTGTCATGTCGTACGATGGTCAATCATCTTTCCTCTTCTGTTCTCAACAACTTCTATGATGGTTCTTTCTATACTATTATGAAAAAACCCTAACTCTTCCCAAAATGACAGAAAATTAATCCTGTTTCAATGTAGATTACACGGTCACGGTCACGGTGCGTGACCTATCAATTTTCACAAATTTATCATCATCCGCACTTGATGTGCGGCAGGTTTTATCATCATCCGCACTTGATGTGCGGCAGGTTTTATCATCATCCGCACTTGATGTGCGGCAGGTTTTATCATCATCCGCACTTGATGTGCGGCAGGTTTTATCATCATCCGCACTTGATGTGCGGCAGGTTTTATCATCATCCGCACTTGATGTGCGGCAGGTTTTATCATCATCCGCACTTGATGTGCGGCAGGTTTTTCCGCAAGTAGGCCGCTGGCGCTGGCGGGCCCTTTTTGCGTGACCCTTGACACGTGTTGCTCGAACTTTTTTAGGTTCTACGACACGTCGGTTTCCTCACGATGTTTTCCTTCACCGTTTTGAGAGAACTGGCCTAGTGCACATACATTTTTCGAAAGAAAAATTCATTGGTACACGACTTTGAACCCACGACCTTCGGATCAGAAGGCGGGGCCGCTACCACTAGGCCACCAGTGCTCTCTTGCGTGACCTATCGTCTCTGAAGGTATCACACAATTGAAGGAATTACCGGCGTCAATTGAGCAATGATATCATATCAACTGGGTGACCCAACCAGACTGCCGCGACGACAAAATGAGAAGCAAAACTTAGAAGAAACGAATGAACCAAAGCCTTGCATTTTATTTATTAACAAAATCCACAGGCCCTATGTTTTACATAATCTATCTTATAATATAAATTATAGCCAATTATGGATATACATTATTTTGACTGGCCTCTCAGATCAGTAGGCCGACCATGATCTCTGTCTGGCTCTGTCTCTGGCTCTGGTTTTGAGTCTGTGTGAGTGTTGACTAAATAAATCCTACGTCACACACACAGTATAATGCACTGGTGAGCCTCACACAGACTCAAAACCAGAACCAGAGACAGAGCCAGACCGAGCTCATGGTAGGCCTACAGTTGGTAGTAGCTCTGCCTTCTGCGCCGTAGGTCGTGGGTTAAATTCCCGCTGAGAATAAATATTTGTGTGGTGAACGTAGATATTTGTTCTCTGTCTGGGTGTTATATGGTATTCTATGTAATTATTTACAAAAAAAAAAATTGTAGTATTATTATTATTTTTAATGTTTATATTCAGATGTCATGGATCCATAGGTACTGCTAACATATACAATAGTTATTTGTTATACAAGAGTGCAAAGCTGCTGCTCAATTTTGATGACCGAGCGAGCGAAGGAATCAAAAGAGCACAAGGTGAAAAATCTTTGCACTCGAGTGCAACACGTAACTTTTCATCCCACCTCAGCGAGGAAATGACCCCTCCATAACTATACTCTTTGGAAATGACTAAAAGTAATATAAGCCAAGAAGGTTCCGAGTACGAGTTTTTAACAAAAAAAAGGTTGCATGATAAATTCGGCACCATGCAGGTAGAAGTAAATAGGTTTAATTATGTTTTGAATTAACAAATACACCAAGAAGGTTACGAGTGCGAGTTTTGAACAAATTAAAAAAGGTTGTATGATAAATTCGGCACCATGGAGGTAGCAGTAAATAGGTTGTGTATTCACAAACTTAGTGAACACGATATTCTAAAATCAAATTTACTTTATCCTCTAGCGGACAAGGATTTTATACGAAGTATGTAGATTCATGCTAGCGGATAAAAACAGCTTTTGCAGTCAGATATTGAACAGCAAAAACACACTTTCCGAGCTGGTGGGATGCAAAATAATAAAATACACATCAATCAGTAGCAATAGGTATTATATCAGCTACCTGGTTTCCATAATACAAGTTCTGCTTAGTTTGGGGCCAGAATAGTGTTGTGTGAATTGTCCACAATATTTATATTTTTTTACTATTTTTTTTCTCGCGTTATATTATACCTAGGCCTGTTTTCTGACGCAGGTGATAAAACCTGACGCCATTATGCCCTTCTAAGGTTTCCCATTACCACAGAATAGAAATAAGTTGCTTAAGTACAGTCAATGTCAAAAGTAGATTATCTATTTCAGTTAGCCTTGCGCACATAAGCTACGATGGCAATCAGTGAAGGCCTGCGCAAACCTAGGTCGCTAGCGATGGTGATCAATAAAACGCTGTCAAATTTAACAGTGTTTCCCTGATCGCCATCGCCAGCGACCTAGGTGTGCGCAGGCCTTAGATTATTTTTGATTTTTAAAAGGATCATATAAAAAAAGCAGCCAAGTGCGAGTCGGACTCGCCCATGAAGGGTTCCGTAGCATCAATTAACATAATATAAAGGTTTTTGTAGTTCTTCGAAAGGTAAATTGCGGTTTACGATTTATGACGTATAAAAAAAAAACTACTGACTAGATCTCGTTCAAACCAAATATCGATGAAAGTTTGCATAGTAATGTACGACATATATTTTTTTTGGATTTATCATTCTCTTATTTTAGAAGTTAGAGGGGGGGGGACCAACTTTTTTCCACTTTGGAAGTGTCTCTCGGGCAAACTATTCAGTTTAGAAAAAAACGATATTAGAAACCACAACATCATTTTTAAAGACCTATCCATAGATACCCCACACGTATGGGTTTGATGAAAAAAACATTTGCGGTTTACGATTTATGACGTATAAAAAAAAAACTACTGACTAGATCTCGTTCAAACCAAACATCGTTGGAAGTTTGCATAGTAATACAACATATATTTTTTTTGGATTTATCATTCTCTTATTTTAGAAGTTAGAAGGGGAGGGACCAACTTTTTTCCACTTTGGAAGTGTCTCTCGCGCAAAGTATTCAGTTTAGAAAAAAACTATATTAGAAACCTCAACATCATTTTTAAAGACCTATCCATAGATACCACACACGTATGGGTTCGATGAAAAAAAAATTTTTGAGTTTCAGTTTCAAGTACGGGGACCCCCAAAATTTATAGTTTTTTTTCTATTTTTATGTAAAAATCTTAATGCGGTTCACAGAATACATCTACTCATCAAGTTTCATCAGTCTAGCTTTTATGGTTTCGGAGAAAAATGGCTGTGACACGGTCGGACAGACAGACAGACATGACGAATCTATAAGGGTTCCGTTTTTGCCATTTGGCTACGGAACCCTAAAAACGGTAGGAATCAAGCCGTGGTTTGTTGTCTGTTCTTGCGTCGGCTTGGTCGCGTAGAACTGGCACCTAGACTCACCTAGCTTTAACACGTTTCAAAGTGATTCTTGCAATCGAACTGAATAAATACACTTTTGTTTAATCAAATATTTACAAAATGTACAAAATACACAAGAAACAGTTGAGCTATCTTCAGATCGTTACAAACGATCTAGAGATAGCTCAACTGATCCAAATCAGTGCCAGACGGAAGCGTCCCCAAGACGCTGGCGGCATTGCCACGCTGAATAGCAATGCTTATACGCTGCGCCAGATACCCACCAGCTCTTGGGTCACGCGTCGCTTCGATCAGTCGCCTAGACAACATTTTGAAGACCCGCGAGGCCTCGGTTCCCCACGGACCCGGAGTCTTTTGTTTTGATTTGATTTGATATGAATCTCCTTTTGACGCTGATTGTTCTATACCCTTGACCGTGTAGGATGGATTACTGTAAGCCTAGCTGCAGTCTACACCGCACAAATGATATTAATAGATTGTATTACAAGTACCTATACCACTTTAGCATAGAACAAATAATAATAGATAGATAATAATAGCAATAGTACCTAATAATAATACCTAATAATAGTACCTAATAATAATAGAGAGCCTACCTACCTCACCTACCTTTAATAATTATAGTGACTCTTCTAAAAGTTTTGCTGCTCTATGGTTAATAATAGTTGAAAATGTATAAATTCACTCGGCGCACGAAATGCGACAACAGGCATAGGTATTTTTTTCGCTTCGTAGCAGAACGCACCTACTGCAACTTATTGGGTTGTTTACTCCAAAATGACGCCGCACGAACAGCAACTAATCCATTTTTAGGGTTCCGTAGCCAAATGGCAAAAACGGAACCCTTATAGATTCGTCATGTCTGTCTGTCTGTCTGTCTGTCTGTCTGTCTGTCTGTCTGTCTGTCCGGCCGTGTCACAGCCATTTTTCTCCAAAACCATAAAAGCTAGACTGATGAAACTTGGTGAGTAGATGTATTCTGTGAACCGCATTAAGGTTTTTACACAAAAATAGAAAAAAATCTATAAATTTTGGGGGTCCCCATACTTGAAACTGAAACTCAAAAAAATTTTTTTCATCGAACCCATACGTGTGGGGTATCTATGAATAGGTCTTCAAAAATGATGTTGAGGTTTTTAATATAGTTTTTTTCTAAGCTGAATAGTTTGCGCGAGAGACACTTCCAAAGTGGAAAAAAGTAGGTCCCCCCCCCTCTAACTTGTAAAGTAAGAGAATGATAATACTAAAAAAAATATATGTTGTACATTACTATGTAAACTTTCAACGATATTTGGTTTGAACGAGATCTAGTCAGTAGTTTTTTTTTTATACGTCATAAACGGAAACTCAAAAAATTTTTTTTCATCGAACCCATACGTGTGGGGTATCTATGAATAGGTCTTCAAAAATGATGTTGAGGTTTCTAATATAGTTTTTTTCTAAACTGAACAGTTTGCGCGAGAGACACTTCCAAAGTGGAAAAAAGTTGGTCCCCCCCCCTCTAACTTTTAAAGTAAGAGAATGATAATACTAAAAAAAATATATGTTGTACATTACTATGTAAACTTTCAACGATATTTGGTTTGAACGAGATCTAGTCAGTAGTTTTTTTTTTATACGTCATAAACCGTAAACCGCAATTTACCTTTCAACGAACTACAGGAACCTTATTATGTTACATCAAGTAACAGTAACGTTTTTAAGCAAATAAATTATTGTCTAAACCAATTTCTGCTAATTTATAGGGATAAAAAGCAGCCAAGTGCGAGTCGGACTCGCCCATGAAGGGTTCCGTAGCATCAAGTAACATAATATACAGAAAATAAACAGGAAACAGGTTCTTGTAGTTCGTCGAAAGGTAAATTGCGGTTTACGATTTATGACGTACCTATAAAAAAAAAACTACTGGCTAGATCTCGTTCAAACCAAATATCGTTGAAAGTTTGCATAGTAATGTACAACATATATTTTTTTTAGTTTTATCATTCCCTTATTTTAGAAGTTAGAGGGGGGGGGACCAACTTTTTTCAACTTTGGAAGTGTCTCTCGCGCAAACTATTCAGTTTAGAAAAAAACGATATTAGAAACCTCAACATCATTTTTGAAGACCTATTCATAGATACCCCACACGTATGGGTTCGACGAAAAAAAATTTTTTGAGTTGCAGTTTGAAGTATGGGGACCCCCAAAATTTATAGTTTTTTTTCTATTTTTGTGTAAAAATCTTAATGCGGTTTACAGAATACATCTACTCGCCAAGTTTCATCAGTGTAGCTCTTATAGTTTCGGAGAAAAATGGCTGTGACACGGTCGGACAGACAGACAGACAGACAGACAGACAGACAGACAGACAGACAGACAGACATGACGAATCTATAAGGGTTCCGTTTTTGCCATTTGGCTACGGAACCCTAAAAATGATCCCAGACAAACTGATATAAGACGCAGACTTTGACAATTCCTTTGTATGATATTGAAAGAACTTTCGTGGCTCGATACATTACACCAAAATCATACAAAGTCAAACTCCACCTTGATGAAACACGTCTCTGCCCCGTCCCTGACACGGCACTCATGTGTGAGGATAGCCCTGTAAACTGGACGATACCTTCTAACACAACCTTGAACGATTTCATAAACTAAAACCGCGAGAATTTCTAATATTATCTAACAATATTACGTCAACATAGATACAACACACACACATGTGTACGGTTTATCTAATCACCCACACACGTGCCGGTTCAACGACCTTTTGGCATTGGTGAACAGACGGATGTGCTAAATTGTGCCAAATGGTTTTAAGATGAAAATTGTTGAATAGAAACTTTAAGAAACCAAAAAGGTAGGTACATCTTTATTCAGTTCAATTACAAGAATCACTTTGAAACGTCTTAAAGCTAGGTGAGTCTAGGTGCCAGTTCCACGCGACCAAGCGTAGAAGAACAGGCAACTAACTACGGCTCGGTTCCTACCGTTTTTTTTTAGGATCCTTTTACAAATCAAAAATAATAGCAGTGAAGTATAAACTTAAAGAAACCAAAAAGGTACATGTGGCAGAGATACGAATGTTGAGATGGATGGGTGGAGTAACACGAATGGCTAGCATACGGAATCTATAATTATTAAGTAATTCAAATAATTAAAATACTACTTTTACTTGGCACCATGCCTCATGGACACACCCACTTTTGCTAGATTTTTAAGGTTTAATTTTAGTTTTTTTTAATTTATATTATTTTTTGTTATTTTAAGTTTTATACTTAGTTCAATAAAATTTTGGTTTTGGGAATTAAAATAAAATAAATAAGTATCTAAGAGGGCCTCCGTCCACAAAAATATCATGTCTGTTACATGATAATATATTTTTGTCGTTTTTAGGGTTCCGTAGCCAAATGGCAAAAACGGAACCCTTATAGATTCGTCATGTCTGTCTGTCTGTCTGTCTGTCTGTCTGTCTGTCCGTCCGTATGTCACAGCCATTTTTCTCCGAAGCCGTAAGAGCTAGACTGATGAAACTTGGCGAGTAGATGTATTCTGTGAACCGTATTAAGATTTTAACATAAAAATAAAAAAAAAACTATAAATTTCGGGGGTCCCCATACTGGAAACTGAAACTCAAAATTTTTTTTTTCATTGAACCCATACGTGTGGGGTATCTATGAATAGGTCTTCAAAAAGCAGCCAAGTGCGAGTCGGACTCGCCCATGAAGGGTTCCGTAGCATGACGAACTACAAGAACCTTTATATATGTTACTTGATGTAACATAATAAGGTTCTTGTAGTTCGTCGAAAGGTAAATTGCAGTTTACGGTTTATGACGTATAAAAAAAAAACTACCGACTAGATCCGGTTCAAACCAAATATCGTTGAAAGTTTACATAGTAATGTACAACATATTTTTTTTTTAGTATTATCATTTTCTTACTTTAGAAGTTAGAGGGGGGGGGACCAACTTTTTTCCACTTTGGAAGTGTCTCTCGCGCAAACTATTCAGTTTAGAAAAAAACTATATTAGAAACCTCAACATCATTTTTGAAGACCTATTCATAGATACCCCACACGTATGGGTCCAATGAAAAAAAATTTTTTGAGTTTCAGTTTCAAGTATGGGGACCCCCGAAATTTATAGTTTTTTTTTTATTTTTATGTAAAAATCTTAATGCGGTTCACAGAATACATCTACTCGCCAAGTTTCATCAGTCTAGCTCTTACGGTTTTGGAGAAAAATGGCTGTGACATACGGACGGACAGACAGACAGACAGACAGACAGACAGACAGACAGACAGACAGACAGACAGACAGACAGACAGACAGACAGACAGACATGACGAATCTATAAGGGTTCCGTTTTTGCCATTTGGCTACGGAACCCTAAAAATGATGTTGAGGTTTCTAATATCGTTTTTTTCTAAACTGAATAGTTTGCGCGAGAGACACTTCCAAAGTGGAAAAAAGTTGGTCCCCCCCCTCTAACTTCTAAAGTAAGAGAATGATAATACTAAAAAAAATATATGTTGTACATTACTATGTAAACTTCCAACGATTTTTGGTTTGAACGAGATCTAGTCAGTAGTTTTTTTTTTATACGTCATAAACCGTAAACCGCAATTTACCTTTCGACGAACTACAAGAACCTTATTATGCTACATCAAATAACATAATATACAGGTTCTTGTAGTTCGTCGTGCTACGGAACCCTTCATGGGCGAGTCCGACTCGCACTTGGCTGCTTTTTTAAAGATGGCGTTACTAGACCCTACGTGCGCGAATCCGACTCGCTCTTGGCCAGTTTTATTTTCAATCTACATAGGTCATTATTGTCTTTAATTTTCGCCAATCGTTTTATGTTTTGTACTCTTTAA
Organism: Thera britannica; assembly: GCA_939531255.2. NCBI lineage: Eukaryota > Metazoa > Arthropoda > Insecta > Lepidoptera > Geometridae > Thera > Thera britannica. The sequence continues at coordinate 21,469,191 of OW618041.2, read as the reverse complement.
AATAGACATCTTGTGAGGCAAAAATAGAATAAAATAAAAACCACGTTAAAAAACCAGGCAAACGCGAGTCAGACTTTTGTGTCTAGAGTTTCGTACCACACAAATATTTGTTCTCGGTGGGGATCGAGCCTACGAGCTACGGCACAGAAGGCGGGGTTACTACCAACTGAGCTGAGAGGCCAGTCAAGCCAGCAATTAACAAAATTAAGTTCCTACGAAATGTACGGACTACTTTTTTTTATTCAATCAAAATGATAAACTCCTCCTTGCTTGGTAGGCCTGTTTCTGGTCGTCCTACTATTTTTTCCTATTAGTAGGACGACGAAGAACTTGTCTCCCTATAGTGGTCCTACTATGGTCCGAATCCTTTATTCTAGTGTATTTCTGTATACCAACCAACCAATACCAACCTAAAATTTGTATTTGTACCTATAATTTGTACTAAGTACGTGCGGAACGCTAAAACTTCAGAGTCTTTGCCAAAATTTTAAATGTAAAAAAAGTGTTCCGAAAGGAATGTTTCGACGAGTTTACCGCCAATTTTCTTGACTTTAGTCTGACTTTGACAGTTGATTAATACAGGCACCGGCTGCTAAATGTAACCTAGACAGAATTGAATTAACAAAATTCCGTTTATTATTGATATCTTGTATAGTTATATAATTTTGGTTTCTTGTTTCCTTTGTACGATTTATTATGCAATTGTTACACCTTCATAATATAGGATCATCTGTGAATTTGCGTCTCTTGCGCATTATGTGCGTAGTGGTGATAAGATTTGGTTATTAATGACACTTTTGTATATTATTTGACTATTTTTTTAAATTTAATCTATAGGTATAATAATTTGAAACAACAATTAAGGCTCGACCGAGATCTCGGTCTCGGTCTCGGTCTCGGCATTCTCGGCTACAAATCCAACCGAGAAACTTGTCTCGGTTCTCGGCTAATTATAGCCGAGATTCTCGGTCATGACCGAGATTGTAACATTGTTCGGATCGGCATTCAAATTTTACCGCGCGTGGCAACGCGCCGCAGCGCGTAGTCGATGAAATTGGAAATCACGCAGAGACGATGAAGAGCAAGCTACTGGATGCACTTAATCAGCGGTTTTCATTTGTTAAAAGTTGTTTGCCACTAGTTACTGCAACACTGATCGATCCACGGTTTAAAACTAAATATCTAACTGAAAGCGAAGTTAACTCAGCCAAACTTCATATTATCGAAACTCTCACTCTCAATGAAAATGTAGGATCAGATTCTCGTGAGACGACATGGGCATCTTCAACTAACTCGTCAAACATGGCTGCAACAAGTCAATCCAACTTATGGGCAGCTCATGATTCGATAGAGTTGGAAGACGAGCCAATGACCAATGACGAATACAGTTCAAGCTCTGTGATCGAAATAGCGCTAGAAAGCTTTCTTAGAGAGCCAAGACTGCAAAGAAATGCTAATATTTTTGAGTATTGGTTTTCGTCGCCTTATAAGGTGCTTAAGCCCGCAGCAAATAAGTTTTTATCTGCGCCGCCTACTAGCGTAGCAAGTGAACAACTTTTTAGCAAAGCTGGACAATTGTATGACGAGAGACGACATTCTTTGAAGGGCGAAAATGCCGAAAAATTGCTTTTTAGGGTTCCGTAGCCAAATGGCAAAAACGGAACCCTTATAGATTCGTCATGTCTGTCTGTCTGTCTGTCTGTCTGTCTGTCTGTCTGTCCGACCGTGTCACAGCCATTTTTCTCCGAAACTATAAGAGCTACACTGATGAAACTTGGCGAGTAGATGTATTTTGTAAACCGCTTTAAGATTTTTACACAAAAATAGAAAAAAAACTATAAATTTTGGGGGTCCCCATACTTCAAACTGCAACTCAAAAAAAAATTTTTTGTCGAACCCATACGTGTGGGATATCTATGAATAGGTCTTCAAAAATGATGTAGAGGTTTCTAATATCGTTTTTTTCTAAACTGAATAGTTTGCGCGAGAGACACTTCCAAAGTTGAAAAAAGTTGGTCCCCCCTCTAACTTCTAAAATAAGGGAATGATAAAACTAAAAAAAATATATGTTGTACATTACTATGCAAACTTTCAACGATATTTGGTTTGAACGAGATCTAGCCAGTAGTTTTTTTTTTATACGTCATAAATCGTAAACCGCAATTTACCTTTCGACGAACTACAAGAACCTGTTTCCTGTTTATTTTCTGTATATTATGTTACTTGATGCTACGGAACCCTTCATGGGCGAGTCCGACTCGCACTTGGCTGCTTTTTTTATGTTATAATATAATGTTATTTAACTTTGATTATTAAAACAATTAATTTTGTTAAACAATTAGTAGTGTACTAAAAAGCAAACAGTATAAAAAAAAAAATTTCACGCTTTTTCTATTCTCGTTCTCGGCTCTCGGTCTCGGCCGAGATATTATTTTATTCTCGGTCTCGGTCTCGGTCTCGGCCGAGAACGAAAAACCCATCTCAGTCGAGCCTTAACAACAATACATACATACATGCATAAAATCACGCCTTATTCCCATGGGGGTAAGCAGAGATCACGGATTGCTACTTGCTAAAAAAATCTTGAGATAAAAATCAGCATGATAGGTATTTGCATTTAAAATAATGTAAGTCAAGTAGTGGGACCCGGGGGGTATACATAAAAAAATAAAAATAAATATATTTACTTACACAAGAGTTACGAAGTAAGGATGCAGTTTGACATTGCCTTGTCCATCTGGGGCAACGGTTATGTCACCGGAAGCCGCCATGTTGCCTCTGTGATGATTGGATCTGTCAAATGAAAAAATGCTTAGAAAAAACTTACAAGGGTAAGAAAAGTCAAGACCATAGTATGTATGTGTACAGGTATGGGCTAATTAAGTACTAGGTACTAACAATAGATTTATAAGTTTTACTAACAAAATTATCTATGATGACCGAAAATAAATAAATTAATAATTAATAGTTTAAACTTTATTGCGGGTTACTTCTGAGAAATGTTATAACTAGTATAAAGAAAAATAAGATTGTAGTGTCCTACAATGGGTGCTCTTATAGCTCGGAGTGAATAAATTTGAATTAGGAAAATCTGTAACCTCCTAATAAAACTCAATTTAATATTTCTATTTCACACTTCACGATATAGGTAGATAGATATATAGATAGAAAATTATTTGTAGCACAAATTAAAAAGTACTGTACACAGGCGAACTTAATGCTAGATAGCATTATCTACCAGCTAACCTTTGGGTACTAAGGAGATAGGTTGGGTAGTGCACATAATTATAAGATGAGGGCTTAGGTAAATACTTAACAAAAATAAACCCACAGTTAAGTGACAACTATTATCACTAATACACATGATCAGGGAATTCTTGCAAAGCAACTGGAAAGGTTAGGGAAATATACAAATATAATTAAAACTAAAAAATACGCAACACTTATAATCTAACCTAGCATAAACTCACTAACATACATCACCATGGAAAAATTACAGAGAGATATAGATTTTTGATAGGTCAATACAGAGTCCGTAGTAAGTGACAGATACAACATAAAACACTTCCACCACACTGGTCTGAAATAAGTAGTGACACGACAAGAAAAGTGCATAAAATTAATTGAAATTTATACATAAACATTTAACTGGTATTGTTCGGTAAAAGAGGACGTACGACGGAAATAACATTCTAAACAATTTGCTATTGAATTAGGTTAATTAGATTTTAATCATTCTCACAAAGAAATCAAACATGGTTGAAAATAAACTGTTCAAATAATGATTCGCGGGGTAATTCATCTCACAGTCAATTTGTTAATTCAATCGAGTAATTTTACAACCGTATTTTACAACTGACAACCGTTGGGGAATAAAGGTTCTCGAATGGCGACCACGAACCGGAAGACGAAGCGTAGGGCCCACCAGATGGACCGACGACATTGTTAAGATCGCGGGAAGTCGATGGATGGAAAGGGCTCAGAATCGTTCTTCCTGGAAATGTGTGGGGGAGGCCTATGTCTAGCAGTGGACTTCTTCAGGCTGATAATGATGATGATGATGATGAATTTTACAACCATGACTTGATAATAGAGAACATTTGTGTCAATTGTATGAGATTACTATTTTGTATGAACAACGGGATATTTACCATGATTTAATTTTGTGACTCTTACTCCCAATATTCCGGTGCGTAGGTTCCGGAATATCGGGAGTAAAAGTCACAAGCTGCATTTACCCGTGATCATGGCTTGAAGATGTGTATCTGATTGAATTGGAAGTTATGGCTTTTTCATTTGTCAAAGTCAAAATTTATTTATTCAGTTGCATTACATTGAATCGTTATAAAGCTAAGCGAAATAGGTGCCAGTTCCATGTGACCCAACCTAGATGAACAGGCAACAAACGCCTTAGTTAATACAGATTTTTTTAACCGTCTTTAAATTAAAAAAAATATATTTTTGTACAAAAAAGCGTGGGGTGCTTTCTATAATAACTTCAGATACAATAAACTATTGATAAAATATTTACAACAATCAAAATCAAGCCCCCCACGCTTTTTGTACAATAATATAATTTTCAATTGATTAATACAGTTTTATTTTTAACTTTTTAGTTCAATTAGTTATAAAAGCGTTTTTTTTTAGTTTTTTAAACTACAATTTATTTTTTACTTTTAAGTTTTTTTTTTTTTTCATATTTTTGTTTTTCATATTATTGCATTGTCATCGACCTTTGACAGGTGTGCATAGTTTGAATCAAATCTGATCGTTCAAAGTAGGTTTTTTTTTAATTTTTTTTATTTCTTTTCATTTTTTTTTTTTTTTTTCATATTATTGCATTGTCATCGACCTTTGACAGGTGTGCAAAGTTTGAATCAAATCTGATCGTTCAAAGTAGGTTTTTTTTTGTAATTTTTTTATTTCTTTTCATTTTTTTTTATTTTTTTTTCATATTATTGCATTTTCATCGACCTTTGACAGGTGTGCAAAGTTTGAATCAAATCTGATCGTTCAAAGTAGGACAAAATCGAGCTCAAAGGGGTCGGTTACATACATACAGGTGAAGCTAATAAAAGCGTTATAAAAAGGAGGAAGGAAAAAGCTTCTGAATTCGGTTGTATTTTTATGTTTGTTATCGCATAACTGACTGGCGCATGGCGTCTCAGCTCTGCCTTCTGTGGTCTTGGTAGTAGCTCTGCCTTCTGTAGGTCATGCGTTCGATCCTCACCCAGAACAAATATTTGTGCGGTGAACACAAATGTTTGTCCTCTGTCTGGGTGTTATATTGTATTCTAAGTATGTATTTACAAAAATGTATTTAAGTAATATATCAGCTTTTTAGGTTTCATAGTACAAAGTCTGCTTAATTTGGGTCTAGATAGTGTTGTGTGGCCACAATATACATTAATTTATTTACAACTGAGCGATGTCAGTATGTAACTATTTATTTACACAAAGAAACTTACAATTAAACAAATATTTACAAAATGTACAAAATACACAAGAAACAGTTGAGCTATCTGCAGATCGTTACAAACGATCTAGAGATAGCTCAACTGATCCAAATCAGTGCCAGACGGAAGCGTCCCCAAGACGCTGGCGGCATTGCCACGCTGAATAGCAATGCTTATACGCTGCGCCAGATACCCACCAGCTCCTGGGTACAACTTACAACTTCGTTTTAGATTGGTCCCATAGAAATTTCATAAAAATCACTTCAGCAGGTTAGGCTAAGTTGGTTTCTCAAGTTTTATAAACTCTTATTTTTTTGTCACTATTTTGACTTAGCGTTATCTAACTGTGTCGTTACGTAAATAGGCATTTGCATCTATTGTAGATGGTTTATATAGCGTCAGGGGCAGCTGGTGATTACTCATTTTTTTTTTTTTACATAATATTATAGGCTTGCGTTTGACCGCAATCTCACCTGCTGTTAAGTGATGATGCGGTCGACGGTGTAGCACGCTTACCTAGAAGATACCTGTTCACTCTACTCTTAAAAACATCCAAGTTATAAGTGTCCGGAAAAACAGACGCCGGCAAGGAGTTCCACTCCTTGGCTATCCGCAACATAAAAGTTGAAGCAAAGCGCTTGGTGCGGACAGTTGGAACATCAACCATGTATGGATGTCATGCCCCTACTTACGGGACGCTATAGTGCCTGGGACAGGATTTTAGATGGAACAGGCTTGCCCAGCACCGCAGCACCTATACCATCCTGACAGTTAGTCGCTTAATCCACAGGGAAGACATAATTATGGTCAATACGTGCAATGCTGACACCGTTTAAGAGCATTGTGTAGATAATTTTTTTGATCAGAAAAATCCATTGGTACACGACTAGATTCGTACCTGCGACCTAAGGATCGGAAGGCGGCTGTGACACTACAAGTTTCGGCAAGTTTATCATGCGCACTTGATGTGCGGCAGGTTTTTCCGCAAGTAGGCCGCTGGTGGGCCCTTTTTGCGTGACCCTTGACACGTGTTGCTCGAACTTTTTTAGGTTCTACAACACGCCGGTTTCCTCGCGATGTTTTCCTTCACCGTTTTGAGAGTACCTACTGGCATTGTGCACATAATTTTTTCGACAGAAAAACTCATTGTGGTACACGAGTGGATTTGAACCCACGACCTTCGGATCGGAGAAGGGGCCACTACCACTAGACCACCAGTGCTCTTGTGTGACACTACATTACATATACGGAGTTACACCATTACTAAATCTTTTAACTGCGTGTCAGTGTATTTACTTAGCCGTTTGAAAGGTCTTTGGCCAAATTGAGGTCTCAAAGGCGCGTAAGTGAGCGATGATGAAAGAACTAGTTTATTTTATTCATGTTGTGTCTGTTTCAACTCGAGTCTTGTGGCATTTTACAAGAAGGAAAATAACATGAGAGCTAGAAAGTTAAATGATACAATAATTCTTTAAAAATTGCAAAAAAATACAAAGTTTTCTCTATTTGGGTCTCTTAACAAATAGTACAGAAACAAATGAGAAAGTAGGAGTTGAAAAAATGGGAAATGAAATATCTTAATTTGCATGAGGTATGGTAAAGAAGTCTGGCTCACATACTTTGCCAGAGCAGAGACCGTCTTGCAATAGGTTACATTATCAAAAATAAATTAAGATTAATTTCATTAATACAGTTTAAAATTAAGTGAAATAATAGTCAAGCATTAATTAGCAATTTAGCCCTACTCAAATTGCTCTCTTATAATATTACAAAAACCCGTATTAGCTAGTCATTCATTCACACAGTTTTTTTATTGTCGAATTTGTAGTTCACGGAAGTAAAAAATAGTATGTATCGTTATAATTACAGACAGTTTCATTGTTGCATGAACATACACTAATTAGCTCCAATCAATAAGTGGTTATGATTAATTTACACGTGTTGTCTTGATTATACATTATTCAGATTTATTCAAGTATATCAGTCAAGTATGTATATATATATAAAAATGTATATCTATCTGACAGGCGTCACAGTCAATACCGTCTTTACCATAAGGGCACACGGAGCCAGTGCCCAGTGCCGAAAGACCGACAATTTCTCTAACACATTTATTCTCAAAAAAAAATTGTCGGGCACACTACATTTTGTTCACAATACAAGGCATATACTACGCCATTATATCCTACTGTATTTGATTACCTATAAATGGTAAAGTATAACACTTAGAAAATAAATGTTATATTTGCTGTTATTAGTTTCCAAAAGGGCCCAAAATTCTTGTGTGCCCAAGGGCCCCAGCCTAGTTTAAGACGGCCTTGGTCACAGTTCAGTTGGTAGTAGCTCTGCCTTCTGCGCCGAAGCCATGCCACCACCACGCCGAGTATGATGAGAACAAACTTTTGTGTTGTGAACCCAAATGTTTGTTCTCTGTCTCGGTGTTATAAATAAATAAAAATAAATATTGTGGACAATTCACACTATACTATCTAGCCCCAAATTAAGCAGAACTTGTACTATGGGAACCAGATAGCTGATTAATACTTATACCATAACCATTTTTTTGTAATATATACTTAGAATACAATAGAACACCCCGACAGAGAACAAACATCTGCGTTCACCACTCAAATATTTGTTATATTGTATTCTTAGTAGCGGTAAAGGTATAGGTACAGTTGTAGGCAACTAATATTGCAAATCGGCAAATTTCGGCTTCTAGAGTAGCGTGTGTCAGAAAGAGATAGTGCTCTACAACGCAGAAAGCCGATGTGCAATATTTATTCCCTACAACTGTACCTATTATTATATCGAATAGGAATAATAATAGGTATCTACTAGTACTGACATGTCGATCAAGTTGTTCCAACGGTAAACTAGAAGCCTTGAAATAGTTTTTCAAGGTCCTCTAAACCTGTATTGTACTTAGAGAAACCTTTATGTAGGTAACGGCACAGAATAGAACTAAGTAACGGATGGCTAAATACGGAATCGTCAATATGATAATAATCTAACGTTTTAATTGCATTTTGATATAAAGCAAAATTTGCTCGTCGGGGCTCGATTCTAAATCCGGAGCCCGTTTTATACTTTCCGCCAACCAAAAAGTTTTCCATATTTTTATGCGACCTTTTTGGTTACACCGGTTTCCAAAAAAAGAAAGATGATTTACCAACCAAAGAGTTTCCTATATTTTTTTAATGCGACCTTTTTAGTAGAGCAAGAAGTATTTAAATATCGAAATGATTTTCTGAAAAACATACCTACGTTTCTTTGCAACTAATAGAGACTAAGCAGAATGGAAGACAAATACATGTTGTGCCACCCATCTAGTGGCATAAGGGCGCAGGAAGAAGAATAAGAATGTACTTCATTTATACTTACTTCATAAGAGTGCAATTATTGTGTGCAATATTATAATTTGTTATTTTTTGTAAGTTTTTGATATTGTTTTTGTTAAGTATAATATGTTATTAAATTTCTATGTATAAAATATTATGTTAAGTGCTCGTGTAATAAATGTATCGCTTTGGAGTGTCTGTTAGGATGCATTTATGTTAAATAAACAATTTGAATTTGAATTTGAATTTGAATTCATATATTTACTGAGTTTACTGACTAATAAATTAATAATACCTACTTATTACCTATGTACGTCAGTATGATAATAAAATTATTTGGAAAAACGTTTTGCGTATTCTTTTATGGTTTGCATTTGCGTTGACGTATTTATTGTAATAATTCTATTATTTCCCAATTATCCTTTTCATTGTGTAAAATTATCTACTACATAACATACAAACCTAATGCGTAATACTACACCAATATCCTCGTGTACCTAAGTACGTTTTGACGTGACAGCGTCTTATAATTCGATGGAGCCCTGCACGCACGAAAAAACATGACTCATGCGGCGTTACCTCGCTCTGAGGCATTCCATTTAAGGCTTGCAGTGCAAGCGAGAGCGCGGAACGAGCGACAAAGAGGCACGGCCTCCGCGTTCGGCAGCGTTCGACATCTGTCTCTCTTTCCTTGAGTGAGCGATGCGTCCGCGTGGACAGGACTGTATGACGTTGTCACTTTCAACAATCATCAGTAAACCGACTTTACAGACAACCGATTTAATAAACCGAACTAACGTAGTTTGTTGGGTGTTCTTGCGTCGGCTTGGTCGCGTGGAACTGGCACCTAAACTCACCTAGTTATAGGACGTTTCAAAGTGATTCTTGGAATCCAACTGAATAAACTTTTGATTTTGATTTGATTTTATCTAGCCCCAAACTACGTAGAGCTAATAATTATATGCTCAAAGAGGCTCCTTTCGTAGACTTGTAAAAAAAGAAGGTCTATGCATCTATTGTAGATTATTTATATACCGTCAGAGGCAACTGGTGATTACACAAGCCCTAATCGCGGGACGCTATAGTGCCTGGGACAGGATTTTTAGATGGAATAGACTTGCCCGGCACCTATACTACCCTGACAGCTTAGTCGGCCTCATCCACAGGAAAGCCATGGTCAATACGTGCGGAGCTGAGTAAGCCGTGGGTTTCGTCACGATGTTTTTCTTTTTCGTTATGACAGCCATACTATTCAAACTTTATAAAAATTCGAAAAAAAACAATAATTAATTCATTTTATTAACTCTTCTTCCTGCCTCCTCTTCCATTCTCCTCTATCAGTCTATCAGCCGTCATTTCTTTATTCACTTCTTTTATAACCATGTCATCTTTCACACTGTTAATCAATCTTTTCTTTGTCCTACCTCTTCCCAAATACGTTTGGCGTCACATCATTCCTAGGTTCCAAATTTAAATTTTTGAAACAGCTGAACGCGAACAAAATGATCTTGATCATTGATAATATTGGTGGCCAGTACGTTTAAAAATCAAAGTTGATTAACGCTCTGAGTTTTTCAAATTACTTGGATGGTCTGGTAACAAGAGATTTGAGAGGTTAATCCTCTCAAACTACCAATGGAACACCTACAAGACCGCGGTTTTGTAGGTGCTCCATTGGTGGTTATACTTTTGGCTCGCTGGCTCGTCGGTTTTAACTCGCCAATGGATCATCCACTTAGCACGTAAAATATTAATGACTATGTTTGACCTTTGGCTCTGACATGATACTTAACACCTTTGTGTTTCTGAATGATGGACGCAGTACAATGCCACAAAGGATGAGCGGTAGGTATCCTATTGTTCACACTGGAACTTCGACAAAGTGGCCATTCAATGAAACATCGCTGTTTACTCCATTTTATAAAGGGTTTATAAATTCAAGGGTCCTTGAGTGGGTCCTTATGATTGTGGCTTCAAATACCTAGCATCCAAATCTATATTTTTGCCGTATTTTGAATTATTAACGTTAAAAAAATGAGCAATATCTTAAATCTCATCATGATTCACTTCTTCTTATCGTGTCACTGATTCTTACGAACCAAGTGTGGTGAAAGGATGACCACCGTGATTTGACCCACTTTAAACGGTCAGATTTAATTCAAACTTTGTAGATTTATCGAGGAACGTTATAAATACACTATTTTGATAAAATGATTCCATTATTTAATTTGTAAAAATAATATTTGTAAATTTATATAACTTTTATCTATAATCGATAAGGCAGAAATTGATGTTAATTTTAATTTTCAATCATTATCTTTTTATATTTGATATTCGAGTAGTAAGTAATTGAGATGACTACCTACTGTAATATTTTTAATGTAGATCAATTAGTAGGTAGTAGTATTGTATTTACAAAAAAAAATACGTATTATATCAGCTGGTTCCCATAGTACAAGCTCTGCTTAGTTTAGGGCTAGATAGTGTTGTGTGGATTGTCTATAATATTTATTTATTTATTTTATTTATCATTGTGTTCTTATTGAGATCTTTGTCCATTATCTAATTACCAATAGTGACTTTCAATAGAGTTCTCGTATCTTACCTTGAGAAAGAAACCATTCATCCAGTTACAAAGCCGCTTCGGTGATAAAGCCTTATAAAATAGCACATTTAAACACAATAAACTATTTAAAGCACAGCACAAAAGAATTATTTTAAATAAGTAATTTAAATACAATGTGAATTGTTTGCACCGGTAAGTTTGAAGCGAGTAAAATAATGTTTGAAAATGGAATCGTGGACGTCGTAGACGCGACCGTACGCTCTAGTATTTCCCGCGTAACTGGCATGGCTCTCTTTCAGTGTTGCCAGTGGCAGATAGTCAAATATAACATGAGAGAGCTCAAAAAGTAACATTTTCACGCGAAAAGAAACATTACTTACCATCAATTATGTAGAAAACGATACAATACTTTATTATTGCACTTTATTACACAAAACCCAAAATAAGTTTCCTGTCTATTATTCCAATTCCTTCCATTAATTTTGTATTGAGTCGTGTAACATGGAATGGAGGTAGCATGAGATGGTCAAAAGAAACACAAAATGTTGCAAAAGTAACATTCTGGCAACGTTGACCATACATACCATGTATTATTTTAGTTATAGCTAGTTATTATGATGTATGGATTTATGTAGTCTATTGTATTTCATTGAATAATACCATTGCGGGTGCTATTTTGGATACCACATGTTATTACAGTCATAACTATGTTAGTAGAGTAACAAATATCTAATCTATGATGACTAAGCACATCAGTACCTACTGACTGTAAAATATATTTATCCTTCAATCTAATTGATACTTTTAAAGGGAGAACCGACACATAAAATAAATATATCGATTACTTAATAAATATTAATTTTTATCGACTGCCTCACAGCTCAGTTAGTACTTAGTAGCTCTGTCTTTTGCGCCGTAGGTCGTGAAATGAATCCCTACCGAGAACAAATATTTGTGTATTAGTGAAACTAATGTTTGTTCTGTATCTTTGTGTTATATTATTTTCTAATGATGTATTAAAAATAATGTGTAAATATTATACCCGCTTTCTGGTTCCCATAGTACAAGCACTGCTTAATATGGGGTTAGATAGTGTTGTGTGAATTGTCCACAATATTTATTTATTTATACTCCAATCTTATTGATATTTTTATAGGGACTAATTGTAATTTTACAGACAATAAAAAATACATCTAATTTACAATAAGTACATACCTACTATTCGTAATATCACAACATTAGGAATGTTATCAAGCACCAAGATTGCTTTTTCCTGTGAAACGAATCAATATGGACTCTATGGTTTTGTAATAACGGTTAAATTATCATGATGAGGTTATGACAATAACGTTGCATCGTTATCATAATAATTTAAGTGTTGCTATTCAATTCCAAATTAATAGCTCTTGTTTCTTTATTCTTAAAGTTTAATATTACTGTAAATGCATGTCTGTATAACTCAAACAAGAAGTAGGTGAATACTTGAACAACCGATATTATTATGAGTACCTACTCACTACCTAACGTAAGATACCTACCTAGTTTATCAAACGGAGTACAATCCATCCATATTTAGATCAAATTACAGTGGCGTGTGTTAGCGAAGGCTGCTATGGATAATGTACTTGCATGTTTGTAGTTTTATCTATTAAGTTATCGATAAGTACTGCTTAGTATAATAATAAATCGAATAATATTATCGGAATAATTTTATATTTTTTAATTCAACTAGCTAACTGAAAGCATAATATACCTGATACTAAGTGGTAACCATCGTCTAAAACAAAGCTTTGCCTCGCAAGTCAGTGCTCTGTGATGCCTTGAGTCCATCACCTTATGGCATAATGTAAATGTTAAACCTCACGTGCCAGTAATTTCACCGGCAGTTACACCCATCAAACTGAAAAACAGCGATGCTACTTGACGGCAGAAATATAGATATGCTATGCTGGTAGTACTTCCCCGGACGAGCCTTTCACAGAGAGCTCTACTACTATTAAATCTATCTGTCGTCGGTATCCTATTTTCATCGTCATAGCCTGGCATTATAAAGCTACTCAGTGGGCGTATTGAGGGTAGGGGTCGGTTGTAAAACAATGAGAAGAAAATGTTCCAAACCGAATCAACTTTATATCACACATCTTAGCAAACAGGATAGCTTAGCGATTAAACGTATAGCTAGGTAGGTAAGTATACGGAACGCGGACGGTTTCTACAAGACTAGGTGTGCGACCGACGAAGCCAGAATCCAGAATGTTAATGTCAATGTGCTCGCACACGGTCGCTTGTCCTCGTAGACTCCGTCAAGCGCCAACTGATGGCACTGGCGTCCCGTACGAATGGTTTGATGATGGATGACTGACGGTGTTGTCAGCCCAAATACGACACGGCCATCCTGCTTGCACACGTCCCAGTGTGTTAGTCTGAAACAATGGAATCACTCAGAGTACCTCTTCTTTTTCTCTCGGCCGTTCCTGACTATGAATCCTGACTCTACTCTTTATGCGATTTAAAAGAAACTTTCAAAACTCTACGCTATTTTTATTACTTCAAAAATCTTAATCCTTTTGATCAGCTAAGGTAGTTATTGTCAATTACTTCTAATTTTACGTTAGCAAATTCAAAAAAGACATAGAAATTCACCAATCGCAACATGTTTTTAGCTTTATTTAAAAACAAAAACCAACAATCACAACAAAAAGTTTGCCTGAGTCGTGTACCATCGCATCTTCGTTTAAACAACAAGTTTTCACCAAAAGCCTCGCGTCCGCCCTCTATCGCCACGGCCATCACCAGCCGACCAGCCACTCTCTCAGTGCTCCCGTGTGATCAGCCCTCTGACTCACACAGCCACTCTCTCAGTGCTCCCGACCTCCGCCAGAGCTAAACGCGCACCGCGCACCCACGGACTACTTGAGTTGCCTCAAGAGACACCGATTTCTACCGGGCTACGGCTACGTAGTAGCTGCTGGTATAGTTGACCAAACTACGGCCGATAGAGTACTACGCTACGCTTTTACCATCCACAAAAACTTCTTCCTCATGATCATCATTACTGTATACTTCGACTGGTACATAACCCACTGGCATAGGTCTTAACTTTGAGTGAGCGTATTTGTAAGTACGCTTATAGTAACGAAGTCACCAACCAAGAACGAAAAAACCTTTGCTTTCGTGCTTAGAATTTTTCTCAATACTGATGTAGATCGCTTGTTCTCTCGCTTCATAAAATATTTTCCATCTCCAATCATTACGTCACAAGGTATAAACTCTATTTCCAGCAAACTTATTAGCTACTATTCACAACAAGAGAACATTCGGTACCACTATCAGATCAAAAATGGGTACGACTGACCTGATCCTTTCAAAACGCCTTCAATTTTAGCAGAAGTTGACCCGCCACTCGGCCGCTGTGCCGCCGCTACCGCCACTAGCACGCCACATGAGCTAGACGCGATGGCACCACCAGTAGTGCTATCATGGTCGCGTTGCTATCGCGTCGCTGTCGCGTCGCTGTCACGTCGCTGTCGTGTCGCTGTAGCGTTGCTGTCATGTTGCTGTAGCATCGCTGTCGCGTTGCTGTCGAATCGCTTTCCTCGTGTGCATATTCTGTAAAGAAAGTCTAAACACAGTATTCTGTTCGGCTAATACGAAAAAATTCGGAAGCAGAAGTCAGAAAACAATCCATAGGCTCATCACCAACATCATAACCATCAAGAAATCATACGAATGCTCACCATTTTACAATTTTTAGACGACAATTTTTTTTTTGCTAAGTACCCTCACTAAAAAAGATAACCTTCAAAAAATATCTTCGGACTCATGACTCATCTTGTAACAAAGGTTACCAAAAATAGCATTACTGAACGAGTCTGAGTCATGTTCACAAGTAACCTAATCGAATCATTAAATCTTTAGGCTTCTACCGGTTAGCTAACACTCAGCATCAGAATCAAATAAAAAAACAATACAGCTAACCTTTGTCAATCGTCCTCGAAGGTCATTGCAAGATGCAAACGTCCACACGCTTCGCACGCTGTGCGCTGGACCCAAAGCGCTGCCGCGCTGCCGCCGCTGTTGCCGCTGCCAGCTGCATGGCTGCTGCCGCTCGTGCGCCGAATTGCGTTGTGGCCTGGTTTGCCGTTCCAAAAGTCCAACCTCCATTGCTCGCTGCCGCTTTCCAAGTCTCGACCTCTCTTGCTCGCTGCAGGCTTCACGGGTGCTTGCGTTGACGCTGGATACGCCACGTGTTGTCCCTTATGATCTTTGAGCTTGGATTGCTTGCATTCTTGAATTCGGTCCACGTGGTCCCACGATAGGTTCTTTGGGACAGCCGCGTGGATGCAGCTCCCTTTATTGCGTTGCTGATAGCGATCAGTTTTGACCGCCACTAAAGGGCTAATCGGCGAAACAGATCCACAGTCGCACACCATGATCTCGCGTCCGCATCCGTCTTTTCGGGGTTGAATGCCGGTAGGTTTACTGGATGACTCGTCTTGGATGTTTGCAGGGCTTCAAACAGGGCTCACATGGTTAAGTTTTGCATCTCAAAGATTTTACTTCATAGATCACTTTCTCCACTTTCTCTTCTCGTTTTATCCGACCTTGATCCCACTTCTGATGTCGTCGGTATCCTATTTTCATCGTCATAGCCTGGCATTATAAAGCTACTCAGTGGGCGTATTGAGGGTAGGGGTCGGTTGTAAAACAATGAGAAGAAAATGTTCCAAACCGAATCAACTTTATATCACACATCTTAGCAAACAGGATAGCTTAGCGATTAAACGTATAGCTAGGTAGGTAAGTATACGGAACGCGGACGGTTTCTACAAGACTAGGTGTGCGACCGACGAAGCCAGAATCCAGAATGTTAATGTCAATGTGCTCGCACACGGTCGCTTGTCCTCGTAGACTCCGTCAAGCGCCAACTGATGGCACTGGCGTCCCGTACGAATGGTTTGATGATGGATGACTGACGGTGTTGTCAGCCCAAATACGACATATCTTTGTTTAGACTACCTAAAATTACATTTGTCTAAGTATAGTTATTTATTCCAAATTCGCGCCTCACAAAATTACGTTCCATTTGTCGCACGCGTTTGGAACTTACTAGTTTTATTAATCAGTGTTTTACAAGTTTATAGGCTCGAATATTATTAACCAACTATTTGTTCTAAAATGTTTTTGGGTTTTAGTGTTTATTAAAACACTTTCGAGAGTATTTCACTTGTTTAAATTTCTGTTAGAGTGTTTCCTCACCCGCTTCTATCTGAGTGAAATGGAACGACAATAATTGACAGATTAATGACAGTGAGAACGTGACAAGTTGTAATGTTGCCAGCACCTAAACAATTAACTGCCCTACGAGTTCTGTAGCATTGTAAAAATTTGTAATGACTAATGAAGGAAGAAAAGAAGGAGAAACATTTTAGGCTATCAATAAAACCTTATGCTACCTACGAAGTAACATCAATGATGAAGGGAAAAACTAAAACATATATTTTTCAAGTTGCTGAATAATGTGCGTAATGCACTGTAGTTAATCGATCAGATTTAAATTCACTTTAAAAAAATCTTTATTCAGTTGTATCAATACTCAATACTTAATACATTTATTGCATAAACATGGCTTAGTTTAGGTACATACATAGTTTTTAGGTGTAAGTCAGTATGACATGGACCCTGTTTAAAGGGTAAAGCAACATGGAGGTAGGCCGAGGCTTATACACAGTGATTAGTACGTATATATTATTATAGTATAGATTGAGAATTTCCAGGCATTATAATGTAGATAGTTTGTTACTTTATTTTAAATTAATATTACACAAAGATTACTTTGAAACGTCTTACAGGTAAGTTTTTTTATGATATCCCAAAATTTAAGAGCCGAGCAGGAATTGAACCCGTGAGCATCCCCTTGGTACGAGGCTGCGTTGACCACTGAGCCAGGTAACAGTTCCATGCGACCAAGCTTAGAAGAAAATCAACAAACTACGGCTTGGTTCCTTCCTACCGTTTTTTTATATGATCCTATAAGCAAACAAAAATAAAAATAGCAGTCAAGTTCCAGTGGAACTATTCCAACTTAACTAGACGAAACCAATAATAAAAGCCAAATCATAAACCATACATCTAATGAATCATGATGAGATCTAAGTGCTTACTGGATTTTTTTCTCTTTTTGAGCGTTATAAATCTAAGACTACTTATTAAAGCCACTTAAGGACCTACGGTTGCAGGCAATAAATATTGCACATTGGCTTTTCGGACGAACACTACGCTTTATGAAGGTGAAATTATCCGATGTGCAATATTTATTGCTTAGAATGTACTTATTAATTACAAGGGTTTTGAGGTTCGCACTCAAGGACCCCTGAATTTATAAAAACTTCAAAAAAATGGGGTAAACAAAGATTTTTTTAATAAATGGCAACTTTGTAATAATCTGCCATTGAAAAAGTTTCCATCGCGCAGATGAAAAAAATAATGGGGTTTTTACGATTTCTATCTAAGTAATCTTTGTCTAAAACAAGTGCTTGAAGTTTAAACTGAATCTGCAATGTTGTGAATTTCACTTGCAATGTTTTAAGGTAAACAATGTGTACTTCTGTAAGATTTGGAGGGAGAAAACCTCAATTTTTCATTAGCGTACAAGTCGGTGAAACATAAAAAGTGTTTTTTTGTTGAAAACAACTCGCCTGATGTATGCTTTTTTGTTCTCACGGTATCGATTAGCTGGCTACGTTGTGGCATTGAGGTGTAGAACGATGATTTTAAAGTAATTTCGCCTTAAAAAATGTCAAAATCGGTTTGTTTACATTGATTCTGTGAGTATATTCAATAATGTCTAAGTTTGATGCAAAGTTGTTGTATTTTGAACCCTATTCTGCTCCACAGTTTCTTGCCAAACTATCTAACACCTAAATCAGCCTTAATTTAATTTAAAAATACTTTGAAAACTGATAAAAGTAGTATAACAAAATGTACAGAAAACTTTGTTATGCTATAGACATTAGCATTGTACCAGTTTTAACATAATCTACACTCAACCTTGAAAAAAGTAAGTAGGTATCAATTTAATTGCAATTTAATAGGTATTGGTTCTTGTAAGTCCGTGTTTTATAACAGCTGGGTAATGTTTAATTAATATTATATTATATGTCTTAAAAACCTATATTTTAAGACTAACTTGATTTATAGTAACATTGTGGACAATACAATACTTTATTTGCAAAGCTTAATTTGTTGATAAAATGTTGTCATTTAGAATACAATATCACACCCAGACAGAGAACAAACTTCTGTGTTCACCACACAAATATTTGTTCTCGGGGAAGATTGAACCCACAACCTACAGCGTAGAAGTCAGAGCTACTACCAACTGAGCTGAGGCCAGTCCGATATGCTCAACGGAGTCACTCTAAAATATGGACCTTAAACTTTGAGTCACTAAAAATTAATATTTTTTATTTCAGAAAAATGAACAACTTAATAGACATGGACCCCTTAGGCTCTTACAACCAGTACAGCGCGTACCATTCTCCATTTCACCCCCAAACATCCCATAGCATCCCACAAATACAGTCTACTATTCTCCAAACACAGTCTACTGTCCTACAAACACAGTCTACTGTCCTCGAAACACAGTCTACTGTCCCCCAAACACAGTCTACTGTCCCCCAAACACAGTCTACTGTCCTTCAAACACCGTCTACTGTCCTTCAAACACAGTCTACTGTCCTTCAAACACAGTCTACTGTCTCCCAACTACAGTCTACTGTCTCCCAACTACAGTCTATCATCCCCCAACAGCCTAATCTTAGTCTTCCACCAATTCTAACCAATTCTCCACACATACAAAGTACCTCGGATGTACAACCAAACATATCCGTTATCCAACCAAACTTAGCATATCCGTACTTAAGTAGGGATTACTACCTCCCACCCTTTACCCAACCAATTAACCAAGAAATCAACAACCAACCAAATGCAACCAACTTCAGTCAACCAACTGTCACTCAATACCCCACTGATGACACTCCGTTTCAACCAATTGAAGAAGAAGAAGACATAAAACCAGATATAAGTAAAATAAAACTTAAGTTACCTCGTAAACCGAGGGGAAAGACATCGAGTTATTGGAATAAGAAAATATTGGACAAGGATTTTAAGTTCTTCGGTTGTTCGGTCTGTAATATAGCCTTCCAAGAGCTAACTGAGCTAGATACACATGTGACCATTCACAGTAACCGTATAACGAGCTATGATATCCGAGTAAAGAACCTTAAGAGAAGGAAACAGCTGCGGAAGGAGAAGAAGAAAGCAAAGGTAAGGCAAGTTTATAATCTGCACTTGATGTGCGGCAGGTTTTTCCGCAAGTAGGCCGCTGGCGGGCCCTTTTTGCGTGACCCTTAACACGTGTTGCTCGAGCTTTTTTAGTTTCTACAACACGCCGGTTTCCTCACGATGTTTTCCTTCACCGTTTTGAGAGTACTGGCATAGTGCACATAAATTTTTCGACAGAAAAACTCATTGGTACACAAGTGGATTTGAACCCACGACCTTCGGATCGAAAGGCGGGGCCACTACCACTAGTCCACCAGTGCTCTCTGCTATCCAATCATCTCGATGCTACCCATAGATGCTGTTCAACGCGGACGAAGTCGCGGGCACAGCTAGTATAAAAATATAAATAAATATTCTAGACAATCCACTCGACACTATCTAGCCCCAAACTAAGCAGAGCTTGTACTATGGGAACCAGATAGCTGATATACTACCTATATAATTTTTTTTTGTAAATACATACATAGAATACAATATAAATCTTACCTCTTTAGAGTATTAAAGCCATACTTATAAACGCAATTTAAAAGTCATTGTTTAAAGTTAGCCCTGTCACTTTTTGTCATTACCCAGTGGTAAGAGATGGCAATAGTTTAAGCACAGCTTATCTTTTGACATATTTTTATAAGTAAGGTCATTAGTGTTTTTAATAACTATTTTTTTTTTTTCAAGATTAAGAATGAGCTTTTGCTTGACATCAAACCAGAAGATGGGTTCATTGGAATGGAGAAGGCAGGAGCAGAAGAACCCACAATTAAAAAGACACCATTGAAAAAGAAGAAAGATTTGAAATGCAAAGATTTGGTTGAAGGAAAGAATTTGGTGTACAAATGTTTTGCTTGCAATAAACAATTCGCACTAAGTTATTATTTGAAGATTCACGTTCGATCTCATACAGGTAAATTTGCAAATTCAAAGGGTTTCCGCCAAATCCCATAGAATAAAACCCCAGTCCCGGCGCAAAAGAATTGTATCTTAGATTTTAAATAATTATTAGTAGAAACAATATCAGGTGTCGCTATTTCCTGATTTGGTGGCTATCATGTTTTTTTTTACCCAGAGAAGTTTCATAGGCGCTATGAAACGCTATGGTTTCTACTAATAATTATCTAAGATAATAATAATAAATAAATATTGTGGACTATTCACACAACACTACCCAGCCCCAAACTAAGCAAAGCTTGTAATATGGGAACCAGATAGCTGATAAATAATACTTGAATAATTTTTTTGTAAATACATACTTAGAATACAATACAACACCCAGACAGAGAACAAACATTTATGTTTACCACACAAATATTTGTTCTCGGTAGGGATCGAACCCACGACCTACGGCGCAGAAGGCAGAGCTACTACCAACTGAGCTAGAGGCCAGTCAAAATCTGAGATACAATTCTTTTGCGCCGGTACTGGGGCAATTTTGGCGGAAACCCTTTATAAATTCCACTAATATTATAAATTTGAAAGTTTGTAAGTATAGATGGATGGATGTTTGTTACTCAATAACTCTAGAACGATTGAACGGATTTGGAAGAAATTTGGCAAGGATATATGTAGATTATAGTCTGAAATAGCACATAGACTTTTTATCCCGGTAAAATGTATGGTTCCCGTGGGGTTTATTTGTTTTTAATCATATGTATAAGAGAAAGTCTTGTTTATATTAAAACTAAAGAACTGAGTAGATTTGGCTGAAACCTGGTGGAGAGGTAGCTTAAATCACATTGGATACTTTTTATCCCGAAAAATAAACGGGAACGAGGCGAGAGTAGCCGCGGGTGGAAGCTTGTAAATAAATAAATTAATAATTTTTTTTGAGTTTCAGTTTCAAGTATGGGGACCCCCAAAATTTATATTTTTTTTCTATTTTTGTGTAAAAATCTTAATGCGGTTCACAGAACACATCTACTTGCCAAGTTTCATCAGTCTTGGACAGACAGACAGACAGACATGACGAATCTATAAGGGTTCCGTTTTTGCCATTTGGCTACGGAACCCTAAAAACGGTAGGAACCGTAGTTTGTTGTCTGTTCTTGCGTCGGCTAGGTCGCGTGGAACTGGCACCTAGACTCACCTAGCTTTAAGACGTTTCAAAGTGATTCTTGGAATAAAATTGAAATGAATAAAGTTTTATTGAGAGTTTGACTACTCTTATTTTCAGATGAAAAGCCATACACGTGTAATACATGTGGCCTTACCTTCATAACGGCTAGCAAGCTAGGAAGGCACACCAAAAGGATACATCTGGCTATACGGCATCAATGCAGGATATGCTTCTGCACTTTTAGCAGGTAAGTTCTTTATTTTAGTTACAATAAAATGAGAAAGAGGGAGCCAGAAGTAGACCATTGAAAGATGAATCCAAAGAGACAGCTGTACCCGTAGTCAGAGTTTTACTCGACCAGTTTGAACAATTCAAATCAAATCAAAAGTTATTTGTTATACAAGAGTTATTTGTTATATTTAAAAGGTTGATTTTTAACCGTGTGCTCATTTTCATGAGCGAGCAACCTACATCGAGTGGTTTAAAAATTAGAATCCTGAGTGGTAGCGAAGGAATCAAAAGAGACGTCAAAAAATAGTTGCTAATACATGTAATAACAACATTTTAATTTGTAATACTAGTGTAAAGATTGTTAATGATGACGATGTACCCCAAAAAAAATGCCTTGATATACAGGGTGTTTTTTTGAGAAGGGCGGTGATGACCAAGTCCGAAACCACGAGAGTTATGGAAATGTCGTGAAGGAATCATGCCCTCGATTTATAAAAAAACAATAACTGCTAATTTATTTTTTTCAAAAATCTTTTACTTATGACGGAAATGGGCAGAATGTTTTTTCAACAAAACTTACGCAAAGTACTATTGAAAAAATGGATTCTGTTGCTAACAACGATCAATCGTGCAAATAAATATTTTGCTATAAATAAATGGAAATTGCAAATTTTCACCATATTATATTTTTACATGGATGAACACTCACCTCCTATTCAATTTTTTAAAGTAAAAAGTTACACAAAAAAATATGCAGTTATTGTTTTCAATTCGAGGGCATGACTCGTTTCACGACTTGTCCCCTAACCCTCGTGGTTTCGGACTTGGCCATCACTGCCCTTCTCAAAAAACCACCCTGTATAGTTTTGTTTTGTTTCAGATTTGAGCTACTAACAAAACATTTTGACAAGAAACACTTGGACCAAAAGCTAGAAGGTGAACCTTACGGTAAGTGTATACAGTTTAGCATTTCTAGTAGTAGAGCTCTTTGTATGTCTCGTGGGGGTGCGTACTACCACCATGCCTATTGCTGCCGTGAAGCAACATCGCTGTGTACAGGTTTGAAGGGTGTGGGGGAATACTGGCACGTGAGGCTGAATATGTATGCCTCAAGTTGATTGACGCAGGGCAGTGCGTAGGGCACGTTCCTGTCGTAGGTCACGAGGCAATGCTTTGTTATAAGCGATGGTTACCACATAAAATTAGGCTACTAAATAAATAAATATTGTGGACAATCCATACAGCACTAGGTATCTAGCCCCAAACTAAGCAGAGCTTGTATTATGGGAACCGGATAACTGATATAATAAGTATATACATTTTTTTTGTAAATATATACTTGGAATACAATATAACACCCAGACAGAGAGGAAATATCACATGTTCACAACACAAATATTTGTTCTTTGATCGAACCCACGACCTACGGCGCAGAAGGCAGAGCTACTACCAAATGAGCTGAGAGGATAGTCAAACCAATACTACGAGCCACGTCCAAACAATGTTTTATTTTTTGACGTGACAACGTCTTATAATTCGATGGAGCCGGCTGCACGCACGAAAAAACATGACGTCATGCGGCGTTACCTCGCTCCGAGGCGTTCCATTGCGTGGCTTGAAGTGCAAGCGAGAGCGCGGAACGAGCGACAAAGAGGCACGCACGGCCTCCGCGTTCGGCAGCGTTCGACATCTGTCTCTCTCCTACTTGAGTGAGCGATGCGTCCGCGTGGACAGCTGTATGACGTTGGCACGTTCAACTATCGACAGTAAACCGACTTTACAGACAAACGATTTTTTTCAGATTACAATGCAATTCTGCCTTACCTGACTGAATTAGAAGATCAGTTTAAACTTGAGGAGGTGAAAAAGCCTAAAACTGAGAACCTCTGGGATTGGGCCCCTGAGGCCTCTCAAGGGCCCCCGGAGGCCTCAGAACCTGATGGGGCTAAAGTTGAGGTTGAGGTACAAAAGGAGGAAGACGAAAAGGTATATTTGATTTATTTACAGAAAGAAACTTACAATTCAAAAAATATTTACAAAATGTACAAAATACAAAAGAAACAGTTGAGCTACCTGCAGACCGTTACAAACGATCTAGAGATAGCTCAACTGATCCAAATCAGCACCAGACGGAAGCGTTCCCAAGACGCTGGCGGCTTTGCCACGCTGAATAGCAATGCACCAGATACCCACCAGCCCGCGTCACGCGTCGCTTCAATCGCCTAGACAACATTTTGTTAGATGGATGGATGAACTGTGTGAAAGATGACATGGACTGGCCTCTCAGCTCAGTTGGTAGGTCTGCCTTCTGCGCCGTAGATCGTGGGTTCGATCCCCACCGAGAACAATAAATATTTTCGTGGTGAATACAGATATTGGTGAATACCAAAAAGCGCCGCCATGACAGTTTTGTCGGACTGACACAAATAAGTGTCAGTGTCATGCCATTTGACAGCTGTTTGACAGTTTTAACCGCAGTGACTGACACAAATAAGTGTCAGTGTCATGCTAATTGACATCGTTAGTTGTCAAAATGACATTTCTACTACCTGTCGTCATGTCAGTTCGCTGTGTTTTGGGTGTGTTGTCTCTGGGGGGACCAACTTTTTACCACTTTGGAAGTGTCTCTCGCAAAAACTATTATGTTAAAAAAAACTATATTAGAAACCTCAACATTGATTTTGAAGACCTATTCATAGATACCCCACACGTATGGGTTTGATGAAAAAAAGTTTTTTAAATTTCAGTATAAGTACAAACATAGAAAAAAAACAATAAATTTTGGAGTCCCCCTCCAAAATTTATTGTTTTTTTTCTATGTTTGTGAAAAAATCTTAATGCGGTTCCACAGAATACATCTTCTTACAAGTTTCATCTGTGTTGCTCCTATAGTTAGGAGAAAAGTGGCTGTGACATACGGACGGACAGACAGACAGACATGACGAATCTATAAGGGTTCCGTTTTTGCCATTATTATAAATAAATAAATAATGCGGACAATCCACACAACACTATCTAGCCCCAAACTAAGCAGAGCTTGTACTATGGGAACCAGATAGCTGATAATTATATTACTTAAATACTTTTTTTTTTTGTAAATACAAATATAACACCCAGACAGAGAACAAACATCTGCGTTCACACAAACATTTGTGCTCGATGGGGATCGAACCCACGACCTACGGCGCAGAAGGCAGAGCTACTACCAACTGAGCTGAGAGGCCAGTCAAAGGCATAAAACAATATATTGATTACTAGCAGCCCGTCCCGGCTTCGCACGGGGTAGACAATATTGTTGTACATTATTTTGATCTATCGCTAATAGTTTCGGCAGCGCATACGACGAAAGACATTTTAAGACTCATTTTTCTACACCTTCGGTTACATTGTTCAAATTTTACCAAGGATCCCTAATTTTTTTCAAAATAATTGTAACCTATGTCAAATTGGAAGAATGTAGCATTCTATTGGTGAAATATTTTTTTAAATCGGCCCAGTACTTTTTGAGCCTATTCATTACAAACATACAAAAATAGGTACAAATCTTTCCTCTTTATAATATTAGTATCGATTGAGTATTATTTCTTTCCAGAAAACACTTTTTACAAAGTTCGAGTTTGCCGACGACACTTACAAAGGGAAGTTGGAAACGGATATCAAGACGGAGGCTCAGGACGAGGAGGAACCGCTGCCGATATCCGAAGCCTTCGATGACACCTTCGGCGGGACACACTCCGATAATGAAGTAGAAGTTCTACTCAAAGAAGAGAGGTCAGTCTGACTCTAACATCTTTATTTTTTATTATTTACTATTATTTCTTAGTGCACCCTAGCCAACCATCTTATTATACGTTTCTCTCCATCCAAAGGTTGTCTGGAAGAGATCGCTCTTCAGCGATAAGACCGCCCATTGTACATTAGTGTGTGTTTAATTATTGTTACTTGTTTGTCCATTGTTAGTTTTAAGGTGTGCAATAAAGAATTTTCTATTCTATTCTATGTATTCCTCTTAATTTTTTATTGATTATACCCCACTATTTTGTAATTACCAAAAAAAAATGCCGATATAATTTATCAAGTCATAAAAAAAATATCTTTAAATAACCACAATTTTTAGTCAAATATTAAGAAATGATTAAACAAGCAAAAATCATTTCATTCATAAACGCTAAATACCAAGCGGAACCGAACAGCGTAAATTTGTTTCTCTCTAGTACTACGTAACTAATATGTCAATAATTAGGGTTCCGTAGCCAAATGGCAAAAACGGAACCCTTATAGATTCGTCATGTCTGTCTGTCTGTCTGTCTGTCTGTCCGTCCGTCCGTATGTCACAGCCATTTTTCTCCGAAACCGTAAGAGCTAGACTGATGAAACTTGGCGAGTAGATGTATTCTGTGAACCGCATTAAGATTTTTACATAAAAATAAAAAAAAAACTGTAAATTTCAGGGGTCCCCATACTTGAAACTGAAACTCAAAATTTTTTTTTTCATCGAACCCATACGTGTGGGGTATCTATGAATAGGTCTTCAAAAATGATGTTGAGGTTTCTAATATCGTTTTTTTCTAAACTGAATAGTTTGCGCGAGAGACACTTCCAAAGTGGAAAAAAGTTGGTCCCCCCCCCTCTAACTTCTAAAGTAAGAGAATGATAATACTAAAAAATATATATGTTGTACATTACTATGTAAACTTCCAACGATTTTTGGTTTGAACGAGATCTAGTCAGTAGTTTTTTTTTTATACGTCATAAACCGTAAACCGCAATTTACCTTTCGACGAACTACAAGAACCTTATTATGTTACATCAAGTAACATAATATACAGGTTCTTGTAGTTCGTCGTGCTACGGAACCCTTCATGGGCGAGTCCGACTCGCACTTGGCTGCTTTTTTTTTTGCAGGATTTCTGAAAATTTTAACATTTAATAACTTTGTCATTTTATCGAAACTAAAAATTCTGATTGCACATTCATAATGTTCTACCCCTACTACTTTTTTTTTTGATAGTTACAAAATAGCGGTGTAGTGTTTACTACACTTAAGGAAATCACAAAGAATGTTAATCTATGCAATTTTCCCTTCCAGAGCTGCATCCCCCCCCACAGACGACGAGGAGTACTTCCCCCCCGGTGGCTGGGCGCGTTCCCCCCCTCAGCATTCACCTTCCCCCCCACACTCCCCCCTCACCAGCCGGAAGAGGGGGAGGGGATCGGGAGCCTGCGACTTGTGTAAACGGAGCTTTAGTAGCAAATCTTATTTGAAGGTTCATATGAGGACTCATACGGGTAAGTTTATAGATTTTTATATTGCTTTTATTAGCTTCACCTGTATGTTTGAATGTAACCGACCTCTTTGAGCTCGATTTTGTCCAACTTTGAACGATCAGATTTGATTTAAACTTTGCACACCTGTCAAAGGTTGATGACAATGCAATAATATGAAAAAAAAAAAAACTAAAAAAAAACGCTTTTATAACTAATTGAACTAAAAAGTTAAAAATAAAACTGTAATAATCAATTGAAAAATTTATATTATTGTACAAAAAGCGTGGAGACTTTTAGAAGCCTCCCCTACACTTTTCGAAGCCTCCCCTACACTTTTCGAAGCCTCCCCTACACTTTTCGAAGAACGATTCTGAGCCCTTTCCATCCATCGACTTCCCGCGATCTTAACAATGTCGTCGGTCCATCTGGTGGGTGGGCGCCCTACGTTTC
This sequence comes from Thera britannica, assembly GCA_939531255.2. NCBI lineage: Eukaryota > Metazoa > Arthropoda > Insecta > Lepidoptera > Geometridae > Thera > Thera britannica. The sequence goes on along the minus strand of OW618041.2, from coordinate 21,441,486 downwards.
ATCTCCCGGTTCGTGGTCGCCATTTGAGAACCTTTATTCCCCAACGGTTGTCGGTTCTTCGAGCTATGATGAAATTATAAATGATGATTTGCAATAATAAGCTGTATTTGTTTCAGGTGAAAAGCCGTTTTCGTGCTACGTGTGTAACCGTGGCTTTATAACGGCGAGTAAAATGCATCGACATGTTTTAACACACGACGAAACTTGGGTCGGTAAGTATCAAGAATACAATTTTAATGCTTCTGATTTTACCTTTTAAATTTACCTTTTAAAAAAAAAATACTTTTTCCAATCGGCTCTTATAATAGTATAATATACTATTATAACTATTTTTTCGGCTCTTATAATATACTGAAGTTATGCAAAAACAACCATATTATTATACGCTACTCTCCATCCAAAGGTTGTCTGGAAGAGATCGCTCTTCGGCGATAAGACCGCCATTTGTATATTATTATATTTTAAAATTATTGTTACTTTGTTAGTTGTAAGGTGTGCAATAAAGAATTTTCTATTCTATAAAAAAAAATAGTTCGTGGGCTCGATTCCCACTGTGAACAAATATTTTAGAGGTAAACACAGATATCTGGTTCCCATAGTACAAGCTCTGCTTAGTTTGTGGCTAGATAGTGTTGTGTGAAATTTCCACAAAATTTATTTATTATTTGAATTTCAGGAGAAAAAAGAATCAAACCAGAGGGCGCTGATATCAAGTCTGAGAATGAAGATAATGAGCCCATAGACAAAGTTAAAAGGTAATTACTACCTTCCATAATAATCAATAATAATCTAATATATATACATATAATCTGAATCTCGGAAACGGCTCTAACGATTTTCATGAAAGTTAGTATACAGAGGGTTTCGGGGGCGATAAATCGATCTAGCTAAGATTCATTTATAGAAAATGTCATTTTATGCAATCAACTTTATCATATCTGTTGCTGAACTCACGAGTTAGTGTGACAGAGAACGCCATCTATTGACCAGATGTTTCTATCTCATTGCAATCGTGTTTTCTCCTCGGGGTTTATTTTTTGTTGACTGGCCTCTCAGCTCAGTTGGTAGTAGCTCTGCCTTCTGCGCCGTAGGCCGTGGGTTCGATTCCCCACAGAACAAGTATATGTGTGGTGAACACAAATGCTTGTTCTCTGTCTGGGTGTTATATTGTATTCTAAGTATGTATTTACAAAAAAAACTAATTTAAGTATTATATCAGCGGTCTGGTTCCTATAGTACAAACTCTGCTTAGTTTGGGGCTGGATAGTGTTGTGTGAATTGTCCACATTATTTATTTGTTTGTAAATATTTATTTTAATAGTAAGTTTCTTTGTGTAAATATTTGTATTCTAAGTATGTATTTACAAAAAAATAAAAAGTATTATATCAGCTATTAGTTCCCATAGTTCAAGCTTGGCTTAGTTTGGGGCTGGGTAGTGTTGTGTGGATTGTCTTATATTTATTAATTAATATTATATTTTTCAGATCAAATTCAAAAATAAAGGAGGCTAAAATAAAACTTCTCAAAAAACCAAACAAGAAAATGGATCCCAAATTGAAGATGGGAAGAACGCGCAAGCACTGCTGCGAATATTGCGGGAAGAAGTACGTAGCTTAAGCTATTCAAGCCATGACGGACGTCATAGCTCAGTTCATCTCATGTCAGGACCCTCAAACGGTGAAGAAAAACATCGTGAGGAAACCGGCTTAACACAGAATCTAAAATATCAAAAACACGTGTCAAGCGACACGCAAAAAGAGTCCGGCTGCACGCACGAAAAAACATGACGCATGCGGTGTTACCTCGCTCTGAGGCGTTCCATTTAAGTGAAGTGCAAGCGAGAGCGCGGAACGAGCGACAAAGAGGCACGCACGGCCTCCGCGTTCGGCAGCGTTCGACATCTGTCTCTCTCCTACTTGAGTGAGCGATGCGTCCGCGTGGACAGCTGTATGACGTTGGCACCTTCAACTATCGACAGTAAACCGACTTCACAGACAACCGATTTTTTATGTTATATTTCAGATTCCTCCACATAGAAACGCTGCAGGTGCACCAAAAATCCCATGAAGGAGAAGAACTGGTGATCAGATGTCATTACTGCCTCGAGCCGCAGCTGGATCAGGTGAGCACACGTGCGGGTTTGATTCCCAGGCAGGGTTTTTTTATACTAGCTGGCAGATGGAGAAACATATGGCTCAAATTATGTTTAGTGAAAAAAAAACAAATTTATATATTTCTTTATTCAGTAGAATCACAAGGATCACTTTGAACCGTCTTTAAGCTAGGTGAGTCTAGGTGCCAGTTCCACGCGACCAAGCCGACGCAAGAACAGGCAGCAAACTACGACTTAGAATGACGACAAGAAAGGGGTTTAGTAGATTAAAATACCCACTATTCATTAATAGTAGATATTTTAGAATGTTGTAGAATGCATCATGATACCCTGTTCCAGGTACTATAGCGTCCCGTAAGGTAGTAAACAGGCTTTTGCATCTATTGTAGATGATTCCCCTACTTACGGGGCGCTACAGTGCTAATATTTAATTTTCATTACGCATGTGCCTATAGATTTGACATGCCTGCAATTTGACGTTTTGTCAATTTTAATATTATAATAAACTAGCTGATGCCCGCGACTTCGTCCGCGTGGATATTTGAGTTATTTTTTTTTATTTTGATATGACCAACTGTAGTTACCATAGTTTTGAGCTTGTACGTTAGAGTGTATTTGAATTTGAAGGCAAGTGCTGCTGTTTTATTTTTCAGCAGTGTCTAATTTAAGTATGATAGATGTTTCCCGCAATTTTGTCTTAGTGGTTCTTATCGGTTTTTTGGTAAACCTTTGTGTGTATTCGAACCTGGTGACAGATGCTGCGGTGGCTGAATTTTTTTTAATGTTTTTTTGCGTATTTTGTAAAGCTCTTTTTCGTGATTTTGTTTAAGTGGCTAATTTGGGCTATCGTATTTGTTGGTGTATAATCGAAACTGGTTTTTTTATATGACATGACCAATTGACCAACTGCTATTTACCATAGTTTTGAGCTTGTACTTTAGAGTGTATTTGAATTTCAAGGCATGTGCTATTATATTAGTTAGTTATATTAGTTAGTTATTATATTAGAATTTTTTCAGCGGTGCTTAGCTTCGCTATGATAGGTGTTTTCTGCGATTTTGTCTTAGTGATAATCTTGGGTTTTTTTGTTAACCTTTGTGTGTATTCAAACCTGGTGACAGATGCTACGGTAGCTGAAATTTTTTAAATATTTTTTTTTGCGTATTTCGTAAAGCTCTTTTTCGTGATTTTATTTTAGTGGGTAATTTGGTCTATCGTATTTGTTGGTGTATAATCGAATCTGGTTTTGTTATTTTGACACGATCAAATGCTAGTTACCATAGTTTTGAGCTTGAACTTTAAAGTGTATTTCAGCGGTGTTTAGTTTAAGTATGAAAGATGGTTCCCGCGATTTTGTCTAAGTGGTTATCATCGATTTTTTTGTTAACCTTTATGTGTATTCAAACCTGGTGACAGATGCTGCGGTAGCGGAATTTTTTTAATGTTTTTTTTGCATATTTTGTTAAGCTTTATTTAGTGATTTTCTTTTAGTGGGTAATTTGGGCTATCGTATTCTGGTTTTTCATAGTTTCGAGCTTGTACTTTAGAGTGTATTTGAATTTGAAGGCGAGTGCTGTTGTAGCCGATTTTTTTCAGCGGTGTTTCGTTTAAGTATGATAGATGATTCCCGCAATTTTGTCTTAGTGGTAATCATCGGTTTTTTTGAATTTTTTTTATGTATTCAAACCTGGTGACAGATGCTGCGGTAGCTGGAAATTTTTTAATGTTTTTTTTGCGTATTTTGTATAATGTTTTTTTTTATCATATTTTGTAAAGCTCTTTTTCGTGATTTTCTTTTATGGGGTAATTTGGGCTATCGTATTCGTTGGTGTATAATCGAATCTGGTTGAATGTGATACTGACTTACACCTAAGAACTATTTATGTACCTAAACTAAACCATGTTTATGCAATAAATGTATTGAGTATTGAGTATTGGTTTTTTTAGTTTGATATGAACAAATGCTAGTTACCATAGTTTCGAGCTTGTACTTTAGAGTGTATTTGAATTTGAAGGCGAGTGCTGTTGTAGCCGATTTTTTTCAGCGGTGTTTAGTTTAAGTATGATAGATGATTCCCGCAATTTTGACGTAGTGGTTCTCATCGGTTTGTTTGTGAACCTTTGTGTGTAATCGAACCTGGTGCCAGATAATGCGGTAGCTGAATTTTTTTAAATGTTTTTTTACGTATTTCATATCTACCTATCTTCTTTCTTAGCGCACCTCTGCTCTATTAGAGGAACACACCTTTTAAGTTTCATGCTTCTAGGGCTAACGGTTTAGGCTGTGCGTTGATTTTTCTTTAAACCATTTTTCCCCTTTTTCTCCTCTTCGGTAAATAATTTTCCATTTTCCTTTCTTAGCGGATGCCTACGTCTTAACATCTACCTGCATGCCAAATTTTAGCCCGATCCGTCCAGTGGTTTGGGCTGTGCGTTGATAGATCACTATATCAGTTATTCAGTCAGTCAGTCAGTCAGTCACCTTTGAGTTATATATATATACTAGCTGATGCCCGCGACTTCGTCCGCGTGGATATTTGAGTTATTTTTTTTTATTTTGATATGACCAACTGTAGTTACCATAGTTTTGAGCTTGTACGTTAGAGTGTATTTGAATTTGAAGGCAAGTGCTGCTGTTTTATTTTTCAGCAGTGTCTAATTTAAGTATGATAGATGTTTCCCGCAATTTTGTCTTAGTGGTTCTTATCGGTTTTTTGGTAAACCTTTGTGTGTATTCGAACCTGGTGACAGATGCTGCGGTGGCTGAATTTTTTTTAATGTTTTTTTGCGTATTTTGTAAAGCTCTTTTTCGTGATTTTGTTTAAGTGGCTAATTTGGGCTATCGTATTTGTTGGTGTATAATCGAAACTGGTTTTTTTATATGACATGACCAATTGACCAACTGCTATTTACCATAGTTTTGAGCTTGTACTTTAGAGTGTATTTGAATTTCAAGGCATGTGCTATTATATTAGTTAGTTATATTAGTTAGTTATTATATTAGAATTTTTTCAGCGGTGCTTAGCTTCGCTATGATAGGTGTTTTCTGCGATTTTGTCTTAGTGATAATCTTGGGTTTTTTTGTTAACCTTTGTGTGTATTCAAACCTGGTGACAGATGCTACGGTAGCTGAAATTTTTTAAATATTTTTTTTTGCGTATTTCGTAAAGCTCTTTTTCGTGATTTTATTTTAGTGGGTAATTTGGTCTATCGTATTTGTTGGTGTATAATCGAATCTGGTTTTGTTATTTTGACACGATCAAATGCTAGTTACCATAGTTTTGAGCTTGAACTTTAAAGTGTATTTCAGCGGTGTTTAGTTTAAGTATGAAAGATGGTTCCCGCGATTTTGTCTAAGTGGTTATCATCGATTTTTTTGTTAACCTTTATGTGTATTCAAACCTGGTGACAGATGCTGCGGTAGCGGAATTTTTTTAATGTTTTTTTTGCATATTTTGTTAAGCTTTATTTAGTGATTTTCTTTTAGTGGGTAATTTGGGCTATCGTATTCTGGTTTTTCATAGTTTCGAGCTTGTACTTTAGAGTGTATTTGAATTTGAAGGCGAGTGCTGTTGTAGCCGATTTTTTTCAGCGGTGTTTCGTTTAAGTATGATAGATGATTCCCGCAATTTTGTCTTAGTGGTAATCATCGGTTTTTTTGAATTTTTTTTATGTATTCAAACCTGGTGACAGATGCTGCGGTAGCTGGAAATTTTTTAATGTTTTTTTTGCGTATTTTGTATAATGTTTTTTTTTATCATATTTTGTAAAGCTCTTTTTCGTGATTTTCTTTTATGGGGTAATTTGGGCTATCGTATTCGTTGGTGTATAATCGAATCTGGTTGAATGTGATACTGACTTACACCTAAGAACTATTTATGTACCTAAACTAAACCATGTTTATGCAATAAATGTATTGAGTATTGAGTATTGGTTTTTTTAGTTTGATATGAACAAATGCTAGTTACCATAGTTTCGAGCTTGTACTTTAGAGTGTATTTGAATTTGAAGGCGAGTGCTGTTGTAGCCGATTTTTTTCAGCGGTGTTTAGTTTAAGTATGATAGATGATTCCCGCAATTTTGACGTAGTGGTTCTCATCGGTTTGTTTGTGAACCTTTGTGTGTAATCGAACCTGGTGCCAGATAATGCGGTAGCTGAATTTTTTTAAATGTTTTTTTACGTATTTCATATCTACCTATCTTCTTTCTTAGCGCACCTCTGCTCTATTAGAGGAACACACCTTTTAAGTTTCATGCTTCTAGGGCTAACGGTTTAGGCTGTGCGTTGATTTTTCTTTAAACCATTTTTCCCCTTTTTCTCCTCTTCGGTAAATAATTTTCCATTTTCCTTTCTTAGCGGATGCCTACGTCTTAACATCTACCTGCATGCCAAATTTTAGCCCGATCCGTCCAGTGGTTTGGGCTGTGCGTTGATAGATCACTATATCAGTTATTCAGTCAGTCAGTCAGTCAGTCACCTTTGAGTTATATATATATATATATAGAAGATTAGTGGCTAATTTAGGGTTTCGTCTGCGTGTTGGTGTATAATCGAATCAGATTTTTTTAATTTGACATGACCAGCTGGTTACCATAGTTTTGAGCATGTACTTTAGCCGTTTTTTGAAGCGGTGCGGTGTTTAGTTTCGGTATGATAGGTGTTTTCCGCGATTTTGTCTTAGTGGTTACGGTGGGTTAAACTTTTGTGTGTATTCAAATTAGGTGACAGATGCTGCGGTAGCAGAGTTTTTTTTACTGTTTTTTTGCGTATTTTGTAAAGCAAATTTTAGTGAATTTTCATGAAACGTTTTTCCTTTTTTTTCTTCTTTTAGGGAAATAATTTTCCGATTTTCTTTCTTAATGCACCTTTGCTCTATAAGAGCAACATATCTTCCAAGTTTCATGCTTCTAGGACTAATGGTTTAGGCTGTGCGTTGATTTTTCTTTAAACCATTTTTCCCCTTTTTCTCCTCTTCGGGAAATAATTTTCCAATTTCCTTTCTTAGTACACCTCTACGTTATAAGAGGAACGTACCCTCCAAGATTCATGCTTCTAGGACTAACGGTTTAGGCTGTGCGTTGATTGTCAGTCAGTCAGTCAGTCAGTCAGTAACGAAAGAGTTTTATATATTTAGATATATAGAAGATTAGTGGCTAATTTAGGGTTTCGTCTGCGTGTTGGTGTATAATCGAATCAGATTTTTTTAATTTGACATGACCAGCTGGTTACCATAGTTTTGAGCATGTACTTTAGCCGTTTTTTGAAGCGGTGCGGTGTTTAGTTTCGGTATGATAGGTGTTTTCCGCGATTTTGTCTTAGTGGTTACGGTGGGTTAAACTTTTGTGTGTATTCAAATTAGGTGACAGATGCTGCGGTAGCAGAGTTTTTTTTACTGTTTTTTTGCGTATTTTGTAAAGCAAATTTTAGTGAATTTTCATGAAACGTTTTTCCTTTTTTTTCTTCTTTTAGGGAAATAATTTTCCGATTTTCTTTCTTAATGCACCTTTGCTCTATAAGAGCAACATATCTTCCAAGTTTCATGCTTCTAGGACTAATGGTTTAGGCTGTGCGTTGATTTTTCTTTAAACCATTTTTCCCCTTTTTCTCCTCTTCGGGAAATAATTTTCCAATTTCCTTTCTTAGTACACCTCTACGTTATAAGAGGAACGTACCCTCCAAGATTCATGCTTCTAGGACTAACGGTTTAGGCTGTGCGTTGATTGTCAGTCAGTCAGTCAGTCAGTCAGTAACGAAAGAGTTTTATATATTTAGATTAGTGGCTAATTTGGGGTTTCGTATGCGTGTTGGTGTATAATCGAATCAGATTTTTTAATTTGACATAACCAACTGCTGGTTACCATAGTTTTGAGCTTGTACTTTAGAGTGTATTTGAATTGTAAGGCGAGTGCTGTTGTAGCCGATTTTTTTAAGCGGTGTTTAGTAAGTTTAAGTATGATAGATGATTCCCGCAATTTTGTCTTAGTGGTTATCATTGGTTTTTTTGTAAACCTTTGTGTGTATTCAAACCTGGTGACAGATGCTGCGGTAGCTGAAAATTTTTTAATGGTTTTTTTTGCGTATTTTGTAAAGCCATTTTTTGTGATTTTATGTTAGTGGCTAATTTAGGGTTTCGTATGCGTGTTGGTGTATAATCGAATCAGACTTTTTTAATTTGACATGACCAGCTGGTTACCATAGTTTTGAGCAGGTACTTTTGCCGTTTTTTTTTATGTAAACTTTTGTGTGTATTCAAATTTGGTGAAAGATGCTGCGGTAGCAGATTTTTTTTTACTGTTTTTTGCGTATTTTGTAAAGCAATTTTTTGTGAATTTTCATGAAACTTTTTTCCTTTTTTTTCTTCTTTTAGGGAAATAATTTTCCGATTTTCTTTCTTAATGCACTTTTGCTATAAAAGAGCAACACATCTTCCAAGTTTCATGCTTCTAGGACTAATGGTTTAGGCTGTGCGTTGATTTTTCTTTTAACCATTTTTCGCCTTTTTCTCCTCTTCGGGAAATAATTTTTCAATTTCCTTTCTTAATGCACCTCTACGTTATAAGAGGAACATACCCTCCAAGTTTCATGCTTCTAGGATTAACGGTTTAGGCTGTGCGTTGATCGTCAGTCAGTCAGTCAGTCAGTAACGTAAGAGTTTTACATATTTAGAAGATTAGTGGCTAATTTAGGGTTTCGTATGCGTGTTGGTGTATAATCGAATCAGATTTTTTAATTTGACATGACCAGCTAGTTATCATAGTTTTGAGCATGTACTTTAGCCGTTTTTTGAAGCGGTGCGCTGTTTAGTTTCGGTACGATAGGTGTTTTCCGCGATTTTGTCTTTGTGGTTACGGTGGGGTTAATGTAAACTTTTGTGTGTATTCAAATTTGGTGACAGATGCTGCGGTAGCAGAGTTTTTTTTACTGTTTTTTTGCGTATTTTGTAAAGCAATTTTTTGTGAATTTTCATGAAACTTTTTTCCTTTTTTTTCTTCTTTTAGGTAAATTATTTTCCGATTTTCTTTCTTAATGCACGTTTGCTCTATAAGAGCAACACATCTTCTAAGTTTCATGCTTCTAGGACTAATGGTTTAGGCTGTGCGTTGATTTTTCTTTAAACCATTTTTCCCCTTTTTCTCCTCTTCGGGAAATAATTTTCCAATTTCCTTTCTTAGTGCACCTTTACGTTATAAGGGGAACATACCCTCCAAGTTTCATGCTTCTAGGACTAATGGTTTAGGCTGTGCGTTGATTGTCAGTCAGTCAGTCAGTCAGTAACGAAAGAGTTTTATATATTTAGATCATTTACTTTTTACTTCTCTCCCCAATTGAATTTTTGCGCACTTATATATCATATCATATCACATGATAACGGTAAAAATAAAAATATGTGATAGATTTATTCTATTGATGCCTATACAGTAAAAATCTATATTTATAAAATCAAGTGTGTTAGTTACACTATTTATAACTCAAGAACGGCTGAACCGATTTGGCAGAAAATTAGTGGGGAGGTAGCTTAGAACCGGGAGAAGGACATAGGATACTTTTTATCCCGAAAAAGCAACGGGAACGGGCGAGCGAAGCCGCGGGCGGCCACTAGTATGTGATAAAAATAATACTTTGACAACTTTGTACATTCCCATACCTACCATGTTTATATGCAAAAAAATAAATGAAATGAAATAAACACCACTATTTTGTAACTACCAAAAAAAATGATTTTTGCTTGTTGAATCATTTCTCAATATTTGACTAAAAATTGTGGTTATTTAAAAATATTTTTTAATTTTTTTTTCGTGGATGTTTTCATTATCACCAGCCTATATCGGCATGTTTTTTTTTGGTAATTACAAAATAGTGTTGTATAATGTTGTGTATTGGTTTCAGGAGGCTCGGGCGGAGCACGAGGTGACTCACACGGGACCAAAGCCTTATTACTGCACGCTCTGCGGACGACACTACAAGGACCGAGGGCCTATGGTACATTTTATAATTATTATAAACTTCTTCTGCATGTAGCTCAATCAGATCGCAGACGTTTTAGAGAAAGGCCAGGTTAGGAGTACCCTAAACCGACGAGCATGTATAAAGAATGTTATGAGAGTGAATGAAGCGAAAGAGGTGTGTCATGGATCGTAGCAAGTGGAAATCCGTGATCTCTGCCTACCCCCATGGGAATGAGGCGTGATTTTATGTATGTATGTCTTCTTCTTGTTTAATTTAAGAGCTCTTATCGGAGTTTTGAAGCAGTTTTCTCCAATTAAGTCTCTCGAATGCGGCCTCCTTGACTTCCTTATACGACATGACAGCGACTTTTTCTTTTATCTGGCTCATGTAACTTATTCTTGGCCTTCCTCTTCCCCGTTTTCCTTCAACCTTTCCCAAAAAACCACCCTGTATAAGGTTATAATGTTAATAAATGTTTTTGTTTTCAGTTATACCACAGAAAAAACCACAAACCGAGCGACGAGAAACTGTTTATTTGTGATATTTGCTCGAAGAGGTTCAACTCTCAAACGAAACTAGCAAGGCATATCGTCACACACTCAAGCGAAAGGTAATATATTATAGAACCTACTGAAGGAAAAAGAATATGGCTAACCAAACCATCGCCTATAACAAAGCATTGCCCTGTGTCTAAATTGCCTCTCAGCTCAGTTGGTCTCTCTGCCTTCTGCGCCGTAGGTCGTGGTTTCGATTCCCACCGAGAACAAATTGTGTGGTGAACACAGATGTTTGTTCTCTGGGTGTTATATTGTATTTTATAAGCATGTGTTTGCAATAAAAAATGTATTGAAGTATTTAATCAGCTGTCTGGTTCCCATCAAACAAGCTCTGCTTAGTTTGGGGCTAGATAGTGTTGTGTGGATTGTCTATAATATTTATTTTTAAATTTGAGTGGCCATATTCCTGCTTTTGCCCCACATAAAGTGGGCTAAGAGCAGGAATATAATTAACTTATATGCCGCCAGCGTCTTGAGACGCTTCCGTCTGGCACTGATTTGGATCAGTTGAGCTATCTCTAGATCGTTTGTAACGATCTGCATATAGCTTAACTGTTTCTTGTGTATTTTGTACATTATGTAAATATTTTGTTTAATTGTAAGTTTCTTTGTGTAAATAATTAACTTGTTCATTTTATTTGTTTGTTTTACAGATTTGTTGTCTAGTGTTATTTAAAAAAAAAGCTGAGAGGCCATATTCCTCCTTTTACCCCACATAAATTGGGGTAAGAGCAGGAATATAATTCATTATTTTTGTCATACCTTACCCAACATAAATTGGGGTAAAATCAGGAATATAACTAACTTGTTCATTATATTTGTTTGTTATTACAGATTTGTTCTCCGCTACGAGTGTCCAGTGTGTGCCAATATGTTCCACACGCGCTGGCATGTACAGATGCATCTCAAGTCGCATCAGAAGGAAGGACTGTGAGTATCTTTAGATACTTTATTATAACTTTGAAGCGCAGCGTGTGCTGTCTTTGAAACTTTTTCTTTTGTATTATTGCATTGCATACGTCTGACTAAGTGAAGTGGCACCACACTGGAACTTCACTGCTATTATTTTAGACTATTTTAGATTTGTAAAAGGATCATATAAAAAACGGTAGGAACCGAGACGTAGTTTGTTGCCTGTTCTTGCGTCGGCTTGGTCGCGTGGAACTGGCACCTAGACTCACCTAGCTTTAAGACGTTTCAAAGTGATTCTTGTATCGTATTGAATAAAATTTTATTGAGTTTGAGTTTAGCAAATTCAATTAATTACACGATACAGTATAAAACAAAATCGCTAGCGTTGTCTGTCCCTATGTATGATTAAATCTTTAAAACTACGCAACGGATTTTGAAGCGGTTTTGTGTAATAGGTAGAGGTGATTCAAGAGGAAGGTTTATATGTATAATACATGCATAATATTGTAGAAAAACAATGATAAATTTAGTGGTGTCTAATGTGATGTCGTAAATAAACAAATTTTTGCGCTTTTCTTCGGTATTAGATAAGTAATATAGTGTTATTATTGCATATTTTGGGCTCAGTGGCGCGCCATGGGAGAGACCTATGTCCAGCAGTGGACTGCAATAGGTTGATGATGATGATGATTGCATTATTTGCACCCGTGTGAAGCCGTGGCGAGTCGCTAGTATTAAAGTTAATAAAGAACAAAAAATTGTAGGTATTTTTTGTAAAAACCAATCATACAACTTGTTTGTTGGAGTTGCGTTTCCACTTCACAAACATTTACTGTAAAATGTATGTACACTATGCCCGTGCCCTCAAACGGTGAAGGAAAACATCGTGAGCAAACTAGCGTGTCGTAGAACTTGAAAAATCGAAAACACGTGTCAAGCGTTATTCAATTCAATTTATTTATTCAATAACAATAATTTATCGTATTCGAATGTCTTAAAATCTACTTAAAAATACACTGACAAAAATAATAATATAACAAACACAATATTATAATAACAAACAAATTAATTCAAATTAAAATACTTAGACACTCAATAATAATAATCAAAAAAATAATAATAATAATAATGTCAGGCTGACATTATTATTATTATTATTATTATTAATATTATTGATTAGGTGATTGTGGAGTTTACTATCATAAAACTCTTCAATAGAGTAGAAACATTTCTCCAACAAAAGCTTCTTCAACTGTCTTTTAAAAGTTAAGTAACAATAATAGTTGAAGTGCACGATAGGAGCCTCTTTGAGACGCACTTAAAATCCTTTCACCACACTTGGTTCGAAAGAACCAGTGATACGATAAGAAGAATAAAGTTCAAAATTAACCTAAAATCCTCTTTCACAGAATACTAGAAGAAAACCGAAACGCAGTCCTAGCAATGGTTCTCCAAAACGCGCGCAAAATCCCCAAAACCCCCAACGGCACCTTCCAACCCCCCACGACCACCCCCCAACCTCCCACGACCAACCCGTACCCCCCGGATGAAAGGTCCCGGATATGCAATATATGCGGACAAGTGTTCCAACATTTCTACTATTTGGAGGAGCATTTGAAAACACACGGGAACAAAATAGCGGTTGAAGATTTAGATAAAGAAGAAGAGAAGAAGTATACGTGTCAGGTGAGTCTTCTTTACTGTACTAAACTTAATCTGACTGGCCTCTCAGCTCAGTTGGTAGTAGTTCTGCCTTCTGTGCTGGGCGTGGGTTCGATCCCCACCGAGAACAAATATTTGTGTGGTGAACACAGATGTTTGTTCTCTGTCTGGGTGTTTTATTGTATTCTAAGTATGTATGTATTATATCAGCTATCTCGTTCCCATAATACAAGCTCTGCTTAATTTGGGGCTAGATATAGTGTTGTGTGAATTGTCCACAATATTTATTTATTATTAGTAGTATAGAGATTTTTTTTATATTAAATGTTAAAAAATAATTAGACAGTAAATAAGTGTTTTTCCTTCTCTTTCAGGTTTGCTCAAAATCCTTCAAACTCCACTACTACTTAAAACTGCACAGTTTCACGCACACCAAAGAGAAACCGTTCACCTGCCAACAATGCGGCAAAGGTTTTATTACTAAGGGGAAGCTCAAAAGGCATCTAGAAACACATCAGGGGTTGAAAAAGTATCAATGTCATATATGCTGTAAATTCTTCACGAGACCTAGTTATATGCGGATTCATGTAAGGACTATACATGGGACACAGGACTATAATTTTAGGGATTATGGGGTGGGGGTGCCTTTAGGGTTGAATGTTGTGCCGGTGTCGGATTATTGAATTTTTTGTTGATGGTTTTGGGGTGAAATTCCTAAAATTACCCCGAATTTTCGTCTTTGGGGTCAGAGAAATTACAGAACTTACCCCGAATTTTCGTCGTTGGGATCAGATTGTTAAAACCGCAAAAGTATGTGTGTCCAGTAAGTATGAAATTACTTACTGGACATTCCCCAAAATTTGCTTTTTAGTGTCTGATAAACTGACCCAAAAATTTTCGGGGTTATTTTAATGAATTTCTATGAGTAGGTTTAAATTGCTGAATTTTACCCCTTAGTTACTCCGATTTGGTTATATGTTATTAAAATATCTTTTGGGGTCAGATTGGTAATTTTACCCCAGTTACCTCATTAGGGTAAATTTAGTTAATATTACTTACCTACAATAGCATAATAATTGTGATTTTCGTTGTTTTTAATATTGTTATTTATCAACCCCAAAAACGTTTTTGGGGTTAATTTTGGGGGTACTTTAACATATTATTATTAATAATAGCACGCGAGTTTCATTATTACTTACACAGTGTAAGATCAATTAAATTTAACTTTGGTAACCGACTTCAAATAAAGAAAAGGTTCTCAATTCGGCTGTATTTTTTTTTATTGGTATCTTCGTCATTTATGTATTATATTTTTTATCTAAAAAGTAATACTTCCAGATTGGTACCATAGAAGTTTTATTAAAATCGACTCAGTAGTTCGGTCACGGAGTCGGTTTCTGAAGTTTTTTAAACATCACTTATACAGGGTTATTGGTAATTATATAAGAAACCAGTTAAGAGCTCCTTCTGTACATCTTAACAAACAACTTTTGTTCTACGACTTTCAATAATTCGTAATTTTTTTTTCCATACAAATTAAAAATAACAAAACTCTAAATAATTATAACCCTATGCCCCGTGGCGCGGCGCGCTGGCAATTTCAATGAAAGGGGCGCGCGGTGCGGGGTCGCTATGCCAATAACCCTGTATTATTTATTTTAAGGGGTTCAAAAACGCGAATAAAAATCACCCCATACACAAACAACCCCCAAACCAGGCACTTGTGATTACTTAATTACTTAATAAAAATAGTGAAAAATCATACCTCTATAAATCTAAGATAGTTAGGTTTGTATTTTTTAAAACACCTTGTTCTCATTTTCTTAAAAACTTACTGAGAATAATTATGTCTGTATGACTGGATCCCATTTATTCTATTAAATACACCTTAAATACACATTAAACGTGCTAGTTTTACATAAGTAGTAATTACTACTCGACCGAGCTAAGCACCTCGCGCCGATTACGTCACACTGACGCTTAGGTACGGTCTGCAAAAAAGGATACGCTGTGACTTTAAAAAGTAAACAAATGTTTATTAGATACTAGCGGCCTGTCCCGGCATCGCACGGGTGGACATTTAAATATAGCCTATGTTACTCTGGGTGAATGTAGCTTTCCAATGGTGAAAGAATTTTTAAAATCGGCACAGTCGTTTTTGAGTTTATTCATTACAAAAATATAAATCTTTCCTCTTTATAATATCAACAACAAACAAACTTTAATAGAAATGGGAACCAGTCAGTGACAGATAGAGAAAGAACTAGTGTGGTGGTAGCATGGACGGTGATATTATAAGATAATTTTTAATTTAGACACAGGGTTGTTAAGGCTGTCTTGGTCCAGTGGTGCCGTCATCAGCGATAATCTTATAGCTGTGTGGTAGGTTTGAGTCTATGTTAAGGGCACCATTGAACCAAAACTGCAGCCTTAAGTAGGTATTTTAGTTATGTTTAAACATGAAATTGTTAGTTTTTTAAATATTTTTCTGTTTTTTTCGAAATGTACTTATAAATATCATTTTGGGTGGGTTTGTATTAAATTGCATTCGGTATATCAGACTACCCTCAAAGTTGAAGTGACGTTGAAGTTGACGTGACAACGTCTAATTCGATGGAGCTGGCTGCACGCATGAAAAAACATGACGTCATGCGGCGTTACCTCGCTCTGAAGCGTTCCATTTAAGGCTTGAAGTGCAAGCGAGAGCGCAGAACGAGCGACAAAGAGGCACGCACGGCCTCCGCGTTCGGCAGCGTTCGACATCTGTCTCTCTCCTACTTGAGTGAGCGATGCGTCCGCGTGGACAGCTGTATGACGTTGGCACCTACAACTATCGACAGTAAACCGACTTTACAGACAAGCGATTTTTTTTTATTGACTTTAGAGCAGCTTTGAGAATATTTGTACAGTCGGCTGTACTAACATGGTTTCGATTTGTGGGTTTCGAACTTGGCTTTCAAAATGAAATTCATTTGCCAATAAATTTACCAGTACTCTATTTTTTTGATGACTGTATTTGTATGCTGTTGCTATTTAGAGAGGTACCTTAAGAATTATTAGCCCAAATAATAACAACTAATCGTAAGTTTATTTGTAAATAAAGGTAACTACTTTACATCAGGTGGGGCATGTCATATGAGCTAGCTGTATAGTTTTTTTGTAAGAAATGCAATAATTATGAATTGTTTAATAGAAAAATATGTTAAAAAAAGTGCTCTTGTACAAAAAGTTGAATTAAAATTGAAATGGTTACAGTTAAATAAAAATAAGCAATATTTTTCAATTTTCTAGTTTTAGCCGGTGTTGTAATTAATAAGAGGTTGTTGATTTTGTAAAAATTATAAGATGAATTTTGAATTTGGTTTTTTATTTCCTTAATTCCTTCTTATTGTGTCACAGGTTCTTCAGTTCAAACCAAGTGTGGTGAAAGGATTTTAAGTGCAAAGACTTTTATTACTAGACACAGATTATTTGATACATTTCCATCTAAAAACTATTTAGGGGGGCTAGCGGTATGAAGGGCGGGCGTGCGTAGCGCTGATTGTCTCTCCAGTCACACTCGGCTCTCTGTACCAATAGGACACACTGCACACATCCACACATCCAGTGTGCGCGACATGGCACTCTACGACGCATGCGCAGCGCGTAGGTATCGCTCACCACTCAAGTTATGTGCCGCTAGTTATTCAATGTCTGTAACATACCTATACAGAGTGGGTTTTTGAGAAGGGCGGGGATGGCCAAGTCCTAAACCACGAGAGTTAGGGAAAAGGAGTCATGCCCTCGATTTATAAGAAAATAATAACTGAATATTTATATTTTTCAAAAACCTTTTACTTTTGACGGAAATAGACTCGAATGATTTTTCAATAAAAAAATACACCCTGTATTATGAAACCAATGGATTCTGTTGCTGTAATGGATAAATCTCAAATAAATCAAATAATTTAATTGACAAAAACAACACGTAGGTAAATCTTTACAAATAATAGCAAATTTTCACTTTTTTTATTTTTAAAACCACCATACACTGTAAACGTGGAGTTAAATCAGCTTGTCAAAGAAAAAAAGTTAGTGTAGGTACTCTCAAATAATTTAATCCACAAAATCGATCTTGCCCCTTCAAATTCACTTCTTTACAACAAACAAAATCCTGAATATAATCTTCAATATGCTATAACAATCCTGGCAAATAACCCCAGCAATATCATACATTTCCTCCAATAACTGGGCTATCTTTGGTTCTCCATTACAACCTTTGCAAATAAGGTTCAGCACCTCTTTACAATATTCCATTAAAACTTCACAACAGCGGCAGCAGTTGGTCTGAGTATTCTTTCGTAAGCTCGTCATTGAAGCATTTTTTAGAGTCTTGTATCGGAATCGCTTGCGCTTTTTCATTTTGGGGTCTGTCTTGCTCTGTACTTTTGGAGCTATAAGTTGAGTACCAGATTTAGTTGGTTTTGTCTCTGAGCTGGGCTTAGATTTTTTTTCTAGTTTTATGTCTTTGTTGGATAGTTGCTGAGTACTGTAGATAGGGACCTGCAAAATAAAAAAAATGTGGTGTGGCTGTGTTATGTGTACTGTATCCCCCGATTTTGTTATCATTCGTTTCTTTGCGTCCTTGTGGAAGCAGTTTTACAGACGTATTCACGTAAAAAGCCAACGATGTTCCAACGGGGCCTGCAATTCTACTGACAAATATGGTTCCTGTTTTCTTAGGCAAAAAGATAATTAATTTGAAATCCTAGCAATAAAACTTTCAACCAAGTTACGTTCAAAAAACTTATTTCAAATATTTTTTTTTAAAGACGACTTGATTGCGAGATCGCCTGTGGCCTAGAGGTAGATGCCCCGCCTTCCGATCCTAAGGTCGTGGGTTCAAATCCAGTCTTGTACTAATGAGTTTTTCTGCACAAAAATATATGTACACTATGCCAGTACGGCGAAGGAAAACATCGTGAAGAAACCGGCATATCGTAGAACCTAAAAAGTACGGAAATATGTGTCAAGTGCACTAAAGGACTTTGAGGTGCGTTTAAAATCCTTTCACCACACTTGGTTCGAAAGAATCAGAGACACGATATAAAGAAAATTGCGAGTTTACAAGAGAATATGTCCATCAATTCATTCAGTTCTTTCTAGCTGAAAAAAGGTTGGGTTTGTTTTATTTTAAGTCGGAATACCTTACCTGGAGAAGTTGTTTCTTTTCTTTCTTTTGTTCTTTATTGGACACCTGTAAAGTATAATATAAGAAAAGGTTGAAGGAAAACGGGGAAGAATAGCCTATTTAGCGGCCCTCAGGTCGTGGGTTCAAATCCAGTAAAGTACCATAAGTTTTCTGTCCTAAAAATAAACCTCTGTGCACTCTTTTAGCGACAAATAATCTTTTTCTTTTGTTCGTTTCTTTCTTGAGCGAGAAATTTAGTTGATAACTAATCACTTGCTTGCCGGCGGACAGACAAGCCTTAAACATATTTCATATACTTAATATGTACCTTTGTTCTCCATGTATCAACAACATCCATTGTTATGAAATTAGATGGACGTCTTCCTAAGTTTTGTACATTTTGAGAGATCTAAATACAGATAATTTACAAGAATATTACAAATAGTTCCGCAGTAAAATTTTGAAGTTGACGACAGAAAAACCTGACTCAATCATAGATTATTTTGATCTGCGAACCAAAGAGTTTTATCTCAGAGAATTAGAAACTCCTTACTAAGGTTTCTTTCTGCGTCGTCTTTTTGAAGAACTATTTTTTTGTTTGATTTTCCAAGGAGTTTCACTACGCAGCAATGAGAATCTCATAGAATTAGAAACTTCTTACTATTACTAGTTTCTTTCTCCGTCGACTTTTCTAATAACTGCTATAACCATGCGACGCCAAAAAAAAGAACTATTTTTTTTTTTGTTTTGGTCTTCCAAGGAGCTTCATTGCGCAGCAAATAGTTTCCTATATATATTCTAAAAAGGTTCAGCATGATAAATGAAAATTAATGAGTCTACAAATACCTCTCTGGAGTGCGATAAATTGTGCTAAAAACTACAAATAAAACCACAGAGGTAATAATCTTCGAAATAGCATATATTTAAAAAAAACCACGTTACATACAAAATTCATAACATAACGCTCCTAAGCTGTAACTTACTCTAACATTGCCACTTATCTGTTTTGTGACCGGATTTTATCAAAAACTGTTCAGCATTTTACGATATCGGAAGAAAACTGAATAATGCTTGATATTTTACTAAAGAAAAATCACATAGTTTCTCAAGTTTATTGTACAAATACTCTGATAAATTAAAAAAATCATAAGACGTCAAACAGTTTTCATAAGAAACAACAATTCATTATCATTAAAACTAATAAATTTTATTACACAATTGTAATTGTCAAATAATTATGTATATTTTTTAAGGGATTTAAATCAATAATAAAATATGTCTTGATAAAAAACCCTTTGAATAAAAATTATGCTCAGAATAAAAATGACAACAAATGACATACATAATTATTTAAAAAAATACATCAAAATACAAAATTATAATAGAAAAAATGATTTTTTCTTTGTTCGATTTTTTTTTGGGCTGGATTTGACCAAACTAGCATAAGAAACCTCCTAAGGGTTTATTTTTCCATGTACATTCTTATTTTTGAAGACTAAGAACAGAGATTGGTATAAAATATACTAAAATTACTTTAAAATTGTCAAAAACGAAGAATTTTTTTAAGAGGATTGTCGAACCACCCTTATAATTATTAAACACTGTTTATAATAAACTAATTTTATTCTGAGCATAATTCGACACTTCAATTTGTCATTTTAATAACTCTAGAACGTTCTAGGTAATGTCAAATTGTCGCGGGATCCAAATCAATAAGTATAAACGAATAAATATTAAACGCACCCCGTTTTTTATTGAATGTACAAAATTACTAGTTTGTTGTTTCGACTCGATTTGCTTTGTTGTCTACAGAATTTTATTTTTATAAAAAATCGAGGAAAATTTTCAAATACACAAAATTTGTGAGTTTTTGTCTACGTCGTAACAAAGTTACGACCAAAATATAAGTTAAGAGCGGGTCGTGCGAAATTTTGAGATGCGTTTTTAAAAAATTCATAACTAAATAACTAAGTGACATTTTAAAAATCGCAAAAAGACTAATTGTAGACTATACATTTGAGATTAATTCGAATTTAAGTGTGTTAAAAAAATATACTATTTAACATGACATTCTATTTAACGCTAATGAAAAATGTCAGCGTTAAATAGAATGTCATGTTAAATAGTATATTTTTTTAACACACTTAAATTTGAATTAATCTCAAATGTATAGTCTACAATTAGTCCTTTTGCGATTTTTAAAATGTCACTTAGTTATTTAGTTATTGAATTTTCGCATCTCAAATTTTCGCACGACCCGCTCTTAAAAGTTACGTTATATTAAGCCAAATCCTAATTTAAATAAAGTGCTAACATATATTATATTTTGTTTTTTATACTTTAATAACTAGTTATTGGTCAGACAAGATTTAAAATTTGTGAAAATAATTTGTTGCGAACAATTTTAGTATAACTTTTTCATTGAAATTTTAGTATAAATCTGTTTGACCAATTCATCTAGTGTTTTATAATAATAGTTATATTAAAAAGCACGAATGGCTACGGCCCGTACAAGCATCAAATGCTAGTACTTAATGAATGCACCGAAATAGTTCAGTTCGAAGTTTGGTCGAAAAACAATAATTGTACTTTAAGATTTTAGTAAGTAAATCTATTCTCTGTTGCTGTTTTAGACAGCTTTAAGACCTCACACACAATTTGCGGCTAATATTTGCTGCTTATCCCAATTAATATACTACTAAAGAGATAAGCTGGCGCCTAGTTTCATCTAGCTTTAAGCTCTCAGCTTTAAAACGTTACAAAAATGATCCTTTTGATATAACTGAAATAAACGATTTTGAATTTGGTTTAATGTGTTATTTCCAGGTGGAAATGACCTTTTTTAGCTACAGACCCAGAACGAAAGACACTAATTTTACTAATTTTATATGTGACAAGCAAACACTGAAGTTACGCTATTATTTTAGTCACAACTTTATACTAAAACAAATTCCTCAAATTGTACTATTCAAAATATTGTAAGAGCTTCTTCTTCTTGTTGTTGTGTCACTAGTTATATCTGAACCAGTGTGGTGAAAGGATTTAGAAGGCTTTTTCAAGAATTAGGAAGGATCATACTTTAGCGGCAGAACAAAGCCGTTTCTTGACTGTTCTTTACTTGGTCACGTAGAACTGGCATAACCTCACCTAGTTTATCACGTTTCAAAGTGATCCTTGTGATTTATTTGAAGCTGTCTTTATTTTAAATCTTGTACTCAATAACCACTTTTGATTTTTGGATTTATTTGTTATCAAAAGCTGCCAAATTATTTTTTCGACCAATTCGAACTAAACCAAAAAAAAAAACTAAAAATACGTAAAAGTTATACAAAATAAAATATTCCATCAGCATAAGAACTTGTTGGCAAGTTAAGTTTTCAAAAAAGACCAATGTAGAAAAAAAAATCTTAAATAAATAAAAAAAATATCTCGCTGATTGTCAGAAATAGGCTTAAGACTATGGAGCATGCTGAATTAGCGCCATCTAACAGCTTAACATTAAGAGCACTGGCATTAACATTGAAAACAGACAGAGATGGAATATAGTCTTCTACAAGAAAGAGGGAGATAACCTACAGTGCACCAAACAAAACGCCAATAGGTGGGTATTAAATTTTAAAATGAGTCTTCGTATATAAAATACATACTCATTTTTATTGCCAAATTAAATAGCAGGGCTATTTGAGCGGCGCTCGCGTCCGCCATTTTGCTTTCAAGTGCGGCCATTTTGTTTTCGACCGCGGCCATCTTGTTAAACTTTTATACTATCAACAGATTCATAATAAGTTTTCTTTTATGATAAACGTTCTAAAAAAAATCACAAGGCATAGATATTGGTTGGCGGTAGTCAATATTGGTATGATTGAAACAGGAAATTGATTTATTTTTAACTGTTTTTCTTCTTGTCGTATTATTTCTTTTTATGCTACTAGATGATGGATCAAGTAGATATACGCCCGGTGGTAACCATCGCTAATGATAACGCAATACCTCGTAGGTCACGCACGTTAGGAGCGTGCCCTGCGATGCACTACCCTGCGTCCATTAACTTGAGGCATACAGATGTTTAACCTCACGTGCCAGCAATTAATAAGTGTGTTGAATGATTTTAAGTGCGCCTCAAAGAGAGTCCTTTTGTGCACTTGATACATGTTTTCCATCTTTTTTTAAGTTTTACGAAATGCTGGCTACGATGTTTTTCTTCACCGTTTGAGAGTATTGTAAACTACAATACTCTTGATTGAATCAATAAACTTAAGTTAGCAACAACGCCATCTAGGAATCGATTTGGAAGTTTTCAAGAATGTTTCTCATTTTCAAAATGGCGGACGCCTCACATACAGGGTGTTTGATATCCACACAATATGTACACCACACGGCTACACACTGTATAAGCAGTTACGCGCTGATTCTTAACGTTTAGATTTAAAGTTATTTTGAAGCGATGGCAGTGTGTTTTTGTGGATATTACCTGAAAAAGAAACACAAACTTAATTTTTCTATCAAGATATACCATAATTGACTAAATTTCGAATTGGCTGTTCGATTTTTGGGGAGACATTATACAACGTGTTACAGGCCCCATTTAACCTCATTTCGGCTTTACGGGTAGTTTTGTAACACCCTGTATTTAGGGTAGTATAGTAGATAAATGCATAAAATAAATATTGTGGACTAGTGGCCGCCCGCGGCTTCGCTCGCCACGTTACCGTTCCCGTTGAAAAAAAACATATTTATTCACTTTTTAAACCTTCTCTGGACCTCCACAAAACATTTAAGACCAAAATCAGCCAAACCGGTCCAGCCGTTCTCGAGTTTTAGCGAGACTAATGAACAGCAATTCATTTTTATATATTAAGATATTTCACACTACACTCTCCAATCTAGCTCCAAACTAAGCAGAGCTTGTACTATGGGAACCAGATAACTGATGTAATGATATGATGTAATAACTTTTGTTAATACATACTTAGGAATACAATATAACACCCAGACAGAGAACAAACATCTGCGTTCACCACACAAATATTTGTACTCGATGGGGATCGAACCCACGCCCTTCAGCGCTTTAGGCAGATTTACTACCAACTGACCTGTGACCTCAAGTAACTCACATCTAGGCGGGCTGAGGCGTGCTGGACTTCTCCTTCTTTTTTTCCTTCTTCTTCTTCAGGAAGGAGGGCGTCCTGAGCCCCTTCTTCTTCTTCTTGTCCTTCTTCGGAGAGTCTTCGGTAGACACCTCCTTGGATGGAGAGCCCTGTGGAATAGAAGAATTGAACGGTGATCATATAACTTCTTGCCATTATTTTTATAACGCTTTTATTAGCTTCACCTATATGTATGTAGGTATGTATGTAACCGACCTCTTTGAGCTCGATTTTGTCCTACTTTGAACAATTAGATTTGATTCAAACTTTGCACACCTGTCAAAGGTCGATGACAATGCAATAATATAAAAAAAAAATGAAATTAAAAAAAAAAAAATGAAAAATTAAATTATAGTTTAAAAAACTATAATTTAATTTGATTATTACAGTTTTATTTTTAACTTTTTAGTTCAATTAGTTATAAAAGCGGTTTTTTTTTAGTTTTTTAAACTATAATTTATTTGACAACTATCTATCAGTGTGCGTGGAACTGGCACCTAGACTCACCTAGCTTTGAGACGTTTCAAAGTGATTCTTGCAATTGTATAGAATAAAATTTTATTGAGTTTGAGTTTTGAGTTTGAAAATTCAGTATATTTATTGCCTAGTATATTTATTATGAATGTAAAATAGATGTTTCTATTCTGCGCTAGGTGTATGTACGTACACCTATATGAAAAATGCTATTAAAGAAAATTACCACTAAAATACTAAATTTAAAAAAAAACTACTAGTACAAAAACGTTCAATAGTGGTAAATTTTTTGGCAGTGGCGAATACCAAAAGGCGCCGCCATGACAGTTTTACCGCAGTGACAGACACAAATAAGTGTCAGTGCTAATTGACGGCGTTAGTTGTCAAAATGACATTTCTACTACGCATGTCATGTCGGTCCGCCATGTTTTGGGTGCGTTGTTGCTCTCTTTGACCAAGAAAATCTCTATGTATAGTGGCGGAATTAAAATGTTCGTCGATTTTCAACTTGATTTGTTCAACGTATCACGATCACATACTGAAACTGAATAGACAGAATACACCGATAAGTTAACGTCACAAATTATGTCAAAATGTGTTCATGATCAATAGGCCTAAGATGACCGACGTGACATATGTCTTCGCGAGAAGAGAAAATTTTGTCGACATCGATTCGTTTATCGATTATGGTAAGATGAGCATCACGAGAGAGACAGCTGTCGTCGACGACTCGCCTATGTCGTGAAGACAAACCAGTGATCATTTCTTCCATATTCTACCATAATCTACCATTGTATTTTTATTTTTTAATGGTTTCGTTCATTCAATTTGATACCTGTGACTGAAAAAAAAAACCCGCCAAAACTAAAATAAAATAATAGGGAAGCAAACGGAATGAAAATGTAAGTAAATACCTATGGTAGGTACCCCTATTTATTGTTAAAAACCGATAGCACTAGCAAAATAGATTCATTGTATTCTCAAAATCGGTACATACCTATGCTGCTAGCTATACTTATTGTTTGTATTAATATTTCAGGGTTAGAAGTAACAGAATCCAAATCGAGTTTCTTTGCCGGTATGATATGTCCGAGCACTATGAATTTGCGGCAGGTGATTAAAGCTCGCTGCAAAGTGTCCAACAAATAACAGCGGGGTGGAACCGCCTCAAGACCGACGAGTTGAGCCTTGGTAGGACGGTGGACAGTGGAAAATTGTACGTTTTGATAGCAACCTGTTTTGACCTGTTGCTATTTATCAATGAGGATTTTTAAAATAGGTAACAAAAATTTTATTATATATCGAGGGTGCAGTGTTAAAACCCTCGATATGTGAGTATTAGTTACTTTAGTATACCTACTCCGTAGTACATAACTACCAAGTTTTGTTTTCAGTGTCCATTGAGCCGTATATAACTAAATTAACTCATAGAACTACATAATGTATTTATGTGCGTAGACTAAGCAGTTTGCACTAAAGGAATGATTGCAGGATGCAGGATAGAGAATACAGAAATACCTCTATGAGCATGTCCGTATATTAATGTATTTGTTTCTTTTCAGATTCCATGGGCCATCCACAAACCAAACATTCCACCTTACATAGGTATTTGCATAACTTGTAAATAATATACCTATTTTAATTTATGACAAATAAATTTATTTACACACAGAAAACTGTCTTTTTACCTAAATAATGTTGAACTAATGAAGAGGGCTTTCTTTGTAGGTGCTTATGGTTGATAAGGTATAAATATTTTTAAGGCTTTTGTAATATTCTATTCATTAACATAACGTAGAAGTTCTGCGCGTCTTTGGCCTTGCCGAAGCAGACCCGCAGGTGATGGGTCCTCTGCAGCCAAATCTCCGTTGATAACTTCTTCGTTTTCGACTCGTGCATCTTCGTCCAATGTCACCCTGTTATTAAAATATTTTTACTAAAGTATTAGATAGGTAGGTAACTATACTCAGTTTTTACTTTGCACAAATTCGTAGTGTAGTAGTTCGTAGTTGGTAAACTGAGATCCAATGACACGTCTTCACTATTGAAACATTGAGTGAATCGGGTAAATGTATGAGAAGTGTTGACTCACACTAACCTAATTTGTTATTATTAATTTTAGACCTTTACAATAATATTTTAAGCAGGATAACACATAGAAATCTATGGGTAGTTAACCTCAAATGAACTAGGTACTCACCTTCGAATGCACCGCCCGCAGCAAGATAGGCCCGTACTAGTTTTAGGCTCTAAATCGGGTTTTAGACGTTTGATGAGGTAGAATTCCCAGGGTTTTGATAATCTCCAGAGGCACTGAAACTCTACCTAACCAACGTCAAAAGGATCACATACCACATACGTCTCTGATTATTTTCCGTTGCATCTTTCTGTTTTGCTTATCGGCGTACATCGCAATAAGATGATTATAGTAAGTTATAGCCATCCTTTGAAAAGTTAGCAAAACAAAATCTAAAAGACAAGCGGAAGACATATCTCGTTTTCAAAAACTGTCGACGAGAAAATTTCCCGCGCAGAAACGTCAAAAGACGAGAAAATATGGCGGTCATCTTACCATTTGACGACAAAATTCAAAAATCAAAATTCGAATTCCGAAGAAGTCTTCATTTGACAGATGATGACGACATATTTATGCGGTCATCTTAGCTCGTGTAGAGATATAGACATATCTCTACTTTTGACGAGTTATATCGACTCTCGTGGCGGTCATCTTAGGCCTACAAGGCACTGGTGCAAGCGAAAACCGACTCTAAGGTGACGAACATTTTCATACCGCGACTGTAAAACCAGTTCATTTTGTCCAGCAGTAATGTTTTTATGTGTAATGATGAGGTAGAGATGAAGCTGAATGATGAGAGTGCCCCAAAAAGGACCAGTGACTCACCTCTTTACTGCTATGCGAGAAGGTGCTTTGATGCGCGTCAGAATGATCCCCATTGACAGTGTGCTCGCCTGAAAAGTATCACATCAATGTTTAGGTCTTAAAATACTTCTTATCGTGTCACTGTTTTATAGAACCAAGTGTGGTGAAAGGATTTAAGGTGCGCCTCAACGAGGCTCCTTTCGTGCACTAAAAATTAAATAGTGTTTTTTTAATTTAGATCAATTTTATTACCATTTAATTGGAGATTTTACCCTTCTACTTGTTGTGTCACTTGCTCTAAAACCAGTGTGTTGAAAGAATGTTAAGTGTCCCTCAAAGAGGCTCCGTTCGTGCATTTGAGACATGCTTAACTTTTGAGGCTCTAATCTAAGTAAAACTGGTTTCTTTGCGATGTTTTCTTCAGAGACTTGTCAAAAAACTCAATGCGCAACCGGATTTGAACCAACAAGTTTAAGATATGCTTTAGCCATGCTTATGGCTATCTTTAGCAGTAGTAGAGCTCTTTGTGTGTCTCGTGGGGGTGCGTACTACTACCATGCCTATTGCTGCCGTGAAGCAACATCGCTGTGTACCGGTTTGAAGGATGTGGGGGAATACTGGCACGTGAGACTGAACAGATACGCCTCAAGTTGATGGACGCAGGGCAGAGCAGTGCACGTTCCTGACAGGCAATGCTTTGTTATAAGCGATGGTTACCACTTAACATCAGGTGGGTCATATGCTTGTTCCATCAACTAGTTGTATAAAAACAAAAAAAAGCCCCATGCATTCCACACACAATCTCTTATGCTCGTTTCATAAGCGTGAAAACAATTAATAGCTTATAGCTTGCTCGCCCGCAGTCGGACAAGCCCCTTAAACCCAGACTCCTTAAAGCAACTTTTATTTATTTTAGTAACTTTGGAAACTATCATGCTTTTTAACACTATTTTTATGAAACAACGGGATATTTACCATGATTAAATTTGTGAGTTGACTTCCGATATTTCGGCACAGTTGCATGCACCATGATCACGTTTGAACTGAAGTCCACGAGTAAAACAAATGTTATTGGCAGACAAATCGATCTACCCTCTTTCGCACTCTTTTATTGGTTTCGAAACTACTAAATTTGATCATGGTAAATATCCCGTTGTTTCATAAAAATAGTGATTTTATAGTGTTTACTACACTTAAGGAAATCACAAAGATTTTCATAATGTCCCTTAGGATCCGATGGCGCAGCGGTCAGCGCAGCCCCGTACAAAAAGGAAGGTCGCGGGATTAAATCCCGCGCGGCTCTTAACTTTTGGTACATTATAAAAATCTCCATAAAGCAAGTATAAAATTAAAACAGTTAATACTTACTTCGCATAACAACGAAGCGACTCTGTCGAAACCATCCCGGAGCTTCCATGCAAGCATTAAGCGTGTTTTGCAGACATAAGCGAAGACGAAACCACATTTTTGGAGTTTACTCCTAACGAATCGGTTTTTTGATCTAAGGCGCCCGGTATGAGAAAAATGTGGGGAGTGAAATCTACTGAACGAATGACCTCGTTACGTTTTTGGACCGCAACCTATCTTGCGCAACTTTCTAATTTGGTGTGAGCAGTGCAGCAAGATCGTGGGTAGTGTGTACCCTTACTTTGCCTTTAAGGAGTAAAATCCAGTCGTGCGTCGGACACACAATTTTTTTCACAAAGCTCAACTATTTCATATCAAATTTTGTTGAAATTCAATACATTTATTTGCAAGAAGTATGGTAGGTACTATATAAAATCGTTTTTAAAAACACAAAGAAACTAACAGTTAAATAAATATTTACAAAATACAAGAAACAGTTGAGCTATCTGAAGACAGTTACAAACGATCTAGAGATAGCTCAACTGATCCAAATCAGTACCAGACTGAAGGGTCCCAAAGACTTTTTTTTAATAAGTTTTTTTGATCCTTTTATAACAATATAGGGTATGTAAAAAAAACTGTCTCAAATACTTCGTCGGAGACCTTAATAATTATATTAATTTGAATTAACTTTCTTTGTAAATAAATATATTAAAATCTAACATTTATTTGGTATTTGTCTACACACAGTAGATTAAAAATATGAAAAGAGTTAACGAGACATTGATTTTCAAATAAAAAAAACCCGTTAAAATGTGGCTTCGTCTAAAGTGCTGAAATAATTGTTAAAAACCACCAAAATCAATAAAAAAGACAATTAAGTTATAAACTTACTTTAATAAGACAAAAACATTCACAAAACATAAAAATAGCATGCAAGTGAAAAATGTACCAAGCCGCCAGATAAAAATATAGCCATCTCTTTCTAAAGCTAGTCAAAAACAAGGACAGACATTTTTTATTTGACACATAACCTTATTCTTTAGATTGAATCAGCTATAAAGGAGATTGCCTATAATGGTATGAACGATGATCCCAATTTAAATAATAAAAATTTTGAATGAAGATATCATATTAATTTATTTAAAAACTTTTATTGCTATGTCTGTAAAATTGTGTGGCGTAGCAAAATAAGTTATTACATGGGAACAACTCCAGTCCTCATCATCATCAAAATCTTATTTACCTAAATAATTATATACTTTTAGTTAATTTAAAATTTTGTGAATTTAGTTCCAATATTTAGAAACCAAGTAAGACCACAAATGCACAATCTCCTTTTAAACACTGATATTAACATTCAGTACTATTTTCAGATAGTATTAGTAAAATTACAGTTGATAGCAAATGTTTTAGCTATTTACACAGGTATTTATTGCTTATCATTTTATTTTACTTAAAATAAAGAAGGTTTAAAAAAAATACAAACCGATCATGGGACCAATTTGGAAGGAATCAGCCCAAAAATTACGAAATTATGCGATAACAAACATAACTAAATACCGAATTAAAAATCTCCTCTTTTTTATTTGAAGTCGGTTAAAAAATAAGGTAATACGCGATAAATACCTGTATAATAGATTTAATGTGTTTTCGGGATAGCAAGTATTAAAAAAATACATTGGATAACCAAACCTATAGCGGACAGGACAAGGAACCCTTATACCAACCTTTTTAAAAACTACTAATTAAAAACATACAACAGAACAAACTACAAACACAAAATGCATACAGACAAACGTTAATCGAAATATATTATTATACAAACATATCACGAACAGTAGGTACCCGTTTCAATCTTAAAACCTAACCTGACCTTATGTCAGAATTTTCATAGGTTTTAGGTTTTTCAAAATTTTAAAAGAGACGCGGGAGTTTTAAGGTTATACATCTATACATTGCATTGCAATTGTTTTAAAACAATTTCTTGTGTTGCAAATTAATGCTTATTCTATTCCATATACGGTTCAAATCGGATCGGCAAGCCGCAACTAATCAGCCTTGCAGCCATCCGCCTAGTGCATTTTGGACGTCTCCTTTCAAAACTATTAAGGTCGCAATACAGAAAAACAAAAACGCAAGAAAAACGGACTTGAGAGTATTGCGCGTTGGAATGACCATTTCAAATGAATTTTAAACTACAAGCTATCTATCCTAGCGTGATCCAGTTCACTAGGATCGAAGCTTTCAGACATTCTGAATTTCGATATTATTCTGTAAAACAACGTGTCCTCAAACGGAGGCCATGTGGTACACAATCTGTCCTTTCTCCTTTGCACTTCATACAATACCTTTTTCTGAGGACTGTCTAACTCAAAATCGTGCAGTTTCTGTGAACTGTCAAAGTCGTTTAGGTTCGGACTGTCAAAGTTGAAGTTTTTATTTGCGCTGTCATCAAGTAATGTTGATTCACACGTATCATAGAAATACGAGCTGCTTGGGGACGTAAAAATCGGAATATCTATATTTCCTGTTTTTTCTTTATTTTGTGTTTCATCTCCAATTTCATTGATCAATATGCTCTGCTTTTTTCGAGTAAATGTATTTTTAGAATCATCGTCATCATCACCAAAGTTGATGCCATAAAAGCTTGGAATATCCGTGTTTCTTAAACTTCTTCTAGCGTAGCTTCTATCTTCTGTTTCACTGTCATCAAATGATAACCAGTATTTGATGCCTCCAGCGTTTTCAGTTTGCGACATTGAGATAACTGTATGTGGTTTGACGAAAGGAGATCCTAGTATAGTCTCATCTTTGTCATAAAGTACCGAAAGTTCTTGACCAACGAAACTAGTATTAGGTTTTCTAATTGGCGATTCTTCACACGCGTCGAATACCTTTGAATCTTTCCGTGGCGATGATGCATGGCTGTGATATTCTTCGTAAACGAAAGCTGTGTTCAGCTTTTCATGCTCAATAATTGTAGTCAATTCAGTAACTTCGTTATCTTCAGTTGTAATAGTTCCTTCCTTGTCGTTGTAAACAGACTCTCTAGTATTTGTGTCTTCGTGTGTTAAGGTTTCTTGCGATGCATAATCAAACAATGTAAAAACAATGTCTTCTGCAATTTCTACGCTATTTTGTGATAGTTCCTTGCATTCTTCATCGTCAGTGGTGGAATAATCGTCTTTATTATATTCAGAATTCTGCAATCTTTTCCCATCAACTGGGTTATTGAGAACCATTTCTAACTCGATAGCGCTATAAGTTATTTGACCATCTTCTTCAATTACATTGAGTTTATTATAAATACTTTCTTCTTGTAATTCTATTCTTGTTTCTTCGTCATATTTTACAGTTTCGAAGCAATCTCTATTAAACCGATTCATCTCGTCATCAACTACATTTTCCAGAATCTGAGAACTATTATCAAATGATGCCACACATTCTTTATCTTTGAAAGAGAGTTCTTCGTCTATTTGCTCGTCTAAGTTTCTTCCGATAGTTATTTGATGTTCATTGACGACGTTTGTAGTGTATTCATCCTTTTCGTAAATTGGGTTAAGATATCCCAAGTCATAAGGGTCACAGGTTATCTCTTTATCTAAATTGTGATCAAAGTCTTTGTCATTGATATCATCTACGACATCTACGTGACTTTGTTCATGAAAACTTATCTGTTCTTCATCAAAACTATTTTGATCAACGAAACTATTGTTTTCTTCTTCTGATTCGTTCTGAACGACTTCATAACGACTGTGTTCGTTGTCAAAATCATTTTGATGGTCTTGGAAATCGAAACTAAATTCGAAATTCTCGTTTTCGTCTAACTCCGGCCATAGCGCAACTGCTGTGTACATTATATCTTCCGCGTCGACTACAGTTACTACTCTTTTGTTAGTTTTTTTCCTATTTTTATTATTTTTCACGACAAATACTCGATCGAAAATATAGTAAAGTAGGCTTTCAGCCACTTTGAAGGGCTCATTGATGCCACCATCACTAATCTCTGTTAGTACAGTTTCATGTAGAGCACCCATCTGTTCTTCAAATTCTTGAATCATTTTCGTTATTGAAAAATGTTCGACTACATTTTCCGCAACAACAACTTCTTCATTCGTTCTTTCATCATCAATCTCAATTTTATCTTCTTTACACGCAACATTTTCTGCTTGCTCTTCAGTACATTTATCTTCAAAGACGTCTATTTTATTAAATTTATTCTCATCAAAGTTGAAAAAATTTTTGCTGACTCCATCATAATCAATTTTGTTTAGCAAAAGAGCTAGGAAATCAGTTATTGCTTCGTATTTTTCAAACTCCACAGTAGAATTAAAGCTTGCAGTTCCGAAGGTTGAGCTTCTTACACTGTAATCCACTGAACTATGTCTGTCATTCTCTACACATTTAGGTTCATTATCAATCATTTCTGCATCCTGGGAAGTGCTATCAATAGCTGGTAGTTTCCCGACTGGACCTTCATCACTTACAATGTTTAATTTTTCTCCAGAAACGTTCCCATCTGTTTGAATCTCATCTATCTGTTTATTTACACTACTTTCTACCTGTGATGCAACCAATTCTTCATAATTAATTTCAGGATCATGCTTTATTTTTAGTAGTTCACTGGTTGTCATTAGATTGTCTCCGCTAAGAGAAGTACTAGAGATATTTTCAGCTGGTTCTTCAGGGCTTTTCTCCAGTAACTTCACTTCACAATCTTTCTCAATTTTTAATTGAACATCATCCACAGCTGCGTCTAAAACGTCGTCTACCTTCTTCTCGGCAATCGATTGTACATCAGAATCTCGTTTTTCTTGAGACATACCCGAATCATCGCCGTATGAGCTTTTTGATTCTTCCAGTATCGGCTCTAGCACATTCAAAGGTGCATCACGAGATTTGAACGGAGATTTCTTTGGGCTGTTGTTCTTTTGACTATAATCATCACAGTACAAGTCTATAGGCACAGAATAGTCCCTTATATCTTTCTCGACTAGATCTTTTACTGGACTTTCGTATGCCTCTTCGAAGTCGTCTGTGAAACTGTGGTATTCCCCTTCAGTTTCAAGTGTGTTATCATTATCGTCGTTCTCAATCTCCGCGTATTCTGCTCTGTACGTCGCACTGCTATCATCTTCCTTGCTTTCTTTACCCACATCTGCAGTATTGTCTTCAGTTTTTTCGATAACAGTCTGATTATTAGACGAGAAGCTGTTCAGGTCTCCCAAATATGTATCCTCACTGAACTCTTGGCTTTCAACAAACTCCGGCACTGTCGGGACTTTGAAAACTGGCAACACCACCTCTGTTACCTTGACTTTTTCCGTTTCATCGTTGCATTTCTGGTGTATGTTATCTACAGATAGGTAGAGTGATGTCGGAATTTTGTTCGTATTGAACACGAACTCTTCTTTAAGTGAATGACTATTGACAGTTCCACAAGAACTGCATCTAGGCAGATGATAGTGCAAAGGTTCGGGATCTTTTAAGTAGGAATTAATAAAACCACTGTGTGACCTAGTTCTATACAACTTGTTGCGAGAGAGATTTCTTGGCAGTGATTTGGTGCGTAAGTTATAATCAGATTTGCATCTTCCGTCCCATTCTATAGATGGGATGGAAGATAAACTGGATCGACTGCCGGCCGCGTTATCTAACTTATTGCTAAGACTGATTTTACACTTCGGGCTGGCTTTGGGACTGTACATCTTGACAATGTTTTCAAAGTTGGCGGTGCGGGTATAGTCGTGGAGGGAGCGTTTGTTGGAGGTTAGTGCGTCGTTAGCGTTACCTGGAAGCATTGGAGCGTGCAAGCGTGCGGGCAAGTGTGGGTTAGCAAGCATGGTATAACACTTTGCTTGGTCCTAACCTTGATCTTAGCACGACCTACTTCAGACAATTTCGATGTGAATATCAGCAGATGAATCTATAATATTCTAGATTATTGTAGATTTAAGACATAATTTGCATTTATTGTCTGTTTTAGATCATTCTTCGAATATTG
Source organism: Thera britannica (assembly GCA_939531255.2). NCBI lineage: Eukaryota > Metazoa > Arthropoda > Insecta > Lepidoptera > Geometridae > Thera > Thera britannica. Next base: position 21,407,267 of record OW618041.2, on the reverse strand, counting down.
AAACGATTACACGGGTATTTATCGCGTGTATAACCTTATTTTATTTGTTTACCCGACGTTTCGGCTATGTTGCAACTGCCGTGGTAGCGAGCAGACTGGAGCATTGACATGAGTGCTACCGTCGTTGAGAAGTGAAGTTAGCATCAATAACTACCCTCACTTGATTTTCTTTGTTCATAATGTCGACCACGGTTATTGCAGCATAGCCGAAACGTCGGGAAAATAAATAAAATAAGGTAATATACGCAATAAATAGTAGTAGAAGTAGTAGTAGTAGTAGCAAAAAAAGTACTATTCTTCGAATTCATAAATTCTATAGAAAAATCACACAAGGATTTTACATTGAACTTGGCTGAAGTGTTTAAGCAATCATGTATAAAGGTTGAGAATAATAATTCTAGGAGCATTGCACAAAATACCAAGGCATCAAGTGTTATACCATTAAAATAAAAGTAAAGAAGAAAGTAAGTAAAAGACACCACACCAAGATCCGATGACGCTCTAATGACTGATGTGAGTTTAAACCCCAGGACAAATATATTAATGACGATTAAACTTACAAAAATGAACATTTACAACAACAAATAATGAAAACGATGATAAACACAAATGATTAAGACAACTACACAAAACCAACCAACACATATTCTTCGATGATATACACAAATAATTAGGACTACTACACAAAACCAACCAACACATAATCTTATACACAAAAACAGGCCCTTGCATTCTAGATGATTTAATATAGCGTCAGGGGCAAAAACATTTGCCCCTGACGCTATATAAATGCCTGAGACAGATTTTTAGATGGAATAGGCTTGCCCAGTATCTATACAATCCTGACAGCTTAGTCGGCCTAATCCACAGTAACAACACACTCAAAAACACCTGTATGTATCATTTTGACAGTAACAGCACAGAAATTCTTTATCGTGAAGCTATTTGAACACAAAATTTAACTGTAACCTGGTATATTCCATTCCTAGTATTTGGGCGCTTTGGTGCAAGCAGTAAGCCCAAATTGCATTATTGTCTAAATAAAGAGATATATTCCTTTTCAGACCAAAAGCGACATTGCTGTTTTTCTGACACTTACAGACATAAAAACTGATACAACTTTAACACTGGAACTTGAACAAATAAAAAGCACCCATGAAAAACAAATACTATCCAATCAATGCTTATGTGAAACGTTGACTTATTTTAGGGACAAAACTCTTATAAGAGCTGGACACAGAAGCAAAACTAGAGAAGACTCCAAAACCACTCCCAGGACGTTCAATGAAGCTCATAAGTCACATAGAACAGCACAGTGGCTTTTTGGTCAGTTAAAAACCGGCGCCCACGCAACCTACATCTAAAACTTAATTTAAAACAAATATGTATGGTTTTTATACAAATTATCGTCCGGGGGTCATTACCCTCAACGGTTTCTTAGTGGTCGCCAGTTTTAAACTACCCGCAATACAAAAATACCGCCGACGGTTCTGAAGTTAGCTATTCAGGCGGAATTGGCTAACTTCAAATTGCCGGCCATGTTACAACGTGGTCACCGGTTTCAAACTATAGATAGTGCAATTCACGAAGACGCGCCCCTCGCGGGGTGCGGGGAGTTTGCTCCGAGCGGCAGTCGCGAACCGTAGTCTATTCATTGTAGTGTGCGTGTGCACTCATAGGTAATTAGTGTGTACCGATAACACTCAAACATTGACGGAAGCTTGCACACATATACTATAAACGGTTAGGAGGAATAGTGGGGCGCGCCTGAGTGGATTGCACTATCTATACCCGCAGTACACCGTATATACCTGCAATGGTCTGAGCCACAGCGGTGGTGTGCGAGCGGATAACGACGCCCTGCGGTGGCGGGGAAACCAGCCCAGTGGACGACACCGTTGATACGGCAGACGAGAGGAACACCTCATCATCAGATAGGAGGTTGGGATCTTTGAATGTACAAATTGGTTGAAATAATATGACAGACAATTCACAACCTAACTGAATCATATCATATTAATTCACTACCCAGCTGCATCATTTTAAAACAATTCACTACCCAGCCTAATGACTATTTGCTTTATATAATTTTTATGTGATTTTAATTTTTTTAAGTAGGTAGGTATTCCTGTGTGCTGTATGCTAATAGCTAATGGTCAATAAATAAAAAGACAATAAAATGCTTTTCTTTCTTTTCAGCTGCATCCTTTTGTGATTTACTACCTAGATGAATCATCAGAGTGCAGGTGGGGATCTTAGAATGGATAAAATATTTTATATTATGACAGACAATTCACTACCCAACTGAATCATGTCATGCCAATTCACAACCCAGCTGAATCATTTTGTGATAATTTACTACCTAGCTGAATCAAGACCAGTGATGGAAGATAGTATTGATACGGCAGACAAGAGGAACACCTAATCATCAAATAGCAGGTTGAGTGCTTCGAATAGACAAATTAGGATATAGTAGAATCTTTTCAAAATAACCTCAACACGACTGATAAAACACTACCCAACTGAATCTCTAGACGAGAAAACACTACCACACTGAATCTATTCATGACAATTCACTACCTAGTTGAATCTTTTAATTACAAATTCACTACCCAGCTGAATATTTTTATAATAATTCCCTATTAAACGGAAAATTAAGACGAGAAAACACTACCACACTGAATCTATTCATGACAATTCACTACCTAACTGAATCTTTTGATGACAAATCACTACCCAACTAAATCATTTAATGACAAATTCACTACCCAGCTGAATCTTTTGATGACAATTTCACTACCCAACTGAATCTTTTTATAATAATTCACTACCCAAATGAATCTTTTGATGACAATTTACTACCCAACTGAATCTTTTGACGTCAATTCACTACCCACTAGGTCCTCACCTCTATGATAAGCCCGCGACACGATCGGCCCACGCGACGGTAGAAACACATCGTCATCTGACAATACGGTCGGATCACGGGTGTCTTTACGTGATAGAAAGAGAAGTGTAGATGTTAGTAAGAGATAGGAGCTAACTGGTGGTATTGACTCTTTTTCCCTATAGGTTAGTAAAACGGGCATGACTGAAACTCATTCTAAACCAAAATCGAAATAACTTTTTATTGAACTGTTGTGTGCTGTGGTTTTATTGAACTGTTGTAAATAAATACACTTTGACTTTGAAAACAGTCCCGAAATTTGAATTTTAGTTCAAAATTTATGCCCAAATTGCATTACTATAACACAAATACTATTATAGAAGTCGTTTTAGAATAAGTCTTAATTTCTAGATATTTGAGGGTAGTCTTCAAAAAGGATAACTTTGCAGATTTATTGGAAAAAATGGTGAAAATATCATCAGTTAGCTCCAAAAAAAGGTAAGTTAGTAAGAAAAATAAAAACAATTCTGTTACAAAAATAAATACATTATGAATTAAATCGATTATTTTAAACCCCGAACAAAAAGAGAGGTGTGTGTATCTTTTTGGCAAAAATAACAATAACTTCGATTAAGTAACAGAAAAAAAATACAGCAATAATTCATAGCAATAATTATTTTTGCAACCGACTTGAAAACTTGCAAATTAAATAGAAATGCCAAATTGCCAAGTCACAAAAACCAAAGTATTAGAAGAGGTAGTAATATAAATATTAAAGAAAATTAGGAAACTTAGACACAACTTAGAATTACAAAAATAAAAAAATACGTGTTAGTGCGGTATAAACAGTCCCAAAGAGTTATTCGTCGAGAGTGATTAGGATCCGATGACGCAGCGGTCAGCGCGTCGTACCAAGGAAAGTCGCGGTTTCAAAATCACGCTCGGCTCTTAACTTTTGGGACATTATAAAAATCTTTCAAAAGTTATAAAAACATCGGAATTCTAAGTTGTGTCATACCAAAGATCACATACTTCATAGTCGCTTGTCAACTGTGTATGTTATCAGAACTTAGAAAGTACTTATTTCTATTGAAAGGTATTGCAAACTTTAAATTTACATAAATGTACAAAAGTGATAAAATAGGTCTGATATCAAACACACAAACAAGCCACTACGAATACGGTTAATGTTATAAACCTTTTTGCTCCTAGCCCTTTACCCTAAACAGGGTCCAAAGTACACATTGTACAAGATAGAGGGTAAAGTATACAAGATACAGTGTACAAAGTACAGGGTACAGTGCAGGGTACACTGTACAGTTTACATTGTTGAGGGTGCAGTGTACAATGTACAGGTTACATTGTTGAAGGTATAGTGTACAATGTCCAGGGTACATTGTTGAGAGTACAGTGTACAATGTCCAGGGTACATTGTTGAGAGTACAGTGTACAATGTACAGGTTACATTGTTGAAGGTACAGTGTACAATGTCCAGGGTACATTGTTGAGAGTACAGTGTACAATGTACAGGTTACATTGTTGAAGGTACAGTGTACAATGTCCAGGGTACATTGAACAGGGAACAAGGCACAGGGTACATTTCAAAGTCATTCAGCGGTATACACTTACCTTTTGTCCTGTCGGCATGCGAGCGTTCGGCATTCAGAAAATCGGTTGTGTCAACTACAAGAGAGGTATAATGCGTTACCAACATGCATTCAACAAAACTATGATATATCAACAACAATGGATATTTCAACATTTTCAATAAAACTTTAATAATATAGACTGATTTATGTTAAAGTTGATAGCTGTTCTTGCGTCGGCATAATTTAGACTGGCTTAATTTTGACTTAATTTTGACCAAAATGCCTACATTTTGGTCCATTGCGGTTAATATATCATTAGTAAATAAATAAAAAAATCAAAATTCAAACTTGATTACTTTATAAATAATATTCAGCAAACGCAGAAATTACCTACAATATCTCGCCGGGTCTGAAGTGAGCCGTTTGTGCGAAAATATACAATGACTATTTTTTTTATATTATATTTTTTTTATATTATATTTTTTTTATATATTATAGGGCGGTGATGGCCAAGTCTAAAACCACGCTATTGTACATGTTTATTAAAATTAAACTCAGATATTATGAAAAATTTACTGCTGAGTCAGACTCATGCACTAATTTAATAAAAGGTAGGTACTAGTCAATTAATAAAGTACTTTTTAGGAGACTATACTCAATGGATGGACTTACCGTCGCTCAAAACGACTTCCGGCTGACTTCTGATCGGAGCCTGCATAGTCTCAATTCTCAGCACGCGGTGTTCTGAAATGTTACATAAATTATTGGTTGAGCGAGCGAAGCGAAAGAAGGTTAAATGGGGCCTTATCGCGTCCATTTACAATATTCATGACCCGTAATAACGCTGTATAACATACCCAAATAAATAAAAAACAAACATTATATGAATGAAAAATAGAAAAACTATTTGATAATTTTTAGGGGGTATTTTGTAAAACGTAGTATATTTTTTTTTTAGTATATTAAGAAGATAGTACCATCACGTGACTCCTCTTCGGTTTCGGAAGGCGCGCTGGCCGGTGACGTCATCTGAGCACCGCTGATCGCCTCAGACTCAGACAAATCCGTATCATCTGTACACAAACAATATCATTATTATCTAAAATCCTTTCACCACATCCTGCCTTAGTGTTGAGTTGGTAGCTGCGCTGGATGGCGCATGCTGCTAAATGTTACGCTACGATGGCGCACGGCTATAAAAAAATATTTAAATTATAGCGCATCCTGATAATCAGAAGCTCCATTATAGCGCACACTAATAAACCATGGCGCACGCTAATAAAAAGCTTAAAAACACACGTACATTCATTGGGATGCCGCTTCCTCTCTACAGCACGCTTGTAGTCCTCGATCTCGTTGTCGGTCACGTGGTCGAACGGGTTGCGAGCGTAAGGCGCGCTATACACAGTGGCGTTGTGTTGGTAGCCGCGCTGGATAATACCCTTCGAGGCAGCGCCCATAAGAACCTGGAAATATGAAGTTTTTAGCATAAAAGTGATATAAAAGTATTCATAAACTTAGAAGGCATATAGGTTTCCTGTAAAAGAGGGATAAGTGTTAAAAATTACCGAAATTTCATTCAGATCCGTTTATACGTTCTGGCGTTATTGAGTAACAAACACCAACCAAATCATCCTGTATAAGTATTATATCAGCTATCTGGTTCCCATAGTGCAAGCTCTGCTTCATTTGGGACTAGGTAGTGTAGCGTGGATTGTCCTTAATATCACACTAATATTAAAAATGCGAAAGTTTGTAAGTATGAAATGAAATGAAAAAAGTTTATTGAATGAACACAAATACAAAGAAGTAACTAGAACTTAAATACAAACAAGGTATAGGTACAAGGTGAGTACTTATGAAAATTGTCTAACTACTAGGTAAAAGTCCCGCGCACCCACCCATCCACCTAAAGAGCTACATTATGTTGTGTTCACTCAACAGGTTTCAGCTCAGCATATGCTGAATAGGTCGGCAGGTACCTATCCAACGCTGATTTTCAGCTGAACCGAATAATATGTATATGTATGGATGAATGGATGGATATTTGTTACTAAATAACTCTAAAACTACTGATGAAATTTGGCACAGATATAGATTATGGTCTGGAATAGCACATAGGCTACTTTTTATCCCGTTAAAATGTATGGTGCCCGTGGGATAGATTTGTTTTTAATCATATGGATAAAAGAAAGTCGTGTTTATACTATAACTCAAGAACTGAGCAGATTTGGCTGAAAATTGGTGAAGAGGTAGCTTAAATCCAGGAGACGGAAATTAGACTTTAAATCCCGAAAAATTAACACGGGAATGGGGCGTAACGGGAACGGGGCGAGCCAAGCCGTGGGCGGCCGCTTTTTTATTAATATTTCTACTTACCACATGGTCCCCGGTCTGAGTGTTAGCCGCATCCTCTCCTACCATCTTGCTGGCTTCATCCCACGTCACGCCTTCCAGTATATGCGACTGTGGGCCGGCGCTTATCTTGTCCGCGCGCCGATTGTCTTTTATCTATGACATTGATTTATTTTACACAATGGCGCACACTAATAATAGTACAATATATTAAAAACTAGGCCTTGACTGTGTACTTTAAATAAAAAAAAATCTTAATAACACCATAATTTTTGAATTTGTGAAACAAAAAATCTAACTTTAGAAGACTGAAGTATATGGTAATAACGCTTATACTCGCTGTTTTTTTTATATCTACCTCCTTTACAAACGTAGAAACAAATTCAACCAAGTAATTACTTAATATTGGGTTCAAACAACAAAGCAAACAGCGTTATCTCAGTTTTTTTTTTATTAATCTAAAAACCTACCAAAGAGGATGTCAGTCTTTATAGAATATTTACTCTAAATTCCCAAATTAACAGTAAAGACATTGAGAATTCATACTTAATTAGTTAAGAAATACAAAAAGTATTGCATACCTGCTGTTGCAATTTCTTGAACTCCTTTGGATTGGTTTTCATTGGCACAAATTGTAGAGTGTCAATTTTGACAGGAGTGCTTGAATGCGCCGGCGAGCCATCTTGAACCCACTTGCGTTCGAAATACGGTCGAAAGTCGCAGCGAACATTGTTTGTGGAGAAAAAAAAAGAATATTAGTAAAAATGTTGCCAGGAACAAAAACTATAGATTATAATTATCTATAGTTTTTAGTTAGGAGGAGGATTAGTGCAGAATCGTGCAAGAAAGAAAAAGGTGAAGATGGGATTTCTTTTTTTTTCTTTAACCTGGTTATCGAGCATGTACAGTAGTTTTTTTTTTGTAGAATATTAAGGCCATTCCTCGTGCAAGCTTTATAGCAAAATAGAGCCCAAACAGTTGCTCAATTTTGAAAAAAGTAAATTTCTTGTTTACATTTCGGCCCATTTCTAGGGTTCCGCAGTAAAACTAAGAACCTTTAACCTAAAAAATCATATTACTTAATTGAGAGCGAAAATGAAAGTAAAAAAACAATGAAAAAATATTTTATTAACTTCACGTTAAAAATGCCACTATTTTTTTAACAAATAATGAATAAGATCATGCAACAGCCCAGATTGAACTTCCGGAAAAGGATCTCAAAAGGAAAAAACAAAAAAAGGTTGTGCGGGAAAGGTGTAACATGGCAACATTTTGTACTATTTCCTTTTTTTGCTCACTGTACAAACTCGATATTTCCGAATAAAATTATTAAATTAAATAAATTTATTCTCACCAGGGGATAATGAAATGCTGTTGAAACGGTTAAAAAAGCTTTAAAAATTAAGCTGTTAATAAAAATATCCTGTAAAATGTAAAAGAATGGACACCACAACAATACCCAGACCAGAGGTTAGACCAAGAAGGAAAATAAATATAATCCTAAAAGCTCGTGATATTTAACCAAATAAAATGACCATAAAAGGCAATGAGGTGATTTAAATTTAACATTAAGTTCGAAAATATGTGTCAAGTGCACGAAAGGAGCCTCTTTGAGGCCTTAAAATCCTTTCACCACACTTGGTTCGAAAGAATCAGTGACACGATAAGAAGAGAAGAATTTAACATTACAAGTTTTTTTTTCTTAATTATTGTAAATTATTTTTTTTAATTATTACTATCAATTGGCCAGTAAAGCTCTGAAATTAAAAAAAAAACTACCATGTGTTTGGTTTGACATTGCTTTTCTGCTTTTTATTTATTTATTAATATTTTATAACCATATTTTTACTTTATACACCAATGTCTCAGATAAAAAAAAACATTTTTAACCGACTTCAAATAAAAAAGTAACTTCTCAATTCGGTTATATTTTTAAAATAATTTTGTCAAAAGAACCTAGTTTTGAAAGTAATTTAAATTATATTTATGATTGTATTGCCTTCTGACTTTTCAAAAAAGTTCTATAACAACTATCCCATTTATTAGAAAGTGAAATATAGAAAGTTAAAAGAATAGAAGGAACTATCAAGTTTCATTATTACCTCGTCGTTGTTAGCGTCCACCCACTGCAAAACATTAACGAATTAGTCACACAAAAACACGATTATTACAAAAAAAACTTACGAAAAACCTTGCGATGGGTTATTTTAACCGAGAATCCGAAAAAATCTAAGCCCCGTATGCAAAAACACTCGAAAAACTGACAACCGTTGGGGAATAAAGGTTCTCGAATGGCGACCACGTACCGGAAGACGAAGCGTAGGGCGCCCACCCACCAGATGGACCGACGACATTGTTAAGATCGCGGGAAGTCGGTGGATGGAAAGGGCTCAGAATCGTTCTTTCTGGAAATGTGTAGGGGAGGCATATGTCCAGCAGTGGACTTCTTCAGGCTGATGATGATGCAAAAACAATGCTCGAGTCTGAGTCGAGCCTCAAGAATAGATTTTTGATACTTTTCAATAGAGAACTGTCTATACTTTGATTGATAAAGTCGTGTTAGTTACACTATTATAACTCAAGAACGGCTGCACTGATTTTGCCGAAAATTAGTGGGGGGGGGGGGGGTGGGGGAAATTAGCTTAGAACCGAGAGAAGGACATAGGATACTTTTTATCCGGAAGAAGTAACGGGAGCGGGAACAGGGCGAGCGAAGCCGCGGGCGGCCGCTAGTATAATATAAATATAAAGATTACGTTTCGGATTCTCAGCTAGCCCGTCATTATAATTAAACTATTTAGTATTATTTTAGTAAAATTTTGAGTTTAAGTTAAGTTAAACCGTCAAGAGCATTTCATAGTAAGTGAAGCGATACGAAAAGAGTTATGTATTTTTATATATTTTTATTGATAAAACATCTCTATAAGCACAATATAAGAAAGCTTTCATCGACAGCCTTTATAAGCAAAAACCTTTTCAATTAATAAAATTAAATTCGCCTGTAAAAGATGGTTACCCTACTACTACTTTTTGACTCAATGACACCCTAATCACTGGACCGTTTTGAGTAAAACTAGGAAAAAATATAGTTTGTAGCCTGGGTAAGTATATTGAAAACATTTTATCCCGAGAAAATAACTGAAAATGGGTAGAAAAAAAAACCGGGAAAGAATATTTGCAATTAAAACAAAAACACACGCGAGTGAAGACACGGTCAGTAGCAAGTATATAAGTGTATGTCCTGATTTACTAGAAAAAGTAATTACAGATGAAACAGATGTGTATATTAAACATTTTGGAATTTTTATTGAGTAGGTTACTATCTTATTACAGGCAAATTGAAGTTAATATTTCTTTGCAAAGAATAAATTCACTAAAAAATTTTAGCTTCTTTTTAATCTGAGTCCTATATTTCCGAATACACACTGAAGCTTCAAGCGTTAACTTTGTATAATATCGTCATATAATATCTATATACTAAATCTAAATACGATTTCGATGTTATGCTAAAAATAAAATAAAAATCCAAGAATTTTTGAGCGATTTTGAGCGATAACACACAAAATGCTTGACTATTTTTGACAAAACTCTTTAATATTTAACATTTATAAATGAAGGAATGCTAAGACTATTATAGCAATTGTTAACATTTTAAAATATTTACCTAAGATTAAATAATTAGTAAGTATAAAATATAAGTTTAGTAAATTTGATAAAAAACTGTTATAACAGAAAAATAAAATATAAAATTACTAACCAAAGTCCCCAAAATATATAAAAAATATTAATTGGAATGTAAAGAAAATATAAAATGTTAACTTAAAGATTAATATAGTATTTTTAAATATATTTGTGATTATAGAACGTTAGTGCATTACTTAAGAAAAAACGCTTTGATTTTTAAAGCTATTATTTCTATAGCTTTTAGATTATTCTAAAAAATATCCTGATTACAATGACGAAATGATGGTCACCCTACAATTAGTAACCAGACTGAATATAATTTTTTTTTTAAATGCTTTTATTCCTATGAAATAGACAATTTATACTACTAGGCATGTAACCTTTAAATATCGAAAAAAACTGAAGTTTTCATAGTAAATAAAAAAGAAGATTATTTATATTATCAATATCATAAAAAAAATTGAGAAAAAAAAATCATTTTAATCAATTTTGGAGTAGTATTTGACATTTAAGTTTGCAAATATAAATAAGATTTAAAAAAAATCTTTTTTTAATTTAGTCATCATTTCTATTGAAAATTTACACAAATTGATCTTTAGGCGACTACTTTCTATTGCAATGACATAACTTTGACATTTAGGAATAAATTTATCAAAGAAATTTGCTTCATAGTTTTTGAAATCTCTGAATTTTTTATGAAAATTTTAGACAACCCAGCCTGAAATAGAAACCTCAAAGAGCCTATAGTTTTTGAAATCTCTTAATGTTAGTTCTTATGTAACTTTTTTAGACAACTCGAGTCTAGTATCTCGGAGACAAAGAATAGAAACCGTAATGAGTCTACTCCGCCTCAACCCTCAGATATTCTACCTTGGTGATCTTCTTCGGGTCGTGGGTTCCTGTCTCCAGAACCTCGACCTTCTGGTAGACATTGGGAGAGTTCAGCCAACGGGTGCGCTCACCAGCCTTGCCTTGGCCTTTCTTCCACAATCTGGAATTGAAATTAAAAAATAAATAAAAATTATGACGAACTAGCGGCCTGTCTCGGCTTCGTTCGGGTTGACATTTACTTTTTAAACACATAAATATAGGCTATGTTACTCAGGGTGAATGTAGCTTTCCAATGGTGAAAGAATTTTTGAAATCGACACAGTAGTTTTTGAGTTTATTCATTACAAACATACACACAGAAATACTAATCTTTCCTCTTTATACATACACACATACATACATAAAATCACGCCTTATTCCCGTGGGGGTAGGCAGAGATCAAGGATTTCCACTTGCTACGATCCTGACACACCTCTTTCGCTTCATTCACTCTCATAACATTCTTCATACATGCTCGTAGGCTTAGGGTAATCCTAACCTGGCCTTTCTCTAAAACGTCTGCGATCTGATCGAGATACATGCGCCTAGGTCTTCCCCTTCCAGCAGTTCCATTCACACTCGCCTGATGCAATTGTTTTGTTAATCTCCTTTCATCCATCCTCTCTACATGTCCAAACCATCTTAGCATACCTTTCTCTACTCTCATCACTACGTCTTCTTTCACACCGCATTCCTCTCTTATCACACTGTTTTTCACTCTATCACTCAACTTTACGCCACACATACTACGTAACGCTCTCATAAATTCCTCTTTATAATACGAGTATTAGTATAGATTGCATGCCTGACGCACTGTGGTCAAAATTTACTATTGATTTGATTTGAAAAAACTAGTTCCCGCTACCTGAGCCTAGATGGCGTTGTAAAGCATGAACGAAACATGATAAGGACTTACCCTTGCCGATAGAGTTCCTCCTCTTCAAGCAGATATCCCAGAGACGAGACAGCCGGCGGCACTTCCACGTCGTTCCGCGGCTTTGGCACGTCGTTCTAATAAACATAAAAAAATCGGTTGTCAGTAAAGTCTTCTTCTACTGTCGATAGTTGAACGTGCCAACGTCATACAGCTGTCCACGCGGACGCATCGCTCACTCAAGTAGGAGAGAGACAGATGTCGAACGCTGCCGATCGCGGAGGCCGTGCGTGCCTCTTTGTCGCTCGTTCCGCGCTCTCGCTTGCACTTCAAGCAAGGAACGCCTTAGAGCGAAGTGACGCCGCCGGCCGCATGAGTCATGTTTTTTCATGCGTGCGTTCATCGAATTATAAGACGTTGCCACGTCAAAATTATAAAACCCGACATATCAGTTGAACTATTGTGCCTAAATCCACTTGGAATAAAATAATACTTGTACTGTAGTGAGTGTATACTTTTTTACTAAAATCCATATTTAGAATACAATATAACACTCACACAGGCACACTTCGGCAAGTTTATTTTATTTTATTTTATTTATTTAGGGCATCCAACCGAGAAATCACATAGTATAAATGAACAATCTTAAATGTATAGTAATCAGTGCGTTGTGTCTCTCTAATTACAGGACGCCACAGCGCGCGCAAAATATACAACTAGACAAAGCAAAATAATTAGTGTAAGGTAGTAGGTATGTATTAAATACCTATAGAAAATACAAAAATAAAATAGTAACAAAGTTAAACACAAAATAAACAAATTAAAATACGAATTACTTACAACGAACTTAAATTGAGATCATGTTTTACATTAAAATATAATACTATAGTATAACACTAAATAACATTCGGTTTATCATGCGCACTTGATGTGCGGGCTGGTTTTCCGCAAGTAGGCCGCTGATGGGTCCTTTTTGCGTGACCCTTGACACGTGTTGCTCGAACTTTTTTAGATTCTACAACACGCCGGTTTCCTCACGATATTTTCCTTCACCGTTTTGAGAGTACTGGCATAGTGCACATACATTTTTCGACAGAAAAACTCATTGGTACAAGTATTATTATTGGTACAAGTATGACTGGCCTCTAGCTCAGTTGGTAGTAGCTCTGCCTTCTGCGCCGTAGGTCGTGGGTTCGATCCCCACCGAGAACAAATATTTGTGTGGGTAACATAAATGTTTGTTCTCTGTCTGGGTGTTATATTGTATTTTAAGTATGTATTTACAAAAAAAAAATGTATTCAAGTATTATATCAGCTATCCGGTTCCCATATTACAAGCTCTGCTTAGTTTGGGGCTGGGTAGTGTTGTGTGAATTGTCCACAATATTTATTTATTATTATTTATTATTATTATATCAGCTATCTGTATCCCATAGTCCAAACATCAAGTTCGTTCGTCAACATGATAAATTTGCCGAAGGCTGCAGTGCTCTCTGTACCGAGCTGTGAGACATACCTTGATCAGCGGATGTCTGTAGATGTATCCGGTGCGGAAGCCAGCATTGTCCAGCATCCGCATCAGCGCTTCAAACTCCTCGCCGCCCACACGCCACTTGGCTTGGTCGTTGGGCGGTTTGTGGGCCGCTTCGAAGATCTGGACAATATAAAATGATATAAGAAACAAAGTGAAGTGAAGAAGTGAAAAACTAGAGAAACCGACTTTATTGCCAAACGGCTAAACCGATTTTAATGAAATTTGTTTGGGTCAATCTGGACGTAAGAATAACCTTCCAAATAAAAAAATAATTTTCTAAATAGGTTCATAAATGACGGAGGCATGCAGTTACAAACATTAAAAAAATTATTTAAAAAAAAATGGCAACACCGATTGTAATAAAATTAAAATGGGACCAATCTGGAAGCAGTACCTTTCAGATAAAAACATATTTTTTCAAATTGGCTCACAAATGACGAAGGAGAACCTCCTCCTTTTTGATTGGAAGTCGGTTAAAAATTTATAACATACCTAGTAATAATGTCAATTTATAAATTATGATTTAATAAATTCGTTTTGTTACCCGTCTCCTGGCGTCCTCGTCTATCAACGCAAGCCGGTCTCGTGGTATAGAAGCAAGGCGTAACTGGACATCGGCAGCCGCGGTCAACAGCCGCGCGTGTTGTTACTTGTTTCCTGGCGTGTTATCTGTCTCTTGGCGTGTTACCTGTCTCCTGGCGTGTTACCTGTCTCCTGGCGTGTTACCTGTCTCCTGGCGTCCTCGTCTATCAACGCAAGCCGGTCTCGTGGTATAGAAGCAAGGCGTAACTGGACATCGGCAGCCGCGGTCAACAGCCGCGCATGTTGTTACTTGTTTCCTGGCGTGTTATCTGTCTCTTGGCGTGTTACCTGTCTCCTGGCGTGTTACCTGTCTCCTGGCGTGTTTCCTGTCTCCTGGCGTCTTCGTTTATCAACGCAAGCCGGTCTCGTGGCACAGAAGCAAGGCGTAACTGGACATCGGCAGCCGCGGTCAACAGCCGCGCGTGTTGTTACTTGTTTCCTGGCGTGTTATCTGTCTCTTCGCGTGTTACCTGTCTCTTGGCATGTTACCTGTCTCCTGGCGTGTTACCTGTCTCCTGGCGTCCTCGTCTATCAACGCAAGCCGGTCTCGTGGAAAAGAAGCGAGGACATCTGCACCCGCGCGTGTTGTTACTTGTTTCCTGGCGTGTTACCTGTCTACTGGCGTGTTACCTGTCTACTGGCATGTTACCTGTCTCCTGGCGTCCTCGTCTATCAACGCAAGCCGGTCTCGTGGTATAGAAGCGAGGCGAAGCTGGACGTCAGCAGCCGCGGTCAACAGCCGCGCGTGTTGGAACGCCTCCTCAAGAGTTCCACCGCAGCAGAGCGCTCCAGAGTTGGACAGGATGAGGACCTTGGAGGAAGGGCCGAGCGCGCGGACCAACTTGTCCTTTTCCTCGTTATCCAGGATACCTGTTGAAGTTAAATTAGAAATTATTGAAAAATAATTATGGTAAACTAGGTAGATAACCCCCTTAGAAGACATTATGAAACGGTGAAGGAAAACATCATGAGAAAACTAGCATGTCCTATTTTTTTTTTATGTAATTAGCCGATGGAACAAGCATATGGCCCACCTGATGTTAGGTGGTAACCATCGCCTATAACAAAGCAATGCCTCGTAGGTCACGCACATCAGGAACGTGCCCTACGATGCACTGCCCTGCCATCAACCGGAGGCATACAGATATTCAGCCTCACGTGCCAGTAATCACACCGGCACCCACACCCTTCAAACCGAAACACAGCAATGCTGCTTCACGGCAGGAATAGGCATGGTGGTAGTACTTCCCCGGACGAGCCCTTCACAAAGAGCTCTACTACTAGTATAACATAATTATATGGAACAAACGGGTTTTTAATCGCGATTACCTTTATTAATTCCCGACGTTTCGGCTGTTGCAACAGCCGTGGTCACGGGTTGACTGGAGTTCATTGGAGTTACTGTCGAGAAGCGGTGGCAGTTTCATTTGCAACTACCCTCACTTGGTCTTCAGAATTAGAAATGTCCGCGTTCATATTACGACACACCACACTAACTGTATCTACACACTGCGCTGATCTTTCGCGACGGATACACTTAACGAAAACAGGATTCCAAGACGAAGAAAGTTTATAGCCGTCTTCACGATTGAAATTGGGGTACTTTTTTATTTCTATCGCTTCCCGGACCATTCTTCTATGGTAAAAACGTATAACGATCGCGTTAATTTAAAAAGTAGTATAACATACCTGCGGGCACGCGATGCACGACACAGTCTCCCAGGGCAGCGGCCTCGTGGCACAGCGGCAGCAGCCCCCCCTCCATGCACGACACGGCCAGAGCGGCCGCCGAGCGGACGTGCAGCACGCAGCGGAGATCCGGCCGAGCGGCATGCACTGCGGCGTGGAGGGAGAACCCTGGGGGGGACATACGTTTGTTTATTTATTAGGATCACCAAGAAATAAAACACAAACATTAAAACTTACAGTGGTTCATTCACAGTTCACGCTGTGAAACTGTGGAACGCCATTCCCCACGCTATTCGCGCTAGCACTTCTCTTAATGTTTTTAAGGCTAGAGTAAAAAAGCACTATCATTCCTTGTGAGTAAATTCATAGTTTCTATTTAATATTGTCAAAATGTGAATATTCTATATGTTTATGTATATTATATACATATATATCTATATTTATATGTGTGTATATATGTATGTGTAAGTAGTTTATTTATTAGTAAGTAGATGAGTTTCTCTTGTTCCATATATAACTTCAAGTTGGTACACATTACTACCATTTTACTTTTAGCTCTCTCTTAGCCCCAAAGGTTTGCTGGAAGAAATCTCTTATTAGGGTTAAGCTCGCCTATGTACATGTCCTGTGTTATCTTTTATTTGTAAATGTCTCTGTGTGCAACAAAGAATTATGAATTAAAATTAGATCGAGCAAAAAAATATCCTTCCCCATGCTTATCCACTGAAGGCAACCACAGCTAACACAGGTATTATAAATCTATACTAATACTAATTTGTACCTATTTTTGTATGTTTGTAATGAATAGGCTCAAAATGTACTGGGCCGATTTAAAAAATTATTTTACTAATAGAATGCTACATTCTTCCAATTTGACATAGGCTACATTTCATTTTGAAAAAAATTAGGGATCCTTGGTAAAATTTGAACAATGTAACCGAAGGTGTAGAAAAATAAGTCTTAACATGTCTTTCGTCGAATGCGCTGCCGAAACTATTAGCGATAGAACAAAATAATGTACAACAATATTGTCTACCCCGTGCGAAGCCGGGACGGGCTGCTAGTAGTTAATAATAATGATCAAATAGAATGAATGATAACTACTAGTTCGCCCCGAACTAAGATCTCGTGATATGATTCGATTGTTCCGAAAAGAAGTTTACGGCCAGTTTCTGAGACGAAAAATTTGTAACACAATGTAAATTCGAATTTAAAACGAAATGCATGGAAATGCGCAATTTAGGACACACGGTAAGTAGTGTTTATGACGTGCCATTTCAAAGCACGGAAATACTAAACTGCACATTATTTCAGTGCAATTCAAATTTCATGCAGATCGGATCAACGGTTCGAAAGTTATCGTCGGACAAACATACACAAATACATACGCACATAAAATGCCAAATTGCCCAAGTTGTTTGTAAGATCTTCGTTCGCTTCGCTCACTCGATCGATAATATAATAAGGTAGGATCTAAGATAATAAGGTAGGAACAACATTGTAAATGATTGAAATAATGACAGCAACAAAATAGGACACATAGGTATAGAACTATATACCAATACATACCAATAGTATTTTTATTTATACAGATACGGAATGAGTATATCAGTACCCGCAGTCGGAGTTTTGCTACCACATTTCGTTACCAAATGTTGTTTTCGTTTCGCCTACGTGTCTCTGTCTTTTGTATGGAGAAAAGATGAGACAGTAAAAATACGTTACGTAGTTAGAATTATTGTCTCGTCATTTTTCCATGTAAAAGAGAGAGACACGTGATATGCGTGAACGGAAGAAAGCCTTTAACAGAGCTGCCAAGTCCTGCAGAAAAGGCACTTCGGAAGGCTAGGTTTGATCACATCAGCAGAGTAGGGACTAAATTAGCTTCATACCCTGCAGGCAGCAAAGCTTTTTGGTCCCTTGCTAAGTCGGTCGAATCGAACTTCTGCAAGCCGTCATTGCCTCCTATGCTGAAGCCTGATGGTTCGCTAGCCCACACTGCTGAAGAAAAGGCAAACTTATTTGCTTCTCTTTTTGCGGAATCTTCACGTCTGGATGCTGGTAGTGCAACCCCTATAACTGTCTCGAGTAGATGCGAGACGGTCATGCCAGATATTCGTATCCGACAGATAGAGGTTCGCAAAACCCTGCGTAATCTGGACGTGAACAAAGCTAGTGGCCCGGATGGTATTCCAGCTATTGTTCTGAGGACTTGTGCGCCTGAGTTGTCTCCAGTTTTGACACGCCTTTTTCGACTCTCAATTAAGACTGGTGTAGTGCCTAAGTCTTGGAAGTTTGCCAATGTGCAGCCTGTACCCAAGAAGGGAAGTCGCGCCAATCCTGCCAATTACAGACCAATCTCAGTAACGTCCATACTGTGCAAGAGTATGGAACGTTTACTTAACAACAAGCTCCTTGCATACCTCGAAGACAATGACCTCCTAAGCGACCGGCAATACGGGTTTCGCCGAAACCGGTCTGCTGGAGATCTTCTTGCGTATGTCACGCATGTATGGAGCGAAGCCATTGAGAAAAACGGAGAAGCTCTTGCAGTATCTCTGGACATCTCAAAGGCATTTGACAGGGTTTGGCACGACGGCCTTTTAGGCAAGCTTCCATCGTACGGCTTACCCGCTGGCTTTTGTGTTTGGGTATCAGACTTTCTGAGGGACCGATCACTTCGAGTAGTCGTTGACGGTTGCTCGTCTGATCACATGGCAATTAATGCCGGGGTTCCTCAGGGATCAGTTCTCTCTGCGACACTGTTTTTGCTGCACATCAATGATCTGCTTAAGCCCGGAATCATTGGGTATGCAGACGACAGCACAGTCGTAGAGAGCTACATACCCGACACACGTTCTAGCGGATTGCAGATCCAGTCTTGTAGAGAGGCCATGGTTGATCGAATGAACTTGACTTTGAAAGCAGTTGCTGATTGGGGGGATGCCAATCTGGTCAAGTTCAATGCTTCGAAGACCCAGGCGTGTCTATTTTCTACTAAAAAGAGTCAATTCCACGTGACTCCTTCTTTCCGTGATGTATCTCTTCCGATTTCGGACCAACTTGAGCTTCTAGGGTTCTCGCTAACCAGAAAATTGAATTTTGGCTCGTTCATAGAGTCCAAGGCCAAGACAGCTGCGAAGAAGCTAGGCGTTCTATCGAAGGTGAGACAGTACTTCACTCCGGGACAGCTTCTCAACCTGTACCAAGCACAAGTCCGATCGTGTATGGAGTACTGTTCTCATCTCTGGGATGGCTCTGCCAAATACCAGCTTGAGGCGTTGGAATCTATTGAGAGACGAGCCAAAAGACTCATTGGTAGTGACACTCTAGTCGAGTCTAAGCTCCTGAGTCTCGAACATCGCCGTAAAGTAGCCAGTCTATCGGTATTTTACAGGTTACATTTCGGAGAGTGTGCGATGGAACTTCACGATTTAGTTCCCCCATCCCCATTTTATCATCGGACGACTAGACGTACGGAAATGCGACATCCATACATAGTTGATGTTCCAACTGTCCGCACCAAGCGCTTTGCTTCAACTTTTTTGTTGCGGACAGCCAAGGAGTGGAATTCCTTGCCGGCGTCTGTTTTTCCGGACACTTATAACTTGGATGTTTTTAAGAGTAGAGTGAACAGGTATCTTCTAGGTAAGCGTGCTACACCGTCGACCGCATCATCACTTAACAGCAGGTGAGATTGCGGTCAAACGCAAGCCTATAATATGTAAAAAAAAAAACAAAAAAAAAAAACACGTACCGTAGGTGAAACGAAAACAACATTTGGTAACGAAATGTTGTAAATGCACTGGGACTTTGGGTACAAAAGTCTGAAAGTAGCGCCGATTCGTTATTTGTCATTTTGGGAAGTCACATAGCTTTTTCATTTTGATTGTTTTTCTGGTGTTATTTTGAGTTTTGTTGTGTAATTTCGGTGGTATTTTAACCAACATTACTTGAGGTCTTAGCTCAAAGTGTTAGCAGTCGGAATGTCAGAAACATTCGATCAAATCAGAATATCACCTAATACACTTTATTATGTGATATTCTGATTTGATCGAATGTTTCTGATGGTTTTGAAAAAAACGACCACCATTTGTTTTCAAAGCCATTTAGGGCCAACTTGCCTATTGACTGACTTTACTTGGCTCAAAACTATTTTATTTATGTAATATATCCTCACTCGACACTGGCAAAATTGATCCGAAATGGACAGATGCCATAATTAAGAAGAAGAAATTAGCGCCAGTGATAATAAAATTGAGAAGCAACATGCTGGCGTGGCACGGACATGTCATGAGGAGGGATGAAAGTCATGTGACTAGGAGAGTGAAAAGTATGCCACCTCATGTACACAATCGATTACCAACTGCAATTAGTGAGGCTACCACCATTGGTTCCTTCAAATTTAGACTGAAACGCTGGCTCATAAGTAACACCTTCTATAGTTATGAGGAGTTCATTGAAAAAACTTGACATAATAGAAAGTATCTTTATTTTGTACATACTATTACTTAATAATGTATTAATTTGTTATTTATTTTTATTATTGATGTATTTGACCTTTTGATTTTTTATATTATTATTATTTTTTCTAATTTGATTGTAATTTATGTTAGGCAAAACCTATGAATATACCAGCTCTGTAATAATTCTTACCAAATAAATGATAATTGATTATTATTATTGATTCATGCAAGCATTCATTGAGTAGACCGTCTACTGGACGCTTACCTTCGACATTGACAGGGAAGTTGGTGGTCCCCTGGACCTGCACTGCGCCCTGCATGTCCACCTTCACCAGCGAGGACGCAGTCACCTCATGCGGGAGTAGACCACGAGGAGTTGTGAGTACAGATTCCACGTCGGTGTTCAGACGAGCGGTGATCTGGCCGTTCAATCCGGCTGAAATTATACAGAAAAATTGAGTAATTTGGCTTCAGCAATATAATAATTAAATTCTTTATACAGACAACTATTAGGTCCATGGTGTTAGTAACAAAAACAGAAAAAGTAGGTTAGTAACTTATAACTAGTAACGGTTAAGTCCTCTGTGTGAGTTTCCATATCGAGGACTTTGTTTTTCAGCAATCGCCTTTCGGATGCTGCTGCTACTTCCGAGCAGTCCACCAGTTTATTTTATTTTATGTATGTTAGTCTCTAAGGTATTTAATAACTATGGAACTAAGGTGTTTCATTTTTGCAATGTGCATTTTATAGTTGTCTGAAATAAATGATATTATTATTATTATTATTATAACGGATAAGAAGAATGACTTACTCTGAGTCCATCCAAACAAGTCCACCAGTCGGTAGACCGCAGCGAGCTTGCATCTTAGGATCTTTTCTCCCTTCTCGTAGCCGAAGCCCTCGATGCCGCGGATGTCGTTGATCGGAAGTACGCAGGTTGGACCCTGAAGATAAAAAGTAGCGTTATCAGCTCAGTTTAAATTAAATTAAATTAAAATTTGTTTATTCAGATGTCACAAGATCCATTCCTAAAACTAACACAACACATACAATAGCAAATCAAAAAATAAAATAAACAGAGAACATTACAGTAGGAGTTCACACGAATCTTATACCTTTAAACGAGAAAATCTTGTATATATATATATATGTATACATATATATATATTTAGGATCTCGGAAAATGCGCCAACGGTTTTCATGAAATTAAGTATCCAGAGGGTTTCGGGGGTGATAAATCGATCTAGCTAGGTTTCATTTTCAGAAAAGACTCGGGTTAAAAGTTATTTACATAATAAAAAAATTTAGCGCCATCTCTTGCCGAGTAGTCGAAATCACGAATTAGTGTCACGGAGAACGCCATCTATTGAACTTCTACGTAAACACTCGACACAAAAGTTACGGAGATTTTCATGAAAATTTGTATACAGAAGGTTACAGGGGACATTAATCGATTAATATAGCTGGGATAATTTTTTTTTATTGTTTTTAATAATCAACTTTATCTATTAATCAACTTATACATGACCTTATTTTAGCTATTCCAGCAGATGTCGCTGTTAATAAGATCGAAAAATATTATTAAAAACACGAGCAAAGCTCGGGCATACCAGCTCGTGGTTAGTTAATGTAATAAACTTGATTAAACGGTAGTCATGTTTCCACCATAGATTATTCACTGCCATTTCATTTCTGATTTGTAAAAGAATCAGTACAAAAAAACGGTGGCAACCAATCCGTAGTTTGCTGCCTTTTCTTGCGTCGGCTTGGTCGCGTGGAACTGGCACCTAGACTAACCTAGCTTTAAGACGTTTCAAAGTGATTTTTGTGATAAAAATATAAAATTCAGAACAATTCGAACAACACTATCCTCGGTGGGGATCAAGCCCACGACCTATACGGCGCAGAACGCAGAGCTGTTACCAGCTGAGCTAACAGACGAGTCATTCTTTTTCATTTTGACTGGCCTCTAGCTCAGTTGGTAGTAGCTCTGCCTTCTGCGCCGTAGGTCGTGGGTTCGATCCCCACCGAGAACAAATATTTGTGTGGTGAACATAAATGTTTGTTCTCTGTCTGGGTGTTATATTGTATTCTAAGTATGTATTTACAAAAAAAAATGTATTCAAGTATTATATCAGCTATCTGGTTCCCATATTACAAGCTCTGCTTAGTTTGGGGCTGGGTAGTGTTGTGTGAGTTGTCCACAATATTTATTTTTATTTTTTATTTACTCCAATGAGTTCGCCAGGATACCCGGAAGCTCAAATGCAATAAAATTTTTGATTGCAACAGATTTACACAATCGCCGAGCTGAAGGGCAAGTCTCTTCATTTACAACATTTCGTTTAGGAAATGTTGTTGTCGTTTTGCCAATTATCTCTCTCCATTGTATGGAGAAAAGATGAGACAGCAAAAATACGTTACGTAGAAACGATCGAAACGAGTTGTTGTCTCATCAAATTTCCATACAAAAGAGAGACCCACGTGCTCACACGAAAACATTTGGTAGCGAAATGTGGTAGCCTCCGATTTCGGGTACTGGTAATCTTGCCACATCCTGCCTACCAGGGAGGCGATAATGTACATCATGTTATTGTACACACTGTTATTACGATGCCAGTTAAGCTACATGCACACTGGAGCAATTCAAACATGATCTTTTACTTTTTGTTCTGGCACTGGATACTTATACCTTGTCCTTGATACTTTATAGGGCGGATCCGCCTTGGATAGGTTAGGTTATGTTAGAACATAAAAACTACGCACAAAGCGAGCGAGTAGAGCGAACGTGCCGCGGTAGCGGCCGCCGCAATGCCAGAGAATGTTTTTTTCTCAATAACCTCAAAGGGGCTGCCTGTTTAGTACAATTATTCATCGCTAGATAAAAATAATAATAATCTAAATATTAATCTGCGACAGTATACATAGGCCTTTACAATTTTCCAGTGGAAAAAAGTGGCATCGTTTTAACAGTGCGTACATTAACTGGCCGTACATTAACCGGACTCGCCTACCACACTCCCAGCTGTTATAAGTCCTAGTTACTTACCCTCAAAGACCCGCTGTGCAGCCGCCCACCCACCATCTCCCGGATGCGCTGCAGCAGCGGCGCATCACCGCCTTCGTTCATCTGCTGGTCCAGCACCCGCTCCAACTCCTCGCGGAACAGCTTCGAGGACATGAGCGCTTCCACTCGCTTGCGTCGCTCCATCTCGCGTACATCCTGAAATCGGGAAGAAGGTACGTGAACTTGGGTACAGGTACAGATCCAAGTTCGCAAGATAACGCCTGAACTTATACACTTAGCGGCACAATTAACCGCCCACCCTTTTAAAGTGGCAAATTTTGATGTTATCGCAGTTGTAAGTTATTGGGCCTAAATAAGTCAAGTGGGAGAGAAATGTAGCGACGAAAAAATTACAAACTATCCACTTAACTTGGTTTATTTAACGCATAAGTTGTGAATAGGATAAATATCGAACTTCGTCTCATTATCGTTATCGTTGCCATACTGCTTACATTGCTTCAGTGGCATTAAAAGTAAACAATTTGAGTTTGTTTTGGTTTCGTAACTTAAAGTTATGTGTTTGGACATCACAAACATGCCATTTGATGCTAATTCAGTGGCGAGAGCCGTCGCTCTTATCGACGAAGGGTTTAGTCAGCGTTACGTGGCGCGGAAGCTTGGTGTCGCACGTACCACCTTAAGGGATGCAGTGAAACGGTTTAGGGAAACTGGCTCTTATGAGCCAAGACCAGGACAGGGCCGAAAAAGATGCACCTCCGCTCGTGACGACCGATTTCTTGTGACCAATGTTCTAAGAAATCGGTTCACTACAGCTGTTGAGGCACGAAACCAACTTCGTGAGGTTCGCAATGTTCAAGTGAGTGAAAGAACAGTGAAAAGAAGACTACGAGAGAATGCCCTTGGAGCTTTTCGACCATCTCGAGTGCCACAATTGCTCGTAGGCCACCGGAGAGAAAGACTTCGTTTTTCCCGAAAGCACGCCGAATGGAATATGGAACAATGGAAGAATGTTATGTTTACTGACGAGACAAGAATATGCTTGCACGGTCCTGACGGTCGCCAGCGTGTATACAGACTATTACAGACGCAAGAATGAAAGGTTTGCACCATGTACTGTTGTGGAAACAGTAGGTTACCAAGGTGGCTCTATCATGATATGGGGCGGCATTACTTACGAAGCACGCACCGACTTGGTTATCTTCGAAAGAGGTGGAATAAATGCTCAGAGGTATGTAAAAGAAGTGTTGGAACCTCATGTAATGCCATTTGCTCCATTTATTGGCGAAGATTTTTTATCAATGCAGGACAACGCTCGCCCCCACGTTGCTAGAGTTGTTACCGCGTACCTGGATACCGTCGGCATTCGAAAATTAACATGGCCATCCCGGAGCCCAGATTTAAATCCTATTGAACACATATGGTACAATTTAAAAAGACGTGTTCGAAGCCGCAAACCAGCTCCAACCACCATAGATGAATTAAAACAATCCGTGATTGAGGAGAGACAGAACATTCCACAACAACATATCAAAGATGTCATCGACAGCATGCCAAACCGTTTGATGGAAGTCATGAGGGCTAGAGGTGAAAATACGCACTGTTAGAATTCATTTATTCAGCATTTTTTTTATTTTTAAGCCATTTCATCACATTTGTTTATTTACGGTCAAAGTGTTTTTCAGACTTTTTTATAAATAAACGTAATAATTAAAAACAATATTATCTTTCATTTTACTTAAACGAGCCGGTATGGCCGAGCTTCGCTCGGGTTAAAAAAAATAATAGTACCTATTATTATTTGCCAATGGATGTCAGGAAGAGTCGTATCTTTATTGGCTTATTTTTAATTAACAACGCCTTCTAGCTTGCAGTTAGTTGCTCACAATCGCCAATAGATGGCAGGAACAGTCGTATATTGAGTTTATGTTTGATTATTGCAAAACACCAACTTCTCGTCATTTTCTAAAAATGAATCCTAGCTAGATCGATTTATCGCCCCCAAAAACCCCTGTATAGTAAATTTCGTGAAAATTGTTGGTGCAGTTTCCGAGATCCTAAATATATATATATATATATATATATACAAGATTTTCTCGTTTAAAGGTATAAGATATACCTACGTTATAAAATAACATTCACAAGTAAGGCCACAATTTGTTTTTTTTAACCAAAATCGAAAAAAATCAAGGTGGGCGGTTAATTGTGCCGCTGAGTGTATTAACAAAATGTACAAGTTATTCTAACAGCAGACCGTTACAAACGATCTAGAGATAGCTCAACTGATCCGGATCAATGCCAGACGGAAGCATCCCCAAGACGCTGGCAGCGTTGCCACGCTGAATAGCAATGCTAGTACGTTGCGCTAAACCAGCCTTTGGGTGACGCGTCGCTTCGATCAGTCGCCTAGACAAAACTTTGAAGATCCGCAAGGCCTCGATTCCCCACGGATCCAGAGTCTCAACCCCAAGAGGAGCAAATAAGTAGGCTCTATCGAAACCTGCATATTTGGGGCAGGTGAGATCCTCGGCCAGATCTGCCGCCGCGCCCGCCACAACGGATGTCCTTGGCAGATGAGAAGGCACAAGTGTGTCGACATACATAGCGTCCCACACAAGAGACTAGTCATTTAACAATACATTTCACAGAGTCCACGAGGCACCAAAGGCGACGGGTGCGCTCATAGAATCTCTTACATTTTTGAGGAGCATCCACTTAAAAAGTAGCTTAATTCCAATTCCCTCAGACTGGTTCAAAAAACCCAGTGACACGATAAGAAGTTTTTTTTACATTAAATATATCGTCCTTTGGCTATAATCTCACCTGACGGTAAGCGACGATGTAGCCGACGATGGAGCAGGATGGTCTAGAAGACACCTATTCACTCTTGCCTTGAAGAGGCCCAGATAGTGGTAGTCAGGAAAAACAGCCAACGGCAATGAGTTCCATTCCCTGCAGGTTCGCATAATAGAGGTGGAGCCAAAACGCTTAGTGCGAATTGGTTCTGTGGGGGCTCCGGCTACTAATACGCAAGCTGTGGCAACCAAGGTTTGCAATTCAGCGATTTCTATAGAGCGACGAGTAGTCGTCACCGGACCCTTGTGTTAACAACTTGTAGTACAGTCAGATAATAAAAAGTGAATTCTTTAAATCGGGTTTTTACTGCCTGGGACTCCACCCGCTCATAGGTAGCCAAATAGACAGCCCCACCCGATAATAGGCATGAAGACAGTAATCAAGTATCGCCAAAATATTTATCTGATCTAATGAAAAAGGATTCAAAGATTTTGATATATGTATTTATTCTCTTATTAATGTCGAGATTAATAATTTATTTGTTAAAATAAATCTACAAAATACAACAATCCGCCATGATGGCTCAAACACCGGTCAGAGCGAATTACGTCACGTTTACGTAAACGTCATTCCGATTTAGTATAAAAGCACCAATGTTTACTGTTGATATACTTAACCGTGACGTAATAACAGACGCCATGACACCAGCGAGCGCTTTGGCGTGAATTTGAAAATTTAAATTTAAATGTACTTTTATTGCACAAAAACCTTAATTTTCTACAGAAATATAATATATTTTAGGCATAATTGAAACTTCTGAATGATAGAAGAGATTTTAAAAATTAGTCGTCATGCCTATTGGTGACCCTGACGTGGTTCTATGAATATTTTCTATTTCTATGACTTACGGCATCGATGTCTGCCGGCCGTTGCTTCAGACGCTCTTCCTCCTCCAGCGATAGCGTGGCTGTGCCGTTCTGCAAAGTCTCCACATCCGAGTCCGCCATTGTTCTTAGTCTGTGGAATAGAAAGGACATATTAAATAGTGCAAAGGTAACTAAACCTAGGACTGGTAGAATGTATGATAATTCAAATGTTTGTAGGTAATTTTGATTCTTATTATATGTTATGTTTTTTATTTTGTTTTGATTTTGAAATTTTTTTTTTGTATTCTATTTTAATCTTAGTTTTAGTATTAATGAGTGCCACCACTTGGTCGAGATGTAGACCGTATTAATTAAGTATCTTGTTTTAAAAGGAGCAATGTATATAGTGGCGGAATGAGAATTTTCGTCGATTTTCAATTTGATTTGAAACAGCGTGTCAATTCCACCAACACGGCTCGATTGAGTGGTCGCTGAATCAGCGTTCCATTTTCAAACTTTTCAAACAAAAATTGACAACTATACCACATCGATTTACGCGATTTGTGTTGCTAGAATCGACACCCTGAATAAACAGAATACACCGATAAGTTAACATCACAAATTATGCCAAAATATGTTCATGATCAAGGCACTGGTGCAAGCGAAAACCGACTCTAAGGTGACGAACATTTTCATACCGCGACTGTTACCTAGATACAATCGTGTGGGAGAGGTGGTCTAGTGGTAGTAAGCCCTGCCTTCCAATCGCTGGTACGTATCCAGTCATGTGCCAGGATTTTTCTGTTCATAAAACTTATGTACACAATGCTAGTGCTCTCAAACGGTGAAGGAAACCCATGGCTTAGTCAGCTCAGCACGTATTGACCATGTCTTTCATGTGGATTAGGCCGACTAAGCAGGATGGTATAGATGCTGGGCAAGCCTATTCCATCTAAAATCCTGCCCCTGGCACCCGTAAGTAGGGACATGAGTAAACACCAGTTGCTCCTGACTATATAAAATCATCTAAAATAGATGCAAAGGCCGTTTACTTTTGTAATGGAGATGTGACTCCGTCTAGCACGAAGCACGTTTCGCGATTACCCTATTTAGACGAAAGCTTAAAGTAATGTCTATTATATGACTAACTCACAAAACAATGCGTATGATAAGACCAAGCTATTGTTTGTCAAATAGAAGACGAAAAGCAATGGAATGGATAAGATATTTTGTAAATGTTCGCATTAAACCGGATTTCGTACAGCGACAAAACTGTGGGGTGATTGCGTATCTTTTGACCACAGAACACAATTACGCAAACTTAGTTCTTGGGATACAAAATAGATGGCGTCGACTATTTTTTTCAATGCAAAAAGACTACCAGCCTCGGGGTTTGAACCAGAGTTCCTGGTTTTGATACCGAGATATCAAGACGTTGGTTGACTGCGCCACGCGGAAGACAGATTATACAACGAAACTAACGATCACTCCCAAAAGCATTATTCGCCTTCTCGCTCACCACTTGTAACCCATTGTAAGTAGCCCCCACTCCCCAGCCACAGTCGACAGGGCCTGGGCTTTTGACGCAATCAAAATCTAGCCGCATCTGTCAGATTTGACATTACTTTGAGCTTCGATTGCAATAAAAAAACGAATTGAAACAATCTTTATTTGACAAGGAACGATTGCAACAAGACTGGGGGTCTCCGCACTAAAACAAAACCCTTTGGGACTATTTCTTTTATGACTGCTTCGATGGACATAGCATGAAGAATGTTAACTTTCATATTTAAGCCAGTAGAACTATTCTGCCGAGGTCAAAAGTTCACTGTACAATCACTTCTGATGAGAAGATTAGGACGCGCACAGCATCCATTTCAAAACGCCTTGCCAAAGCTTGCGTCATTCTGTGAGACTGAGAATTCGCAACAAACAAAAACAGCGATTATTGTTTCGTAAATTTAGGTTGAGAAGAGCTTCAAAACATTCACGTTTTAATTAGTGCTGAAGAGCAAGTCCCACTTCATTTATAACATTTCGTCTACGAAATGTTGTTTTCGTTTCGCCTAGATGAAACAGCAAAAATACGTGACGTAGAAACGATCGAGACGAGTTTTTGTCTCACCTTTTCTCCATACAAAAGAGAGAGATATTAAGAGGAAAGTTAAGGAGCACTATATGGCTCTCTGAACTGTGATACGTATTGTTATGTATGTATTTTTCATGTATTGTATGCCTATATTTATTTTGCATTTTAGTAAATTCATTCATTTAAGTATTTTTGTTATTTTTTACTTTTGTTTTGAATGTACACAAACCTGCCTATAAAGTCACTTCTCTCTAGCCTCAAAGGTTTGCTGTAAGAAAACTCTACTCAGGGTTAAGCTCGCCTTTGTACATGTCCTCTATTTCTCTTCTTTTCCTATGTTTTGTATTGTGTGCAATAATTGTGTAAAGAATTAAGATACAAAGCGATCCGAAACCAACATTTCGCAGACGAAATGTTGTAAAAAATGTGGTAGCAAAACTCCGACTTCGGGTACTGATCATGTTTTTCTTTGTAAACCCGAAAATAATCCCCTCCATCCGCATCCCAAGTTGAAAAGGGATAGCAAAATTATGTACCTTAAATAATAAAAAAAAAAATACGGGTTGCACTCCGGGAGTGCCGGCAGAAGTGAAAACTTGATTATTAACGTTGAGCATGTTTGATATTTTGGAATGGTTAGGGGGGGCTTGTTTGTTATTTGGCACGCTGTAACATACACGAACATTCGCGCAAGCGCCCTGCGCTGCCTAAACGAAACAGTAGGCCCAGGCATACATTTTCGCCGCGCCGTAGAGAGGGGATAGCTGTCTACTCTCCATCCGTCTTACGCTTTTTCGATCAGGTCACGTGTCCTGACGCGCTGACGCGAGTTTAAGATTTTATACCCATTACAGAAAAAGTGCTCAACGCCGCTAAAGAAGTTTTCACTTCAAAAATTTAAGCGAAGTCACGTGTGTTTTAACTTTTTATATAGCGTCAGATTTCACTAAGCTGTAGCACACAGCACAATGTAGATGTGTTTTTTTCCCGCATATCATCGATAAACCCATGGTCTATAATTACGTAGTTTATCGCCAACGCACCTTTGTTATTGAGGTCGTTGAACTCGTGTAATCATGTTACATGCTAGTTATACCGCTAGTTAAATAGCATTGAGAGCACTGTTAGTGTAGTGGTGGCGGCCCCGCCTTGCGAACTTAAGGTCGTGGGTTCAAATCCAAGAGTTTCAAACCAGTTTGACCAACCAGTGAGGTTAGAGTCTGTTCAGAAAGAGAACCGTCGTGGCCAAATTGTGAACTAACGTTTCGATTTTTATATGGCAGCTCATCCCTTTCTTTCTGTCAGCATTTTGCATCATAAACATTAAATAAAGGAATAGTACACTAGTTGTAATAGGATCAAAACGCGCTATTATACCTATTGCACACTAAACAAAAAAGGTGATTAAGCACAGCAGCGCCCTCCAATCCCACGACGGTTCTCTTTCTGAACAGACTCTAAAAGATTTTAAATGCGCCCCAAAGAGGCGCCTGTCGTGCTTTGTCCATTTTGTCGAACTTTTAGGTTCTACGACACGCCGGTTTATCACGATGTTTTCTTTCACCGTTTGAGAGCACTGGCATAGTGCACATAACTTTTTAGTCGGCAAAACTCATCGGTACACGACTGGATTTTAAATCACGACCTTAGGATCAGAAGGGGAGGTCGCACCCATTAAACCTCCTTTACTCTACAAACAAAAGTTCACGCTTCAAAGGTCAAGACAATGACCTTACTTATAAAAATCTTCCAAAACATAGTCAAGTGTTTAAACTTTTGCCATAGTATTGGTAGTAGTAGAGCTCTGTGTGTGTCTCGTGGAGGTGCGTACTACCACCATGCCTATTCCTGCCGTGAAGCAACATCGCCGTGTTTTGGTTTGAAGGGTGTGGGGGAATACTGTGGCACGTGAGGCTGAACATCTGTATGCCTCAAATTGATGGACGCAGGGCAGAGTAGGGCACGTTCCTGACTACGAGTCAATGCCTTGTTATAGGCAAAAAATAAAAAAGTATTAATAAAAAAATTGGGCAGGCCATGTCAGTAGAATGCATCCCGATAAATGGACGAACCAGATAACACCGTGGCAACCAGAGGGAAGGCGAGGTCGGGGTCGGCCAAGAAAGCGTTCGAGGGACGATCTCGACGCTTTCGAGCGAGGATGGTGGGATACAGCGATGGTTAGAGACAGTTGGAAGGATTTGGGGGAGACCTTTGCCCAGCAGTGGGACGATATAGGTTAGAAAAAAAAAATACTATATCAGCTATCTGGTTCCTATCGTACAAGCTCTGCTTTTGGTGCTAGATAGTGTTGTGTGGATTGTCTATATTTATAACTAGCAGCCCGTCCCGGCTTCGCACGGGGTAGACAATATTGTTGTACATTATTTTGTTCTATCGCTAATAGTTTCAGCAGCGCATTCGACGAAAGACATTTTAAGACTCATTTTTCTACACCTTCGGTTACATTGTTCAAATTTTACCAAGGATCCCTAATTTTTTTCAAAATGAAATGTAGCCTATGTCAAATTGGAAGAATGTAGCATTCTATTGGTGAAAGAATTTTTTAAATCGGCCCAGTACTTTTTGAGCCTATTCATTACAAACATACAAAAATAGGTACAAATCTTTCCTCTTTATAATATTAGTATAGATATAGATTATTAGTGAAAGCATAGGTCCATCAAGAATTCGTCATACAATCGCACCCATTGTCAAGCAAATCTGTTCTGCATTGACAATGCATTCTTTACAAATAACGGTCTCGCCGTCAAAAAAAATCACTATCATGTACACTAATACTATAAAGAAAGGTTTGTATATTTGTGTATGCTACGAATAAACTCAAAAACTCTTTTTCCTGCCCTTATCCCACTTTATGTGGGGTCGGCACAACATGTTCTCTTCCATTCTCCTCTATAGTTAATGCAATCCACGAAGACGCGCCCCACTATTCCTCCTAACCGTTTATAGTATAATGTGTGCAAGCTTCCGTCAATGTTTGAGTGTTATCGGTACACACTAATTACCTATGAGTGCACACGCACACTACAATGAATAGACTACGGTTCGCGACTGCCGCTCGGAGCAAACTACCCGCACCCCGCGATCCCCTCAGCCAAAAATAGGTGGGGCGAGTCTTCGTGAATTGCACTATCTACATATATCAGCCGTCATCTCTGTATTCACTTCTTTCTTATCCATGTCATCTTTCACACTGTTCATCCATCTTTTCTTTGACCTAGCTCTACCCAAATAATTATCTACATAAACTCAAAAACTACTGGACTAATAAAACACACACAGTGAGGCGGCGCGTCAGGCCTCGCATGAGATGGAGGGACGAGCTGGATGCTTATGAGCGGGGCTGGCAACAAATAAATATTGGAAAAGATGTGAAGAATCATATATATTTTTTCCAGGTCTTAGGACGTGGCCGTTAATTACTTATAGGGCTTTGAAATGACACCTATATCTCTTTACAAGCGCCTTAAAGCAGAAGATCGTAGTGTCTGCCGAAAATGGGCCTTTGCCCAACAGTACAGACACTACAGGCTTGTAGTAATAGTAATTTCACCATAGGAAAGCTATTATATCTCTGAGTATACGAGGGGAGGCTGATAAGTTCGCGGCCTAAGGTACTTAAATATTACCTATCGTCTTATTATCGAAATCACTTATTGCGTGGTTCAATGGTAATTGAAACAACCATCTAATTAATTTTTAAAGTCATAACTCAATATTTTGTGGAACATCAAACAACATCATGTCAGCCGAATTTACGAATTCTCGCAATTTGGAACACCGTGCCGTAATAAAGTACCTTGTAAAAAAGGGGAAATCGTCAAAAAACATTTTTGAAGACATGTCATCTATTCTTCAGGATTCTGGGCCTTCATACACGATGGTTAAAAAATGGGTACGTTTATTTCAACAAGGACGAGAAAGCTGCGAAGATGACCCCCGCCCGGGACGTCCAATAACGGTAGTGACCGAAGAAAATGTTAAAAAAGTCGAAAAATTGGTACTGGCCGATCAAAGAGTTCAATTGTGGCAGATAGCAGAAGAGTTGCAGATCAGCAAAGAATGGTTTGAAGAAATTTTACATCAACATTTGAGCATGAAAAAAAATTGTGCGCGTTGGGTACCAAAAATGCTTAGGCGCACAACAAAGAGCGACGTCTCCAGGCTTTCATGGATTTTTTGGAGTTAGACGGCGAAAATTTGGACGCAATTTGCGATCGTATCGTGACCGTTGATGCAACATGGGTTTGCCAGTATGATCTGGAGTCCAAAAAAGAATCCATGCAATGGATGAAAAAAGGAGAAAGGGCGCCGTAGAAATTTAAGGTGGAAAAGTCAGCGTCAAAGCTTTTTCTGGGATAGCGAAAGCATTTTGCTAATTAATTACCTACCTAAGAGAACTACAATGAATGGTCAGTATTATGCAAATTTATTGGCTCAGGTCCGTCAGGCCATTGTTCAGAAGAGACGCTGGAAGTTAGCGCGTGGAGTGCTCGTTTTGCAAGACAACGCGCCCGTTCATAAGGCGCGCATTGCGAGGCGGGCCCTACAAGACACCGGCTTTTCTGAAATAGACCATCCTCCCTACAGTTTAGACCTAGCTCCTAGCGACTTTTTCCTTTTTTCCAATTTGAAAAAGAACTTAAGGGGCCGGAGATTTTCAGATGACAATGAAATGATAGCCGCCGAAAATACACATTTTGAAGGCATAGGCAAGGAATATTTTTTTGGTGGTTTAAAGGCGTTATACGCCAGATGTAAGAAGTGCATATGCCTTGAGGGAGATTATATTGAGAAATAAAAAATATAAAACTTGACTTTTCGTTCTTTAAGTACCTTAGGCCGCGGACTTATCAGCCTGCCCTCGTAACTAGCGGCACATAACTTTAGCGATGAGCTATACGCGCTGCGCATACGTCGTATGTGTGCCATGTCGCGCACACTGGATGTGTGGATGTGTGCAGAGTGTCCTATTGGTACAGAGAGCGGAGTGCGACTGGAGAGCCAATCAGCGCTACGCACGCCCGCCCTTCATTCCGCTAGCCCCCCCTCAGGTACCTTATTTTTGACTTCTGCGCAATAACAGTCAGCGCTAAAGTTATGTGCCGCTACCTATAACATAGGCTATATTTTATACAAGCGATCCGCCCTAGGTTCGCACGGGTTGTCATGATTCAGAAAAAAGAAGGTGAAAGATGTAAAGTAACTGCCTTTGAATATTTCCACCCGTACGAAGCCAGAGCAGATCGCTAGTATGACATACAGAACAATTGATATTGGTCAGTGAAATTTTCAAGATGGCGGGTCAGGTCAACGCCCCGTACGGCGACCATGAATATTGACTTAAGGGCCGATTCGTGGTAGCGCTGACCTATTTGTTCTGTTTGATGGTTTCTTAACAAATCTCCACGCTGAGGTAAATAGTAGAACGTGACTAAAAAGTGTGATTGCTTCTTCTACAGATATGTCCCCACGACTGTAATCGCGCGAGTACATTAAACAGCCTAACTTGATTACTATAACAACAGTGAGTCTTTTTATTGTACTCAAGGAAATCATCCTCTTTCTTCGAAAACAAGCAATAAAATAAAATTACAAAATGATCCCGAGATGAGCCGAGAATTAGGCTCCTGGTAGTTATATTGTGTTCTAATCTAAGTATGTATTTAATAAATAAATGTATATGAATGTATTATATCAGCTATCTGGTTCCCATAGAACAAGCTCTGTTTAATTTGGAGCTAGATAGTGTTGACTTATGACTTGTGGATTGTCCACAAAATTTATTATTATTTCTATATTAATTAAAAATAAATTAACAACTAATGAGCAAACAATAGTGGTCTGCAATAGGTGACAATGATAAGACCGGGCCGCACACTTTGTTTTCCTGTTGGACAAATCAGTAGTCCAATATAAATATACACTAAATACACATGGCCTTCCCCACTGATTTTACCGATGACCTCATGCGTTGAAGCCTTACGCGGCTCACCTACATCACATCTCAGTATAGGATGGTGTAGGTATAGGCGTATAGGTCACTAGCAGCCCGTCCCGGCTTCGCACGGGGTAGACAAAGTTGGCAAGTTTTATCATGCGCACTTGATGTGCGGGCAGGTTTTTTCCGCAAGTAGGCCGCTGGCGGGCCCTTTTTGCGTGACTCCTGACACGTGTTGCTCGAACTTTTTTAGGTTCTACAACACGCCGGTTTCCTCACGATGTTTTCCTTCACCGTTTTGAGAGTACTGGCATAGTGCACATAAATTTTTCGACAGAAAAACTCATTGGTACACGAGTGGATTTGAACCCACGACCTTCGGATCGGAAGGCGGTATA
Source organism: Thera britannica (assembly GCA_939531255.2). Lineage (NCBI taxonomy): Eukaryota > Metazoa > Arthropoda > Insecta > Lepidoptera > Geometridae > Thera > Thera britannica. Next base: position 21,371,597 of record OW618041.2, on the reverse strand, counting down.
GCGGGCGGTCTAGGTAGCGGTCCCGCCTTCCGATACGAAGATCGTGGATTCAAATCAAGTCGTGTACCAATGAGTTTTAAACGGTGAAGGAAAACATCGCGAGGAAACCGGCGTGTCGTAGAATCTAAACAAGTTCGAGCAGCACGTGTCAAGGGTCCGCCAGCAGCCCACTTGCGGAAAAACCAGCCCACACATCAAGTGCGGATGATAATAAGTAGTGCGTAGAGCACGCTTTTAGCGTGCATAACCTACGATGGTACTGAAGACTTAGTACGAAAACTAATCGAACTATGTCTACTATGTCAAAACGTATGGAAACCCTACAAACCGTCTCTGTCATGTCAGTCAACTGGATAGCCACAAATAACAGTCGTAGATCGAGTAGTTATATCCTTAAGTAGCTTCAATTTAATAATTTAAGGACTTCCTATCATAAATTCTCATTCCAGGGACTAGCGACTTCACTTTCGAAGTCAAAAATCGTTTGTTCAGTTGCATCACAACACAAGGATCATTTTGGCATCCTTTCCAAGATTACATTTTGTTGAGTTGACTTCCGATATTTCGGCACAGTTGCATGCACCATGATCACGGTTGAACTGAAGTCCACGAGTAAAAGAAATGTTATTGGCAGATAAATCGATCTACCCTCTTTCTCACTCTTTTATTGGTTTCGAGACTACTATTGGTTCCATTCTCACTATTTTATCGATTTCGACACACAACACTGACGGTATCAGGACGCGTAGTGGATGCCACACTTTTTGGTGGTTTGCATATTCGTACCACCGGGTTCCCGTTGTTTCATAAAAATACTGTTAAAAACCATGATAGTTTCAAAAGTTATATCCTTTCCAAGGTCAGACAGTACTTCTCGCCAGGACAGCTTCTGCATCTTTATCAAGCTCAAGTCCAAGATCCAAAGACGTGCTGTGAGAATTGTTGACGATCCCAAGCTCACAAGCGGTATTGAGCCCTTAAGTCTGAGGAGAGACTTCTCCTCATTGTGCGTGTTCTACCGCTTGTATAATGGGATATGCTCTGAAGAACTGTTTGACATCATGCCAACAGCTACATTCTACCATCGCACTGCTCGCCATAGGCAGAGAGTTCATCCTCACATCTTAGAGCCTGGGTGGTCGCGCACCGTTCGGTTTCAGAGGAACTTCCTCCCGCGAACACTCAGGCTATGGAATGATCTCCCTGCTGAGGTTTTCCCTAAGGACTATAGCATGGGGTTCTTCAAAAAGGGCGTTTTAAAAGTTTTAAAGGGTCGGCAACGCGCTTGTGATGCCTCTGGTATTGCAGGTGTCCATAGGCTACGGTAACCGCTTCCCATCAGGTGGGCCGTATGCTTGTTTGTCAACTTAGTAGTATAAAAAAAAAAAAAAAAAAGCTTGAAGACATAAAGCAGAGGTTCCCAACCTTTTTTTTTCTCATAGACCACTTTCATAATTTTGCTGGTTCCGGTGGACCCCCGGCCCTGCAGCTACATATTTAGAATATTCCCAGTCGACAAAAAAATATGGAGATAACAGAAGATATTTTAATAAAGTTATGGTAACCAATTTGTAACTGCGAATCTCGTATTGACCAGTGGAGGACAGAAATTTAAAAAAAAAACATAATTAACCAGTATTATAGACGTTCAAAGTAGCATCATAAATCAGAACGTTTTGGTTTTCTACCTAACACCAACATAAAAATAACACGCGACAGACGTCAACTGACAGATCTCTAAAAGGCCAAATATTGTGACGGCTCGAGTCGAGTGTCGAGTAGACGTCGAGTGGAATTCAGAACGCCACTTACAGCATTCCATTCACAAGAGATTTGTTGACAAAAAGACGAATTGGTAAGCTAACGATATATCGCTTGTTCGTGTCACTGTTCAAAATCCCACCACAATCTTAGACTTAATCCATAAACAGGATGGTTTTTTGAGAAGGGCGGTGATGGCCAAGTCCCATACCACGAGAGTTAGGGAAAAGACGAGATCTTTAACGATAAAAAAAAAATAACGTAAGATTCATGCCCTCGATTTATAAGAAAACAATAACTGCATATTGATTTTTTCTAAAATCTTTTTTTTGTTATGGAAATGGACCCGAATGATTTAAAGAAAAAATACACTCTGTATTATTAACCTAATGGATTCTTTTGCTGATCTGATAAGGATCAATCTTTACAAACAAAAGTTTTACTAAAAATTAATGAAAATAGCAAATTTTAACTATTTTATATTTTTCACGGAAGAAAACTCCACACCTAGTACTAAAGATCGTTTGATGAGTCTAGTGGGTAGCCAGAGGCAATTCCAGTCATTACATTTGGTACATCATACCCTTATATTATTTCAGTAGATATTCCCATGCGAGATTGGCTGATCAGTTCCGTATGCTATAAATTCATGTGTCAACAAATCACTACTTCCCCATAACTCTCTGCTCAGCCGTGCGTGACACGAATAAGCCCTACAGGGATTTTTTAAGATTTATTTTTACAACCACAATAAAAACATTTTATAGAGCGCAACGAAAAACGACCGAAATAGACGACATGCGGCAGCGGAATGCGCTTCCGTTGTTCCAATTTTAAAAATTTCACCAACTTTAATCTTATTTCGTTCGTATACGGCCAGCGCGGCGGCTTTGCTTTTTTTTCTCGGAACTTGACGAGCACCGACTAGTCAGTTCGGCATTAATCGGTTTTTGGTATCGTAAACCGGTTTTATCGCTACGCGAAACGATAAAATGACTACAATGATGCGATTTCATTGCATTTTGACGGTGTATTATTTTGACAAACGAATTGTAGTAGTTATATTAGTAGTAGCTTCATAGAGCGTAGTGTACGTCAGAAAGAGATAGCGCTTTACGAAAGCAGAAAAGCAGATGTGCAATATTTATTGCCTACAGTTCTTTTGCATGATTCTTTATTCGAAGAGGTACAATAGAATAGATAATTGAATTGATTTAAAATAAATTAACACAGTCACACCCAAGTCAGATTTAAAAATGGTTTATACAATCGTAAAGTACCACAAGGATCACTTTAAAACGTCTTAACGCTAGGTGGGTCTAGGTGCCAGTTTCACGCGACCAAGCCGACGCACTATGGGTCAAACGCGTAATGATCGTGCCAAAAATCTGTAACTTTCTCAGTTTTTTAAATATCTTTATGAATCTTTCGCAATTACAATCTTAGATCTATGGACTATAAATGAAATGAAAAAAAAATAATAAAAATTCTGTATTAGACTAAAAAAATTGCCACTAAACTTAAAAAAACAGTATTTTTAGGTTCTCGCGGATTTTAACTAATCCAATGGACATAATTAAAACAAATATCTTCATTGACATAACATAAAATAATACTTAATATTAAAAAAAATATTTTTTATAGAAAAAAACTTACTTTTTTTGAGTAACAAGTAATAAAAATCCCATTACAAATATTACAAAAGATAAATAGGAAACCAATAAAAATTACTATAACAGAAGTACTTTTATATACTTATACATATAATTAAAAAAATATATGTAAAAAAAGACGGTTTTATGGGTTAAAAATCTAAAAGACTTATAGCTTCTTGCCACAGTTCTTTCGGAACAGTTTCGCTTGGTGTCCTATAGGCTAGAGATACATATATGAAATGAATGAAAAACGTCCTCATTTTTCGCTTCTTCTTCTTATCGTGTCACTGATTCTTTCGAACCAAGTGTGGTGAAAGGATTTTAAGTGCGCCTCGAAGAGGCTCCTTTCGTGCACTTGACACATATTTTCGAACTTTTTAGGTTCCTCCTATGCCGGTTTCCTCACGATGTTTTCCTTCACCGTTTGAGAGCACTGGCATAGTGTACATACATTTTTGGGCAGAAAAACTCATTGGTACACGACTGGATTCGAACCCACGACCTTAGGATCGGAAGGCGGGGCCGCTACCACTAGGCCACCAGCGCTCTCGAATTTTTCGCTGATCTGGAGCATTTTCTTGAATGGTTTTTTTGTAATTCTTATTTCAGGACTCTTCAGCATCTTGAGACAATTATCCAATTCGTAAAACAGCAAAATGTTCGATTTTATTCTCTCCGTGTATTAAGATCTTGTATACAGAAGAGGGCATGTAATACCACCTATATTTATCAACGTATAATTGTGCAGTACTCTGAGTGTATTCTCAAAAATTTTGAGGGTTAATTGCATGACCAGATGCCAAAGTCTGCAAGATGCATTTTCATAGCGGTTTCTTGCACACGTTCCTCGAAATATTTTCCACTGGAAATTAATAACTTATTTATTTCTTTGTCGTTTCTTTGTTATGATAGTAGTGATAGTTATTAAAAATTAATGCAGTTATTCTCTATTTACAGATAAAACAATTATAAAATAGTTTTCTTCATTAATTAAGGTAACCATGTTTCCAACGTCAAAAATAATTAAATTTTATTAAAATAAAACAATCAATACTAAAGGTTAGGTCATCAAGTGAATAAAACCCAAGATATTTGCTACTATTTCAAGCAAATTTTCCAAAAAAATGTACTTTCATGATTTTTTCTATTTTCCCATAGTACACATTTTTGCCTCTAAGTCAAATTGGGGCAAATTGGGGCAAAAAATTATTTTTATTCCTGTTAGTATACAGATCAAGGAACGTTATAGTAGTTAAAACTCCTTGTCGGGAGACAGCGGTAAATACGAAAACTCAATTTGAAGTTTTAAAACTGAAAAAATAAAAGGGCTTTCAAAAATTGACTGTAAAAGCTAACTTTCTTAGTCATATAAGAATATGCTTAAATTACGTGGAAAGTGTTAAGTACCACGCTTTTAATGATGTATAATAAGTAATAGTTTATCAACAAATATTGGTCAAAAAGTCGATCTGAAAGTGTCATATCACAAATTTTACTACATCAATCAATCTACTTCCTTGCATTCAAGTTTAAGTTATCCCTATTAAAATATGTTAATAAGGCATATTTTTTGTGGTATATGATAGTTCAACTATCCTACTTCATATATTCACTGAAAAAATTGTAGAAATCTAACTTTTGTAAAATGATTTTTGGCACGATAATAACGCGTTTGACCCATAGTGCGACGCAAGAACAGGCAACAAACTACGGCTTGGTCCCTACCGTTTTTTTGTATGATCTAAGCTAAAATAATAATAATAGCAGTGAAGTTCCAGTGTGATGCCAAACATCATAAAGCTAGGCGAGAGCAGTAGGTGCTAGTTCCGTAGATCCGCTAGCAAGGAAGCGCTAAGGGCGATGAGTCAGCCGTGCCGACGACCTGCGTGGGCGCAAACCTGCGCTCTGGATCTAAAAGCCTTATGAACTTGACAACTGATACTCAGTTTATGGGCACACGGCTTAAGCGCAATACACACTGAGCCCGCCGAGTCGCCGACATATGTCGCCAACTTTTTGTCGGCGGTCTAGTTGGCGGCTTCACTTAAGAGCGGGTCGTGCGAAAATTTGAGATTTGTTGTTAAAAAATTCATAACTAAATAACTAAGTGACATTTTCAAAAGGACTCATTGTAGACTATACATTTGAGATTAATTCGAATTTAAGTGTGTTAAAAAATTATACTATTTAACATGACATTCTATTTAACGCTGACATACGATTTTCATTAGCGTTAAATAGAATGTCATGTTAAATAGTAGGTATATTTTTTAACACACTTAAATTCGAATTAATCTCAAATGTATAGTCTACAATTAGTCCTTTTGAAAATGTCACTTAGTTATTTAGTTATGAATTTATTAACAACAAATCTCAAATTTTCGCACGACCCCCTCTTAATACAAGTCGGAAAATTTGGTCGGCGGCATGTCGGCGGCTTGAGATGAGAAACCTGTAGTGACAAGCACGTCGCTACAGGTCGAGCGTCGCCGGCCGGGCTACTGAGCGCAGGCGTACCCAAGCCGCCAACATGTCGGCGGGCAACACGCGCGGGCGCATGTTGCTGACATGATTCTTTTCATACAGGCCGCCGGGTTGTGTCGCCGGGCTTCGTCGGCGGCCCGGCGGGCTCAGTGTGTATTGCGCTTTAATGCACGCAGCATCATCATCAGACCACGATAGTTTGCTTTTTCTTATCATGTCACAGGTTCTTTTGAAATGATTGTGGAATGATTTAAGATACACCTCAAGGAGACCTCTTTTGAGTTAATTTGGTGGACGTAGGTGTCTCCCAAGAGCCACTAAGTTTGTGTGTCTAGCACTAAGGGGTCTAGCGGAACCAAATTCCTGAGAATTGCGTAGTTATGAATTTTCTCATTATCAACTCAAATAGCCGAAACTCAGATTCTCAGATGTCTGACCCTTACAGACCCGTAAAAAAATTCGACCAGAAACTCAAACAGCCGAAACTCAGATCCTCAGATCACACTGGTTCGCAAACCAGTGACCGATAAGATGAATTTTATGGTAGTTCCTCAATGTTTAACTGAAATCGCCGAATTACGGATTTTCAGGTGCCTGACCCTTACACAATTCCATGAGAAACTCAAATAGCCAAAACTCAGATCCTTAGATGGCTAACTAAACAAGTTCCATCAGAAACTCAAATAATTGGAATGATCTCCCTGCTGAAGTTTTCCTTATTGACTATAGGAAGGGATTTTTCAAAAAGGGCGTTTTAAAAGTGTTAAAAGGTCGGCAACGCGCTTGTGATGCACTCTGGTATTGCAGGCGCCCATAGGCTACGGTAATCGCCCATCAGGTGGCCGTATGCTTGCTTGTCTACTTAATTGTATAAAAAAAACTCAAATAGCCGAAATTCGGATTCTCAGGTGGCTGACCCTTAAACAATTCCATCAGAAACTCAAATAGCCGAAACTCAGATCCTCAGGTTGCTGACCCGATACAGCCCCGTAGACAATGCCATCAGATTACGGCGCTAATTGTCATAATCAAGCTGGTATTTGGAACGGCGCCAGTCACGTGACTCAGGCGGTCCGACGGTATGCGCGTGCGCCTATTCACATTTGTCTAACTGAGCTTTGATTGTAAGGTGTGTGATTCATTGGGACTTTGAAATAGTTTGTTAATTAGTGGAGAGAAACTTAAGAATCCTTTACAATACAATGGATAGATATGTAGATAGAAAATTCTTTAAAGCGCACTCTCAAGCATAGATTCTATGACAGTTCTTCATTAAAAATGACAAAATCTGTGCTTGAGGCTCGACTCAGACTCAAGCACCGTTTCTGAATACGGGCCTTATAGAATCCTTTACAATTTAATTGATAGATAGAAAATTATTAATTGGACTAAAACAAAAATTTCATCGTTCATAGGCGAACTTAGGACGGGCGCAAACGTGGACACTTTTAAGTCTGGCGTCACGCGCAAGTTACAGATGAATACATGATTTCTATAGAGGCAGACCACCCGCCCGTTGGTCGAACGAAATTGTTGCGAGTGTTAGGAATGAGTGGATGAGACTCGCGAGGCACCAGAAGGAATGGCGCAATAAAGAGGAGGCCTATACTCAGCAATGGGTGCAAACGGGCTGAGATGATAGAACCAGTATGAAATCATCCACTCCCTGCGCATACGCAAAACTATGTCCGATCACCGCTACAGGACACAGCAACTACGGTTCCCTGTGATGGTGTGCCGTAGCGGCAACAAAAAGTATCTACGTCTGCGCAGCGCCTTAACATTAAAATTGATTTTACATTTTGATCATTTTACATTTTACCCATTTTGTATTTTATACTTCAAATACCTGCTTTTTTATGCCATAGCTGCCAGCTATCGGGCCCGTTCAGCAGCGGACGAGCAGACGGGCCACCTGATAGAAAGTAGTCACCGTCGGCCATAGACACCTGCAACACCAGAGGTGGTGCTGATGCGCTGCCGGGTCTATCACTTTCAAGAAGTGATAGACCTGCCTTTTGAAGGACTCCATGTCGAAGCTCCAAGGGAAAACCACATAAGGCAGTTAAAGATATTTTGTATTTCGTATTTTAAATACTTGCGATACAGTATTTATTTTACTTGTATTTCAACCAATGCAAAGCATGTCTTTTGCAAGACGTAAATTAGCTGGCTGTTCTTCTAGACTTGATCGCGTGGAACTGGTATCTAGATTCGAACCTAGCGTTTAACCCAAAATGCATAACATACTGCCAATTTTAGAGGTAACGCTGTGATTTTTTCGATATACCCAGCCCTATTGTTTTTGAATTAGATGATTGAAGACTCACATGGTCATTATCTGCGGTTCAATGACTCAACGCAAGACCAAGAAAGAACAACAACAGCTAACAGACATCGATGAATGACGTCACAGTACAACTTGTGGTTTCGTGGAATTCAGGTCGATGCGAGGTCGACGCACTCCCCTTTGATGTAAGGGTAGCTATAATGACATCGAATTGTGTTTGCAAAATGCCAGTATAACCTGCCAGCATAAATAGCCTTGGTACTTTTACCCCTATTTTGAACCTCGGTCTAGGCTTAATAAACATAAATTTATTTACACAAAAAAACTTACAACTAAATAAATATTTACAAAATGTACAAAATACACAAGAAACAGTTGAGCTATCTGCAAACCGTAACAAAGAATCTAGAGATAGCTCAACTTACCCAAATCAGTACCAGACGGAAGCGTCCTAAGGACAAATATTAACAAATCAGTCTAGCTAGGCCTCTAATCAAAAATGTATTTATTCAATGTATCACAAGGATAACTTTGAAACGTCTTAAAGCTAGGTGAGTCTAGGTGCCAGTTCCACGCGACCAAGCCGGCGCAAGAACAGCCAACAAACTACGGCTTGTTTCTTATCGCTTTTTGTATGACAAAATAACATAAATAAAAATTGCAGTGAAGTTCCAGTGTGATGCCACTTCAATTTAGTGAGACGTAGGCATAACTTGGTCGCATTGAACTGGCATCTAGACTCACCTTGCTTTATGACATCACTAGCAGCCCGTCCCGGCTTCGCACGGGGTAGACAATATTGTTGTACATTATTTTGTTCTATCGCTAATAGTTTCGGCAGCGACTCATGTTTCTACACCTTCGGTTACATTGTTCAAATTTTACCAAGGATCCCTAATTTTTTTCAAAATGAAATGTAGCCTATGTCAAATTGGAAGAATGTAGCATTCTATTGGTGAAAGAATTTTTTAAATCGGCCCAGTACTTTTTGAGCCTATTCATTACAAACATACAAAAATAGGTACAAATCTTTCCTCTTTATAATATTAGTATAGAAGTATAGATATAGATAAGGCAAATGCAATACCAAAGAAAAACAAACAAAGAACGCTTCTGATTTACTTTCTTTGTCCATGGAATAAGGGCAAGAAAGATATCAAATGGTAGTTACACAAGCTGAAAGGGGCCTGTTCAAATAAAACCTCAATCTTTTGAACACTCTAGAATACACCTTAGCATCACCAGCATAAGACTCAATTTGCTACTCGGAACAGTTTGGGCAGCCGTTCCACTTTATCCTTAGAACCTGCGTCAATTTTTAATAGACTTGTAGGAGTAGGGCCATTTTATGCCCCATTTTTAGCAAAGGAACTGAATTAATAAAATATCAGGGCAAGATTTATGATCATGTCTAAATAGATACTAAATAACATAGATATTTTATAAAAAGTAATTAATATTAATGTCTGTCTAAAAGTAATGCAAAATCAAGATTTTCAATATTTACCATACTTCAAGCTAATAAAAACATTTCGTTTCAAAGTGATTTTAATGTTTGTTGCAAAACATTCTAAACCGAATTCGGCTAAAGTATGGGAACTTGGGAACCTCTACTCGTGACGCGAGCCAATCTCATGTCTTCAAAAAAGCATTGTGGCATTGCACCAAATGCATTTTTATACCTATCCCAAGCACTAGAACATAAACACAAAGGCACCCCTGATTCTAAAATCCCTGGTTAACCAGAACCTTATTCAGTCAGTCATAAAGCACATATTACAGTTACAATCAGTGCATAGCAACAGCCCCACGTTGGGCGCCATAAGTCCTGCTAGCGTCGATCGATAGCTGACGCACGCACGTCTACTTTACAGGATTTGCCGCACCTTATAATTGATTGGACATGGTGATTGGTGTGGCATGTTTACCAGGGCATGATAATGAAAGACAACTTAAGAGCCCTCATAGCTCATTTGGTAATAGCTCTGCCTTTTGAACAGGAGGGCGTGAATTCAATCTCAACGAGAACAAACATTTGTATGGTGAACATACATAGATGTTTGTTCTCTGTATGAGTGGCGTATTGTATTTTAAGTATAGATAGTGCAATTCACGAAGACGCGCCCCTCGCTGGGTGCGGGGAGTTTGCTCCGAGCGGCAGTCGCGAACCGTAGTCTATTCATTGTAGTGTGCGTGTGCACTCATAGGTAACTAGTGTGTACCGATAACACTCAAACATTGACGGAAGCTTACACACATCTATAAACGGTAAGGAGGAATAGTGGGGCGCGCCTTCGTGGATTGCACTATCTATACTGTTAACCGGTTTTGGGAATAGGACATCTCTACTCGGACCGAGCGACGAGCCACACTACTAGTAGAGAGGGAAGAAAGATGGCGTCTTGGGTAGTTGTAATTGTTTGCCGTGTAATAAAGTAACACAGAGTTGTAGCTATATTCAATGAAGAGTTTTCGCCCTAATAGTACCTATGGGCCTTATTATTAATCCTGGCGTAGCGTTGGACTAGTTAATCCGTGTTTTGTCTCTTGCATTGACATGCAATTGTCAACTCGAACAAATGTGACAAAACACGGATTAACTAGTCCAACGCTACGCCAGGATTATTAATAAGGCCCTATGTATTTACGGGAGCAAGATGGATGGACGACAAAGTCTGGGTCGCGGGGAAGCAAGGGGTTGGACTGGCACAGGATTGAGGTAGATGGCACAAACTAAGGGAGGCCGAGGCATATACCCAGCAGTGGGTGAAGTCGGGCTGTGGATGATGAAGATGATATATTTGCAGAAATGTGTATAGTATATTAGTTCCTATAGTACAAGCTCTGCTTAGTTAGTCAGATAGACAGTCACTAGTTTGGAGGTTAGGTTTATTTATAGGAATAAGGAGAGGAAGACGATGAACATCTTAAAGTTAGGGACATCAGTTTCAGATGGATCTTCTTCCCTTAACCCTAACTGAACTCTATGGTCGGGTAATAATGCTAAAGTTTTTTTTTTTTTTTTTATGTAAAAGTTAGACAAACGAGCTTACGGCCCACCTGATGGTAAGCGGTCACCGTCGCCCAACACCAACAACACCAAGGGTGCTGTCGTTGCGTTGCCTACCCTGAAGGATTTTTTTTACGTGTTTCTTGAAGCTATTCATGTTGTAATTAAGAGGGAAAACCTCTGGTGGTAGTTCATTCCACAGTTTATGGGTATGAGGAAGAAACGATCTCGAGAAGCGAGCTGTACGAGAAACCCATGAATCCAAAATGTGTGGATGAGCACGGTCTCTATGTCGAGTAGAGCGGTTTCTTAATTCTTTATTGCACACAATTAAGAGAGAGAGAGAGAGAACTAAAGGACACGTACAAAGGCGAGCTTAACCTTGAGCGGAGTATTCTTACCGCAACCTTCGAGGCTAGAGTTTTCATCAGAGACAGTATAGGTTTCTTCAAAATATTTGTCTTTAGAATTGGAAACTGTAGAGTGACCGAATACAGTGTACTACTATAAATGAACAAATCAGTATTTCGATAGCTCTGAGTTATCTGCGTACATGAAAACCCCGTGTCAGCACTTAAGATGCCATAAAAGTAAGGGGTGGCACAACAGGGGATCTTATCGAAGCAATTGATTTGGCATAGACACACACAATCTAAGAGCAATCAGGACTACATTCCCTATCTTCAGTAATGGATTTCGAATAGACAGACATTTATTGATTTACTGCATAAGCACACATAAACCAGTAAAAAACAAGGGCACTAAAGAAGAAAGATACAAATAGATAGATAAAAACTTGATTTGTCTAGATTTAACACACACAAAAAAAAAAAAAATAAATACGGAGATATATACAAAACAAAAACTTAACAAGAAAATAAAAACTTGCTACGAAAATTAAGATGGCGTGTGTGTTGCATTCCAGACAAAAAGGTAATAGCTCAGCGCGTATATTGCACAAGGTGCAAACACTGATTTTCAGCTATTACCTTTTTAGGCGACAAGTTGAGATGCCAAACGACGGAACCAGTGTTTGTGAATGACGGAGAACTTAAAAGATTGTGTATGGGTGTGTATATGTGTGTATGGGTGCATGTGGGTGTGTGCGAATGGTTGATGAAATAGATACATCGATACTGGAGAAGTGCATAAAACATAACGTAGCATTTCTGGCCTAGAGCTGTTTAATCAAACCACTTAGACAACGAAGGATGAACCAGTTGATGACTTGAGTAAGGCCAATTTGCATTCTGGAAACGATGATAGCTGTTAAGAGGACAGCATAAAATCAGCATGTGCCAAATGTTAGTATAAGCATTGCACCCGTGCGAAGCCGGGACAGGCCACAATTTTTTTTACATCATACATGCTCAGTAAATAGGATTTACTTTAACGCAAAGAGGCTGTGTAAGTAGGCGTGTGCAGCCCAGTGCATTGTAAATGCGTTCCATTTTCAAATCACATTTACCGTCACACTATGCTTGATACGTAATGGTTCATTAAAGTTCAAGAGCTATGCAAACCTCCTTGGTGATGGTTCATTACAGTTCAAGAGCTATGCAAACCTCCTTGGTGAAACAATCTCTTTTCTTACAAAATGATATGAAAACTTTTTACTGAAAAGATATAGTAGCTCACAGATGTGTGCATAAGTGTGCGTCTACGACTGTTTTAGCAGATAGGTACCTACCGGTACAAATATTTTACTATTAATTTTAATAAAATTAATAATATTATTGTAAGTTTATTTTTCTCAAATTAAAATTACATTTTGTCATACCCGTATAAATGTTGTGTTATTGTTGTATTGTATGCCTATTTCTGCCGAAAAGCAGCATTGCTGTGTTTCGAGTTGAAGGGTATGGGTGCCGGTGAAATCACTGACACGTGAGGCTGAACATCCGTATGCCTCAAGTTGATGGTCGTAGGGCTGTGCATTGTAGGGCACGTTCCTGACGTGCTTGACCTACGAGGCAATGCTTTGCTATAGCAAAGTTGAGTGGTTGACCTGATGTTAAGTGGTAACCATTGGCAATGGTTACCACTTAACATCAGGTGGGCCATAATGTTTGTTCCATCAGCTAGTTAAAAATTTACCTCGCATGAATGATGTAAAGTAGAATGCTTACCTCGGTCATAAGTAGCTATTGCACCCTCGAACTATATTTGCCCTCGCTCGCTTTGCTCGCTCGGGCATCTAAATATCTCGGGTACACTCGATCCATTAGCGCCCTTTGCGAGCTGCGCTCGCACGGGCGCCAAAAAGGATCTTGTTCTGCAAAAGCTCACTTACTGCCCTTGTATAACAATCTACTATTTGTTACTAGCTGATGGAACAAGCATATGGCCCACCTGATATTAAGTGGTAACCATCGCCTATAACAAAGGAATGCCTCGAAAGTCACGCACGTCAGGAACGTGCCCTACGATGCACTGCCCTGCGTCCATCAACTGGAGGCATACAGATATTCAGCCTCACGTGCCAGTATTCCCCCACACCCTTCAAACCGAAACACAGCAATGCTGCTTCACGGCAGAAATAGGCATGGTGGTAGTACTTCCCCGGGCGAGCCCTTCACAAAGAGCTCTTAGTTTCCAATAAACAAAGACATTTTAATTTATACTTATTATCACTAGTAAACATAGTTGATATCGAAGAAATGTACACGCAGATAAACATCTGGGGTCGAGAAAGTAGGTCAACCTTTTGCGCAGTCATTGCGGCCCCTGTAAGACTCTATGGTATTTGCGCGGGTCAAGGACCTTTCTTTGATTAGATTATTTCATTAGCTCGGTACTGTTGCATTTAACGTTCCAAGGAACTTAATTAAAATAAAATAAAAACGGTTGTCTGTAAACTCGGTTTACTGACGATAGTTGAACGTGCCAACGTCATACAGCTGTCCACGCGGACGCTCACTCAAGTAGGAGACAGACAGATGTCGAACGCTGCCGATCGCGTAGGCCGATTGTGCCTCTTTGTCGTTCGTTTCGCGCTCTCGCTTGCACTTCAAGCCTTAAACGGAACGCCCCAGAGCGAGGTAACGCCGCATGACGCCAAATTAAGCAGAGCTATGGAAGCCAGATAGCTAATAAACTACTTTAATGCATTTTTTTTTAAATACGTAGGTACCACCACCGTACACGTAATAACATCAGAAAAACAATTAAAATGAAAAAGCTAAGCTGCCTGCTAAGCTAAATGACTGCTACATGCCCATTATAAATATGAGCAGTATTTATAAATCCCAACGCTGACCAACCAAACTCTGTGATGCGACCTTCGCAAAGTAGACTCACCAGCGCACCCATCAGGCTCATTACCATTTTAAAATCAAACAAATCAGAGATGCGACGGATACCCGTTCGCTAACCGGCTATTTTTAACCGACTTCCAATCAAAAAGGAGGAGGTTCTCAATTCGGTTGTATTTTTTTTTTATATTTGTTACCGCATAACTTCGTCATTTGTGAGCCGATTTAAATAATTATTTTTTTTATCTGAAAGGTAACTGCTTCCAGATTGGTCTCATTTTAATTTTATTAAAATCGGTGTTGCCATTTTTTTTTTAATAATTTTTTTAATGTTTGTAACTGCATGCCTCCGTCATTTATGAACCTTATTTAGAATTTTAGAAAATTATTTTTTTATTTGGAAGGTTATTCTTACGTCCAGATTGTCCCAAACAAATTTCATTAAAATCGGTTTAGCCGTTTGGCAATGAAGTCGGTTTCTCAAGTTTTTAAAACTTATAATTATCAAATTATTTGTTATCCGGCCGCTCTTTTTAATTGTTGGACCCAGGCAATACGGTTGTAGGCAATAAATATTGCACATCGGCTTTTCGGCTTCATAGAGCGCTATCTCTTTCTAACGTACACTACGCTCTATGAAGCCGAAATTAGCCGATGTGCAAATATTTGTAGCCTACTACTTTACCTTGCTTCCGCGAGGGCAAGCAAGTTTGTATTAGCTTGTGTCTAAGCCAACTATTCTAACAGAATTTAAAGAACTCCATAATGGCTAGACCATGGTTTAAGCCGGGACCGATAGCTAATCGTGCCGTTTCAAAGTGATCCTACTGAATAAAAACGCTTTTGATTTGATTTTGAATCACGAAAGCTCTCAGACTCTGGCGATCACACAAATGGTGACCGAGAACTTGGCTTGACTTAGTCGATTCATCAGGCAAATTAGGCAAGAGGGCACGTTACAACATAAAATGCACGAGTGATAGCCAAATATCTTATCTATCTTTAACCTGATATCCGGCCCCCTCAGGGTATCCGATATCCGACCAAATCATTACCGTTGCATCTCTACAAACGATGCAACCAACACACATCTACACAATATGTTTAGTCATATCCATAAACCCATTTCCACCATTCGCGCAAAAATAACTCTTATGCCCCTGAGCATTGTATGAAAAATCGATTGCCGCTAGAAACAAAAGCATTACCTTATGCTTGCAACCAATGTTATACTATTGTAATGTATACAGAATACAGACATGTGTTTGTCCTATTAATTTACAAATTGACTTGGGCGTGGAGCTCGTGCACATTATGACGTAATCTGTAACCTTCTTACGTGACCAGTGGACTTTACGAGGAAAGGAGAAAGGTTTTTGTGGTAAAGCGTTCGTTGAGACATTCTGAGAAAACGTAGGTAGAGTCTGTTCAGAAAGAGAACCGTCGTGGCCAAATTGTGAACTAACGTTTCGATTTTATATGGCAGCTCATCCCTTTCTTTCTGTCAGCATTTTGCATCATAAAAATTAAATAAAGGAATAGTACACTATACTCTAGCCAAACTCAAGATGCAATATTTACTAACATTGGAAATCAGCAGATTTTTAGGGTTGTCACTACGAAATGGTTGAGGCTTATTGAATTACGATGATTTTGCCTATAAATTCTATCAAATTTGTTACTATTTTCATTAGTTACGTCAGTTCCAATGCAAAATCTAACTACTTGGATTTACAAATCTTCAATGGGTTATCAAAAACGAAGATTAAAATCACCAGAGATTTTTATCTTTCTAGCAGTGCCAACCATAATGAATCTCAGCTTTGACGTCCTGGGTAGCAAACAATTGGTTACTTATTGACCATGATTCGGAATTAACAATAGCACTACAAAATATAGTACACTATTCATAGAAAGCGTATATTTTTAATTTCGTTTTTTACGTTCGTTCAATGCATTGTACCTCTCTTTCTATGGTAAAATCGTTCGTTTCGAAAGTTCGAAACGGTGGTCGTATCGGTCACGATGTATCGAAATCGTTTGTATAGTAGGTTGATATTTTGTAAAATAATGACATTTAATGTAATAATTTCCATGTAAAATGACTGTTGAATGAACAATAAAGTAAAAAATTAATTTTTTATGCAAAAAATTCAACCATAAAGTGCATTTATTCAATTTACGCAGTAAGCAGGCATTATGTAAAAGTGAAATATACTAGATTCGTTAGATAAAGCAGTATGAAGTCTGTAATCAAATCAAAATCAAATCATTTTCTCCATTTTTCTAACCGAGTTGGTAACACTACCTACGCCAATCTCACTTTTGCACTTTTATAATATTAGTAGGATAGGATGGTAAAAACTGATAATGATGATGATGATTACCTACATTACGAGCACAGCCCGAAAATGTTGTTCACCCATGCTATCAGCTGATTCACCTGTCAGTTCAATGTTAGTAAATATTGCATCTTGAGTTTGGCTAGAGTATAGTTGTGATAGGATCAAAACGCAACAGACGCGCTATTGTATTGCACACTAAACAAAAAAGGTGAATAAGCACAGCAGCGCCCTCCAATCCCACGACGGTTCTCTTTCTGAACAGACTCTATCGTCTTGGTGAGGTGAGTCTAGGTGCCAGTTCTGATGTCTTACTATTGAATGCTCCATCTCAATTCTCAACGCGATCTCTCAACTCCAAATAAACATTGTGTAAAAGCTAATACTGAATCATGAACTGTACACAAAGCCGATATTTATAACGATTATGACTGTTCTAGCCGTCATGGAATGACCTTGCAGCTCAAGAGATCTTTACAAAAATCCACATTCTGTTTGAGGAAAACGCCTGCGGCAGAATAAGTTGCATGTAAAATGACAATACCATTCTTCTTACAGAGTCATTGGTTCTCTTTCAAACCAGGTGTGATGAAAAAGTGCACCTCAGGAATGCCCGCCTCGCTTGTACAGGTTGGTATGCTGAGCAGGGGTACCATCAGGGATCAGGGGTACCCTCAAACGGTGAAGGAAAACATCGTGAGGAAAGCAACATGTCATGGAACCTAAAATATGTAATAATTATTTCACCACACTTGGTTCGAAAGAACCAGTGTTATATCAGCTATCTGATTCCCATCGTACAAGCTCTGCTTAGTTTGGGGCTAGATAGTGCTGTGAGGATTGTCCAGAATATTTACATGAGAGACACACGAACTAAAGCCTCAAACTTATAACCCCTTTTTCGGTCTAGGGTTCAGAACTCCAAGGCTGAGCAGACCATGAATTCGTAAGTAGGGTATCTTCTTCCTGCCCTTATCCCACTTTATATGGGCTCGGTATAACATGTTATTTTAATATAAGGTGGATCTCAGTGTGGTACAACACAAAGAGCTAAATAGTCATTATTAGAAGCGGTCTTCCGCCATTATCGAGCTAAATAAGTACGGAATTAGCATCATGTTAGTCACAGCACCGCCTAGCGCCGCTGGATATAACATATTACGTCACAGCTGTCAGACACGATAACATTTTTCTGGCATAAACTAAATTTAAACGACCATAGAAGCGAAATAAATAAAAACCGACAAACGTACAGTCAAACGGCGCGCGGCGTAAGCTCGTAGAGATCGTCCAATCTTTAACTGCACGTCCCACTACTTCAGTCAGTCAAAGTAAATTGTTCTTTAATACCTACATCACAAAGATCATTTTGAAGTACTTAGCTGAGAGCCAATTTCAAGAAAACGTGGTAGAGGGGCGTGCATTTTTAGACTGGTTTATTTATACGAACCTTTATGAATTTGTAATATGCGGCTTCTAACCGGACCATGTTTTAATGCAATTTGTGGCCAGCAACTATTGGTATCCCTCTCTTACTATTAATTATATTTATTTACTCTCATGTTACACAGGGACACCAATAGTTGCCGGCCACATAATTGCAGTGAAAATATGACCCGTCTACGAGCCGCTTTACGGTAGTCGCTTATGCCCGGGATATACGAGACTAGTTTTTCAAGGTATTAAAGACCAAAATGAGAGAAATGATATTGTCGGAGTAGTTGGGCAGCAATGGCGGAAACTAGCACAGGAACGAAGAAAGTGGCGTATTAGATAGGTGATTTATACCCAGCAGTGGGTGCATACTACTAAATAGATAGATAGAAAAGGATCATACAAAACCACAGTATGAACCAAGCCGTAGTTTGTTGCCTGTTCTTGCGTCGGCTTGGTCGCGTGGAACTGGCACCTAGACTCACCTACCTTTAAAACGTTTCAAAGTGATCCTTGTGAAACCACTGAATTAATACATTTTTGATTAGATTTAATTTGCTCCACTACTAATACATGGTATTCAGTATATTTATTGCCTTATCATCATCATCATCAGCCTGAAGAAGTCCACTGCTGGACATAGGCCTAACCTACACATTTCCAGGAAGAACGATTCTGAGCTCTTTCCATCCACCGACTTCCCGCGAACTTAATAATGTCGTCGGTCCATCTGGTGGGTGGGCGCCCTACTTTTCATCTTCCGGTTCGTAGTAATTGCCTGTAAATTTAACAGTGTCAGATCTTAGAACTTGTTTTTAAATGGTAGACGAGTTTCGCTTCTATCTCCACAATTAGTTTCCGTAGCCGTATGTGACAATACCTCTGTGGTATTGTCTCACTGACATTGACATTAGTATGCAACATGCATGCCGGCAGTCGGTGACATAATCATGATAAATTGTTTTACATTTTGATCAACTTTCTTTTGATGTTTATAAAAACTAAAGGCCTGCGCACACCTAGTTCGCTGGCGGTAGCGATCAGTAAAACGCTGTCAAATATCGCTGTCAAATCTCAAATCTGACAGCGATATTTGAAAGCGTTTCACTGATCGCTACCGCCAGCGAACTAGGTGTGCGCAGGCTTTTAATGTTGTTTTATTTGTGTTAAGGTCTGCGCACATCTAAGCGATGGCGATGACGATCAGTGAAACGCTGTCAAATATCGCTGTCATATTTGACAGCGTTTTACTGATCGCCATAGGAGATCGCTTAGATGTGCTTTCTCTAAATTACGTTTATATAAGAAACTAGTGGCCGCCCGCGGCTTCGCTCGCCCGTTCCCGTAACACCCCGTTCCCGTTGCTTTTTCGGGATAAAAAGTATCCTATGTCCTTCTCCCGGTTCTAAGCTACCTCCTCACTAATTTTCTGCCAAATCGGTTCCACCGTTCTTGAGTTATAAATAGTGTAACTAACACGACTTTCTTTCATAAATATAGATTTAGAGAAAAGGACACGCAAGGCCTTTCCATGGATATTTTATCTTCTTATTATTTAAAGGGTCTTCCGTGGAGGTCAGTTTTTAAATGGAATCATTCATTATGGTGTATAGGAGCATGGGAATTGAACTCATACGCCTCAGTTACTGTCCAAACAAGCGAGGTCATACCACAATCCCAAACTAGTTGTTATGCGAATGCGCCGAGTGGCTCATTTGACTTCCGGCGCGCGTTCCGCAGGACGAGTCCAATTGAGCGCGCGCACCGGAAGTTGTATACTGTCTCACCGTCGGGAACAGTTACCTGGTGTTACAAACGGTTATACAACTTGCTAATGGAGCAAGCTAATGACCCATATTATCCTCTTCCCGATCGTCCCTCTGCTGGCCAAAGGTCTATCTCAAAGACTCAGTTTTACCTGAATCTAATACACGGTGGTCGCCTAGCTTTAAAGTCGTCAAAGTAAATTTATTGCTTGAAATTTGAAATACAAGTCGAATAGATGTTAAATTATAATAGGTAATGAATTATAATTTCACGTTTCAAAGTGATTCTTGCAATCCTACTGAATAAATACACTTTTTGATTTATTATTTTGATGGTATTTATTGGCGTATCCTTATTTTATTTATTTTCCCGACGTTTCAGCTATGTTGCAATAAATATCACACAAAAATACGACGCACTTCTCCAGTATCGATGTATCTAAGGTTGTCTGGAAGAGATCGCTCATAGCGATAAGACCGCCCATTTTACATCGCTATAGTTTTAGTTTTTTTGTTAAATTTGTAATGTCCTATTCTTGTGGTATACAATAAATTGTTATCTATCTAGGTATTAGTATAATTATTTTTTTAGTGTCCTTGTTCTTTACTGGTTAGTGTGTTTATAAAGTAAATAAAAAAATGTCCTATGTTTTTCTCTATCTTTTACCTACATCGGCTTTCATTTTATGCAAATGATAGACAAACGGGCTTACGGCCCACCTGATGGTAAGCGGTCACCGTCGCCCATAGACACCAACAACACCAAGGGTGCTGTCGTTGCGTTGCCTACCCTGAAGGAACTTTTTCATCCTACGAATATTATACTACTTTTAGTATCAGCCCGCGTCTTCCCATTGTTGGAAAGGCCT
Organism: Thera britannica; assembly: GCA_939531255.2. NCBI lineage: Eukaryota > Metazoa > Arthropoda > Insecta > Lepidoptera > Geometridae > Thera > Thera britannica. Next base: position 21,350,732 of record OW618041.2, on the reverse strand, counting down.
CCCAACCTCGCCACTCTACTTATTTTGTGCCCCTTCAAAGTCTAATATTATAAGTTTAACGGAAACAAAAAAGTTGAAGGAAGGCATCATAGGACACGTTATTAACATGTGTGACCTACGAAGCAACGCTTTGCATACTTTTTAGGTAAAGAAAAAGTCAATTTAAACTAGTATAAGCGAAAACTGCAAAGCTCGCTGTACCTATTACCAACCTTTAATAAAACCAACCCCCACAGAGGGTCGGGAGTTGCAACCCTTAGCTCTCCGCTATAAAAACAAATTGAGTTCCGTCTCAAGGATGTCGTTAGGAGATGAAGAGGGGATGACGCTTAACAGCGGCATAAAATATTCATTACTAGTTTTTGATCGCCTATACAACTCTTTTTAGGGTTCCGTAGCGGAATGGCAAAAACGGAACCCTTATAGATTCGTCATGTCTGTCTGTCTGTCTGTCTGTCCGGCCGTGTCACAGCCATTTTTCTCCGAAACCATAAGAGCTAGACTGATGAAACTTGGTGAGTAGATGTATTCTGTGAACCGCATTTAGGTTTTTACACAAAAATAGAAAAAAAACTATAAATTTTGGGGGTCAAATACTTGAAACTGAAACTCAAAAAATTTTTTTTCATCGAACCCATACGTGTGGGGTATCTATAAATAGGTCTTCAAAAATGATGTTGAGGTTTCTAATATTGTTTTTTTCTAAACTGAATAGTTTGCGCGAGAGACACTTCCAAAGTTGAAAAAAGTTGGTCCCCCCCCTCTAACTTCTAAAATAAGGGAATGATAAGACTAAAAAAAATATATATTGTACATTACTATGCAAACTTTCAACGATATTTGGTTTGAACGAGATCTAGCCAGTAGTTTTTTTTTTATACGTCATAAATCGTAAACCGCAATTTACCTTTCGACGAACTACAAAAACCTTTATATTATGTTACTTGATGCTACGGAACCAGCAGCCAAGTGCGAGTCGGACTCGCACTTGGCTGCTTTTTTTAACTGTTACTGATGAAGTCTGTTATATGTAAAACAATACTTTTTACCCCGGTTTAGTTCCTAGTGGAATAGATTTGTTTTTAATGAAAAAGTCGTGTTTATATTATAAATCTAGTACGGCCGTGCAGATTTGGCTGAAAATTGGTGGAGAGGTAGCTTAAATCCAGGAGACGGACATTGGAATTTTTATCCCTAAAAATTAACGGGAACGGGGCGAGCGAAGCTGGGGGCGGCCGCTAGTCTATACTAATATTATAAAGATGAAAGATTTGTACCTAATTTTGTATGTTTGTAATGAATAAGCTCAAAAAGTATTGGGATTTAAAAAATGCTTTCACCAATAGAATGCTACATTCTTCCAATTTGACATAGGCTACATTTCATTTTGAAAAAAAAAATAGGGATCCTTGGTAAAATTTGAACAATGTAACCGAAGGTGTAGAAGAATGAGTCTTAAAATGTCTTTCGTCGAATGCGCTGCCGAAACTATTAGCGATAGAACAAAATAATGTACAACAATATTGTCTACCCCGTGCGAAGCCGGGACGGGCTGCTAGTATTTTATATAGCGACGATATGTAGCGTGTGGCGGCTAACGGCGACAACCGTGTGCGAGTCCATATAAAATGTATGAAAACGTCAAAAAATATGCCGGTGGCGGAGTTTAGTGGTTGTGGCCGAAGGCCCGTGTGCGGCGACACTAACATTTTGAACTATACCGCTCATGCAGAATATCTGGCACTGCGTGTAAACAGCCAGTTTCCCAGCATTAATTCCACGAGTTCCTCGACAAATAAAAACTTCTCCCCCTTGCTAGACGAGAAACAATAAAGAACATCGATTGCGACTGCGTGGCGCCTCAAGACTATAGGTTATTGCAGACATTCTGTTATTTTATCTTATCTTATACCCTTAAACGAGAAAATCTTGTATATATTTAGGATCTCGGAAACTGCGCCAACGATTTTCACGAAATTTAGTTAATAGGGGTTTTCGGGGGCGATAAATTGATCTAGCTAGGATTCATTTTAAGGAAATGATTATTTCACGAGTTCAATAATTAAACATAAACTGAATATGTGACTGCTCCTGCCATCTATTGACGATTGTGAGCAACTAACTGCAAGCATATCCAGCAGATGGCGTTGTTCAGTAAGGATAAGCCAATAGAGATAATATGATTCTTAAGATTTCTTAACAATATAAATTAACAATAAAGTAGTAGTTCGCCCCGAACTGAGATCTCTTGATGCGATCCAAATGCTCTACTACCAACTGCTAGTTTTTGCCTGAATGTGACAGAGGCAAATAATAGAAGACAATATAGCGTCGTGGCATTGCATAGATTACCACTAAACATGGCTAATAGCCCCTTCCCACCGGTGCGTGATATCGCGCACCAGCCCGCACCAGCTCACACGACACACCATGGGAACGGTCTCGTGCGCCGAGGTGCGCGGTAGCACAGGAGCCATTTCGGTGTGCGTTGCCGTGCGTCGTCGTGCGCGGTGCGTGATGATCTGCAGAACCACGCACCGTAGGAAGGCAGCATAAGAACCTCAGAACTTTTAGAAGCTCAGCTTTTATAACAAACAGCATTCAAATCAAGCATTGGTTTCGTATCTACGAAACCACGAACAGACACATGAAGGGTTCAAACTTAAAATTCCCCTTTTTCCGCTGGTTTCTAAAAAACTAAATGTTATAATAATAGTTTTAAAAACTATAAAACACGCTTTTAAAAAAAGCCAAACTAAAATAATGCTTGAAAATTAAAATTAACATCAATTCCTGCCTTATCGACTATAGATAGATAGATAGAAGATAGAAAATGCTTTATTGCACACAACAAATTATAAAAAATACTTAAAACTATTTGCCTCATACAGTGGGCGGTCTTATCGCTAAACGAGCGATCTCTACCAGACATAGATATTTTTCAAATTAAATAATGGAATAATCTTATCAAATTAGTGTATTGTCATCGGTCCTCGATAAATCTACAAAGTATGAAAGAAATCTGTCCGTTTAAAGTGGATGAAATCACGCCCAAAGGAGTCATTTTCAAACATACATAGGTACAGGCGAAGCTAATAAAAATCAAATTACTTCCTTCTTGTCTTGTCAGTGGTGTTTTCGAACCAGTGTGCTGAAAGGATTTTAAGTGCGGCTCAGAGAGGCTTCTTTCATGCAGTTGACACTTGTTTTTGAATATTTAGGCTTTAAGACATACCTACTTTTCGTTCTTTTTTGGTTCTACGACGACATGCCGGTTTCCTCACGATGTTTTCCTTCACCGTTTGAGAGTACTGGCATAGTGTACATACATTTTTGGACCAAAACTCATTGGTAAACGACTAGATTTGAACTAACGACCTAAGGATCGGAAGGCGGGGACCGCTGCCATTAGACCACCAGTGCTCTCCAGCTAAAGCTTTGGTCTCGCGATCGTAACGCACAACGCTGCGGTATGCAGCTTGCAGCGCCGGACACATAATCCTATGAAAACCGTCTAGAATGGTCTCTTGTTCCGTCGCAGTTTGCGTCAGCGGCGAAGTGCAATCGTGTGACGCTGCGTCAAGCCATATACCGCAGCGTTGTGCGTTACGATCGCGAGACCAAAGCTTAAGTCAGTCCAGCGCAGACGGGTACGTATGAGTAAGTAACTATCAATAAGTATGAGCACTGGCTAGGAAACTTACTTCTTAGTCTGTCTTGATTAGCAGCAATGCTAGCGTATCGCCGGCTTCATGCACAACCCTGGAACAAAAGAAAGCTGCGATAAAAACGTTGTTCCCTTTATTGTCTTCCGCCAGACTGGCTTCTCAGCTCAGTTGGTAGTAGCTCTGCCTCCAGCGCCGAAGGTCGTGGGTTCGGTCCCACCGAGAACAAATATTTATGCGGTGAACACAATGTTTGTTCCCTGTCTGGGTGTTATATTGTATTCTAAGTATGTATTTACAAAAAAAAAAACAAGTATTGTATCAGCTATTTGGTTCCCATCATCCAAGCTCTGCTTAGTTTGGGGCTAGATTAAAAAAAAACTGAATATACATTGGATAAGCAACTTGACCACGTGAGGCTGAACATCTGTATGCTTCCAGTTGATGGACGCAGCGCAATGCATCATAGGCCACGTTCATGTGTGACCTACGAGGTAATGCTTTCTTATAGAGTCTATAACAAATAATATAGACGTCTATAGACGATTGTTACCACTTAAAAACTTAGCTGGTCGCGTGGAACTGGCAGCTAGACTCACCTAGCTTTAAGACGTTTCAAAGTGATCCTTGCGATTCTACTGAATAAAAACAATTTTGATTTTGATTTTTAACATCAGGAAGGCCATATGCTTGTTCCATCTTCTAGTTGTATGAAAAAAAACGATGTTTCTGTGATTCGTCAGATTACGCTTGCATTTACAAATAGGTGTGGAGCGATGACCAAACCAATGATAAAGCAGTCAATCACAGTCTCTCAGTCAGACAATCCGAAGCCCAATTGATTCGCCAGGGTCAACCAGCCACCGCTCATCGAGGCAACTGGAGCGGACACCACACAAAACCACATTGTGTGCGAGTGCTGTGCTGACTCATGCGAATTACAGGCAAGTGCTATCGAATTGGGCCTACCTCCGCATTACGGTAATGTAGAATGGAATTCTCAATTAGGCCTCTGCCTCGAAAGCGGGCAGCGGGGCGGCGGCAGCGGCGGCCCGGCAGCGGGGCGGGGCGGGGAGGTCTATTTGATTTTACGCATAAGAATCCTGCCGCTCCCGCGCCGCTGCCGCCCCGCTGCCCGCAAAATTCGAGGCCGAGGCCTTATGGGCAAGTTCGGCAAGTTTATCATGCGCACTTGATGTGCGGGCAGGTTTTTCCGCAAGTAGGCCGCTGGTGGGCCCTTTTTGCGTGACCCTTGACACGTGTTGAACTTTTTTAGGTTCTACAACACGCCGGTTTCCTCACGATGTTTTCCTTCACCGTTTTGAGAGTACTGGCATAGTGCACATAAATTTTACGATAGAAAAACTCATTGGTACACGAGTTGATTTGAACCCACCACCTTCGGATCGGAAAGCGGGGCCACTACCACTAGACCACCAGTGCCCTCTCAATTATGGGAGGTAAATGTTCTAGAGGAGCCTATAGAGCACAAAACCCTCCATAAATACATGCAGGTGAAAATGATTAAAGAGCAGTAACAATTACGTCAAAAATGACATGAGTAATAAAAGAGTGAGCCCTGAGATGACGAATATTATAGAAATAGAAATAATTTATTTTGCGTCAACTTAAAAATAAAAGGTACCTATTTAACTTAGATTACATGACGGCAAAAAAGGTAGACCACTCAGCATTTGCTACAAGGGCACGGTAACCCTTGTAGCGCTGAGGTGAGTGGAAGAAGAAAACCTGTTGTGCAGACTCCATGCAGTATGGGATAAGGGCAGGAAAATGATGATGATGAAATGTTCTAGCTAGAGGAACCTTTAATGGACAGAACTGCTTCATAAATACATGCAGGTGAACATTTTCAAAGAGCTTTTTCACTCAAAATAACTATAGATATCTGAATATACCCGTATGTATTTTGAGCAGATAACAAACGTTTTATGTCAGGTCAGGTCAAGAGTACCCTAAACGAAAAAACATGTTTTCTAATGTTATGAGAATCAAACAAATCTGGCTACCCCTTCCTCAACCATCTTCAAAATCATTTGAAGATATACGTAATTACTTATACGAGGATATGTCTACAGTGCCTGAGTATCACATTCATGAGCATATTTCAACAAGAATTGATTTATTCCAAAACAAACATGAACCAAATATCAATGAATCCTTATCCATCCAGGCATGCCAGTAGTTCCCATTATCTTCTACCTAGACTCGCCCACAGTCGACCTTGCTTCTATCACATTTATAGCGACAGTAATGTGGTATTAGTGTTGCGTGCTGAACGCCCGTTTATTGTGGCAAATTATGGTGGATAAAATAAGGAATGAGTACATTAGGGGAATACTGAAAGTAGCGCCTGTGACGGACAAGATGAGGAGTAATAAAAACTACACCTTACCTACCTCTAAATATTACCAAGCCGTCCAAGTCAAATAGTCATACATAGATATAATAAGATTTATTGTTAAGTTAGATTCTATAAATAAGAAGTTTGTTACCTAGATTTACCTAATTTAATTTAATTTGCCGTAAGGCCATTGTAATGCCCCAGCGGGGCTCATGTTCTGGACGTCATTACCCCCTAAGACCTATAATACACATGAAACAATGAACAAATGAATATGAATAATAGGTTAGCATGGTATGGGCATGTCATGCGGAGGGATCAAAGTCATATTACGAGAAAAATGTTAGGTATTGATGGGGATGGTGGATAAAGAACAGGTAGACCAAAGAAAAGATGGATGGATTGTGTCAAAGATGACATGAGCAAGAAAGGAGTGAGCACTGAGATGAGGAATGATAAGAGGTGAATGGAAGCAGAAAACCTGTTGTGCGGACCGCATGCCCATTGTCGATATATATATCCTTATTAATATTATAAATGCGTTTGTAACTCTGTCTGTCTGTGTGGCTTTCACGCCAAAACTACTGAACCGATTGAAATGAAATTTGGTACACAGATAGTTGAGGGCCTGAGGAAGGACATAGGCTACTTTTTATTGCGAAAAAAGGGTTGTATTGTAAGGGGTTGAAAATAGGGGTTGAAAGTTGTATGGAAGTATCGTAATTTTTAGAGCTAGAAACTTAAAACTTATTTTGTAGTCTGTTGCGCGGGGGGAGTGTGGAGGGGAGTACAGGGGGAGTATGGAGGGGAGGTGCGGGGGTAGTGTGGAGGGGAGTACAGGGGGGGAGTGTGGAGGGGAGGTGCGGGGGGAGTGTGGAGGGGAGTACAGGGGGGATTGTGGAGGGGAGGTGCGGGGGGAGTACAGGGGGGAGTGTGGAGGGGAGGTGCGGGGGGAGTGTGGAGGGGAGGTGCGGGGGGAGTACAGGGGGGAGTGGAGGGGAGGTGCGGGGGGAGTGTGGAGGGGAGGTGCGGGGGGAGTACAGGGGGATTGTGGAGGGGTCTGGGGGGAGTGCGGAGGGAATATGGGGGGTGTTGAGGAGAGTGGGGGAAGCTTGGAGAGGAATGCGGGGGGGATGAAAGTGTGGCGTAGTACGACGCCATATGTCTAAGTTTAGTAAGAGGGCAGACGACTGTGCCACGTGCACGCGAATATGACGTTGTTATTTAATTACTGTTTTCTTCCGCTGCAAATTAAAAATGCTACCCATAGACACTATACCACGCGGACGAAGTCGCGGGCACAGCTAGTACCTAAATAAACAAACTGGTGATATCCGGCATGACTTCTTTCTCTGAAGCTATTTCCATTAAAGTTTGTACCTGCTTTTAAACACTCTAGAGTGCTCATTTTCATTTGATCGCATACACACCGTGACTAGTGTCTGACCTCTAGTTTTTAATATCATGATAAGTGTTTCTGTGAGTGGTCTTCTTAATCAAACAAATCACAGTTTTCTATATCTACAATTTTTAATCCACTGCTTAACGTAGGTCTCAAACCGCGCCACTAGCCCGGTTTTCGCCTGCAAAATTTCGCAAATCATAGCAGACGAACGTCCGCACAGAAAAGTAAACACAATGGAGAAAGGTGTCTATAAGCACACGTGTGCTATCATAACAGAAGTGTTCTCATGACCTACATAACGAGCAATGTACTTCGGCTAAAGGCTGGTTTACACTTTGATTAGTGTGAGTGCAGGTGATTAGTGCGAGTGCAGGTGATTAGTGTGTAGTGCGAGTAGTGTCCAATTCACTGCGAGTGTCTTCGGTCCACTTTACCAATTTTTACAACAACAAGCGTCCGACGCTACACACTAAACGCTAAACACTCCTGTCCAGACGTGTTTAGTGGCAGGCACGCTGCGAGTGAGGGGGAAGGGAGGGCGCGCGGGATGGCTACTCGCAGTCCACTCGCAATAAAAATGAACACGCTTCTATTCACTTTACTACACAGCCCACTAATCACTTGCACTAATCAGTCGCTGTCCACACCTAGTCACTAAGCACCTGCACTAATCACCTGCACTCGCACTAATCAAAGTGTAAACCAGCCTTTAAAGCGCACATTACGAACGCAGTGTCGTTGACACCGTTTCGCATGGTTTTGAGTTAGGTGACTGCAGTTTTTCTAATACCAGTAGACTTAAAGCCAAAGAAGGGGAAGTATGAAAGCGCCAGTGACAGAAAGCTTGAGGAGTAATAGGCTACCGTGAAATGGGCATGTCATGAGGGATTACGTTTTGTAACCAGGAGAGATGAATGTGGATGGATAATGTTGAAGACTTAAGGGCAGTCTGAAATCGGAGACATTAGGTTCCATCATGGAAACACCCCTGTCTCTAGCTAGCTAGACCCAAACATTGGCTATATCCCGGACATGTATTCTGTCGCATATATACTTACTTATCTTATCATTTTCTTTCCATTACAAAACAAATCATTAAGTCCCGCAAATGAGGCCGCAGACAAAATAAAGTGAGTTATGCCACAGATTAGATAATTACACAACAGTCAGTACGATACGATGTTTTTACCTAGCATATCAGCCCACAGCCAGGCAAACACCTACAAAAGACTTCCAGATTTCAACCTAGCCTCCTAACGTTCTCTCTCAAAAGGTCTACCTCTCAAAATACCAACCTCGCAAAAGACTTACCTCTCAAAATGCCTACTTCGCAAAAGGCCTATTTCCTAAAATGCCTAGCTCGCTTGTCTATCAAAAGGTTTTGATTAGGCGTAACGAGAATTAAACTGCGTTTTAGGCACACCCGGGCCGAACGCTCTTTTTAAAGGCGTCCAGATCGTCCCTCCAACGCATTCTCGGGCGACCACGAGACTCGTGGTCGCCCGAGAATGCGTTGGGAGGGACGATCTGGACGCCTTTAAGTGTATTACGTCATCTACCAGAATTCAGTACAAAGTTATCACTTTGAAGATCAACCATAATCATAATCATTTATTTGCCTCAAAGTGTAGGGATGCAAATTTTGGGTTCATGCCATGCCAAGAAAAAAAATTGCGAGATATTTGCCGACACCCCCCTCTCTCCAACGTAAGATTAGATGAGATTTGAGTCGACCCCCTCGCCCCTTAATCATCTCACGTAATTTATGGACGCCCCTTTAGTATGACAGACATACCATGAAATCGAAGTACCTACTTGGAACTGTCAGCACCAATCAATGCATCAATTATATCTGGCTTGTTATTCTCCAGGTCACTTCGAGGTCACGTTATATCAAGCCACATTTCGGGGTATATCAAAGGTCAGACAGTTCGTTGACTTCGTAACAAAGGGAAGGTTATACATTTCTAACAAATCTTTCAGCCACGCCCTTTTGAAAGGAAACTATTATGTAGAACAGGGATTCCTAAAGTGGTCGATATCGACTTTCGGAGCTCGATATTGGTTTCCTAGGGGTCGACAAGGGGGGGGTAGGAAATATCATTGTTGTAGTAATGTAAAGTCTCAAGTGCGTACAACGTACGTTTATTTTGATAATTTTGATGTGAAAATGAAGTCAACATTAATCACCTAACCAAGTACAAAGTTTTCCAATTGGTACCTTATAGGTATTTTGTATCAATAGGAAAAAACTATAGATAAGCCCTCTTATTCATAATAGTCTGCTAACTTAAAGCATTGCTAATCCTCAGTCTGTCTTCTTCTATTGACCCAAATCGAGAGAGGCCTGTGAAAAATAACACTCTGTAGCAGCTATTTTTAGTTAGCGGACCATTGCGAATAAGAGGGTTGATCTTAAAAGTAGGTAATTTGGCCATGAGGGTCTGAGGTAACTGTTCATTTTGGAAAAAGGGTCACTTGTCCAAAATAGTTTGGGAATCCCTGATGTAGAAATTATACCCTAACCGATTTCAATTAAGAAAATGCTCAATCAGACTATAATAAATTATAGTTTAAAAAACTAAAAAAAAAAACACTTTTATAACTAATTGAACTAAAAAGTTAAAAATAAAACTGTAATAATCAATTGTTTATATTATTGTACAAAAGCGTGGGGTGCTTTTCATAATACCTTCAGATATAATAAACTGTTGATAAAATATTTACATCAACATTTACAACAATCAAAATCAAGCCCCCCACGCTTTTTGTACAATAATATAAATTTTCAATTGATTATTACAGTTTTATTTTTAACTTTTTAGTTCAATTAGTTATAAAAGCGTTTTTTTTTTAGTTTTTTAAACTATAATTTATTTTTAACTTTTTAGTTTTTTTTTTTCATATATATTTTTTTTCATATTATTGCATTGTCATCGACCTTTGACAGGTTTGCAAAGTTTGAATCAAATCTGATCGTTCAAAGTAGGTTATTTTTTTTATTTCTTTTCATTTTTTTTTATTTTTTTTTTCATATTATTGCATTGTCATCGACCTTTGACAGGTGTGCAAAGTTTGAATCAAATCTGATCGTTCAAAGTAGGACAAAATCGAGCTCAAAGGGGTCGGTTACATACATACATACATACATACATACATACATACATACAGGTGAAGCTAATAAAAGCGTTATAAAAAAGTAAACAGACCTTTGCATCTATTGTAGATGATTTATATAGCGTCAGAGGTAACGGGTGATTACACAAGCTTTAATCGCGGGACGCTATTAGTGCCTGGGACAGTATTTTAAATGGAATAGGCTTGCCCAGCACCTATACCATCCTGACAGCTTAGTCGGCCTAATCCACAGGAAAGACATGGTAAACTGTGATACGTATTGTTATGTTATATTTTGTATTTTTATTATTATTTAAGTATTATGTGCCTATATTTATTTTGCATACTAGTAAATTTATTCATCTAAGTATTCCTTGTTATTTTTACTTTCTTTTTAATGTACACAAACCTGCCTATATAGTCACCTCTCTCTAGCCTCAAAGGTTTGCTGTAAGAAAACTCTATTCAGGGTTAAGCTCGCCTTTGTGTATGTCCTCTATTTCTGTTTTTTTTTCCTGTGTTTTATATTGCGTGCAATAAAGAATTAAGAATTAAATACGTGCGGTGCTGAGCTGACTAAGCCGCGGGTTTCCTCACGATGACTATATTCTTGACAATATTGAGTTGGATTTTGTAACGCTTAATAAAGATCTGGTAGTCTGGTGGTAATAACTCCGCTTTCCGATCCTACAGTCGCGGGCTCGAATCTAGTCATATACCTATGGCTTTTTCTGGTCGAAAATTGTATGTACACAATGCTAGTGCTCTCAAACGGTGAAGGAAAACGTCGTAAAGAAACCCGTGGCTTAGTCAGCTCCGCACGTATTGACCATGTCTTTCCTGTGGAGTAGGCCGACTAAGCTATCAGGATGATATAGGTCTAGGTGCTAGACAAGCCTCTTCCATCTAAAATCCTTCTTGCCGCGCACGAGTAAGTTGTGGAATGAACTACCCTCTGCGGTTTTCCCTCAGAGCTACGACATGGGGTCCTTCAAAAGGCGGGTATATCTATACTTAAAAGGCCGGCAGCGCATCGGCACCACCTCTGGTGTTGCAGGTGTATATGGGCGACGGTGACTGCTTTCCATCAGGTGGCTCGTCTGCTCGTCTGCCAGCTATGGCATAAAAAAAAAAAAAAAAAAAACCTGTCCCAGACACTATAGCACCCTGTAAATAGGGGTATGAGTAAACACCAGTTGCCCTTGACGCTATATGAATCACTAATAAAGTTGAATCTTGGCGCCAGTTCCACGTAACCAAACCTAGACCTAGTCTAGACTAAACCCACCCTCAAAGTTCACGCCATAAATGTCGAGTCAAGGTGCCTCTTTGACTTTGACGTTTTATAGCCAACTGTCCAGTTAGTATTCCTCAGACAGTCCAGTAGGCCTGTCATGAGCTCTGTCTGGCTCTGTCTCTGGTTCTGGTTTTAAGCCCGTGAGAGTGCTAACCAGTGCATTATACTGTGTGTGACGTTTTGACGTAGGATTTATTTAGTCAACGCCATCGAGATATAAGTACTAAGTACTAGAGAAGACACCGTAAATTCCTACTTTGTCTCGTTCAACTGCGGCGATCGCGCCGCACCTCACTCTCTAGCTCGCGCGTAAGTGCCGTGATTTACATGGCGCTTGAGACCTTTTTGCCGAGAATAAATACACATCCGCAGCAAATCTAGCGCTAGAATAGGACAATTCAGTTATTTGACGTAGCTTCTCTAGTACGTAGTACTTATATCTCGATGGTCAACGCTCACATAGACACAAAACCAGAACCAGAGACAGAGCCAGACAGAGCTCATGGCCTACAGGTATCCTAAACTGATGTGCGTGCCAGACTAAGGCGTGGACACAATGGGGTTCATCGACCGGATACCTTCGAAACCGATAGTCTCACCCATTGTTCGGAGCGGCCATTTTTAAGTACCCCATGCTACATTTAAAAGAACATGTACTTGTGGGTCTGCATTGCCCGAATTCGAGTCTTTTTTTATATCATCTAATAACGGTACACAAGCATACGCATCAGACTATACACTGCTAGCTCTTATGTCCTTACGGTAAGCGTCATTTTTCTTTGTTTTTAGGTAACTTGAGCTGTATCCCACTGCCACGATCGTAAGTAGTTACTAGTATTTCCTATAACAAAGCAAAGCGTGGTCGCCGGTCACAGTGATCGCTGTGCCTATAATTTTAACCACACCCTTCAATCAAACCAAAACACAGCAATGCTGCTTTGCAAGTTCGAAAATATGTGCCAAGTGCACGAAAGGAGCCTCTTCGAGGCGCACTTAAAATCCTTTCACCACACTTGGTTCGAAAGAATCAGTGACACGATAAGAAGAAGCGGAAATGAGCATGGTAGTACTACTTCCCCCTAACGCACCTAGACTCACCTAACTTGAAGACGTTTCAAAGTGATCCTTGTGATACTACTGAATAAAGAAATATTTGATTTGATTACACTGGACGTTAAGTCTTGTCCACACGTTTGTGCGCCAACGATCATCTGGACTTTTTTATGAATGAACATCATCTTCCTGTCTTTATCCTACTTTATGTGATTTCGGCAGATTTAGTAGCGAGATGCCTACTATAGCACTTAGCCGAATTTTACATATTCTCACACAACAGGTTGCATAATGCCCACTAAATTAAACCCCTATATAATGAATCGCACCACGCCTACTTATTTATTTTTTCACAGTAAGATAGCAGCTTGCCATATTTTTTTACTAGCTGTGCCCGCGACTTCGTCCGCGTGGTATAGTGTCTATGGGTAGCATTTTTAATTTGCAGCGGAAGAAAACAGTAATTAAATAACAACGTCATATTCGCGTGCACGTGACACAGTCGTCTGCCCTCTTACTAAACTTAGACATATGGCGTCGTACTACGCCACACTTTCATCCCCCCCGCATTCCTCTCCGAACTCCCCCCACACTCCCCCTACTCTCCTCAACACCCCCCCACATTCCCCCCGCACTCCCCCCAGACTCCCCTCCACAATCCCCCTGTACTCCCTCCGCACCTCCCCTCCACACTCCCCCTGTACTCCCCCCGCATCCCCCCTCGCTTCTCCCCTCCACACTCCCCCCTGTACTCCCCTCCACACTCCCCCCGAACCTCCCCTCCACACTCCCTCTGTACTCCCCTCCACACTCCCCCCGCACCTCCCCTCCACACTCCCCCTGTACTCTCTTCCACACTCCCCCCGCACCTCCCTTCCACACTCCCCCTGTACTCCCCTCCACACACCCCCCGCACCTCCCCTCCTTCTCCCCGCGTACTCACATCCGATAGTTTGCACACTTCAGTTCAGTGGACATTCATTAGCTAGATATCTTCAGTCGCGGCTGTCAGCCGCGTCTGTCGGACGCGTCCGCCTAATATGTTCCCTGCTTTACGGCCGCGACTGATAGTGTGCACAGTAGACCGGGACCTGGCTTGCCAGATTGCTGTCCGACGTCCGAACGCTCAAGGTTACGTCCGCGGCTTACATCCGATAGTTTGCACACTTCAGTGTACATTCATTAGCTAGATATCTATCAGTCGCGGCTGTCAGCCGCGTCCGCCTAATATGTTCCCAGCTTAAATATCGATCTTTTCAATCCATCGACGCCTTATCGACGCTTATGACTATCTGCCACTGGCAACACTGGTCGGCAATCAGTCAGTCATAAGGACTTGGCGAAAAGACTTTGCATCCCCGCCAGCACAAAAAAAAAGTCAGTCAGTCACATAAACAAACAGAAATTTCTCGATCGAAAGCCGTCGCAATTGTACAAAAAAGTGTAATTTTCATGAAAAATGGTGTTTTCAATAAGTGTTTTGCAATAATAAGTTGCACAAATGTCCTTTCTAATGATTTAACCTATCTGTGTACCAAATTTCATTGCAATTGGTGATTGGTGATCGTCGGAGTGTTTTGGTGTCAGAGTGAGACGGAAACATCAATGTGATGCTCTTTATAACGTTTTAAAAGGTTTGTAAACCTTTTTTCACAATAAAAAGTAGCCTATGTCCTTCCTCAGACCCTGAACTATCTGTGTACCAAATTTCATTTCAATAGGTTTAGTAGTTTTGGCGTGAAAGCCAGACAGGAAGACAGACAGACAGACAGACAGAGTTACAAACGCATTTATAATATTAGTATGGATAATCGTTCTGAAAATATCATGATGCCTATTTTAGTACATTCTCTTTCGTAAGTGCAAGAAGGTAAACACAATATTATAAAATAAAATAATACATGTCATCATGACACTCATTTAATTCAATTGTTTGAGTATATGGAGTGATCCTAAAATATTATTTACATTTTCCGAACAAAATGAATAATAATTTTATAAAATATATTCATAACAGTGATGTTGTGCTAATTAAAAATACCAAGGTACCTACTCACATTATTGTAGATATTTATAAAAACACCTAGTTAATAATTTTACTTAGGTATATGTTTAATGTTTGTAACAGGGTTCCTGGTCACTGTGGCGTGGCGGACATAGTCACACACACCAAAAAACTAACAAAAATGGTTCAAGTATTTGGCGATGCTCTTATAGACAATGCTCAGGATCCATTACTTGGATGGAAGAGGATGAAACTGTTATTAGAATAAGTGACCATACATGCCAACCCGATTCCTATGCATATAAATTGGCAACGATTAAGGCGGAATTGAAACAAGCCGTTTGTGATGATCTTAGCTCCATACCCCAAATATATGAGCGTGTGATGCTACCATACAAATCCAATTCTGAATACGATGATATGTTGCCTAACTATGAATCGGTCAAAGATTCACTGTACAGAGCCAGAAAGTCGCATCTTGATGTACGGGTGACAGTTTTCAAAAAATTAGAAGACGTTGTTTTAAGTGAAACATTGAATGAAAATTTTTTACTCTGTGACGATGGGACCACGGACAAAATTTTAGTATTTTGTAGTGTAGAGGCTCGAGAAACAATCAAAAATGTCAAACATTTCTTTGCGGATGGCACGTTTAAGAGTGTTCCCCCACCTTTCAAACAGCTGTATACCATTCACGGGCTAACTACAAATTATGTAACTCCATTAATATATTGCTTATTACCTAATAAGAAGCAATATACCTATGAGAGGCTATTTTTAATGCTAAAAGAATGCATTCCGGACATTAATCCAGAAATATTTCAAACAGATTACGAAATTGCGGCGATGACTGCACTTCAAATCACATTTCCCACCACAAACATAAAAGGATGTTTTTTCCATTATGCCCAAGCCCTACACAAAAACGCTAGGAAATACAATATATTGGATACAAAAACCATAGCTCTCTTCGTAGCACTGGCACATTTGCCAGCAAATTTGATGCCGGAGGACTTTCGCAGTATCCAGTTTGAGGTTATGTCTAATGCAGAAGGATGGAACGATTTCATAGACTACTTTACAAAACAGTGCATGGATCCTAAATTGATAGATGCTGTAAGCTGCTTTGAAAACCCTCATCGTACAATCAATGCAGTGGAGGGCTGGCACTCACGCCTAAATAAAATAATTAAACGGAAAAAACCAAATCTGTTCCCATTCATTAAATGTATAAAAAATGAGAGCATTAAATACGATCACGATATTCGGAAAAGTTTGATCCATTTCCCGACCAGTAAAAAACAAATTAAAAAAGAAAAAATTACTAACGATCGCATCCAAAAAATTGTTCAGGACTTTCTTGATCAACGAATTGAAATAGGGGTTTGCTTAAGTAGGCTAAGCAAAGTTAGATTTTTTTAATGGAAAAATGTTTGTTATGAAAATCATGGCCTACGCAAGCAAACCCTATTTCAATTCGTTGAACTTTACTCGATTTTTTGTTTGGATGACTTTAGGGTCCATAGGAACGGTGTGAACCCTAGATCCCCCATACAAACATACTTTTTGGTTTATTTAAAAACTACAAGTCCTATTGTGATAACATTTTGTATTACATGATCGGATATGAAATAGCTAGGGTTGCAGTGTTTTAGTTTTTCAAAAAACATAACCTTTATTAAATGAAAGTGTCACTATTTTGCCACTTTTTCATCACCAAATCGAGTCATTTTCACGCAATAGTTTGTACATGATTAACATCTTTAATTGTAAATCTGTTACGCTGCAAGCATCGTAAATATATTATATTCAACATTAAAAATAATGAAAAATATTTGAGCTAACAATAGTTTTTAGAAAATGAGTCGAAAAGTACGAAAACTTATCTAAAAATGGTATAAATCCTAATCTCTGCGGCCGCTCGCAGACAAAATTGAACCGTATTCCTTTTTAGATCAAGTTGTGACGTCACACGGTTTGGGCAAGGAATTGCCAATGTCATAGAGAATCTCGCCCCAGAACTTAGGTATTTACTTACTTTACTTTAAGGAGCCGACATTTATGTTCTGTTATTATGTATTACTGTTAGAATTCAAATTGTTATTTAATTTCATTTTTTATTTGAAATAAAAACGATGTACCATACAATTATAGTTTTATGTTTGACTGTACATTTAGTAGGCAACACACGTAACATTTATACCGGTGAGAAAGAAAGTCGGCATCATGCGACTATATAATGGTCTATTTAGAATAATGTTTGTCAAACGCGATTTTCGGCATATTGCGATCACTTGTATGGATATTTTGAAATGTTGTCCATGTGCTACATACTGCAAGAAAAAAATAAAAATGAACTAAATGCGATAGTAGGCATCTCGCTACTAAATCTTTCGGCACAACATGTTCTTCTCTTCCATTTCCCTCTGTCAGCCGTCATCGCTGTATTCACTTTTCTCAACCTTTCACTCTCTTCATGCATCTTTTCTTTGGCGTAAATAACCAATCACCACTCCACTGATCACATGACGTTCATCCCTCTATTACATGCTCGTTTCTTCAACGAGAACGTGGATTATCTTGAACCTATCACCACCAATTCAGGAATTTGGCCACCAGACAACACGTCATAAGCAGCCTCCGTATAATGATGTAATTGCAAAGCCGTTCAAACGGCTCTCGTGAATTATCTTGGCCTTCGCTGACATCAACTATGACCACACGCGGCAAGTAGGGACAAGGTTACTGGATCGTTTGAAGCGTAATGTCTATATCTAGACGGGTTTTAACTTGTTTTTTAGGCTGGAGTGGGTCTAGCCTGGGTTTAAACTTCAGAGTTCCCGCGATCTTAACATCGATGCCGGTCCATCAGGTCCACCAATCCATCGGTCCATCAAACACAGCAATGCTGCTTCACGGCAGAAATAGGCATGGTGGTAGCACGCACCCGGACGAGCCACACGCAAAGAGTTCTCTTGATTACAGCGTCAGGGGCAACTTGTTTTCACTCAGACCTCATTTTCAGAAGCGCTAATGCCTGGGGACAGGATTTGAGATGGAGTATATTGTTGCAACACTTATGTTATTAGCTGGCCTAATCCACAGGAACGACATGGTCGATACGTGCGGAGCTGACTAAGTCGATCTAAAATGCGTCATAACTTCTAATCTACTTTATTGGTCTTCAAAACAAGGGACGAGTTTTTTGGTTAACCTCGCATATTCGCATGACAAAACCAACAGCCATTCTATCAAATTTTAAACCTTCGTTCCTATGCAGCAGAGCACATTATCCAACAATGCATGTGCGTAATTTGATATTGCAGAGATGCTAATCTAACGAACCTAACAAGAACCAAATACAACCGAAAGCCAACAACATAAAATAATTATAAGTTTAAAAAACTTGAGAAACCGACTTCATTGCCAAACGGCTAAACCGATTTTAATGAAATTTGTTTGGGACAATCTGGACGTAAGAATAACCTTCCAAATAAAAAAATAATTTTCTAAATCGGTTCATAAATGACGGAGGCATGCAGTTACAAACATTAAAAAAATTATTAAAAAAAAATGGCAACACCGATTTTAATAAAATTAAAATGGGACCAATCTGGAAGCAGTACCTTTCAGATAAAAAAATAATTTTTCAAATCGTCTCACTAATGACGAAGTTATGCGGTAACAAACATAAAAAAAAAAAAAAAAAAAAAAACATACAACCGCATTGAGAACCTCCTCCTTTTTGATTGGAAGTCGGTTAAAAAAGAGTTTATCACCCCTGCTAATAACATTAGGGGCCAAAAACGCCTCTAACAACGTTTTCCAAGAAATGCAGCTAATATTGTTTTACAATAGCTATGTTACTTCTCCAAGTACCGGCGGCGATAGCGATAAGATACCGATTCCTGATACACTCAAAAATTCTACTAAGGAGACAGGGAGTAAAAACATTACCCCTAACTTTGCCACGGTTTGTGAAATGGTTTATTCATACAAATAGCTGATGAATCATGCATATGGCCCAGCAGCATTGCCAGCAAGGACGTCGGGAACATGCCCTAGGATGCACTGCCCTGCGTCCATCAACTTGAAGCATACAGATATTCAGCCTCAAGTGCCAGTAATTTCACCCACACCCTTCAAACCGAAACACGGCAATGCTGCTCAACGGCAGAAATAGGCATGGTGGTAGTACTTTCCTGGAGAAGTTCTTCACAAAGAGCTCTACTAAATATAAATGAACGAAATCATTGATTATTTTCGTGAAAATCTTGTGTAAATTCAATGGAAACGTAGGACGCCAACCCATCCGATAGACCGACGACATTGTAAGATCGCGGGAAGTCGGTGGATGGAAAGGTCTCAGAATCGTTCCTCCTAGAAATGTATAGGCACGTATAGGGGAGGGCTATATAGGTAAGTTTAAGATCTTTATTATTAATTCTCTTAAGATTAAAAATCGCTTACGAGAACTAAAACAATGTTATACAAATCTACAATGCTATATCCAGCAGTGGCCTACCGTGGCAATGAAAAAATTCTGAAAGTGGTCCGTGACCGTGGCTGCACATGGTTTAAGAACCCATGATTTAGTTTAGTTAGACTATACCTTACCTACCCATTCACTCTTGCATTAAGTTTTGCGGTATGGGGACTACTTGACATCACTTTTAGAGACTTATTTTAACACACCCAGTATCGCATCGTTTAAGTGCTTTATCTATTCTTATCGGTACATATCGTATGTTTTTTTGTGCCGATGTGGTATTGTGTTGATTCTTGGATGATGACGAATAGGTGCATTTTGGCTTATTTTACTTCTTTTGGGTAATTGAGCAAGATTCGGCAACAAACGACGGCTTGGGCCCTGCTGGTTTTTTTTTACGATCCTTTTATTATAAAACAAAAATAATAATATAAGTTTTAAAAACCGACTTCATAGTCAAACGGCTGGACCGATTGTAATGGAATTTCTATTGAAAATATAACCTTTCAGATAAAAATATAATCTCTCAAATCGGCTCATAAATGTAGAAGTTATAACCATAACAAACAATAAAAAAAACGAATTTTGAACCTTCTCCTTTTTCATTTGAAGTCGGTTAAAAATAGAAGTGAAATTCCAGTTAGGTGCCCCTCCAACTTAGCGTGACGTACGCGTTGGCATCCTTGGGAGGTGATGGGCAGGTCCAACTACATGGCTAAGGGTACATACGCACTATGCGGTTACCCGCAATGCGGCAGCCGCAGACTGAGCCGCACAGTGCGTATAGCAACCATCCGGGTGGCCGGAGCGGCCTGCGGGTAGCCGCATCGCAGTGCGCATAGAAATGAATATTACGTACATAATTATGCTTGCGGTCAGCCGGACGGTTAGCCGCATTGCGGGTAACTGCATAGTGCGTATGTAGCCTAAGTTCCTACCTGGTTCTAGTCTAAGCCCCGACCGAAAACTGGTATAATGTCACGACCAGTCAAAGACCTACAGAGTTAGAAAAAAAAATTGAGCACCGTAACTCATTCAAACTAATAAAGTTAGTAGATAAAACTGAGACCGTCAAGTGCGTGCACGACGCGAATACTAATGGTTCCGTACGCGTGGTATTTAAACGAGGTATTAAACTTGGTAATGACCTGTCATATTGTGTTCGAAAGCATTTGTTCTGCGTCACTGGTTGACGCCTATTTATATTCATTTTATAAGCCGGCAATAGTTTTTTGTAACTTTTGCTCCGAAATTGCTTATTATAAAAAACAAAAACAGAATTGGCTCTTTTCGGTCCGCAACGAAATAACACGTTAGGAATTTCCAACACGACAAAAATAAAATTGTATAACCTTCCTTAAATTGGCTTGGATCTCTCACCTATGACTACACCGAAAATCTGCTAGTGTCAATTACATAAACCTACTGCACTTTAAAAGATGTAAATTTATTGTTATTATTTATAGTTAACACATACAATCTTATACTTTTTTGTCTCCCCTAAAACTAAAACAATCCTAACCGAGGTTATTCACCCCATTGTAATCGTATGGATACTCACGATACAGATTTTTTATCTAGTGTGGGTATCACAGGTAACTAGAACCTTATCCATCTCTCAGCAATTCAATACAATAATTTGTGAATACTTTTATTTACTCAAGGAATCTTACAATTAAGCAATCATTTACAAAATGTACAAAAACACAAGAAGCGGTTGAGCTATCTGCAGACCGTTGCAAACGATCTAGAGATAGCTTAACTGATCTAGATCTAATTTCAAGTAACAGACGCAAGCGTCCCCTAGACGCGGTATTAATCTGTACATTATGGTTTCACCTTTAACCTACCAAGATTTTGCAGCTGCCTGTATCGCCTGCCTACTTTTGAAAAACTTATAAGCCATGCCTTGGACTACTGTCATCTCTTAACCAGTGTTTAAATGTAATGTAAACAGTGATTCAAAATTAAAAATTTAAGTAGGTAGGTTATTAAATTTAAACTGTGAGTAGGTATGTTAATTTATGTGTATGTCGGCTAGTTTTAATAGTTGTAAAATAGTACACCTCTGTAAATTTGATATTGCTGCAAATAAACATTTTTTCATTTTTCATTTTCATTTCCAAATAAAAAAATAATTTTCTAAATCGGTTCATAAATGACGGAGGCATGCAGTTACAAACATTAAAAAAATTATTTAAAAAAAAATGGCAACACCGATTTTAATAAAATGGGACCAATCTGGAAGCAGTACCTTTCAGATAAAAAAATATTTTTTCAAATCGGCTCACAAATGACGAAGTTATGCGGTAACAAACATTAAAAAAAAAAAAAAAAACAATTTAAAAAAAAAAATACAACCGAATTGAGAACCTCCTCCTTTTTGATTGGAAGTCGGTTAAAAAAACAAATATTGCGCACAGTCAAATTGATGGTCGAATGAATATCACTATGAAATAAATTATTTTTGAAAGAACTGGTGATACGACAAGAAGACGCCTGTATTATTTATGTTTTGAAGGCGTGAACGGTTTCATAATAATTATGTCAAAACTTAAAGCATTTTGACATAATTATAGGTTTTGTCTGAGAATCTTAATCTCGGTCGCAGATCAAATAAGACAGGCAGAACCCTAAAAACTTAAATCACACCACCCATCTTTTTCTAACCTTCTTCCGTCTCACTCTAAGGATTTCGGAAGGACCGGTTACACGGGTTCTTGGCTCCAATTCATCAGGCATGTCAGACGAAGCCAAGTTGCAATGAAAAATAAGCTATGCTGCATAGGACTTAAAATTACATATGCCAGAAAACTATACACTGATGAAGAAATAGGAATAAGACTAAGTTGAAAGTAGGTACACTCAAGGTAGAGGGTATTTTATTTGAAAGGACAGGAAAATGACGATGATATCCTAACTCGACACTGGCAATATTGATCCAAAATGGACAGATGCCAATAGTTAAGAAGAAGAGCAACCAGCTGACGTAAACTTTTTGCTTCACTAAGCTAAAATTCCAGTGCCTGAAAACCTCTTTAATCAAAGTGTCCTGCCAACTATGACTTACGGTGCCGAGACATGGACGCTCACCAAGGAAACTGTGCACCGCGTACGAGTTGCACAACGGGCCATGGAGCGAGCCATGCTCGGCATAACACTTTTAGATCGAGTACGCAACTCTGAAATCCGACGTCGTACAAAAGTTTACGACGTCGGAGACAGGGCGGTATATCTCAAGTGGAGTTGGGCAGGACACCTTGCTAGACGTGGTGATGGTCGGTGGAGCCCTTGACCGAATGGTGGCCGAAGAAACCTTGGGCGTCCGAAAGCGCGATGGGTCGACGTCATCGTAAGGGTGACAAATCAACATCGAGCTATGCTGCGCTGTATTGCGCTGTGCTATGTTTGGTTTCAACTCACTCGTCTAATATTTTAATGAGGATACAAACAAACCATGCTGTGCTGCGCTGTGTGAGGCTCTGTTTAAAAACGCAGCAGTCTCGAGCGAGGCGCGCTGACCGCCGCGCCGTGCTACGCCGAACTGTGCTATGTTTTTATAACGCTTTTATTAGCTTCACCTGTATGTATGTATGTATATATGTATGTAACCGACCCCTTTGAGCTCGATTTTGTCCTACTTTGAACGATCAGATTTGATTCAAACTTTGCACACCTGTCAAAGGTCGATGACAATGCAATAATATGAAAAAAAAAAAAAAATGAAAAGAAATAAAAAAAATAAAAAAAAACCACACTTTGAACGATCAGATTTGATTCAAACTTTGCACACCTGTCAAAGGTCGATGACAATGCAATAATATGAAAAAAAAAATAAAAAAAAATGAAAAGAAATAAAAAAAATAAAAAAAAACCGCACTTTGATCGATCCGATTTGATTCAAACTTTGCACACCTGTCAAAGGTCGATGACAATGCAATAATATGAAAAAAAAAAATGAAAAAAAAAAAGAACTAAAAAGTAAAAAATAAATTATAGTTTAAAAAACTAAAAAAAAACGCTTTTATAACAAATTGAACTAAAAAGTTATAAATAAAACTGTAATAATCAATTGAAAATTTATATTATTGTACAAAAAGCGTGAGCGTATGTCCAGATTGTCCCACACAAATTTCATTAAAATCGGTTTAGCCGTTTGGCAATGAAGTCGGTTTCTCAAGTTTTTTAAACTTATAATTATTTATTTCACAGTACAATGTAAGCTGGCTTCATTGAATCAAATTTAAAATTTCTTCAGTTGTATCACAAGGATCACTTTGAAACGTCTTAAAGCTAGGTGAGTCCAGGTGCCAGTTCCACTAAACCGATTCCGAAATTTCTATGGGACCAATGTACATAATATTATTGCCTATCAGAAAAAAAGCAGCCAAGTGCGAGTCGGACTCGCCCATGAAGGGTTCCGTAGCACGACGAACTACAAGAACCTTTAAATAATTGTTACTTGATGTAACATAATAAGGTTCTTGTAGTTCGTCGAAAGGTAAATTGTGGTTTACGGTTTATGACGTATAAAAAAAAAACTACTGACTAGATCTCGTTCAAACCAAATATCGTTGGAAGTTTACATAGTAATGTACAACATATATTTTTTTTAGTATTATTATTCCCTTACTTTAGAAGTTAGAGGGGGGGGGACCAACTTTTTTCCACTTTGGAAGTGTCTCTCGCGCAAACTATTCAGTTTAGAAAAAAACGATATTTGAAACCTCAACATCATTTTTGAAGACCTATTCATAAATACCCCACACGTATGGGTTCGATGAAAAAAAAAATTTTGAGTTTCAGTTTCAAGTATGGGGACCCCCGAAATTTATAGTTTTTTTTTTATTTTTATGTAAAAATCTTAATGCGGTTCACAGAATACATCTACTCGCCAAGTTTCATCAGTCTAGCTCTTACGGTTTCGGAGAAAAATGGCTGTGACATACGGACGGACAGACAGACAGACAGACAGACAGACAGACATGACGAATCTATAAGGGTTCCGTTTTTGCCATTTGGCTACGGAACCCTAAAAAAGAATATTTTTTTTAAATCGGCTCATAAATGACGAAATTATGCCATAACAAACATTTAAAAAAACATAACGCCTGAACCGATTATGTTTAAATTTCTATGGCCCAATCAAATATGGAAGTAGGTATTTCCTTTCAGATAAAAAAATTATTTCTCAATTCGACTCATAAATGACAACAACTTTGTCATTTATGAGCCGGTATAACAAAAATAAAAAGTTACAACCGACTTGAAAAACTCCTCTTTTTTTTTGAAGCCGGTTAACAAACTGATTTCTTTAGTTTTCTCTTCACGTTCTGAGGAAATGTAAGTAAACAAAGTCACGGGCGCTCAGTAGGGCAGGTAAATAAAGGAAATTAATGGATTAGCTCGTAACTTTACAGTTACGTACAAGTCGCAGTGAGGTGATAGTCAGAACAAACTACCAACCGGTTCTATTAGGACAGTGGCACAGTGTTGGAGGCTTTATATCTTGGAGTAGCAAACGTAGTATCAAGAATAAAACCGGTTGTGGGCCCTCTGCGTTCTTGCGTGTGCGTTTGCTCACCATTTTATGGTAGCGCTGTAAGAATCGGAGAAGCTAAACATACACACATGCTCGCCCTCACGACACTCATACATTTAGGTTTAGGTACACTTACCAACCAGCACCTAAGTAGGTGTTGTGTTCTTTCTTAGCACAAACAAAGCGGAGCTTGTATTATGGTAACCAGATAGCTACACCACTGATACTTACATGCATTTTTTTTGTAAATACGTACTTAGAATATAAAATATAACACCCAGACAGAGAACACAAATATTTGTATCTAAAAAAGGTAATCGAGATAAATACCCGCTTTATAGTATAGCATGACTCACGCATTCTCCCACTGCAGCACCCCCCTAAAACCCGCACAGCCAGTTAAGTGCAAACGTCTGCGCCCGCGCATAAGGTTGAACTTTGTTACGCAACGCGCTCCAACTTTTATTGCGAAAAACGCTGGCTATAAGATTATCGTAAAATTTGATGTTTATGAGTTTTTGAAAAGGGAATCATGGAATAGGCTCAAGACTAGAAACTTCACTGCTGTTTTTATTTTGTACTAGCGGCCTGTCCCGGCTTCGCACGGATGGACATTTATGTTTTAAACACATAAATATAGCCTATGTGACTCAGGGTGAATGTAGCTTCCTAATGGTGAAATATTTTTTTTAATCGGCACAGTAGTTTTTGAGTTAGAGAAGATCATTACAAACATACACACAAAAATACAAATCATTTCTTTTTTATAATATTAGTATAGAAAATAATCTAACATCTCACTAAGTAGGAGTGGCACCACACTGGAACTTCACTGCTATTTATTTATTTTTGTTTTGTAAAAGGAGCATACATACATAAACGGTAGGAAACGAGCCGTTGTTTGTTGGCTGTTCTTGCGTCGGCTTGGTCGCGTGGAACTGACACCTAGACTCACCTAGCTTTAAGACGTTTCAAAGTGATCCTTGTGATACTACTAAAAAGCAATTTTTTTAGCATTTTTGTTAGCAAACTTCATAGCAATTTTTTTTTGAATAAAAAAAACTTGATTAATTTATATTTATACTAGCAGCCGCCCGCAGCTTCGCTCGCGTTACCTTTTCGGGATAAAAAGTAACTTAGGTCCGTCTCCTGGGTCTAATCTACCTCTCCACCAATTTTCAGCCAAATCGGTTCAGCCGTTTTTGAGTTATAAATAGTGTAACTAACACGTATCATCGTAGGGCACGTTCCGGACGTGTGTGACCTACTAATGTTATATAACATTAGTTAGTTACACTATTAGTAGGTAACCATTGCCTATATAGGCAATGGTTACCCACTTAACATCAGGTGAGCCGTATTCTTTTTCCGACAGCTACTTGTCTAAAAAAAATAGTAATACGCATCAGATCTTCTACAACCTTCATCAGAAAAGTACCAGGCAAGCATAACATACAAAGAGCTCAATTTAACAACAATGTATGTATCAACTGCTACATAATCTGTGTAACATATCGTTCCTATTAGGCTGATGACCTCATAGTAACAAAGATATTGCTACTACACGTTCATAGAACCGAAATACATGGCTATATGCCAACTGTGCTATACTCGAGTGTTTGGTAAATAAAACGGATTCAGCCATAGAAGTGAATACGTGAGGTGCTTTTTTTATAACTTCGTGATGAAGAAGTGAATACAAAGATGACGGCTGACAGAGGGGAAAGGAAGATATTTATTTTATTTTATTTTATTTTATTTTTATTTCTTAGGAAAACAAACAGTACTTATAATCTAATTAATAATTTAAAAAAAAACTATGGACCATTAAATAGTTTTCGTCGTTAAATAGTTATATTGTGCTGAACCCACGAAAGAGGGATAAGGGCAGAAGCATGATTGATTTTCTGATTGAAGAAGCATAAGGTCTACCAGATTTTAACTGGTCACCATCGGCAACAAAGTCAAAATCAAATATTTCTTTATTCAATGGAATAAGGATCACTTAGAAGCGTCTTAAAGTTAGGTGAGTTTAGGTGCCAGTTCCACGCGACCAAGCCTAGAAGAACTGGCAACAAACTACGGATTGGTTCCTGCCGATTTTTGTATGATCCTCTTACAAAACAAATATAATAATAGACCAGTGCCACGATATGTGATATATGAGCAGAGGTAGACCAAGGAAAACATGGATGAACTGTATGAAAGATGATATGGATAAGAGAGGAGTGAATGCAGAGATGACGGCTGACAGAGGGGAATGGAGGAGGAAGACATGTTGTGCCGACCACACATAAAGTGGGATAAGGGCAGGAAGAAGAAGTTCAGTGTGGTGCCACTCCAACTTATTGAGACGTAGGCAATACAAAAGCAAACGTTTCTAAGACAGCACACGCTACGCTTTTATTGCTTCGCATGTCACGGGCGTAAGGAAAAGGACGCAGGGCCCTGCGTCCATCAACTTGAGGCATCAGGTATTGAGCCACGTGTGCCAGTGAATCCACGGGCACCCAAACCTTCAAACCGAAACATAGCAATGCTGCTTCACGGCAGAAATAAGCATGGTGGCATTAGAATTTCGTAATGCCCCAGTTTCAGTTTCAGTTTATTTATTCATTAAACAATTAAAATCCCAAAAGCATATTGCATTTGAATGAACCCACGACCTTCCCCTTGGTACAAGGCTGCAACGACCGCTGCGCAATCGGATCCTAATCACTCGAAAAACCCCATAGCTCCCATACCACCATCTATAGGTTTTAATAGTAGTAGAGCTCTTTGTGAAGGGCTCGTCCGGGGAAGTACTACCACCATGCCTATTCCTGCCGTGAAGCAGCATTGCTGTGTTTAGTTTGAAGGGTGTGGGTGCCGGTGAAATTACTGACACGTGAGGCTGAACATCTGCATGCCTCAAGTTGATGGACGCAGGGCAGTGCATCGTAGGGCACGTTCCTGACGTGCATTTTATAGGCGATGGTTACCGCTTAACGTCCGATGGGCCATATTCATTCTTAATTGTTTTTGTCTGCCCAGTGGCGTCACCTAGGCTCTGCCTGAAAACCGGTGCTGCTTGGCGTGGTAGGTTCATACCTATGCCGCTAAGCAGCAAAAGCTGAGTCAGGGCCTATTTGGCATAACATGTAAGCGGGACGTACCTACAGCGCAGTGGAGTGGGTATGTAACTAACCTACCTACTTTATTACTTGTATTTTATTTTATTTTGTTTGTGCCTATTCATTATTGTGTATTATTATATTATGTTTTAGTATAATGTTTGTCAGGGTTCCGTTCTTTGTATGTTATGTTAAATAAATATATTTTCTTTCTTTCTTTCTTTCTTCTAATGCTTGTTCAATCAGCTTGTTGTATAAAAAGATTATGGTAGCATTTCCAGGACGAGCGATGGATCCTTCTCCACCCAGACTTCCCGCGATCTTTGCAACGTCGTCGGTCCATCGTGGGCTTACGGTTTTAGTTTTATCCAGTTCTAAATAGACTGTAGATATGTGACGTCAGTTGGCAGATAGCCAAAGTTTAGCTCCATGCAATAATAATTGTTTTTTTATAGACGTTCTTGCAAGACCATGAACCTAAGGGTACATACGCACTATGCGGTTACCCGCAACCATCCGGATGGCCGTCACTCGGGCCGCAGCCGCAGCCCGAGCGACCGGAGCGGTCTGCGGGTAGCCGCATCGCAGTGCGCATACAAATGAATATTACGTACATAATTGTTCTTGCGGTCAGCCGGACGGCTAGCCGCATTGCGGGTAACCGCATAGCGCGTATGTAGCCTAAGGTTAAGATTTCTGGAGTTACCGTCTTACCTAGACTTCTTCTTATCATGCCACTGGTTCTTAAGTGTTGTGAGATGATTTTTTAAAGTGCTCCTTTCGTGCACTTGACATTACCTACCGAAATTTTTAGACTCTACGATATGCCGGTTTTCTCACGATGTTTTCCTTCACCGTGCGAGAGTACTGGCATAGTGCACATACATTTTTCAACAGAATAACTCATTGGAACAAGACTGTGAACCCTTTGAACAACCGTTGGGGAATAAATTGAGAACCTTTATTCCCCAACGGTTGTCGGTTCTTCGAGCTATATGGCCTGCTCATTCCCACTTCAACTTACTAATTCTTCGAGCTATGTCGGTGACCTTGGTTCTTCTACAAACGGTAGTCCCTGTACAAACGGTACTGGGAGCAAAAGCACAGACATAAAACAAAAGAAAACAAAGCGAGAATACAGACACGACAACATTGGCTACCAAATAAATCACGAAGCAGAAGTCCAGACGACTTCATCGGCGCAATTGTTAAGACTGCGCCGACCAAAACAGTACAAAACAAACATACATACATAATAATCACGCCTCATTCCCATGTGGTAGGCAGAGATCACGGATTTCCACTTGCTACGATCCTGACACACCTCATTCGCTTCATTCACTCGCATAACAGTCCTCATACATGCTCGTCGGTTTAGGGTACTCCTAACCTGGCCTTTCTCTAAGACGGCTGCTATCTGATCGAGATATACGCGACGAGGTCTTCCCTTTCCAGCAGTTCCATTCACTCTCGCCTGATGCACCACAAAACTACATCACCACAAAAAATACACAAAACAATAGCCACGGTTTAGTTTAGATTATGAGTATACTAGTGGCCGCCCGCGGCTTCGCTCGCCCGTTCCCGTTGCTTTTTCGGGATAAAAAGTATCCTATGTCCTTCTCCCGGTTCTAAGCTACCTCCCCACTAATTTTCTGCCAAATCGGTTCCGCCGTTCTTGAGTTATAAATAGTGTAACTAACACGACTTTCTTTTATAAATATAGATTTGCAATAATTAATATAAAAACTATGCATAAAGTACCAGAACGGAATGTATTTACAATTATTCAGTTTCAAAAATATCAATTTCAACAATCGAACCCACGACCTACGGCGCAGAAGGCAAAGCTGCTACCAATTGAGCTGAGGCCAGTCAAGGCATTAAGACCCCGGCTTTCGTATGGGATTTGGTCGAGTGTCCGAGGTGAGAGCACTGGTGGTCTAGTGGTAGTGGCTCCGCCTTCCGATCCGAAGGTCGTGGGTTCAAATCCACTCGTGTACCAATGAGTTTTTCTATCGAAAAATGTATGTGCACTATGCCAGTACTCTCAAAACGGAGAAGGAAAACATCGTGAGGAAACCGGCGTGTCGTAGAACCCAAAAAAGTTCGAGCAACACGTGTCAAGGGTCACGCAAAAAGGGCCCACCAGCGGCCTACTTGCGGAAAAACCTGCCCGCACATCAAGTGCGCATTATAAACTTGCCGAACTTGCCCAGTGTCCGAGGTGGATGCCAGTGCCGCCAACTGTACTATTTGGAGTAAAAACATGCTCGTTGTTACTCATCAAATAATGATCAAGAGAATTTAGTACAAGCGTTTTTTGCTACATTTTTTAGGATAGATAAAAACGGGTCATAGGTACTCAAGCGTAGTTTTAGGATTCCGTACGCAGAGTAACACGGTTCCCTCCGTCCGTCTGTCAACAGGCTGTATTTTATGGACCGTGGTAGTTAGTTTAAATTTTAACAGATAGATGATAATTATATTTCTGTTGCCGTAATAACAACAAATATTAAAAAACAATAAAATAAATACAAGAGACGTGTTTTTTTGCTCATTTTTGCGATATTGATAAGAGGTATCTACCTCCTGCCTTTATTAATATCGGAAAATCTGCATCTGCTAGAAATATTTCCAGAATATTTATCTAGTTCGGTATATAAAAAAAAAAACAAATATATAAGGGGGCTCCCACACAACAGACATGTTTTTTTTCCGTTTTACGGAACCCTTGTGCGCGAGTCCGATTCGCACTTGGCCGGTTTTTTCTAGGCTTGAAGAATCTAACCAAAACGTTTTCTTTTATGTTTATATGGGTCCTTGACAAGCAGCCGAGAGGTTTTACTAAACACGTTTTTCAAAATTGCTTCATCATAGAAAAAAGTATTAGGGCCTTGTCACACTAGCGGATTGTGAGCGTTCTCAAAGCAGAGCGGGCGCGCAGCGAATACGTAAGGCCTCGGCCTCGAATTTAGCGGGCAGCGGGGCGGCAGCGGCGGCGGCGCGGGAGCGGCAGGATTCTTATGCGTAAAATCAAATGGACCCCCCCCCGCCCCGCCCCGCTGCAGAGCCGCCGCCGCCGCCCCGCTGCCCGCTAAATTCGAGGCCGAGGCCTTACGGGCACGCAGCGAATACGATTGTAGGCAATAAATATTGCACATTGCCTTTTCTGGTTTCGTAGAGCGCTATCTCTTTCTGACGCACACTACGCTATATGAAGCCGAAATTAGCCGATGTACAATATTTGTTGCCTACTACACTGTACGTTACGGGTACGCAGCGAATACGTTACGGGCACGCAACGAACACGCTTTCTTCGCCAAGCTAACAGCAGTGTCTATGGAGACTGAGTTACAAAATTAATTCGACAAAATATTGTTATTGATTCCGACCCTTGTCGTATTCACATCGGGTAACTTCGGCCACATAGTGCGTCAAAAAGAGATAGCGCTCTACGAAAGTCGATGTGCAAGGTATCACATTTGCAGGCAATAAATATTGCACATCGACTTTTTTTATGCAAATGATAACGGGCTTACGGCCCATAGACACCAACAACACCAAGAATGCTTTGCGTTGCCTACCTTAAACTAACACACTTAGTCCACTGTAACTTGCTACAAACACGCGACAAAAACGTTGCGAATTCGTCACACTTCCGCTACGTCTTCGTTGCGCAGCCGCTCGCAAACCGCAAGTGTGATAACGCCCTTAGGTAGGTATATCAATCAGTTTATTGACCCTAATCGTGAATCCATCAAATAATTTTATTATTACGTCAACATAAACAGGGCACGTTCCTGACGTGCGTGACCTACGAGGCTTTGCTTTGCTATAGGCGATGGTAGCCACTTAACATCAGGTGGGCCACATGCTTGTACCATCTGCTAGTTGTATAAAAAAACGCCTCCTCTGTCCTGTGCGTCTTTTGTCCAGGTGTTTCTTGTGACCTTTACAAAGTCGTTGACCCATCGCACTTTGGGGCGGCCTAGATTTCAAATCAAATCAATTTCTTCGGCCTAATTTCAGCCACCATTCGGTCAAAGCATACAATTTTTATAAACAGCTATCTGATAGACCTTTTGGTCATACCCTAACGTCATGTGATATCACTCTAAAGAGAGCACTGGTGATCTAGTGGTAGCGCCCCGCCTTCCGATCCGAAGGTCGTAGGTTCAAATCCAGTTGTGTACCAATGAGTTTTCCTGAAGAAAAATTTATGTGCATTATGCCAGTATAGATAGTGCAATTCACGAAGACGCGCCCCTCGCGGGGTGCGGGGAGTTTGCTCCGAGCGGCAGTCGCGAACCGTAGTCTATTCATTGTAGTGTGCGTGTGCACTCATAGGTAATTAGTGTGTACCGATAACACTCAAACATTGACGGAAGCTTGCACACATATACTATAAACGGTTAGGAGGAACAGTGGGGCGCGCCTTCGTGGATTGCACTATCTATACTCTCAAAACGGTGAAGGAAAACATCGTGAGGAAACCGGCGTGTTGTAGAACCTAAAAAAGTTCGAGCAACACGTGTCAAGGGTCTTTTGCAAAAAGGGCCCACCAGTGCGGATGATAAAAATTTACCGAATTTGCCGAATTTGCATTTCTAGCAGATTTACGACATGACAATATGTATGTTATGTGCCTACTTTGTTATCTGTTCAGTCTGTAATTATTATGGACAAAATGGACTGACTTAGAGTCTAATTGCGGACACAGGAGTCCAATACAAGATGATGTAATTATTATGGTTTTTACTAGCCTACATCGGCCCACTGCTGGGCAAAGGCCTCGCCCAAAGATTTCCAGTTCAGGATTTTATTATATAAAATGCAAATGACATGGATAGGTTTAAAACTTGGTCACCACAGATGATAGCAAAGCCAACATACAGGGTACATGCCCCAAGTTTGGGTGGTGCATTAATTTTTATTTTTTTACAAAAATATAGGTAGGTACTTCAAACATTCTTATATTGAAACAAAGCAAATATATTAGCATCTTCTGTTAAAAGACCTGTGGGCGTCAGTCATCATTCATAGATGTATTGAAATCAGTTTGGTGAGTTCACCCATCAAATCACATCTATAGCTTTACTATAACCCGCCTACGTACAGAACTAACTAAACACTGCGGGTTTTTATAGAAGTATGGTCCAATCGTATTTTGTCGGCTTATTTCCTCCGCCCGGCTGTGGTGATGTCATACCTCTTTCAGTGATAAAAGGTGTAATTGATTAGGCTGGCACGCCCAACATGTGAAAAACCTTCAAAAGACTACGGTGAGATCATTTATCGTGTTTTCTGAACGTTAAAATGCAGATTCCCTTTGTTTTGGCAAGTTTTGTTTGGTACACGTTCTTTCTGACTGGGATGGATAACAGCGGGAAGAGGATTGGTCGTAAAAGAGATTGAGGATGAACTTCAAATAAAAGGAAACTAAAAAAACTCGTAAATAACGGCGACCTAAATCGTACGGCATCGACACACCCAAATTACATCTGACAAAAATCTACGTTTTAAGCGACATTTAACCAGTTCCTATTAGAAATACAAACGAGTTAGATTATATGAAAGCTGAATGCACGCAATACGTACCGGTAGTGGACTCCGAGACAAGGCGAAGTCGAATTTCTAATCACTTCCACAATCACTGGTTAGTTCACTGCACTGTAGTCGAGCTATTTACAACACTAAGCACTCGCACGAGGTAACATGTTATAAAATAACATGCACTGAACGTTCTTCGTTTATTTTCGAAGCACTAGCACCACAATCATTACGCATAAACGCGGATATTACTTATAATTCGTTCGTGGGAAAGAAAACCCTCAACACGCCACCGGGCTAAGGCTAAATCGATGTCGGCGTGAGTTTCTCTTTTTCGCCGCAATAGTCCCGAGACGAGACAGCGCTGCGCTGACGTCGCTTTGCTTCCGAAACATGCATAGATGGCGCTGGATCAAAAAGAATTGCCATATAGTGCAATTAATATACCAGCATCTTTGCCATTTTTTTTTAAATTAAGCAGTTATATGCTAACGCATTATATAATATATAATGCGTTAGCATATAACTGCCTTATTTAAAAAAAAATCCTCCTAGTTTTAGATCCTAGTAGTCTGTGACCTTTTATCAATCAGCGTCAATTCAAGGCTTATAGAGTCTGTAAGCCATGAAAGAAGATTTGATGCTGAACTCTCGGTGAACTCACCAAGCTTGGTGGTACCTGCATAGATTAGATATAACCAATGAGGGCTTTTTGAAGGCATATTTTTCAAGTTAAACCGAGATAGCGCTTAGTAAGGTGCACTACCAAAAGATATAATAAACTGATAGTGATTATAAATTGATTTATTATGAAGAGTGAAAAACATCTAACATTTTTTTTTCAAGTCATGTTAAGTTAACAAGGTAAGCTTCTGACACTAAGTCAAGAAGGTTTGATTATGATGCGTGCGTGCTGAATTTATTCAGTGGTTCGTAGTTCTAACATGCGCACCACTTATAAAAATGCGTAACGTTCTGTCTATCCTGCGGCAGAAAGGAAAAAAAACAAGCAATAGCTTGGTCCATATTTTGTCTAAGTTCCCCACAACTGTGTAAAAACTTTTGCCTTGCAACCCTATAAAATTACGTTTCATTGTACGCACGAATAAAATATGTATATAATAGATGCTGGTCAAGCTTAAAGGTATTTACTTCCAGTTCCTGTGCATTTTACTGTTGATGGGACGGGGAAAGCTCAGAATCGTGACTAAGGAAAGGAAAAGAGAGGATAGGAGTTTATAGAGCGTTAAAAATTAAATTATCATAGCGGAGTCTGTCTGGCCCTAAAATTTATAATCTGTGGTGTGCTCCCAGGTGGCAGTGTGACCAGATGCAGTATTTTAATACTGTTTTCGGTATATTTAATGACTTTATCGAACATTAGTATTATTGTAAATATTATGCTGGAAGAGTTTATTCTATATTTATTTGTTGGTATAATTTTGATGAAGATGAAGTTCTGTTAAAAAATGTGAAAAGCGTGGGATCCACTCGCGAGGAGAAGACCCCAAAAATGTTTAAGTCCTTGTCTAACATTAAAAGTGATGATTATTCATCATCACATCAAACAAATCGTCTAGGTAACTTTTGCCCTGTTTCAGTATTTTTTTGAGCTGCCTTGGTATTTCGTAAAATTTTATCTGGTAACACCGGTACCGGCAAAGCAAATTAGAGTCTATCTATCTATAGCTGCCATGCCAAAGTGAATAAAACATAACTAGACGATAATAATTTACAACGCAAGTTAAGAAACTAATGTGTTTGTACATACGATTAAAGAGAAAGGAATAAATGGAAAAATAATTAAAGTAGGTATGTAATGCTAGTAGCCAGCCGATTTTATCTAAAGACAAAACTATTGTATTGTACTTAATTCTTTTTTGTTTTTTCAGCAATCACCTAGCCTTTAAAACAATGGCTACATTTGAAGAAACTTTGAATTCAATTCGTAATATATTAGTGAAAGAATGTCCTGCAGTTGGCCTTGTGTATCATGGTGTAGCTACACACCTTATTGATCCTCAAAATTTCTACATAGTCCCTATAAATCTGTATCATATGCTGCCAATGCTTGAAAAACCAGGAAAGAACGCGGAAGACATCGAAGAACATATTACCGTAGTTTATTACTCACCTACTCTGAACCAGCTAGCCAGAGGAAATGTTAGAAGTGTGGATCTAAATAGAAATTGTGATATATTTGCTATAGACTATGGGGTCCTAGACATGAAGATAACTCCCAATAACATATTTGAGGTGTTACATGAGGAAGCTGCAAGCATACCAGGATTAGCACGGCTGTGCGAGCTTGTGATGTGTTTTCCGTGCAAAGGAGGCCAGTTTACGGAAGAAAACATTGCGAGTTTCAAGTTCTTCATGGGGCAGGAGAGAGAAAAGTTGACAGTGACAATCACCGAAAAAAGTGGCCACAAATTAGGAGTGGAAATTATTAGCAGCAATAGTAACCCTGATGATGTATCTGCTATTATGCATTACTCGAAAAACTCTGTACTTTGGTTTTCTCGTCCATAAGATTGCATATTCCCCATATTTTCTCCACTCATAGCTTAAAGGCCTGCGCACACCTAGTTCGCTGGCGGTAGCGATCAGTGAAACGCTGTCAAATATCGCTGTCAGATTTGAGGCGCAGGCCTTAAGTTACCAATAGCAGTACATTCCTACTTGTTTCTAGAAGTTCTAATTTTAAAATTTTAAGAAGTTAATTTATTTTTTCAAATGATTTGTTGCAATAACTTGATTGCAAATAAGTATTTATGTACATTGATTTAAATAAGTGTGAAAGTGAAAGTAATTTATGAATTATAATGGACTATGTTAGTCTCTTAGTTTTTGTGTATGTTGATCTAGTCTTAAGTCCTGCCCTCATCCCACTTCATGTGGGGTCAGCACAACAGGTTTCTTCTCTCCACCTGCCTCTATCATTGGTAGTACTAGCTAGAGCATCAAGCATGGATTTTTGACATTATTCAATGGAGAACTGTCAAGAATTATACTTGAGGCTCCAATCAGACTCAAGCACTGTTTCTGAATACGGGCATTGGTTATCCTTCACCTAATCCGTATCTTAAGGCAGAGTTTCAATACTACAGACTCGTATGCCCCGTGTCGCTGGCTGTCCCGTGTATTGTGTGGGGCAGACAGAGAGTAAGATTTATCGCATAGCGTAGAGTCTACGCTATGCGATAAATCTTACTCTCTGTCTGCCTACGCCGTAGACCGACGCGCTCTGCATCTGTGATCTTTATATACTCCCATAAAGGTCCCATAAATACTAAATTTATGGGACCTGTTGTAAGGATCTAACTAATGCGTCGTCGTCGCGGTCTGTAGAAGTGAAAACTGCCTTTAGCTCTTCACTACACATCCTTAGAAGCAAGATCTCAACATTCGCATTTCCACTGCATGTAATTTCTTTCGTCCTTTTGGTGACCCAACAATAGGAACATTAAAAAAAACCATATTAATCTAGAAATTAATTTCTCAAATAATAGGTACCTTTATAGTGTTTTTGATTCGATGAAACTGACTGAAACGAAACGCTCTTGCTTAGAAATATTGTCTGTGGTTCTCTCTCCTCACCAGGGCTGCCAACTTGTTGAGAATTATTTAAACTACTGGGAATTTCAAATCGATCGCAGAACTTTTAAGGAAGGCATTGCGGAGATTTATGAATATAAGAATGTACAAATTTCTGTTTTTTTTTTGTAACAAACCACTGTAAAAATTGCCATCAATACGATGGGGAATCTTGGTTGTCCTCTCCCCACATGTGTAGAGTTTGGACGTAGTTATTGGGTATTTTACCACATAGGTGTTGGCAGCCCTGCTCTTCCCAAAAAATGGAATGATGGCTGTGAAAAAAATGAATTATTCACTTTCAAAATGGCGTTCGTTTAGGTCGTGCGTGTTGTTATTTTATTTTAATTTAAAATTTTAAAACTGTTGACTTAAAATTGAGGTAGGAATTTCCCCAATGTTTTATCACTCATTTATGTTTACTTACATCTTGAAATTTATCTGTATACATTCACATTTCCACCGAAATCGTTTTAGCGCGGTACAAATGCAGTTATCTTACAGGTGAAACATGGGCAGGACGCCGAGCCCGCGGCGGCGCGACGACAGAAGACACGAAAGAAGAGACCGAGATAGAGACCGCGAGAGGCGAAGGCCTAGAACTCGGTCCCGGTCGCGGTCCCTGGAGCGCCGACGCCGTTCGCCGCCGGACAGACGCCGATCACCGTCACCGCGCCGCCGCCGTTCCCGCAGCAGCTCAAGCGGACCTAGCACCTCCTTCGTCAAGCCAAAGAAAACCTTCGGTGAACGCCCCATCGTCACCCCAGCTGATTTAGAAGGCAAATCAGTGGAGGAACAAGAAATGCTCAAAGTAATGGGCTTTTGCGGCTTCGACACAACCAAAGGTAAGAAAGTGGATGATAATGTTGAAGGGGAGGTCCACGTAGTCCTTAAAAGAAAGTATCGACAGTACATGAATCGGAAAGGAGGTTTCAATAGGCCGCTGGACTTCGTTGCGTAGCTCGGTTTCACCACAGACCTGCAGGGTCCCACAACTGCTAAATGAACGCCATGTTCAACCTAAAGGGTTACTTTTATGCATAAGTAAATATTGTGATACAAACCACTAGTTCTATGTGAGTTTATTGAGGTGTCAGTTTGCTATTTTAAAACATTATATTTATACAAAGAAAATTAAACAAATATTTACAAAATACACAAGAAACAGGATCTAGAGATAGATCAACTGATCCTAATCAGTACCAGGCGGAAGCGTCCCAAAGACGCTGGCAGCATTGCCACATTATTAAAACCGAAGTAATTTTTCAGTAAGATTCTTCTACCAGTCTCTTTATTGAACTTCTTCATATCTTTTCTCTGGTATTTTCAAACCAAGTGTGGTGAAGGGAATTTAAAGAGACTCCTTTCATGCATTAACATAATTTAAATTAATAACTTAATCTCGCTTCAACAAAAGTCAATTCAATTCTTCAACCAATAAAATTCAAATCACTTCAAATCTTTTAGTAAAGCTTACCAACACTATCAATCAACACACATACATCAAGTGTTCAAACTGAACTCTTTTACTTAGATTTAAGTGTTACTACCGTTAATATTACTATAACTAACTGTGTTACTGTGATAATATTATATCAATAGCCATAATGTATTATTTCTACCAAAAGTTTATTTACTAAGTGTTTTAAAGTCATGGAAATGGAGTTAATAGTAATTTTTCAAGTATTACAAAATATTTATCAACTTGTTACTATAAAAATATGCATATCATGTAGTTGAAAAAAAGAAATAAAATCATTTTCAAACACAACAATTACATACCTTAAAAAATAAAACAGAAAACTCAATAAATTGTAGATAAAAAACAATATAAATAATATTTGAATGCTAAAAGTGGTGGGGTGAGACCTACAGTTGAACGTAATGCTACCATAATGTCATACAGTAGGTCTTCCACTGAGTTACTAACTTTACTGACACATTGACTAACTTTCGTTTATGCCTTTTTCTTAAAATATATTTTTTCTGGCCTTGTTTGTCCTAATGAGAAAGCAAAATTGATTTTGGCAATTGAAAATGAATATTATGACGTAGACAGGAATTTATATGATCCATATTTCCACTATACAGTCCATTAAAAGGTTTCTTTTAAATAATATTATCACAGTTATACAGTAGCTTCACCGATCTTGTCACATTAACTACAAATAACTTGTGTTAAGAATAACTAATTGTTCTTACAGTCAGATTAACATCTAAAAACTTACCAAATCTAACATTTGGATTCATAAAACATCTAAACAGACTGGACTTAAAACATCTCTCGTCAAAAATATTTCTAAAAACTAAAACAAACAATTATGTTGATCTTAAGACAAGTTACCCGAGCATTTAATTTTTTCTTAAGTATACCAGACAGTAGACACTCTAAATATGACAATCAAATACTCTTAAATCAATCTTTTTACAAAATAAGTCTTATTTTGCAAGCGTCTACTGCCCGAGTATCACTTAAGACCTATAATGTGACAAGATATAAATTAAGAAAGCAGAAGTTGTCTAAGTATGATTAAACAAGCTGAAGCTTCCGAACTGAATCAACAGTTTTGGTATCGCTTGGTAAAAACCAGAATTTTCTGTTAGACAGACTCGAATACAGCTTAG
Source organism: Thera britannica (assembly GCA_939531255.2). Lineage (NCBI taxonomy): Eukaryota > Metazoa > Arthropoda > Insecta > Lepidoptera > Geometridae > Thera > Thera britannica. The sequence continues at coordinate 21,310,909 of OW618041.2, read as the reverse complement.
ACAACTTAGGCTACATACGCACTATGCGGTTACCCGCATTGCGGCTAGCCGTCCGGCTGACCGCAAGCGCAATTATGTACGTAATATTCTTTTTTATGCGCACTGCGATGCGGCTACCCGCAGACCGCTCCGGTCGCTCGGGCTGCGGCCCGAGTGACAGCCACCCGGATGGTTGCTATACGCACTGTGCGGCTCAGTCTGCGGCTGCCGCATTGCGGGTAACCGCATAGTGCGTATGTACCCTTAGCTTTAAGAAATTAGATTATAAGCCCGTTGAACAGTTCCCACGTGTAGCTTACGCCCACGTGGGCCCAGTTACGCGCCCAGCGCACCAAGAAGCTATAGAAGTCGTTGTGATATATTATAAGGTGCTATGAAGTATACTAGGTCTTTTGACCGATAAGCCACTTGGTTCCACATGTTCTTGGACCGTTGGCCAGGCCAAAGCGCTGCGTTTGCAGAATCGGGGGTCCAAGACCTTGTGTGAACTCAATTCCCACAAAACACGTTTTCACATCCGTTATCAAAAATCTTATAACATCTGTTGAAAATCTTAAAAGAAAGTTCCCACAGTATGATCTCAAATTTCTTTACATCCCCTAGGGGAAGTCTGGTTTGATCAAAAGATTCGCAGTCCCACAATTGACCCTTAGGGTCACCAGTGACCCTAAACGACGTCATTCATTGTACTGAACTTGAAAGAACTTGTTTTCGAAAATTGAAATTTGCATTTGAGTTCATACAATTTTGTTTATTATTCCACACACAAATTCTTACAAACTCTTAATCCCTTTTTCCATTATATTGAAATGTGTTTTAACACATTGCTTGTAGTTTTTAAGCCTATGAATGAATTTTGAAATTCCTTCATACACATAATATTATACTTCAAAGAACTGCATCTAGCTATAAGACTGATTTTTTAGGCCTCCCGCGTGTCGTGCCACATACCTAGTTATAGTGTGAACAAAGATATATTTTTACACATATACACAACTCCCCTTACCCCCTATCCTCCATAATCTACAATAGTTTTAGATTTTTCCATCAGATTGTTGTGTTTTTATTTTATTGTACTCGACGTTTTCTCTGTACTATCATACTGGTTTTTTTCCAAAAAAATACCAACTTTTCGAAATTTTACAAATAAAATAATTGTCTTTGACCGTCTATTTATTTATTATTGAAAAATAAGCATAATGTTTATAGAATATTACGGTTAAAAAGATAGAAGCAGGAAATTCGCGAGTCGTAGAAAAAACACAGCATTCTGTTGGGTGAATCTCCATAGCCCATATACACAAGTTAAAATGTGATATTTTTTTAATTAGTTTTACGCACAACACGACACGCGGTCCGGTCGTCAATTATTATCGCAACGATTTCTACTAGTTTGTCAATCCATCAGCACTTAAAATGAATCTTTAAGTCTGATTTGTATTCCGAAAAACATTTAAAAATCTCCGTTGAGCTCACTTTTACTGTTTTTTTGATACTTTTTTGTAACTCTGTGTCTTGTTAAATTTTCAAGTAGGTACACTTGAAATGCTGGTCCATTCAATTGTGATTGAATGTTTTGTCAAAAGAGCTCAAAATGTTACCACAATTATTAGAGACAGTGCAATCTGATGGACTACACGATAAGAGATTTTAAAATGGTCAGCGTGTCTCTTAGCGCGTTTCTTAGTGTCTCTTAGCGTGTCAAACAATACCTACATGTCAAATTAAATGTATTTTTTTGTATCAGATGAAATAAAAATTACGCTGAGTCATTTTCTACGCTGTCCACTGGTTGCACTGGCTTATAAATCTCATTTCAACCCACTGTAACAAAAATTGTAAATGAGATTCCTTATTTTTTTACCATTACAATGAGAATTTACAAAACTCTAAATTTTTATTTAGCGCCATTTATAATGTTCAGTTGGTGCAATTTTTTTGAAACCACTTATAATAATAATTTATGTTAACATTTTCGATAACTTTTAGAAGAATATTTTGAACACTTATTATATTGAGAAAAAAGGTTCCCTAAAACTAACAAAATATTTGTATTTTTTTTTTCATAAAATTTAAAAAAGACCGTGAAATTGATTATTATTTGTTTTTATAAGAATTTTCTTATTAAAACAATAAAGACTATTATATTTTTCAACTCACTGTTAAAAACACACATCAACAATAAATATCTTTTGTTGTTATAACAACAGACAATGAATGAAAAGATTCACCCTTATGTACATACCACAAATTGTTTTACCTTTTAATAGAATGTAAAAAAAATGTATTTTGGTTGTAGATGACAAATTATAGTATCCTTGGACTGTTTGTAACTTCTGTTTCATTGCAAAAATATACAAGTTTGAGAAAATTACGAAACTAATTTCTATAAGACTAAAAGATTTGATAAGTTTTTGGCAATGAAATAGAAGAAAGTCGAAAATCGTTGTATATTTTTTTGTATTATTTCTGTATAAATTATTTTTTAAGTTCTAGTACACACCAAGGATTGCGAAATGTATGATTTTCTAAAATAAATGTTTGGAAGTCTATTTCTGTTGTATTTTTCATTAAATCATGTACCCCTAGCATGAGTTGATCGTACGCTTTTTTAACACGTTCCCTGTCCGCTGAACCACATTATGGCTCAGGAAACTTGGCCTTGGAAAGCACCAATACGTTTCTGAGCCATATGTGTGTCAGGGGACACATACAACTTCTATAGCGATTATTTCTACGGGACGCACTGGTACTGTACTAAATATGCTTGGGACGTGCTAAGACGTGTATTTTGCAAAAAGTATGTTGGACATGTCATTCAATTTTGCATTTTTGTTTGGGACAGGGAACGTGTTAACAGAGTGGTGTATACCCAAATTTTTATTATCCGACCCAGTCCTTCAGAATTTTCGTCAAAATCGGTTTACCCGTTTTGTTTAAATTGTTTTTTAAATGTAAGTTATACACAATTCGAAATCTGAGCCGATTCGAAAAAAAAATCTAAAAAATATTATTTCCAGATTGATGCCCTATCAAAAATATAGGTTAAGGGGCCGGCGGAGGGCGAATTTTCATACAAACGTAATACCAAAATTATTACTAGTTTAGGCAGATTTTCACTATATTATTGTAATAACTGTATTCTTATAGTATTTATCTAGGTTCCTAAACAGTTTTTATTTTAAATTTCTTACCTCAAATGAAATAAACACCAATCGCATTTTATTCATTTTTTTCATTGCAAAATGTGATTGGCGTTAATTTCATTTGAGGTAAAGAATTTAAAATAAAAACTGTTCAGGAACCTAGATAAATACACATACAATAATTACAATAATATAGTAAAAATCTGCTTAAATTATTAATCATTTTGGTATTACGTTTGTATGAAAATTCGCCCTCCGCCGGCCCCTTAAATGATGTTTTGAAAATTGGGGGAAATTCAGGGGAAGTTTGAAAGTAGCGCCAGTGACAGAAAAACTAAAGAGCAATAGGTTGGCGTGGTACGGACATGAGGGATGGAAATAATTTGACTAGGAGAATAATGAGTATGGATGTGGAGAGATATTTGAGCAGAGGTAGGTAGACCAAGGAAAACATGGATGAACTGTGTGAAAGATGACATGGGTAGGAGAGAAGTGAATGCAGAGATGACGGATGACAGAGGGGAATGGAGGAAGAAGACATGTGTCGACCACACATAAAATGGGATAAGGTCAGGAAGAAGATAAGATGTTTTGAAAATTTCCACACGATGTCCTCTAACGGATACTAAAAGCTTTGCACTCGGATATCGAAGAGCAAAAATCCTCTCCGATATGAGGGGGGATTTAGGGAAGACAAAAGGTAGGAGAGATTTCTGATATCATTCTGTTTTCGCTACAAAGAAAACAATAACTTCTCACAATACATTTTATTATCTGATAAATTTTCCTTCATTACATTGAAGCGGTAACTCTCTTCATATAGAACTCTTAAATCTAACATGAAAAACAATAATTATAATATTAAAACGAATTCTTTCTTTAATGATTTTATAGTATTTACTATACATATGGAAATCACAAAGATTTTTAGATAATGTCTAAAAAAATGAGCCGAGCAGGATTTGAACCCGCGAGCTTCCCTGTAGATGGAGCCACGGTCGCGTTAGTGCCTTATTGAACAGTCCGTAAGAGTTATTCGTCGAGTGTGATTAGGATCCGATGGCGCAGCGGTAACCGCCCCGTACCAAGAGGAATGTCGCGGGTTTAAATCCCGCTCGGCTCTTTTTTTGGGACATTATAAAATGATATTTGTCTGAGAACAGGCAGCAGAAAAATAAGTAGATTATTAACGCTTTTTTATACAGAAAAATTAAAGTGAATCGACAAGAGTTCCTTTCCTGTGGATTAGGCCGACTAAGCTGTCAGGATGGTATAGGTGCTGGGCAAGCCTATTCTATCAAAAATCCTGTCCCAGGCACTATAGCGTCCCGTAAGCAGGGGCATGAGTTGCCTAGTTGCCTCTGACGCTATATAAATCATCTACAATAGATGCTTAGGCCATATTTTTTTTATCGACACAAGTCAAAAAGAGTAGGCGTGTGTTTTTGAAGTGACACTGTGACGTCACCTGCATGTACTCACCTCTTCGGCAAAGGTCGACAAACTCCGCCATAACTCGGGTTGAGGGATAATAAGCAAAAGCGTGTTTGGTGCTCTGTGGATAATTTTATATAGATTTGAACTTTTGTCTATTTTTGTTGTTTTTTTTATACAACTAGCTGGATGGAACATAAAGCCCACCTGATGTTAAGACGGAGTTCGTCTTAAATAATAGCTCTGCGTGTTTTACAGTAATGTGCAAAATATAATAAACTAAAAAAAATATTTTGTGGATATAAATTTTATATTGGATTATCCTAACTTAAACTAACCTATGTATATTATATCAATTTTTGCTGTAATTCAAAAGAGATATTTTTCACATTAAACAGAAGCTCAAAAACCCACCTAATGTTGAGCGGTTCATCACCTACCCTGATTTTTTTTCATTTTTTTTGAATCTTTTTATCATTTTTATTTTTCATTTCTATCACTTAAGCCCCTATTTACGGGACGCAAAGAGTTTTTAATAAATTAAATACAACAGTAAATGCATGAGAGTCAATATTGAGATCATATTCTTAAATCATATAATAATAAATATTATTGGATATAATATTCCAAATTGAAATTGCTTTCAGATTCAGATTTCATGTTTTTTTTATACAACTAGCTGTAGAACATGGGCCACCTGATGTTTAGTGGTAACCATAGTCTATATTATAGACGATGGTTACCACTTTGTTATAGACTCTATAACAAAGCATTCCCTCGTAGGTCACAATTTTTTCGGCAATTTTTCATCATCCACACTTGATGTGCGGGCTGGTTTTTGCGCAAGTAGGCCGCTGGCGGGCCCTTTTTGCGTGACCCTTGACACGTGTTCAAAACACCCAGACAGAGAACAAATATCTGTGTTCACCACACAAATATTTGAACCAACTGAGCCGTAACGCCTGAATCTTTGTGATCAATCTATTTATTTATTTAGACAAAGCAGTTTGGGCTAACAGCTAAATAAATAAATAAATGTTCACTCAAGTCCCTATTTACGGGACGTTTTACTAAGTACTGCGGTCAGGAGGCCATATCATTGTTCTATCAACTATTTGTCAAAACAAACACTTGCTTCCCGCTCATCGCTGGCGGACGTAGCCAGAGGCAAGTCCGTACATCTAGAAGGGTGCAGCTTCATCTAGAGTATGGAGCCAGTTGAAAATCATCATATTTCGTTCGTATTTCGATAGAGGACGTCCTCTCTCCCTTTCTAAATCATCTGCTGTTAGCACCAAATGAGCCGCTTCTGAAAATATAATATAATATTATTTACTAGTGGCCGCCCGCGGCTTCAAACTCAAACTCAAACTCAATAATTTTTTATTCATTACGATGCAAGAATCACTTTGAAACGTCTTATAGCTAGGTGAGTCTAGGTGCCAGTTCCACGCGACCAAGCGTAGAAGAACAGGCAACAAACTACGTCTCGGTTCCTACTGTTTTTTTATATGATCCTTTTACAAATCAAAAATAGTCTAAAATAATAGCAGTGAAGTTCCAGTGTGGTGCCACTTCACTTAGTCAGACGTATGCAATGCAATAATACAAAAGCAAAAGTTTCAAAGACAGCACACGCTACGCTTCAAAGTTATACTATAGTATCTACACAGCTTATATAAAAATAAGATACGAAATAGTAGGTACAGACATTGCAAATCGACATGTTAGCTTCCTATGGGTAGAGTGACCGGGACATTGGGCCACGCAGTTTTATCATTCATATAGCTATCTAGAGTATAGTACGCTTTCTTTATTAAATTATTCTTAACATAGGCTTTAAACTTCCGAATAGGAAGCTTAGTTGCATTTTCCGGAAGTTTATTATAAAAGCGTACAGTGTTCCCCATAAAAGACCCATTTACCTTCTGCAGGCGAAATTTGGGAATATAAAGTTTATTTTTATTTCTAGTGTTAATATTATGTGAATCACAATTTTTCTGAAAGCTACAGATGTGTTTGTGAGTGTACAATAAGTTTTCATATATATATTGTGAAATTACTGTGAGGATATTAATTTCCTTAAATCGCTCTCTCAATGAGTCTCGAGATTTCATTTTATATATGGCACGTATGGCCCTTTTTTGTAAAACAAATATAGTTTGAATATCAGCTGCTTTCCCCCAGAGAAGGATACCGTAAGACATAACACTATGGAAGTAGCTGAAATAAACTAGCCTAGCTGTAGCTTCATCAGTAAGCCATCTTATAGTCCGAACTGCATATGCAGCCGAACTTAGTCTAGCTGCAAGTGCTTTGATTTGTGGCCCCCACTGCAATTTTTTGTCAATATTAAGTCCTAAGAAAATAGTAGAATCTACAAGGTTAAGTGACTCTCCATTAAGTATAATATTGGTTGGCCGGAGAGTCACATTTGGTAAGATAAATTTAATACACTTGGTTTTCTTGGCATTCAGTAAAAGATTATTAACGTTAAACCAGTTAAGTATTTGCGACAGAGATGCGTTAACGTCATCGTAATTAGTCTTCAATCTATCGACTTTAAAAATTAATGAGGTATCGTCAGCAAATAGTACTATTTCACATAGTTTTTTAACCAAAAAAGGGAGGTCATTTACGTACACTAGAAACAAGAAAGGACCTAATATCGAACCTTGTGGCACCCCCATGTCAATAATAGACCCAGAAGATCTCTCACCGCCCACATCAACTTTAAGGACTCTATCAGTCAAGTATGATTGTATTAGGTCAATAAAGCGATTTAGAATGCCGTAATGTTTAAGTTTAGATATTAATGTAGCATGATTTACACAGTCAAAAGCTTTGGAAAGATCGCAGAATACCCCAATCGCGTCTTGCGAGTTTTCCCAGGCATCATATATTTTATGTGCTTTAAGAGTAGAATACCGGCATCAGTCGTTGATCGACCTTTCGTAAATCCAAACTGGTGGCTATGAAGTATCCCATTTAGGTTCGCTTCGCTCGTCCGTTCCCGTAACACCCCGTTCCCGTTGCTTTTTCGGGATAAAAAGTATCCTATGTCCTTCTCCCGGTTCTAAGCTACCACCCCACCAATTTTCTGCCAAATCGGTTCCGCCGTTCTTGAGTTATAAATAGTGTAACTAACACGACTTTCTTTTATAAATATTCCGTTTTTTTTAAATAACCATGGCCTATAACAAATTGCTTCGTAGGTCACGCACGTCAAGAACGTGCCCTACGTAATAATCTGGTACTATTTATGATCGAAGTAAAGGTGCTAGCCCATTTGAAGTTTAAGTTAATAAATATACTTAGAACACAATTAACACTAGACAGAGAAAAAACATCTGTGTTCACCAAACTAATATTTTTATTCGGTGGGGATCGAACCCACGACCTAAGGCGCAGAAGGCAGAGTTACTACCAACTAAGCTAAGCCAGTCTAAATTATTTTATTGATTAAGAGCCCTGGTTGCCTAGTGGTAGACTTCCGATCTTAAGGTCGATGATTCAAATCCAGTTCATCATCATCAGCCTGAAGAAGTCCACTGCTGGACATAGGCCTCCCCTACACATTTCCAGTAAGAACGATTCTGAGCCCTTTCCATCCATCGACTTCCCGCGATCTTAACAATGTCGTCAGTCCATCTGGTGGGTGGGCGCCCTACTTTTATAAATAAATAAATAAATAAATATTGTGGACAATTAACACAACACTACCCAGCCCCAAACTAAGCAGAGCTTGTAATATGGGAACCAGATAGCTGATATAATACTTGAATACACTTTTTTTTTTAAATACATACTTAGAATACAATATAACACCCAGACAGAGAACAAACATTTATGTTCACCACACAAATATTTGTTCTCGGTGGGGATCGAACCCACGACCTACGGCGCAGAAGGCAGAGCTACTACCAACTGAGCTAGAGGCCACTCACTTTTCGCCTTCCGGTTCGTGGTCGCCATTCGAGAACCTTTATTCCCCAACCTTTATTCCAAATCCGTCAGATACCAATAAGTTCTTACCTGGATGTACAAATCTCATGTGCGACTTGACAGTAGGCACAGCTAGCACGGTGGGCCCGGGGCCTGCCACCACACTGGTCACTGCAGACACGGCAGCCGCCTGACAAACAAACCATTACATTCATATTGGATTACTATACAGGGTTATTCATTATTAGCTGCAAATACTCAGAAATTAGGTACAACAAATAAAATAAAAAATATTTATGAAATGATTTTTTTGGAGTTTTTGTATCAGATATTTTTTTTTTAATTTCTTTACGGCAATTGCATGGAGAACAGGACGATGACCCACCCAGACGGTGACTGAACGCAGAGTGTCGCTCACGGCGCGCGGGCGCGGATCAAAGGTCAAAATAGGTCAGGCGCCAATGATTCCAAAGGATATTCTTTATCGATTTTCTCGGGATTTTCATAACAAAACTTAAAAAAAATAATTTCATAAATATTTTTTATTTTATTTGTTGAACCTAATTCCTGAGTATTTGCAACTAATTATGAATAGCCCTGTATGGAGACTTGTGGAAGGCACATTGCAACATAAAAAAAATACACTACCACCATGCCTATTGCTGCCGTGAAGCAACATCGCTGTGTTTCGGTTTGAAGGGTGTGGGGGAATACTGGCACGTGAGGCTGAACTGTATGCCACAAGTTGATGGACGCAGGGCAGTGCATCGTAGGGCACGTTCCTGACGTGCGTGACCTACGATGCAATGTTTTATTATAGGGGAGAGTTCTACCAACTGAGCTAAGAAGACTGTCATGTCACAACAGAACTATTTACTTAGATAGATAGATAAAAACTTTATTTGTATGTGTCTTGTCGGGGTTTTGATGCAGTTTTCTCCAATTAAGTCTCTCGAATGCGGCCTCCTTGACTTCCTTATACGACATGACAGCGACTTTTTCTTTTATCTGGCTCATGTAACTAATTCTTGGCCTTCCTCTTCCCCGTTTCCCTTCAACCTTTCCTTCAATGATGTTCTTTATGTAGCTGTCATGTCTGGTCATGTCAACACACTAAGCATACAAAAAAAAACTTACTTCTAAGCGATCCAGATTAAACTCGGACTGTGACATCCTCTCCAGAGCGCGGTATGTCGTCAGCAGGCGACGTTTTATGTAATTCTGACGAACCTAGAAATGATAAAGAGTTTAATTTCTCAAACTTTCTGTTTGGTAAACTAGATAGATAGATTAATACAAAATGTAGATTCGAATTGGTTAATGTATAGACATAAATAGACGTAAATATTATAGACAATCCACACAACACTATCTAGCCCCAAACTAAGCAGAGCTTGTACTAAGGGAACCAGATAGCTGATATAATACTTACATTTTTTTTTTTACATTATAATACTTACATTTATTTTTAAATACATACTTATAATACAATATTACACCCAGACAGAGAACAAACATCTGTGTTCACCACACAAATATTTGTTTTCGGTTATATTTTTTTTTATTATGATGTATAAAATACAACATATAAAAATATTACATTAAAACTCAAACTCAAAGGTTCAGTAGAATCACAAGAATCACTTTGAAACGTCTTAAAGCTAGGTGAGTCTAGGTGCCAGTTCCACGCTCCCCAAGCTTAGAAGAACAGCCAACAAACTACGGTTCGGTTCCTACCGTTTTTTTTATATAATCCTTTTACAAATCAAAAATAATTGCAGTGAAGTTCCAGTGTGGTGCCACTTCACTTAGTCAGACGTATACCAAAGAGATAGAGATAGATAGAGCGCTATCTCTTTCGTCAGAAAGAGATAGCGCTCTATACTCAATACATTTATTGCATACACATGGTTTAGTTTAGGGACATGCATAGTTTTTAGGTGTAAGTCAGTATCACATGGACCCTGTGTATAGGGTAAAGCAACATGGAGGTAGGCCGACCCTTATACACAGTAGATGGTACGTATATATTATACCTTTAAACGAGAAAATCTTGTATATATATATTTAGGATCTCGGAAACTGCGCCAACGACTTTCATGAAATTATGTATACAGAGGGTTTCGTGGGCGATAAATCGATCTAGCTAGGATTCATTTTCAGAAAATGAGTCTGTTCGTTAAAAAAAAACTAAAAACATAAACTGAATATGTGACTGCTCCTGCCATCTATTGACGATTGTAAGCAAATAACTTCAAGCATGTCCAGCGTATGGCGTTGTTCAGTAAGAATAAACCAGTAAAGATAATAATATGACTTTTATGATTTCTTAAAATACAAATTAACGAAAAAAATTCCGAGCGAAGCTCGGTTACCAACTGCTAGTATTATTATAGATTGAGAATTTCCAGGCATTATAATGTAGATAGTTTGTTACTTTATTGCTCTACGAAAGCAGAATAGCCAATGTGCAATATATATTGCCTAAGTAGACTAAGAAAATAAGGAATAGACTGAAGATGTACTCCCACAAGGAACATCAAAAGCAATGGGAGCGCAGATCAGACTGCAAACACACAAAAACGATGCTGCCAGCGATGGATAAGCACATCACAACAAACCTACTCAAAATGAAAAGAGAGGACTTAAAACTAATGGTAGGAATCATCACGGGCCATTGCGACCTAAACTACCACCTTATGAAAACTGGAGCTACAGACAGCGACCTGTGTCGGGGCTGCCTACAGGACAAGGAAACTGTGGAGCATGTGGTACTGCACTGCTCCGCAACAGAAGAGGCGAGGTCCAAGACAGGGCTCAGGGAACTCATTGAGTCGTGTCCCTCCACATCCACATCCGTGTCACCATCAGGTTTACTGGAGCACTGCTGCCACCAACCCAAAGTCCTTCTCCGTTATTTTAAGGAGTTGGGCTGGCTGGGGTGAGGTTTGGCAGGGGGACAATGCACAATACACCCCATCGCGGGACGTCAGTGCAGATCGTATTCCCCCAAATCAAATTAGAATTAGAATTAGAATTGCCTAAGTACCTTCTTGTTATCACTGGGCAGCTGTCTCGAAGGCTGCGAGGGTTGAGACCTCTGTGGTGATGGCAGCTGGGAACCACCAACTGAAAACACCATTCAGTACTAATAGTAAATAAATATTTTGGACATTCCACAACGCTATCTAGCCCCAAACTAAGCAGCAAATAACACGACTTTCTTTTATATACAGGGTGGAATTTTGTAATGCCACCTGGAGGGAAAGTACTCAAAAAATAACAAATGATAAACTAACTAATTAGTTGCTCGAAATGGGCTCCATTCTCTTGGATACACAAATTTATTATTTTAACAAATTTTTATTTTTTTGTAAATAATTAAATTAATTTAAGATTTCCTGGTTTTTCTTTCATTTAATTTATCATGTTTGTTATAGAGATTTCATCCTTATAATTGACCCTAACGATCGATGCAATAAAAGTACAGGGTATAACTTTTTCAGATTTTAGCCGGTTCGATTCCCGGGTGTGGGAGAAGAGAATTTTCAAAAATCTTTGAATGCAGTTTGCTTTCTATTCAAAAATAAAGGAATGTTTCCTTTCAGTAAAATTGTCTATCTGCAGTATTAAGATTACTTTCCCTCCAGGAGACATTACAAAATTCCACCCTGTATATAGATAGATTTTTTTACCTGCAACCCAAGTGCTGCAAGAGCGAGAAGTGGCGCTTAGGGTGAGCGCTTCTAAAGCTGCGCAGAGGCCCACTTCAGATGTAGCCCTGAAATGTACAGAAATGTGTTTATTGAAACTTTAGCTTTTTTTTGCCAGTATCAAGTGAAGATAATATATCTTCTAATTTATCTTCACATAATAAGCCAGTCATTTAAGCTTAAATCAGGTAAGAATCTCGGAATTCGAGATACCCAGCTGTAAGTCTGTAAATATTTGTATATTGACACCCTAAAAGTTGTCTCAAAACCTGCATATGGTAGGGTGTGCGCAACTATTAAATTTCAAGGTCAAAAATCTTTTTTTGTAAATATCTCATTTCCTATGGGTTTTTTGCTATTTGTATTTAATATCAATATTGTATAATACAAAATTCTACACAATTTTTGTTTAAAAACATTTTTCATACGGTGAACCGTTTCCGGTTAGCCCGGTCAGCCCGGTCGTCGTCGGTTGACCTGAAGTGATGCTGTGACCGCGCGCTCTCTGCCCTCTATCTCGAAAACGGTTCACCGTATGAAAAATGTTTTTAAACAAAAATTGTGTGGAATTTTGTATTATATAACTTTTAGGGTGTCAATATACAAATATTTACAGACTTACAGCTGGGTATCTCGAATTCCGAGATTCTTACCTAATTTAAGCTTAAATGACTGGCCTATTATATAAAATCGTGAAGCCAGAAGCTCAATAGTACAATGAGAACTTACAATTTCCATAACATTTAACAAAGAAAACTGACCCCCGCAAATGTGTAGGGCTGTCAGCACACGCCAGGGTGACATCGCCGGCGCTGAAGGACCGCCGGAGCCCTAGCTGTGCGCATAGCGCTGCGCAGCCGGCCAGGAGACTCACGCAGTTGTCGCTACCCTGCAGAGGCAGCGCTGATGATGCACGTCTGAAACGGTGTTTTTCAACATCAGGATGGCGTTTTTCATCATCAGAATGGTGTTTTTCATCATTCAATAGTGTTTAATGGTGCTGGTGGTGGATAATGAAAAACGAAATTCACATTTTTAGAACTAATCACACCAAACAGCCAATAAAAGCAACGACACGTCTTTAGGCACGGTAGATATCCCCTAATTCAAGATTGGCCACCTGATGGAGAGCAGTCACGGGCGCCCATAGACACCTGCAAAACCAGAGGTGGTGCTAATTCACTTTTTCAATTTAAATTCTTTATTTATCTTTTGACGTTATAAAATGTGTTCTTATGCCGCCTTCCTACGGTGCGTGGTGGAGACCGTTCCCATGGTGTGTCGTGCGAGCTGGTGCGGGCTGGTGCGCGATATCACGCACCAGTGGGAAGGGGCTATTAGACTAGTCACATATAATAAAATACAATAAAGTAACACGTAAATTAAATGTCAATGTCACTGCCGGCCTTTTAATAGCCCCTTCCCACCGGTGCGTGATATCGCGCACCAGCCCGCACCAGCACGCACGACACACCATGGGAACGGTCTCGTGCGTCGAGGTGCGCGGTAGCACAGGAGTATTTTCTGTGTGCGTTGTCGTGCGCGGTGCGTGATGGTACGCAAAACCACACACCGTAGGAAGGCAGCATAAGAATTGATAGACCCGCTCTTTGAAGGACAGCATGTCATGTGTGTTTGTGTTTGATTCTTTGATGAGGTCCAAGACAAAACCTTACCGGCATCGCACGGGTGGGCATTTATTTTTAAAACACATAAATATAGCCTATGTTACCCAGGGTGAATGTAGCTTTCCAATGGTGAAAGAATTTTTGAAATCAGTACCCAAAGTCCCAGTGCATTTACAACATTTCATTACCAAATGTTGTTTTCGTTTCGCCTGCGTGTCTCTCTCTTTTACATGGAAAAATGATGAGACAACAACTTTAATTACGTAACGTATTTGTCCTGTCTCATCTTTTCTGCATACAAAAGACAGAGACACGTAGGCGAAACGAAAACAACATTTGGTAACGAAATGTTGTAGCAAAACTCGGACTTTGGGTACTGCACAGTAGTTTTTGAGTTTATTCATTACAAACATACAAAAATACAAACCTTTCCTCTTTATAATATTAGTATGGATTATTTTTGACTGTTTTGTAATTAATACTATAACATTTTTTCAAACTACAATACTAACTTGGCAGACTTTCCATCTGGATTAGGGCTGGCCACCCTTAGGGATGGATCGGGGCCCTGACCTGCCTGGAAATACACAATATTTGGTCAAAAAGGTTCAAAAAAAAAGGTTGTTTTGTAAATACATTCCTAAAATACAATTTAACACCCAAAATACATTCCTAAAATACAATTTAACACCCAGACAGAGAACAAACATCTGTGTTCACCACACAAATATTTGTTCTCGGTGGAGGTCAAACTCACAACCTACTGCACAGAAAGGCAGAGCTACTACCAACTGAGTTGAGAGGCCAGTCAATAAATATGTTTGTCTAGAGCAGGGATTCCCAAAGTGGTCGAATCGACCCCTTGGGGTCGATATTGGTTTCCTAGGGGTCGACATAAACGAAAACTGATTTTGGGGGTCGACGAGTGCAAAGTTAAACAAGTGCAAAGTTTATTTCCAATTGGTACCTTAGTATAGATAGTGCAATCCACGAAGGCGCGCCCCACTAATCCTCGTAACCGTTTATAGTATATGTGTGAAAGCTTCCGTCAATGTTTGAGTGTTATCGGTACACACTAATTACCTATGAGTGCACACGCACACTACAATGAATAGACTACGGTTCGCGACTGCCGCTCGGAGCAAACTACCCGCACCCCGCGAGGGGCGCCTCTTCGTGAATTGCACTATCTATACCTTAGTACCTAGTATTTGTATCAATAGGAAACTACTAAAGATAAGCCCCCTTATTCATGATAGTCTTCTAACTTAAAGCATTGCTAATTCTCACTCTGTCTTCTTCTATTGACCTAAATCGAGAGAGGCCTATGAAAAATAACACTCTGTAGCAGCTGTTTTAAGTTAGCGGACCATTGTGTAAAGGGGGTTGATCTTAAAAGTAATTTAGCGATGGGGGTCTGAGGTAACTTCATTTTGGGAAAGGGGTCACTTGTCCAAAATAGTTTGGGAAACCCTGGTCTAGAGAATAGTTGCCAAGCCCTCACCTTGCAAGCCAGGAGTCGTAGAGCCCGAGCATCTGATGCTGCAGAGGATACGCTGAAGAGTGACAGGTCTGTCGTCACGGACTCGTGGGAGGGAGAGCGGGCCACTCCACCTCTCCAACTCTCTCCTCCGCTCAGGTCTACTGAAAATTGATGGAAAAAGCATGGTAATGACTTTATGGTCACGTTAGTCCATTCCCTGCATGCTCAAAGGGCACCCTTTGTATTTGGGAAAATTTATAAAAAAACTTGGTTAGGCTCTATGGTCACATTAGTCTACTTCTTGCATGCTCAAAGAGAGTACTTCAATTTAGGGCGCATTATGTAGGTACTTAAAAAAATTGGAGCAAAGTGATGTTATGTCATAGGAAGATAAGTGGGCTACTTGCCAATACTTTAAAGGTATCGAAAAAACTGTAACGAGGAAGGTATTTCTTCTAAATTAGTGGCACGACGGTCAAAACACATGAAAAACTACATTTACGACGAAAAATGTAAAAGCAATACATAGACTAAATAAATTTCTCAATTTTGCTACGTTATTATCCACTGAATAAATAGTTAAAGACGTCTGCTATGAATTTCTAAACAAAATACTAAAAATCTGTCCAAACCATCTGATTTTAATTGTTCAATCGAACCAAAACAAGGAAATGAAATGCCGAAATCGCAAGTAAATAAACAAATTAGTTGCACTTACAGCCCACGTTAGGCTCCACGGTGAAAGCTTTTTCACTATCACACAAATAAAACAACTCAACTGCTTCAATTCACAACCAAAATACACTAAAAACTACAGCGAACTGAGGCGAAAATTCATTTTGAACTACAAGGGACGAATCGAAATCGCATTGAAGTATGGAATTTAGATGGCCGCCGGTACAAAAATTAAAAAAGGTGAGACATTCTAAATTGCGTTCGAGAACTAATTTCAGTTCAGTCTCAATTTTAACAGAATCATATTTCTATTGAAATTTACTATTTCTTATAGCGTAAAGCTAGCAACCAACGTTAAATTTAAAGCTTGAAAATTCAATTCTCTAAACTATACAGCGCAAACACCCTAAAACATTGTTTTTATTCATATGTTCAAAAATAATCAAATAACATATCAAAAATAAGTTTATGGTTCCAGAACGCATCCTGAGCTGTCATTTTGCATTAATTTGAAACTTTCTTTATTTAGTAGAATAATAATATAAATTAGAGAAAATAATGTTTTTCAAATTGTTTTAGTGGATTTTCTGGTTTCTTAAATAAAAATAATAGTATTTCATGTTTGATATGTAACCAGTTTTAAAAAAATCTGACTCTACAGTAATTTTAAATGAATAAAAACTGCAACTTAAAAAGCTATACGACTAAATAAAAACAACACAATGTCAATCCTGTTTACAGTCGTTCAGTGACATCTAGTGAGATATAAACAAAACTATTTAAACTTTGTTTTCATTTATTAAAGGTAGATGGCACTTAACTGAAATTGTAAATTTTACCAAATACGAAAACTAACCTTTGCGTAATATTATTTTCAACATTAAATGCGGTAAAAATATATTCTAAACGGAGTCGTATAGTTTACCTACCGACCGACCTGTTATCTTGCAAGGTTAAAACCCTAGGTTGAAACAAAATACCTAGTTACTTAGCCAAGTGTGAGATACACTCACGTGCTAAGAGGGTTCCGTAACGTACTAACTAGTCGACAAGCTAGAAAATACTACTTCAGACTACATCACGAGTTTTGACGTGACAACGTCTTATAATTCGATGGAGCCGGCTGCACGCACGAAAAAACATAACTCATGCGGCGTTACCTCACTCTGAGGCGTTCCATAGCGCGGCTTGAAGTGCAAGCGAGAGCGCGGAACGAGCGACAAAGAGGCACGCAGAACTACGTTCTTCCTGGAATGGTATAGATGCCTACTATTGGACTTCTTTAGGCTGATGATGATTAAATAAAGTAATTTAATGTATTATATGGCACGGATTGGAGTCTTTTTTCTTTTATTTTTCCTTGTATATATTTTTTTGTTTTATCTGGTGGAACAAGCTTACAGCACACCTTATTGTAAGTACCTAGAGTTACTACTATAGGGTATGTACCTAGGTATTCCATGCGAGCATAATCATTGATATCAAGTCGTGGGCGAACGCTAGTTAATGGCGAACAATGTTGATTGTAGGTACTGTCCTAGCTACATATGAATTGTAGCTACGTAATTATACCTACGACGACTATGAAGATCGCGGGAATTCAGTGAATGGAGGCTTGGAATCGTACT
Organism: Thera britannica; assembly: GCA_939531255.2. Lineage (NCBI taxonomy): Eukaryota > Metazoa > Arthropoda > Insecta > Lepidoptera > Geometridae > Thera > Thera britannica. The sequence goes on along the minus strand of OW618041.2, from coordinate 21,293,257 downwards.
CAAAGTCAAAGTCAATCGTTTTTTATTCAGTACGATGCAAGAATCACTTTGAAACGTCTTAAAGCTAGGTGAGTCTAGGTGCCAGTTCCACGCGACCAAGCGTAGAAGAACAGGCAACAAACTACGTCTCGGTTCCTACCGTTTTTTTATATTATCCTTTTACAAATCAAAAATAGTCTAAAATAATAGCAGTGAAGTTCCAGTGTGACTAGGTAGGTATATACTTCCTGGAAAAAGTAATGTCCAGCGGTAAACTTCTTCAGGGTGATGATCATGATGGTGAATAGCAACTTGCTTAATTGAAATGTTTTTTTATTGCTTTGTGCGCCATCAGGAGGATATTAGGAATTTAATTTGATGAGGCCTTAGCACAATTATTCTGAAAAGGCCAAAAAATATCTAAATGCATGGGAACCCTAAAATAAAAGATAGGTAAATTCTAAATAAATTCAAAAAGCTACTTACCGTTTGGTACCAATTTTAAAATTAAAAACTGTTTGGTTGTGTGCGTACTGTGCTAGTGTGAGTGAGCTTACATAATATATTAGTGTATATGCTTGTGTGTGTTATCAGTGTGACTGTGTGGGTTGAAGAAAGAATAGTATTGATACTTCGATAGTCTTTAAATTTTATTTGCATGGGCAATTTTATTTGAGTGCCATTGAAAGAGACAAGAGAGAGAGAGAAGAGAGGTGTGATATCTCAGATGTCCGCCGTGTCTGTGAAAAGACTGCAGACGTGAACTATTTGACTGTTTCACAGATAGAGACACAAAAAAGTGATTCTATAAGGTTTCCGTTTTCTTTTGCTTTTGAGGAACCAACCATAAACAAAATTTTTACAAATTCGTTTTTAAGCAAAAAGTTTTCTACGATTAAACCTTGCATCTTATAAATAATTAACTTCAGATAAAACTCAGAAATGATTTTTCCAAGCCATGATTGTCTAAATGATGATAAACTTATCTGTTGATTGAAAATGGGTTTATACGTTTGATTTATTAGAATTTATTGGAGCAGATCTCATCGGACATAACTGATATGTACTTGTTATTAATTTAGATACCTACCTAAGTTTTAGCTTTTATATTATTAAGGTCTACTTCTAAGGTTGTAGAATATGCTAAAGCGTTTAGCCCTCCCTTTGTACATTGTTTATGTTTTTGTGCAATAAAGAGTTAAATAAACATTATAATAATACTTATTATAATAATATTATAATTATAACATTATTATGTTATTTCTTTTAGATTAATTTTATAAATAAAATAAAGGCTTATCCACACTAGTCCCGCACCACTAGGGTATTGTACTTGATTGTGGTGCGCGTGTCGGCGAGCGGAATGCAAACTAAACTGCGCAGGGCTGTCAATACATTATTATTGTTATTACTTTATCTGTTTTATTGGTTTTGTGCTTTGTCATTTTGTTTCATTTAGATAAGTAGGTGATATTTTTGGTCCTTGATAAGGTATTTGTATTAAAGGATTCGCTCTGCTCACGCTGCTTATTTTTTAAGCATATAAAAACAGTATTTAATATTGTTGCTGGATCAAAGTTCAAATGAGTTAATTTAAAAATACTGGCCGCCAGGAGTCGTCTATCGTCGCTTTAGGGGTGCGCTAACGAAAAAAGCCCCTAAGATTTAAGATTTAATAAGTAATTTTATTTTATTTTATGTATGTTTGTCTCTAAGGTATTTATTAACTATGGACCTAAGGTGTTTCATTTTTGTAATGTACATTTTATAGTTGTCTGAAATAAAATATATTATTATTATTATTATTATTAACAAATCAAAACATTTATCACGTCAACAGATTTTTTAATTAATTTGGTTTTTTGTAAGTTGGTAAAGGTTTAAGTACGTACTACATCCATCCTACTAATACTATTAATGCGAAAGTTACGATGTTTGTGGCTCAAACGCGCCTTAACTAAAAGATCGATTTGGTTGTCATTTTCAGCAAATATAGTTAAAGCCTTGATTAGCATTTTATTAACTTTTGATGTCGTAAAATTAACAGGAACGCGAAAAATATACCACGAGGTCAAAATCAGGGGCGGCTGCTAGTTTTACAATATACCCAGCAACAAAAAAAGCTATGTTTATCATACAAATCATATTATGTAGCTTCACTACTGTTATATTTTAGTTTAAATATTTAGCTAAACATTATTGATCAATATTTTAACAAGATATTTCGTTTCCGTATTGACAACCCTAGGGTTATATCATTGCACACAGAGATAAGTTCACATCTGTGCGGATACACGCACACATGCGCACTAACGAATTAGGGTCGGCTCTAGTCGGTTTTCTAAGTAAAGAGGTGTAAGTTGGGAATTGCAAATTTTAAGTTATTTTTTAATGGAGACTTATTTTATTCGTTTGTAACGCTTCGCTACCGATATAAATTATAGGATTGGTATTTTGTACACATATCTAATCAATTAATTTGTTAATCGCATCTAAATGCTCGAAAACATAAATATGTAGGTTTGTATTGGAAACTTATTAATAACATATAAAAAACGACAGTTAAGAATGCATTTAATAGTTATTATGATAATTCAATTATCATTTTAGTTCCTAGAGATTAGAAATGCCGATAACAAATTCCTAGAAATTCCGGATCATCCAATTTTGAAGTAAAACAATTTATATTTCTTGCAAAATTAGACTAAAATTGCACAGAAAATCCCCAAAACGGTAATTGTTTCTCTTTAATTTCTGCTAAGTATACATAATATTTGTATAATAAAAGGTTAAGTATATTTGTATAATACTCAAAGAGGTACGAGTTGTTTTTTTTTAAGTTTAGCAATGCATGGGCTAAAAGCAATAATAAACATAAAATTATGTTAGGAAGTTTTAATATAAGGAAAATTCGGCCCAATGATAACAAAACAAAGGTAGGTAGGTATATTCAATTCTATTCAATGTAAGTATTTATTTAACAAAATTATTAGTACCTACCACACAGAAATAAAATTAATGTAAGTAAAAGCGATGAAAAATATTACATACATAATATGTAAAAAAAGTAAATACTGATATGTAAGCACGACTAGATTTAATAAATTTCGTACTTACACCCTTTCTCTTGTCTGCGACCAGGTTTTTTATGATGCTTACTTCGTAGGTGTCCTTATGTCGTATCGCCTCATATTGTTTAGTCAAAATTTTGTATAAATTTACAAAAAAAAACATCGTATAAATTTACAAAATTTTGTAAATCTCGTATTTGAAAAACATTCATGAAAAATCAATGAATGTTTTCATTCTAAGAATTGTTTTGTTTTTTTTTTCAGATTTAGTTAGGGTATAGGTACTTCGAGTCATTGCAGACAAGAAAGAATGCAAAAAACGCTTACTTACATCCATATAATATAGACCCGCGTTCGGTTTAGTTCAAAATGAAAATTTTAAAAATTTAGTTATTTTCCTCTGACCCGAACGCCCCACTTTCCAATGTGTATCGATAGATAATAAAAAAAAACACTGAAATGTATTGCGAGTGTCATTTTCTTGGCAAATTGTCATAAGCGTTCAAAATGGCCGACTCGGCTTTCACAACATCCTTTCGTCTACGTTTGGATGCTAGCAAATCACCTTGACTTCGCTTGGATTTTCTTCAATTTCAGATTACTTAGAATTACAATATTCTAGCAATACCTAGCTACATAAAAAGAATGCACTTTTATTATAGAAGTTTCTTATTTTTTTGATAGATAGAAAGCTAAGCATTTGGCTGCCATCACACCTACCTTATGGATGACCTTCTTCTTTTCGTGTCACTAGTTTTTTAGAAACCAGTGTGGTGGAAGGATTTTAAGTGCCCTTGGATTAAAGTACTTATATAATAAAGTAGATAACTTATGGAATAAGACTGGTGGTACATCTTTTATGCAGGATTTAGTTATTACTAGTAGGTAGGTATATGCAAAACTAGAAAATTACTAGCATCGTATGTTTTTGCAACTGTTGTAAAAACCGTATGTTTAAAACCATGTTTTTGCTCGTCAAGGTTACGTAAAAATTATTAACTTCAAATTTAAATAAAAACAGAAGAAGTAGGTAACATATCAAATTATTATTTTTACTTATTTTTCTATTTAACTATATGTAATTTGATTTTTATATTACTATGGACACCCCAAAAGCCATCGACCGAGTAGGACGTGATCCCACGACCTTCCCCTTGATATGGAATACAAGCAACTATGAAGAGAAGAGCCAGCTAAGTTTTTGACTGGCTCTCAGCTCAGTTGGTAGTAGCTCTGCCTTCTGCGCCGTAGGTCGTGGGTTCGATCCCCACCGAGAACAAATATTTGTGTGGTAAACATAGATGTTTGTTCTCTGTCTGGGTGTTATATAATGTGTGGCGGCTAGGTACTTAGCCACAGGAATCGGGCTGACGCGTAGGAATTCAATGTCGCGTCGCCAGTCGTCTCTCCCCGCTCACACTGTGCGAACATGTAGCCTTGGTAAAAATAAATAAGTATTTGGAACATGTGTTTATTGCTGCACTATCCTCAAGAAAAGTAAATTATGTAGTTAGGGGTAGCATCTGGCCTCAAACCCCAAAAAATGTATTCTAGGTATGTATTTACAAAAAAAAGTATATAAGTAATATATCAGCTATCTGGTTCCCATATTACAAGCTCTGCTTAGTTTGGGGCTAGTGTTGTGTGGTTTGTCCGCAATATTTATTTATTTATTTATTATCTTCATTTCCAGCTGGCTAAACTGTCATAACTGTCATACACTGTCAAATGTCAAAGTCAATTGACATGCATAGTTTTTTTTTTATACTACTACATGATGGAACAAGTTTATGGCCCATCTGATTTTAAGCGGTAACCGCCTATAACAAAGCATTGTCTCGTAGGTCACGCACGTCAGGAACGTGCCCTACGATGCACTGCCCTGCGTCCATCAGGCTTACAGATGTTTCGCCTCACGTGCCTGTAATTACACCGGCACCCACACCCTTCAAACCGAAACACAGCGATGCTGCTTCACGGCAGAAATAGGCATGGTGGTAGTACTTACCCGGACGAGCCCTTCACAAGGAGCTCTACTAGAGTACAGACAGACATAAAATCACGCCTCTTTCCTAGAGGTAGGCAGAGATCACGGTTTTCCACTTGCTACTGATATTTCTCTCGCCCCGTTCCCGTTACTTTTTCGGGAGAAAAAGTATCGTATGTCCGTCTTCTAGTTCTAAGCTACCCACCAATTTTCAGGCTAATCGGTTCAGCCGTTCTTGAGTTATAAATTGTGTAACTAACACGACTTTCTTTTATACAGACACTAGCAGCCGCCCGCGGCTTCGCTCGCCCCTTTGCTGTTACGCCCCGTTGATTATTTTTGACGTGACAACGTCTTATAATTCGGTGGAGCCGGCTGCACGCTTGAAAAAACATGACTCATGCAGCGTTACCTCACTCTGAGGCGTTCCACTTAAGGCTTAAAGTGCAAGCGAGAGCGCGGAATGAGCGACAAAGAGGCACGCACGGCCTCCGCGTTCGGCAGCGTTCGACATCTGTCTCTCTCCTACTTGAGTGAGCGATGCGTCCGCGTGGACAGCTGTATGACGTCGTCACGTTCATCTATCGTCAGTAAGCCGACTCTACAGACAACCGATTTTTATTAAAATTATTCCACTTTTTCTCTGCTTAGTGAAATAATTTTCAATTTTCCTTTCTTAGTGCACCCCTGCTATAAAAGAAACAAACCCTCCAAGTTTCATGCTTCTAGGACCGGTTTAGACCGTTGATTGTCAGTCAGTCAGTAAGGAAAGAGTTTTATATATTTAAATTATATTATTCCAATGTTAGAATGGATGAATGATGGATGGATGGAATGAATGGATCCCACAAAATGCAATGCGGCGACGTGGAATACCAAGAATGAGATGGCGGGACGAACTTGACTCCCACCTGAGATCGTGGCCTGTCACTGCGTTAAGTCGCGAAGAGTGGAAAGAGGGAAGGGAGGCCTTTGCCCTGCAGTGGGACAAAAACGGCTGAATAATAATAATATTCGACTGGCCTCTAGCTCAGTTGGTAGTAGCTCTGCCTTCTGCGCCGTAGGTCGTGGGTTCGATCCCAACCGAGAACAAATATTTGTGTGGTGAACATAAATGTTTGTTCTCTGTCTGGGTGTTATATTGTATTCTAAGTATGTATTTACAAAAAAAAAAATGTATTTTAGTATTATATCAGCTATCTGGATCCCATATTAAGCTCTGCTTAGTTTGGGGCTGGGTAGTGTTGTGTGAATTGTCTACAATATTTATATTTAATATTCCCATGTTAATAAAAATGACGGTCGTTTTAACAAACGGCCGATGCAACCCTAGAAACCCATAGCTAAATTGGGGTTATCGATTATCAACGACCAAACGGAACGATAGGCTGCGTCACGTGGCGTTAACCGACTACACGAAGGATGTTGTCTATTTATTGAGAGAGCGAAGCGAGCAACAAATATAAAATATGTTATTTTTATTTATGTTATTTGTAAATGACGCTGGTGGCCACTTGGTAGCCTTGCAATCCTAAGGCAGTGGGTTCAAATCCAGTCGTGTACCAATCAGCCCAAAAATTTATATACCCAATGCCAGTGCTCTCAAACGGTGAAGGAAAACATCGTGAGGAAATCGGCACGTGCGGTGTAGAACCTAAAACGTTATTCAGTTTGAGAAATCATCGCTCGCTTTGCTCACTCGATAAATTAAAAACAGCCACAGCACAAATAATAGCTAAGTAACCTACTACAACTAAGTGAGAAGTACAAAATATATTAGTTTTTTTTAATAAAATTATATAGCTGATGGAACAAGCACATGGCCCTTCCGATGTTAAGTGGTAACAAAGCATTGCCTCGTAGGTCACGCACGTCAGGAACGTGCCCTACGATGCACTGCCCTGCTTCCATCAACTTGAGGCATACAGTTCAGCCTCACGTGCCAGTATTCCCCCACACCCTTCAAACCTGTACACAGCGATGCTGCTTCACGGCAGCAATAGGCATGGTGGTAGTACGCACCCCCACGAGACACACAAAGAGATTCTACTAAGTATCTTTTGATAATATATTTTAATATCTTTATACGGTAATTACAGTTAGTAACCAGTTATCAAACTAGAATGTTCAAACAAAGGAAACGAATGAAGACGATATCTATTTATAGCGGCTAGGTAGGTATTTAACCTACAAACTAGTTCTGAGGGCCTACCACAAGCTCTCTCTGGCTGTCTCTGGCTCTGGTTTTGAGTCTGTGTGAGTGCTTACCAGTGTTTTTTTTTGTCATCTAGAAATGGCACTAACTTAAAATAACCTGTTGCTATTATAATGCAACAACATTTGATCTAAATGTCGTTAGTCCTTAGTCTAAGGTCCAATTTCACCGTTAAACGCGTTTAACTAAACTCGTTTATAAATATGTACGTACACAAAAGAAATGCAACGACATTGACAGGTCTTTAAGCGCGTTTAGAGAAAAATGTACCAACTGAATGCTTAAGCGAGTTTAAACGTCAGTAGAACGCGTTCAATTTCAACGGTGAAATTGGACCTAAGTTAGAGAAATAAATAAATAAATAAAATCTATTATATTTAAATAATAGGTAAATCTATAATCATTAACAATATTAAACATGATAATTAAATTCAATTTCATTTCATTTAATTATCATTTCGCCCCACCATATTTATTTTATTACCCACCATATTTTGTATTTTGCTTACCAGTGTGTGTGACGTTTTGACGTAGGATTTATTTAGACAGCACTCACACAGATTCAAAACCAGAGCCAGAGACAGAGCTACACAGAGCTTGTGGTGTACAACAGTACGGCCAATATTCAGAAACAGTGCTTGAGTCTGACGAGCCTCAAGCACTGTTTCTGAATCAGCCTAAAGAAGTACGGTTCAGGCCAATAAATATTGCACTTCGGCTTTCCTGCTTTCGTAGAGCGCTATCTCTTTCAGACGCACACTACGAAGCCGAAGTTAGTCGATGTACAATATTTTTTGCCTACTTCTATAGGTAGGTATTTGGTATACATAATTAGCTAATTATTACAAACGCAATATTCTTAATAATTCTACTAGACTAATTAGGTACTTCGGAAAAGAGGCCCTTATTGATTTCACAATTATTTCATTTTCTTATTGAAAAATTGTTTTGTAGCCATAAAAATTATCGTCGGCTGTGTTTGTGCGGGTGCTGTGTCTGTGTGCACACGTATAGACAATCTGTACTTACTTACCTACTGCTAGGGCTGTGTTTGAATTTGAAATACGCAAGCAATAAATTATTTAATTCTTTTATACACACGGAAAGAATTACAAATATTAATAAGTTATTGTTATTACTAATAACAAAGGACTTGTACATGGGCGACCTTAACCCTAAAATGAGTTTTTTTTTCAGTAAACATTTGCTAAGAGAAAGCTAAAAGTAAAGAGTAATGTGTACCTACCATATTTATAAAAAAAAAAAACTTAAGTTGTAGGATTCATAAAGTACCAACTTTCCTTAGCTCATTGTTGGATGGAAGTTGTGTGAATAGGTACTTAAATAGTACATTGTTACCCGAGTGTTGAAAGTCACGTTTTTTGAGTCCCGAGACGGGTTTGGCGCCAGAGCGTTAGCGAGGGCGCCAATGGAGCTTGAGGGACTTAAAAGACTTTCATCCAAGGTAAACACTGTGCTTTTCATTACGAATACAAGGAAAGTAAAAATAAAAACATGAAAGAAAAATTAGTGAAAATGAAGATTGAATTGCCGCCTTACCGGTTTTTTTTTTCTTTTTCTCTGGCGGGATTCGGCTTCGGTTCGCCAGCATTATTCAGCCATTATTTTCATTTTCATAATTTAAAAAATGGTAAATTGTTTGCTCAAATCTATATTATTTTAAAGAAATAGTTGAAGCTATATATAAATCAAGTAATTTAGAAGATATATTATTTATTTAATACTATCATTATGTTATTTAAATTTAAATTTTACATTGCGCTCTAATTAGACTTTTTAAACTTCTTACCGTTGTAATGGGATTCCAACCTACTTGCTGAATAAAAAGTTGGAATTTGGTTCAACCTCCTTGCAGTTAAGAAAGTTGGAACATGGTTGAATAAAATAGAACTTGTTTTTTTTAATAATTTGACAGCTGTCAGTAGAAAGCGATTCTCCCTAGGGCTGAAAGTTTTACTTTCTATTAGGCCCCTCAGGCAACTTCAGACCTACTTTCAGAGTATGAGTAATGAAAATGTATTTTATTTTGTTTTATATGGGATCAGGCAGACAGGACAGGACAGCGTAGGTAGGTAGTATAGTAAGGTACCTAATGTACTGTGTTTTTATGTCTTTCGATTCATAAACTATGAAGTTTTACTGCCTGTTTATAAAAAAAAGTAATCCATCTGCTTATTTTGCGAGTTAATTAATAACATAAGTAGGTACTTAAAATGTATTTTATTTTGTTAGAGGTAGGTACTATTTATGATCGAATAGGTACCTACTTAACTTAAAGTCAAATAAATAAAATAAATGTTAACACCTTCAACCAATATTAGTCGTGTGTTTTGTATCAATACAAATATTAGTAGGTAGGTACTATTTATGATCGAATAGGTACCTTACACACTCCAGGCTTAAAATAAACTAAACCTTGCTAAAAACATTATTCTTATATCTATATCTTCTTTATTATTATTTCTTTATTTCATTGAATACAGAAATATTTGAATTTGAATAATCGTTAATACATAACATAACACGAATTGAACAAAATAACATTGCAGTACCTATCCCTGAAAATGACACTTATCATACACACTCAATTTTATTACCTCTTAAAGTACATCTGAAATCTGCCAAGTCAGCGCGAGACAGCCCTGACCTCACGCACACAAGCGCACGCACGCACACGACAACGTCTGTAACCGAATGCTTGTCAAACTAAATGGATATGGTGGGTAGGGATGGGATAATGTTTGTTTTGTTATCGATTGAATTGTTCTGGTCAATTATTATTTTTGTATTTAAAATAATTTTAGACATCACTGGCTACAGTTAACTCAGCTCAGTTGGTAGTAGTTCTGCTTCCTGCGCCGTAGGCCGTGGGTTCGATCCCCACCGAGAACATATATAAGTAATATGTTGGCACGCAGGTTTGCTCGATGCAGTAGGCAAGTTAAAATATCACTCTTTAAAGCCTACTGCCAATCATTTTACGCGAGCAGCCTGTGGTTCAATTTTACTAAAAAGTCGCTTAATGCCCTACGCGTCCAATACAACAACGGGTTCAGGATGCTGATGGGGCTGCCTCGCTTCTGCAGTGCATCCACAATGTTTGCGGAGGCACGAGTTGATGGTTTTCATGCCATCCTTCGCAAAAGAACAGCCTCACTGCTCGGCAGACTGCGGAGCAGCGCCAACAGCATCCTGCAGGTCATACCTGATAGATATGACCTGCCCGTAATGAAGTCCTTCATTCGGCTCCTGATCCAATAGTCTCAAGAGAGACTGGGGGGTCAGGTACCGAATGAAAGACTCTTAATCTATATACATACCTACCTACCTACTAAAGCTGTGTTTTTTGTGTTGCGTTTATATACTAACATAGCTTAAGATAGACTGTAAGTTTTACTAACACAAATGGACCACATAGTTGTCTGATAAATAAATAAATAATAATTAATTAATATATTTGTGTGGTGAACACTGATGTTTATAGGTACTCTACGCTGTCTGTGTTACTATAAGTATGTATTTACAAAAAAAAATCGGTTGTCTGTAAATAAGTCGGTTTACTGACGATAGTTGAACGCGACAACGTCATAAAAAAAATACACAGAATGTCGAACGCTGCCAAACGCGGAGGCCGTTTGTGCCTCTTTGCCGCTCGTTCCACGCACTCGCTTGAACTTCAAGCCTTAAATGGAACGCCTCAGAGCGAGGTAACGCCGCAGGACGTCATGTTTTTTCATGCGTGTAGCAGACTCCATCGAATTATAAGACGTTGTCACGTCAAAAAGTATAAAAGTACCTTTTATATCAGCTATCAGATTCCCATAGTACAAGCTCTGCTTAATTTGGGGCTATGATAGCGGCTCGATAGTGTTAGAATAGAATAGAATAGAAAATTCTTATAATTATAATATATATTATATAAGAATTTTCTATTCTATTATATTTATTGCACACCTTAAAACTAACAATGATAAAGCAAGTAACAATAATTTAAAACATACAAATGTACAATGGGCGGTCTTATCGCTGAAGAGCGATCTCTTCCAGACAACCTTTGGATGGAGAGAATCGAATAATATGAGAATCGATGGTTGGCTAGGGTGCACTAAAAATAACAGTAAAGAACAATAAAAAAGGATATTTACATACGAAGTAAATTCATATAGACTACATGCATACATTAATATATACATATCTTATACCTTTAAACGAGAAAATCTTGTATATATATATATATATATATATTTAGGATCTCGGAAACTGAGCCAACAATTTTCACGAAATTTACTTTAAAAGGGTTTTCGGGGGCGATAAATCGATCTAGCTAGGATTCATTTTTAGAAAATGACGAGAAGTTGGTGTTTTGCAATAATTAAACATAAACTCAATATACGACTGTTCCTGCCATCTATTGGCGATTGTGAGCAACTAACTGCAAGCTAGAAGGCGTTGTTAATTAAAAATAAGCCAATAAAGATTACGACTCTTCCTGACATCTATTGGCAAATAATAATACTATTTTTTTTTTAAACCCGAGCGAAGCTCGATCATACCGGCTCGTTTACTTAAATAGAATACATGACAAAGTGTTGTGTGGATTGTCCACACTATTTATTTAAATTTTATTTTATTTCATCGATAAAAACATCGATATCGACTCCCTCAGTACAGGACTCGGTACACGTTCAGTATTATTATTAGCTCGCTAAAGCCGTGTCTATACTGGTGAAGATGGAAATATATTTTTTAAAAGAATAAAATTCATATCAAATCAAAAATTAAAATAGATAGATAGAAAATTCTTTATTGTACACCTTACAAACTAACAAAAAGAGAATTTAACACATAAATACTATTCGAAATATATTTATTTGGAACAGGTAGGTAGGTACAAGGTTATTTTTTATGAAACAACGGGATATTTAACATAATATACCATTTGGTGTCATGGTATGGTCATTATGGTATGGTATCAATAAACCATAGCGTCGATGCGGCTTATGGAAAAACATAACCTTTTGGAGGTTACATAAAATAATAGTACCTATAGTAGGTATAGTTAAATAATTAGTGATATAATAATATGTTTGTTTAGTAAGTATTATTTTACCTGTTTTTTCTCGTTTGCATTGCAATAAAAAAACATTAATCATTCTTGTCTAATAGTACGTTCACACGCGCGCGTTCAACTCGACATTCAACGTGCACATTCACATTCACGCGCGTGTAAACGGTACGCCCGCGCCCGTAAACGCGCCTGTGAACGTGAATGCCGCGAACTGGGAGAGTGCATGCTGACACGACGGCGTTTGTGTGAACAGCTGGAATTTTCGACGGCCCGGGACGGGCTGCATGCCGTGCAGCCCGCCAGGCAGCCCGCCGGGCTGCACGGCGTGCATGTGAACATAGCATAAAGACTTGGTTACCACAGAAAATCAGGTGGGTCATATTATGCTTGTGTACCACCAGTTACTCAAAGAAACCTACCATTAAACAAATGTTTATAAAATGTACAAATATACACAAAAAACAGTTGAGATATCTGCAGACCGTTACTAACGATCCAGAGATAGCTACTTTTATAAAATATGTATCGATATTTTGTGTCCAGTGCCTCACCGCCTTACTCCGTAAGCGCGCGCAACGCTCAAGGACCAAATTAAACATCTATATATTTGATTTATTTTACAATTTAACTCTTTTATTGCCTACTCACCTACTTCTCTCTGTCTCAAACGGTGAAGGAAAACATCGTGAGGAAATCCGAAGTCAGCTCTACACGTATTGGCCATGTCTTTCCTGCGGAATAATTGACTAAGCATTGAGGTGGTATAAGTGATAAAAACTTTAGCCTACCTGATATGAAAAAACATTACATACACACTATACAAATACAAACTTAAAACAACGCAAGTATGCACAAAATGAAACAGCTGAGCTATATTTAGACCGTTACAAACGATCCAGAGATAGCTCAGCTGATCCAAATCAGTGTATACTTAATAAAAAACTACAAATAATAAAAATAAATTTGAAACTCCAGCTAAGTACCTACTTATGTACTTATAGGTAGGTAGGTAAGGTACCTATCTGACCTACTGAACCAAGCGTCTAAAAAAGATTTTTCGAAAACAGAATTAGGTATGTATGTATGTAGAGAGGTAACAAACATAAAATATTTGACAAGAGCATGCTCTGTTTTAAAAAGTAAGATAAAAATAGTTTTTCCAACATAAATACAAAATGGCTCTCAAATACTCTAAATTTCATTAAAATCTCTACCGTGATGCAAAAACAAGAGCAAGAGAGATAGATACTGTGTGACAGAGACAGCTACATGGCAACGCAAACAATGCTAGAAAGGGACGGCGATATAATTAAAAGTTTTGTCGCAACAGCCTTTCCGAGATACGGAAAAAGAAAAGATGTGGAGACTTTTATTAATTAAGTTATCTTTTAGAAACAGAATAACAAAAATGGGTAAAATAATATTTATAAGTTTTAAAACCTTGAGAAACCGTCTTCATGACCAAACTACTACACCAATTTTCGTGAGATTTCCTTGGAGAGATAAAAAAAGAACTCAAATCAGGGGGCTAATTCTCGGGCCGATCTCGATTATTTTGCAATTTTATTTTATTGCTTCAATTCGAAGAGAGAATGGATGATTTCCTTGAGTAATTCAACAACGACCTCTTCGTAAAAGCCTCGACAGCTACGATATACGGAAAACGTAGAAAAAGTGCGGGGCTGTGAAAAGTGTTAAAGCTAATGTTATTTCAAGTAGTCAACTGCAGCTCTCATCTGTCAAATTAGATATTAGTGTCAGTTTTGTCAGACAAATGTCATGTTCTTGCCTCCAAATCATCCATTGTGAAAATGCGTGTGACTCGCAAATAAAGTGATTTTAATAAGTTAAATCTATAATTCATCGGACTCTGATACCAAATAATAAATAACAGCAGAGCGTGGTTGATCACAAAAGTAGAAATGACGTCGGGGACGTGCAACTTCCCGAAACTCAACGAAAATATTTCCTTCGCGAATTGGAAGTTTCGAGTAAAAATTTTGTTGGAAGAAAGAAGTATAGCTAATATCCTGGAAAAATGTAACAAGGACAGCAAGGAAGACGTCGAGGCTGATGCAAAAGCTCGATCTATTATAGTACAATGCTTGACCGATCGATATCTGAACATAATTAAAAAATGTAAAACGGCGGCTGAAATGTTAACCTCTTTAGAGGAAGTTTTTGAGAGAAAAAGTGTGTTTAATAAGCTTTTCTTGCGAAAGAAGCTAATCGCAATGAAATGTTCTAGTGGCCAAAGTCTGCAAGACCACTTCTTACAATTTGATAACTTAATAACCCAATTGGAAACAGCCGGAACAAAAATGGAAGACAGCGACAAGTTAACTCATTTATTCCTTACACTACCGGAGGAATACAACACAGTGATAACGACATTAGAAACCATGAGTATTGAAAAAGAGCTCACTGTAGAGTTTGTAAAATCTAGACTGTTAGATTCAGAGCTGAAATTGAAAGAAAAGAAGAGTGAAGTAGTAGAGAGCAGCTTTTATTCATGCTACAAATGCGGAAAAGAAGGACATATGGCATACCAGTGTGATAAAAGGACTGAAAACAATAATCAAGGTCAACGAGGTAGAGGAAATTTCAGAATGAGAAGTAGAGGTCGCTCAGGTTTCAGAGGGAAATCTAGAGGACAAGGACATGTAGCACAGTCAAATGAAAATTCAATGAATGATGAGATGTTTATTGCTTCAAGCTCAGAATATATAATGCATACAGATGCATCGGAGATTACTCTTGTTGTGGACTCAGGAGCAACACACAACTTCATACAAGAAAAGTATGAAAAATTAATGACTGATGT
The DNA here is from genome assembly GCA_939531255.2 of Thera britannica. Taxonomy (NCBI): domain Eukaryota; kingdom Metazoa; phylum Arthropoda; class Insecta; order Lepidoptera; family Geometridae; genus Thera; species Thera britannica. The sequence continues at coordinate 21,278,092 of OW618041.2, read as the reverse complement.
GACAGAACTACCAGTACCGATTCAAATAAGACTTGCTAATGGAGAAATATTGTGTGCAAAGAAAAAAGGTAATTTGAAAACCGTTTATGGGGAAAATAAACCTATAACAATTGAAGGTCTGATAGTAAATGGGATTGAGCACAACCTATTATCAGTAAATGAGCTAATGAACAAAGGCAAATGTGTAACATTTAGAAATGGAGAATTGATAATAAAATCAGAAAAAGGTGAGTACTATGGAGAAAAAAGAGGAAAGTTGTATGTACTGAAACTGCAGTTACCCAAAGAGAAACATGAATGCTACTATAACAATGAAGACTTGACTAATGGTGATTTATGGCATATCAAACTAGGCCATCTCAACCGTAAAGCATTACATTTGATGAACTTACCTTACAGTAAGAAGGTATGTGAAGTTTGCATGAGGAATAAGAGTACTAGGCTACCTTTCAAGAGAATAACAAAGCCACAGTCAAAAGATGTTGGAGAATTAATACACTCGGATGTTGCCGGACCAATGAAAGTATCAACAAAAGAAGGTTACAGGTATTACCAAACTATATTGGACGACTACTCACATTTCACTCAAACCTATCTATTAGTAAACAAATCTGAAGCAGCAGACAACTTGATAAAGTATGTAAGGGAAATAGAAACAGAAAAAGGATTAAAAATAAAGAGAATCCGTTGTGATAATGGAGGGGAATATTCATCAAATCATTTTAAAAGATTTTGTGAAGAAAAAGGTATAAGAATAGAGTATACTGTACCCTATAGTCCACAAATGAATGGAAAAAGCGAAAGATTAAACAGATCCATATATGATAAAGCCCGGACTATACTGGATGAATCACAACTACCAAGACATCTGTGGGGTCATGCTATCATGACAGCTGCATTCTTGATCAATAGAAGCCCATCAAGTGCGATAGATTATGAGATTCCAGCAATGATATTTGAGAGAGAAATGGTGCTCAATAAATTGAAACCATTTGGGTGCAAAGGGTGGATGATCATACTACCAAGAAGAGATAAACTTGATTCAAGAGCAAAAGAAGTAAGACTGGTTGGTTATGCGAGGAACGGATATAAAGTGTGGGATCCTATAACAGATTCAGTTATTGTGACTAGAGATATAAGATTTAATGAAAGAGATTTTAAGTATCAGCAAGCCCCGAATAATGAACAAGAAAATGATTATGTACACATTGAACAAAGAGACAGTGAACAAAAGAATGAAGAAGACAAGAAGAAAAAACAAGAAGAGAACAAAAGGAAAGAAGAAGAAGAAGAAGATAGGAACAATAATGAAACAGAAATAACTGAACAGAGTACTAGTAAAAACACAAGAAGCGGCAGGCTAATTACTACACCAAAACATCTAAGTGAATATGAAATATATGAAGCATACTGCCTGCTAAATAATGATGAAGATCCTCAGGAATATAATGAAGCTATGGAAAAAGGATGGGAAGAAGCAATAAAAACCGAAATACAAGCCTTACAGAAAATGAATACTTGGACAGAGACTGATTTACCTGAAAACAAGAAAGCCATAGACACAAAATGGGTATTTAAAACTAAAGAAAATAATATGAAAAAGGCTCGGTTAGTAGTGAAAGGGTTTCAAGTGAAAGAAGACTCTGATTTCGGAAAGAACTATGCTCCAGTAGCAAGAACATCCTCAGTTCGAACAATTCTTGCACATGCAGTACAGAAAGGATGGAATGTAAGACAACTTGATGTACCTACAGCATTTCTGAATGGGATTCTAGAATCTGAAGTATACATCAAACCACCTGAAGGTGTAAAAGCAAATAAGAACAAAGTTTTAAAACTGAATAGAGGATTGTATGGATTAAGAGAAAGTCCCAAATGTTGGAATCAAAGATTTAATAGCTTTGCAGAAGAAAAAGGCTTCAAAAGATCTCAATATGATGTTTGTCTATACAAAGGAGAAACAATAAATGTATGGATGTTAATTTATGTTGATGATATAATTCTTACTGGAATTGAGGAAGACATAGAGAAGGTGGTAAAATATCTGAAAACAGAATTTCAAACAAAAGATTTTGGTTTTCCCAAAATTTTTCTAGGAATGGAAATAGAAAAGAAAGAAAATGGTCTAAAGATAACGCAAAAAAGACAAATAGAAAACATGCTCATAAAATTTAAAATGCAAGATTGCAAGAGTTCGACCACACCAATAACAAAGGGATACCAATTGGATGAAAATGAACCAATTGTAACTGATGTACCTTACCGCCAACTAATTGGTTCTCTTATGTTTGTATCAACAGTTTCACGACCTGATATTACCTATGCTACCTCATATCTGAGTCAATACCTAGACAAACCGACAAAAAGTCTTTGGATACAAGCCAAGAGAGTTTTAAGATATTTAAAAGGAACTAAAGATAGTGGACTACATTTCAAAAGGTCTGAAGACAGTATTATAGAAACATACTCAGATGCTGACTGGGCAGGTTCACAAACAGACCGAAAAAGTGTATCTGGATCTGTGACACTGTACAACGGATGTCCAGTTGCATGGTTCTCTAGAAAACAAGCCTGTGTTTCACTGTCAACAGTGGAAGCTGAATATATTATAGCAGCTGCAACCAGTGCATGTGATCTGTTATATGTAAAAGGACTTTACAGTGATTTAAATGGACTGGACAGTGAAGTGTTTTGTGTTTTATACATGGACAATAGAGGTGCAATTCAAATAGCTAAATCATTTGAAAATAGTAAGCGTGCCAAGCACATAGACATTAAACACCATTTTATAAAAGACATTATACATAGAAAATTGATTGCTGTTGAATATGTTGCAACTCATGATAATGTTGCAGATATATTCACAAAAGGATTGTCTACTGAAAAACTATGTACTATGAAAACATTCTTAAATATTGTGTAATAATTGTAGCGATTTCAATCAATGACAGATTTTCAATCGAGGGGCAGTGTTAAAGCTAATGTTATTTCAAGTAGTCAACTGCAGCTCTCATCTGTCAAATTAGATATTAGTGTCAGTTTTGTCAGACAAATGTCATGTTCTTGCCTCCAAATCATCCATTGTGAAAATGCGTGTGACTCGCAAATAAAGTGATTTTAATAAGTTAAATCTATAATTCATCGGACTCTGATACCAAATAATAAATAACATAGGTAGGTAAGGTACCTATCTGACCTACTGAACCAAGCGTCTAAAAAAGATTTTTCGAAAACAGAATTAGGTATGTATGTATGTAGAGAGGTAACAAACATAAAATATTTGACAAGAGCATGCTCTGTTTTAAAAAGTAAGATAAAAATAGTTTTTCCAACATAAATACAAAATGGCTCTCAAATACTCTAAATTTCATTAAAATCTCTACCGTGATGCAAAAACAAGAGCAAGAGAGATAGATACTGTGTGACAGAGACAGCTACATGGCAACGCAAACAATGCTAGAAAGGGACGGCGATATAATTAAAAGTTTTGTCGCAACAGCCTTTCCGAGATACGGAAAAAGAAAAGATGTGGAGACTTTTATTAATTAAGTTATCTTTTAGAAACAGAATAACAAAAATGGGTAAAATAATATTTATAAGTTTTAAAACCTTGAGAAACCGTCTACATGACCAAACTACTACACCAATTTTCGTGAGATTTCCTTGGAGAGATAAAAAAAGAACTCAAATCAGGGGGCTAATTCTCGGGCCGATCTCGATTATTTTGCAATTTTATTTTATTGCTTCAATTCGAAGAGAGAATGGATGATTTCCTTGAGTAATTCAACAACGACCTCTTCGTAAAAGCCTCGACAGCTACGATATACGGAAAACGTAGAAAAAGTGCGGGGCTGTGAAAAGAAGCAATAAAATAAAATTGCAAAATGATCGAGATCGGCCCGAGAATTAGCCCCCAGCTCATAAATGACGATATTATGCGATAACAAACTTTAATAAATAAATAAAAAATAAAACTGAATTAAGAACCTTTTTTATTTGAATGTCCTATGTCAGCCTTTGGTTTTGTTGGTGTCGACGGTGACTACTTACCATCAGGTGGGCCATAAGCTTGTTTGTCTATCTTTCACATAAAAACTACTACTTACTGGTGTCACGGAAGACCAGCGTTATAGTAGCGCTCGGTACTATAGGATTATGCTGGGTGACGAACAATTTTTATGTCATTGATACTTACTTGTTTAATATCATCCTTGTGTGTGGCATAAAATAAATAACATGATTTGATTTGGAAAAAAAATGCATGAAATAATCATGTCTCCGCAAATTCAATATCCAATACATTTCAATAATTTTATTTCAGAAAAGATCCAATTTGTTAGTAGCACATTATAGAAATAAAAACTTAAAAAAAAAATGTCAGATAGAAAAAGTTTATACATCGACTCTATCATCTCTCTGTTCCCTTTTTGCTTGAATATATTTTTCATTGAATTCCGTTTACTGCTTTAACCCACCTATAAGAAAACGATGCGTTGAAGTTAAATCTTCACTTAACCTTCAATTATATAAACAAGAGGTATTCACTTCACATCAATCAATATAATTTTCATTGTATTTTTGGCTTGTGCATTTTTAAGGCGGGAAAAAAAATTTGCTCTTAACAAGTCATCACTGTGACGTCATGTTCGGCCACGATCGGCAAACTTCGCCAAAGGTCGGGTGGCTTACGTACGATTTTTTAATTGCATAGTTTCTCCAACGTAACGGCCAACAAAATGATATGAAGTAAGTATCTATTGAGTTTACTTTGTTACACAAACATATGGTAATAATAAATTAATGAAAACTAAACAGGAAAAATAATTTACGGCAAAAATAGGATAAGGTATCAAATTATAAATTAATCTTCTATAAGTAAAATTAAATGTTTTTTAGGGTTCCGTAGCCAAATGGCAAAAACGGAACCCTTATAGATTCGTCATGTCTGTCTGTCTGTCTGTCCGTCCGTATGTCACAGCCATTTTTCTCCGAAACTATAAGAGCTAGACTAATGAAACTTGGTAAGTAGATGTATTCTGTGAACCGCATTAAGATTTTTATGCAAAAATAGAAAAAAATCTATAAATTTTGGGGGTCCCCATACTTGAAACTGAAACTAAAAAAACATTTTTTCATTGAACCCATACGTGTGAGGTATCTATGAATAGGTCTTCAAAAATGATGTTGAGGTTTCAAACATAGTTTTTTTCTAAACTGAACAGTTTGCGCGAGAGACACTTCCAAAGTGGAAAAAAGTTGGTCCCCCCCCCTCTAACTTCTAAAATAAGAGAATGATAAATCTAAAAAAAATATATGTTATACATTACTATGCAAACTTTCAACGATATTTGTTGTGAACGAGATCTAGCCCGTAGTTTTTTTTTTATACGTCATAAATCGTAAACCGCAATTTACCTTTCGACTAACTACAAGAACCTTTATATTATGTTACTTGTTGCTACGGAACCCTTCATGGGCGAGTCCGACTCGCACTTGGCTGCTTTTTTTTTATTTGTCTTTAGGGTAGTAGGTAGGAGGTTCATACCTTCCTGACTACCGACCGTCTCAACGGATAAAAATCAATGTAGGTAAGTACCTACATGAGAAGCTTAGGCCAAAAATAAATAAATATAAGGAAATTATTGTAAAAACAAATACTTAATGTTAATATTAAAAACAGGTAAAAGAGATTACAAAACATTCACCCCGTGTGTTCAAGGCTCGTACACATTCATTTGGACGGAGCGAGTAGCTCGGGTCAGCGAACCACACGGGAGGATTCTTTATTATCTTTATTTTATTTTATTATTAGTTGTAATGGGTTGAATTTTTGTTATTATAGATTATTTTCCCATTTTGATAATGGTCCTATAACAGTCATTTCGCTTAGCAGACCGTAGTATGTTGCCATCTCTATTTGTTGACATGAAATTGACAGTGACAAGAAACTTCTGGCAACCCGCTAAAAAGTGTCTCTTTGAATTTATCTATATAATATTTATTTTGTCTATAATATTTATTTATTTAGTTATTAATACCATTTTTTATTTTTATTTAATTAGTTAAAAGTCCCAGTAATTAAAACTAGGCTCAAAAAAAAAACAACTCGCATAATACCTAATCAACTACAGGCAACCACAGCTAAGACACGTAAAATAAATTTAAAATTACTACAAAATGTTCAAGCAGAAGTTCAAAAAATATGAATAAAAAATAAATATGTACAAAACGTTCAAAATACATTATAAAAAGCTATTTGCAGACCGTACGTATGTATAAATTCATTGAGTATGAAAAAATAACCCCAGTAGGTATTTTAAATATCACCTAGTGTGTCCGCGCCGCGTGTCGTATCCATTTGGTTAAAATTGCTCTTTAGGCTGCGTCTACACTGCAGCGTTATTATTATTATTACTTCGCTCATTTTATTAGGCATTGTTATATTTTCTTAGAGCAAATTTTTCAATCTACAGAAGTTTATCCGTAAGATTAAAATAAAATACATATACATTCATTTAATTTTACATAATCACACATAAACCAGTAAAAAACAAAGACACTAAAAGAAGGAAGATACAAATAGATACATCGATACTGGAGAAGTGCGTCGTGTTTCTGTGTGCTACAGCAGCAAAAGGGTCTTGACTCAGCATAATGCCTAGCTACTGTGAGGGAGCTATGCGCTGGTATTCTGTCAAAACCGTAAGCCAATAGACCTTTTGGGACATATTAAATAAATAAATAAATATTTGTGTAGCTTTGTGTGTGTGTAGAGTCATCAGCATCTCTTTTTTAGATTAAAAAACAAGGAATGACATTTTTAACTTGTCAAATAGCGTTATTCCGTAGATTGAATAATCAACCCTTAGTTTTAAAGTAGATGACATTGTTTGAATGTTAATTTATTTAGACGCTGAACTCGTTAGACACTTCTCGCTCGCACACTTTGACTTTTTGACAGATATAAAATCATGTTCTGTGCAATCAAATTGCACACAGTTTACCTTATTTTTTTTGATCCTAACACCTTTTTCTACTTTTAAGTATACTTATGTACCTACGTAAGATTTTCTACAAATAAGTTCAGTGATTTTATTTCTTAGAAGATTATTAGTAAGGTACATCGACGGTGGTATTCGTAGATCAGTAGGCCTACCATGAGCTCTGTCTGGCTCTGTCTTTGGCTCTGGTTTTGAGTCTGTGTGAGTGCTCACCAGTGCATTATACTGTGCGTGTGACGTTTTGACGTGGGGTTTATTTAGTCAACACTCAAACAGGCTCAAACCTAGAACCAGAGACAGAGCCAGACAGAGCTCATGGTAGGCCTACAGATAATTAAGTATTTTCATTTTAACTGATTAAATTATTGTAGATTTAAGAAAACTAATTACCTTTACCTACCATTTTATGCAACTGTTTTTAATAAGTATGTTAATTTTACTCATTAAATATGATTTATTAGGTAGATTTAGGTAATCTAATGTAAATAGGTACTAGGTAATAAAACACTTAGATAATGATCTGTTGTAATTCTACATAGGTAGGTAGGTATCCGCTATTCTAGTTTTGTATCTCTAAGTAGATATGGTAACTTATTCTTAATTCTTTATTGCACACAATATAAAACACAGGAAAAAAACAGAAATAGAGGACATGTACAAAGGCGAGCTTAACCCTGAACAGAGTTTTCTTACAGCAAACCTTTGAGGCTAGAGAGAGGTGACTATATAGGCAGGTTTGTGTACATTAAAAATAAAGTAAAAATAACAAGGAATACTTAGATTACTTATATTATAAGCACCTACTGAGACACTAACACACTCTTCTTCTTAACATGTCACTGGTTCTTTCAAAGAAGTGTGGTGAAAGGATTTCAAGTGCGCCTCGGAGTAGCTCCTTTCGTGCACTCGACACTTGTTTTTCGAGCTTTTTAGACATCCCCCTAGATGTTTCCCTTCACAGTTTGAAAGTAGGTACTGATCACTAGTGCACTAACACACTGATGCACACAAAAATCTAGCTTAGTGCTATTATATTCAAATTAATAAGGTTCATATTATGGGTGCCTTATCTACCACTACCTACCTAAGTACTCTTGTAAACAAAGTGCCATAATATATCTACAGGAATCATAAATTAGTATTAGAGATACTCATTAAGGTACTTCTTGCGTTATTAATTATACAGGCTTTACTATAATAAGCTTAATATAGCTAGTGAAATAACCAGTGTGGTAACAGTATTCCATACCACCCAAAATAAGCTAATATGCACAAAATTAATTTGACTACTAAAATCGAAGATACCCCGTTTTTTTACGTATCTACTATGAATTAGTGTTTACTAGTGATAACAAATCTATTAAAACTACTATAATAAGCTTAAAACCTATAGAAATAAAGTTGATATTAGATTGAATGTAAAACTTTTGTTTGTGATAAAGATTGTGACGCGTTTGGATAATAATAAACCTTAGTGTCTCTATAATAAAGTACACATTACTCTGGATATTAGCATAAGGATTATTTGAAAAACGAATGCCGTTTGGTGGTGTGTGTTTAGTTCGAACACACGAGGTGATTTTTATAAATCCGTTTTTTTTATTGTTATTTATTTATGTGCATGTTAAAGAAGTGCTTAGTTGTCTGACAAAAGCTCAGTTGGTAGTAGGTCTGCCTTCTGCGTGGGTTCGATGTCCAACAGATCAAACATTTTGTGTTGTGATCGTAGGTGTTTGTTCTCTGTCTGGGTGCTATATTTTATTACAATTATGTGTATACAAATAAAAAAGTAGGTGATATTGCAATCTGGTTCCCATAACATGCTCTAATTAGTTTGGGGCTAGATAGTGTTGCATCCACAGTGTATTTTATTTATTTATAATGATTCTGATCATTAAAATAAATAAATAGGTCTCCTTCTCTCTGCATATTTATGCCTACGATACCAACGAACCTTTTTATTACTTTGTATGAAAAATCATTAAAATAACGAATGATGGTTTACTGTTAGAGTAGTAGGCAACAAATATTGCACTTCGGTTAATTTCGGCTTCATAGAGCGTTGTGTGCGTCAGAAAGAGATAGCGCTCTACGAAAGCAGAAAAGATGAAATGCAATATTTATTGCCTAAAGCCGTACGTACCTAATTAGTAATTACAGTTCACCTACTTCAGGACTTAATTTTTAAGAGAATCTAACAAAAAACGGTTTTTCCTCATGTACAAGGAAAATGTCTTTTTCACCAAAAAAAAAAACGTGGCAAAGTCGCGGGAAAACAAAAGTTACGCCATTAATTTTTAAATTGATTTAGGGTTGTCAGGTTTGATTCTACGTTCATCTTTTTTTTGCCTCACAAACTTATTAAAATTATTACGTTTAAAATATTCGAATTCTTATTAATGTTTGTAGCAAAATTAATTAAAAACAAACAAACAACACAACCGAGTCTCGTAATAATTTCCATTGTTAAATTATTTAGGTTGCTTGCTACTTATAAAAGACATAAAAGTAATCAATCGAATTAGAAATCGTTACTAAACCTTATTCAATCACTTTTTCTGTAAATGCTAAACTAAAAATAAATTAACTAAAACGTCGGACATGCTGTATGAGTGGAGGTAGTATATCGTAAATCTGCAGACAAAACATTAAAAAAAAACTAAATTTTTTCAATCATCATTTTATTTTAAACTCGTTCTTGCTTCTTTTTTATTAGATTGATATTAGTCTATTAAATAAGTTTACCCAAAAACAAATAGTTAAAAACAGGTTATGAATGCTAAAATTCAATCATTAGTTAGTAAAATGATGACATATTGATAAATAATATCATAATAAACTGGTTAGTAAGTATTCTCATTTGTAAAGTAATACTACAATCATTATTTACGTAAAAATGTATAGATACGAGGTTTGTGTGTGAGCGTGTAGTGTTTGTACTGATTCAGGGCCGTCAGGTTTTACAGATGTATTATTTTTTGTAATACATAATTATTTATGATCATTTTAAAATATATGGATGTTTTATCGACATAAAGGGTTAAATGAAAATAAATAATATTATGATCGATTAACTGAAAAAAACTAGAAAAAAAAATTCAAATTAATAATAGTTATTATAAGTGAGGTCATCGATATAATTTATATTATTGTTGTACTGGTAAGGAAGATTATTATTAAAATGTTAATATCGACTATTTATGTATATACTATTCGCTCGTTTTCTCACCTGCTTAAGTCATGGTAGGGTCCTATTTTTTTTATTAAATGTCAATCACACCTTGCACATAATAATGTCATAAAGATTAATATGATTTTAGTACATTGTGACTATAAATGTAATATATATATATGTATGTATATTCAATTATATGGAATATTTTTTCAACTGCGCTTCAAGATAGGAACAGTTGAAAAAACATTCCACAAAATTGTATACGTATACATACGTTACCTACCTTTACTAATCAGCTGTTTCTTGTTCGCTCATGAAACAAAAAGAATAATTGAATTTCAAGACAAAAAAAATAAAGGCACCCTTCAGGGTCAGCCCTAAGCCCAGCGTGTGAGCGGGTGAGAAACAGAGCAAGCGGCACACAGCGACCGGCCACGACCCAAAGAGGTTGGTTCGCGTCAATATGGGCTAGATCTGCGCGCGAATTTTGACTTTTAAAAATAAATCGAACGCGGCATTCTTTTTTCGAATGCGTACCAACCAAATAAATAAAACGAGTAATGTCACGTATTGTTTTGGTGTTGCGTGAATGTGATTGATAGGTAAAGTGTGATAATTTACGTGAAAAAAATTTGTGAGGTTAACGTGCGTTTAAAAATAAACGGAACGGTTTTGTGTTTAATTTTAGTGCAATGTCTAAGCTGAAAGTTAAATTAAGAATGTATTTGCCATTGTTTTATAAATAGATAGTGTTAAATTGTGCAGTGTAGTGTTGTGCTATCATATTTTTGGATTATCGACGCCTTTGTTTGGATTTCAACATGGAAAAACCTACTTACAAGGTAACCATTAGCAATTAATTAGCATAAAATTATTAAATTATCGATATATCACTAACATAATGCAAAGCTCTATTTAACTTACAAAAGATTCGTTTTTTTATAAACAAAGTGACGTCACCTATTGTTTCCGATTACAATTCAATTGACCGGAAAAAATGCCATCATGCGATTGGTTTTCGTTTGATTTTCGAACAGTTTTGATGATTTTCTTTCTATTTTTTTATCATTTATATAATATGAACTAATAAATTATCATTTCATTTGATTTAGTATTTATTAATTATGGAAATTAATTATTTTATTGTTAGTTAGGTATTCAAACCGTTTTCAAACGATATTTGTTTTTAAAAGATGGTATTGTTATTACTCGTCGCCAAGTCTTCTTCGCCGTTCGCCATGTCAGCATAGTTTAGTGTTGGGGTAAATATTTACTTTATCGATAATCGATAAAAAAGTATTAAATGTGGATTTAGATTATACTTATCTGCCTACATGGATAATTTAAGTATCGTAAGCACTTTCTTTCTAGTTTAAGTAGCTGTGGGATACAATATGTTTTTTGAGATAAATTATTAGGTAGGTACTTACTATATATCTATACTTATAAAAGAAAGTCGTGTTAGTTACACTATTTATAACTCAAGAACGGCGGAACCGATTTGGCAGAAAATTAGTGGGGAGGTAGCTTAGAACCGGGAGAAGGACATAGGATACTTTTTATCCCGAAAAAGCAACGGGAACGGGGTGTTACGGGAATGGGCGAGCGAAGCCGCGGGTGGCCACTAGTATGTACTTAAAGGGATAACGCTACCATACGTAGGTGTAGGTTGTATAGAAAAAGAAAATAGATGGATTGATTATGTCAAAGATGACATGAGCAAGAAAGGAGTGAGCACTGAGATGACGAATGATAGAGGTGAGTGGAAGGAGAAAACCTGTTGTACCGACCCCACTTAACGTGGGTTTAAGGGCAGGAAGTAGAAGAAGAAGAGGTACGATACCCTAGATATACCTTCCTAGTTATCAAGATGTAAATGAGATCAATGTCTGATGTCATGCCGTGAATTTGAATTGAATGGGTAGGTAACTACTAGTATCGTAACTTCGCAACATTGTCAGGTGTGGTGTGTGCGTGCCTAATTAGTTGATCTCAATGTGATTGTTATTACTACGTAATCTTATATCTTGGTGATTTATTGGCGTCATATTAATAGAAACGGAGTCTATGTGTGTTGTTCACTAATAATCACTCGGCTGCAATAAAAAAAAGAAAAAGACAATTTATACCTAGGTACCTAGGTGCGGACTGCGGTGGGATAGCCATAAGGTGTAAAGCATTTTTTACTTTGAAATTATATAACTGCGGTTTACCGTGAAACAGAAACGAAATTGTGAGTCAAAACTGTGAAAACAAAAGAATCAACAACAATAAATTATTACCTGATATACCTAATCATTTTGATTTCACTGGCTAAGAGAGATCAAAGTTTGATTTACTATGTACCTATGTATACCTACCTAAGGTTAGTTATGAGTATGGGTTTTCAATTTCAATTTATTTATTCTTGAACAATAATATTAGAATGTCTTATAATCTACTTAAAAATAATAAGTTAGTTACTTAACCATAAAATATCTGGCCGGTGTCCAAAACAGTTATAAAAAAAATACGGGTTGCACTCCGGGAGTGCCGGCAGAAGTGAAAACTTGATTATTAACGTTGAGCATGTTTGATATTTTGGAATGGTTAGGGGGGGCTTGTTTGTTATTTGGCACGCTGTAACATACACGAACATTCGCGCAAGCGCCCTGCGCTGCCTAAACGAAACAGTAGGCCCAGGCATACATTTTCGCCGCGCCGTAGAGAGGGGATAGCTGTCTACTCTCCATCCGTCTTACGCTTTTTCGATCAGGTCACGTGTCCTGACGCGCTGACGCGAGTTTAAGATTTTATACCCATTACAGAAAAAGTGCTCAACGCCGCTAAAGAAGTTTTCACTTCAAAAACTATTCAGGAAAAATACAAAAAAAAACCTTGATTAAAAGTAAAACATCGATATTTCTAAATTTCTTATTCGACATTTACCCCATCCTTGCTACATACAACGCATCGTCATTCGTTGGCATTATGACTTTAGCCATTTTAGAGTTCCGAAACCAAATCGCGAAAACGGAACCCTTACTTTTGTTTGTTCCATATGTGGTTGATTTGTATTTTACCTTCAAAACACGATCGTTAGGTAATGTAGGTATAGCTAGACCAGTATTTATATTTATTTAATACTTATGGTAATAAGTACAAATAGTATACAATAATATACATAGGTATAAAAAGATAATATACATATAATAATAATAATGAATAGGTATGGAAAATTATATCTAAGTTTAATAAATTAGGTAGGTACCTCTAGGTACTAGTTTCCTAACGTTCATTTATTCTTATTTGAACGTGCCTTGGACTACCCCCATAGACATTTAGACTTTCCACACAACACTATCTAGCCCCAAACTAAGCAGAGCTTGTATGAGGGGAACCAGATTGCTGATGTATACTTTAAATACTTTTTTTTTAAGTATACTTAGAGTTCTAGAGTACAATAACACCCAGACAGAGAACAAACATCTGTGCTCACCGCAAAAATATTTGTTCTCGTTGGGGATCGAACCCACGACCTATGGTGCAGAAGGCAGAGCTTCTACCAACTGAGCTGAGAGGCCAGTCTTTGTTTGGTTGTCTTGCGCGGCTGTAGATAAAAGCAGTAGCGCATTGAACTTAATTCCATTTTCATTGTCATGGTCTCTGACCTGGCCTCTCAGCTCAGCTGGTCGTAGCTCTGCCTTCTGCGCCGGAGGTCGTGGGTTCGATCCCAACCGAGAACAAATATTTGTGTGGTGAACACAGATGTTTGTACTCTCTCTGGAGGTTATATTGTATCCTAAATATGTATACAAAAAAAAGGTATTACATCTGGTTCCCATAGTACAAGCTCTGCTTAATTTGGGCTAGCTAGTGCTGTGACGATTGTCTAAAATGTTGATATTTATTTTATCGGGAACCCTTCTTATACCTAGCACGACTTGAACGGTTCTTTGTCTAGTTTTTGTGTACAAATACGTCATCATCGCGTGCAATAGTACCAATTCGGAAATGCATAGAGTTGCTTATCTATCCATCTCGTTCTTTTTAAACTCGGAACTAAAAATGGGGTGATACATAATTTTTGAAGTATTTTTTTTTTAGTTTTGAGCATTTTTTGAAATGGGTTTTAAAACCAATGAGCTTGCGACTGTCTCGTGACCGAAAACTCTTCGGAAAATGTCGGCTAAGTTCGTGAAAAGTCGGGGAGGTTATGTAAATTGTATTTGATTTTTTTAACCCATATCGTTCGACTGCTGAGCAAAGGTCTCCCATATCATTGTCTCCTACAAAAAAGAGGTATTTGCGTGTGTTTGTTTGTTTGTATGTCTGTTTGTTGATAGTGAGATGGTTCTTAGCCATGTTTGGTAGAAATCCATGCAGTCGTTTCCATGTTCTGAGGATATTTATCACCACGGTCGCGATTTTTATTATTATTATAACGCTTTTTATAACGCTTTTATTAGTTTCACCTGTATGTTTGTATGTAACCGACCCTTTTGAGCTCGATTTCGTCCTACTTTGAACGATCAGATTTGATTCAAACTTTGCACACCTGTCAAAGGTCGATGACAATGCAATAATAAGAAAAAAAAAAAAACTAAAAGAAATAAAAAAAAAAAAAAACCTACTTTGAACGATCAGATTTGATTCAAACTTTGCACACCTGTCAAAGGTCGATGACAATGAAATAATATGAAAAAAAAATATATGAAAAAAAAAAACTTAAAAGTAAAAAAAAAAATATAGTTTAAAAAACTAAAAAAAAAACGCTTGTGCTTGATTTTGATTGTTGTAGATATTTTATCAATAGTTTATTATATCTGAAGTTATTATAAAAAGCACCCCACGCTTTTTTGTACAATAATATAATTTTTTCAATTGATTATTAGTTTTATTTTTTACTTTTTAGTTCAATTAGTTAATAAAGCGTTTTTTTTTAGTTTTTTGGTATAATTTATTTTATATTTTTTTGTATTCATTTGTTCTGGAATCGACGAAATATCGATGGCGTCATCGATCTTCACTTGTAAAGTTAGTTTTTTACATCGATATAAATATCTCGTATGTTTTTTAGGGTTCCGATTCCGACGTCCTACAATCTGTAGGCCTACCACAAGCTCTGTCTGGCTCTGTGTCTGGCTCTGGTTTTGAGTCTGTGTGAGTGTTGACTAAATAAATCGTACGTCCACTGGAGAGCACTCACAGTAAGGCTCACACAGACTCAAAACCAGAGCCAGTAGGCCTGCCATGAAGCTCTGTCTGGCTCTGTCTCTGAAGGCGGGGCCGCTACCACTAGACCACCAGTGCTCTTTTAAATGTAAACTAGCAATTGAATTATTTTCGTTAATTTGTATTTTTAAGAAATCATAAGAGTCACATAATCATTTTTACTGGTTTATTCTTACTGAACAACGCCATCTGCTGGACATGCTTGCAGTTAGTTGCTCACAATCGTCAATAGATGGCAGGAGCAGTCACATATTCAGTTTATGTTTAATTATTGAACTCGGAAAGAAATAATCATTTTCTTAAAATGAATCCTAGCTAGATCAATTTATCGCCCCCGAAAACCCCTGTATACTAAATTTCATGAAAATCGTTAGTGCAGTTTCCGAGATCCTAAATATATATATACAAGATTTTCTCGTTTAAAGGTATAAGATATACACATATAAATATACAAATACATAAATATAAAAAACGATAACATACACACATCAACATTGTCTGGGGATATATTCAACATTTTGTTGATTTTTACAAAAACTGAAAATATTTTCTTTAAAAACTAGATATGGCAAGAATCTTTATTTTGTATTGTTTATTAATAATAATAAAATACAACTGTTTGATATTAATTCATAATAAAAAGTAGGAACAAAATCTTGAAAAATCAGAAAAACAATTCTTATTTCTAAAATTTAGAAATTAGAATTATTTTTCTGATTTTTCTCCATTTAATGGAGTATCCCCAAGTAAATGTAATATTATGGATACATAGTGGCGGAATGAAAATGTTGTCGATTTTCAACTGGATTTGTTCAACGTATCAACATCACATACTACCTTTTGAAACTGAATAGACAGAATACACCGATAAGTTAACGTCACAAATTATGTCAAAATGTGTTCATGTTCAAGGCACTGGTGCAAGCGAAAAGCGACTCTAAGGTAACCAACATTTTCATACCGCAACTGTACTTCAAAAAAAACTTAGACGTCGCTCGTCGCGTCGTTTGCGCATTTTGTGGCGCTTTGTCACTTGTCTAAGTGTATGTCTCACTTACTCGCGCTATCTCGCTCTGAGTTAGGGGCTGTTTCAATTTTATACTTATTGATTTAGAGGTCGTGCGTTTCGTGGTAGTGGTAGCAAAAAAAATATTAAAAATTAATAACATAAAAATATTTTATTCAGTCATTCAGAAATGACAAACTGAGTTTCTAGAAATAAGAATATTTCGTTTCATTTATTCACTAACAATTTTCTTACAAATCGTGTCTGAATATTAACCTAATATGCTACAAAATACAATAAAACATTTAGATACACAGTCATCGAATTATTAAACAAAAACACATAAACGAATAAAATATCAGAATAAATTGCAATAAAAATAATAAATCGATTGGCCTCTCAGCTCAGTTGGTAGTAGGTCTGCCTTCTGCGCCGTAGGTCGTGGGTTCGGTCCCCAGTCCCCACCGTGAACAAATATTTGTGTGGTGAACGCAGATTATGTCGTCCATCAATCTTGCTGCAGGGCGCCTCAACGATTTCAATATCAACGATTTGGAACTTTTATTGATTTTTTTGTGTTTACTTTACTACAACACCAAAGATTTTTATAATGTCGAAAAGTCCTTACGAGTTATTCGTTAAGTGTGATTAGGATCCGATGGCGCAGCGGTCAGCGCAGCCCCGTTGCTTGGTCAGCGCAGCCCCGAGTCGGAGCTTGTTTATTTTGGTTTTGATTTTAGGTTTTGAGTCGGAGCTTGTTTATTTTGGTTTTGTTAGGTTTTGAGTTTCTATACCCCGGTCAGTTGAGATTATTTTATTTGTATGGAGAACATTGGACCTGGGTGCTGGATATTTTATGGATTGAAATCTTTCGTTAGTTGGACATCTTGGATCTTCTGGTTGTGGGTCATTTTTTTTATCATTAGAAATAGAAATGTTTTATTCAGAACAATGTTACATAGTGTGCGAAATTAAAAGCTAAACGATGAAACTGCGAAAGTTATAAACTGTGTTGCAATCTCATTAGTTTTGTTTTTCTTATCAGTATCATTTTAACAGGTGGACCTGGCATGGATAGTGAGTGACCGTTATGGAAGCTTAGTACGGGTCAAACCTTGTCTCTCTAGTCGTAGTGTAGGTATATCTAAACTTTATTTGCATAATAATAAGCTTTGGCCGTTTTGCTGTGAGTTCCTCTTAGTATCTATCTTGGTGTTAAAAAATAAGCCTAAATTTTCTCACGGATGACAATGAGTAGATTAGCAAGCCTTTGTTATCCTCCAGAGCGGTTTAAAAGACTCTGTTAACTTTGATTGTTGCTAAGAGAGGTAGCAAAACTCGTAGAGGAGCAGTTGGCAACTCCTGGCGATATTGTTTTTTTTCTTTCTTTGCTGTTAGGGATATTAGTAGTCAGTGGGTAAAAATAAGCCATAATA
The DNA here is from genome assembly GCA_939531255.2 of Thera britannica. Classification (NCBI taxonomy): domain Eukaryota; kingdom Metazoa; phylum Arthropoda; class Insecta; order Lepidoptera; family Geometridae; genus Thera; species Thera britannica. Next base: position 21,260,260 of record OW618041.2, on the reverse strand, counting down.
TTTCCCAGCGGTCTACAACTGGTATCAAAGCCTTATGTATCGCGCAGAGCGGGTTGAAATACTCTGTAAACATTGACTTCTAAATAGCTAAGGTTTAAATATTCAACATAATATTAGTAGGTAGTAGGTATATTGTTTCACTTGCAGACTCACACCTCGAGATCCATCATCTTTCTGTTGATGTAGCATTGCATCATTAGCGTATTATGTACATCGGTAGGTTAGCATAGATATTCTTTTGTGGTATATTGGTTTTTGGTAAACGTTTGTTTTATTTTGTTTCCAACCAACCAAGGGGAAGGTCGCGGGTTCAAATCCCGCTCGGCTCTTAACTTTTGGGACATTATAAACATCTTTGTGTTTTCCTTAAGTGTAGTAAACACTATAAATAGGTACTTCCAAATCGTCGTTCATATTGAAATTGATTTTATGTGGTTGTTTTTTAACGTACTCTTCTACTACTACTCAAAATCAAAAAAATCAAAATATATTTATTTGGAATCAAGGTACAAGGTTATACAAAAACAAGTGTAAACGATACTGACTGCAGAAGTATAAACTGTGTCGCAGCCAGTAACGCCCTCCTCTTGGCAGGTGACATCCAATTTACAACAAAGTAGGTAGAAATATTTAAAATGGACACAAGGAAAATTAAATAAGAATATACCTATAATATAATAAAATAATGCAAACATTTTTGCAAAAGGGAACGGTGTGTTTAGGTGTGTATTGTGTGTGGTGTAAGAATGTGGTGTGTGCGTGTGGTGTGTGTGTGGGTGAGGGGTACTACTCTTCTCTACTACTTCTACTTTAAACTCTTTCAAGTACCTAATCGCGTATTATTTTATCAGTACTTATTTGGAAGTCGTTTAGATGTTTTTGTTGTCGGTACTTTAGAAATCGGCCACATCCGGACTTGATTGTTGCTAACTCGTGCATTCGGGTATAACGAAATTCATTCCATTTTCAAATATCTACGAAGGTACAGTTAGTTGCATTTCGATTAGAAATCAAAGTCAAAAGCTCATTAATTTGAATAAGATGTAGCAATTCGACTTTATTCTGTCAAACTTCTCAGAGTTCTGCTCCCTTTAATCAAATGTTACAGTTTGTATAGGTTCTTCTCTTCTTCTTATTGTGTCACTGGTTCTTGCAAACCAGTGTGGTGAAAGGATTTCAAGTGCGCCTCAGAGAGGCTCCTTTCGTGTATAGGTTCTAAGAATCATGTAGAAATGGAAACAGGTCTAATCACCAAAATATAATTAACAATAATAAATACTATTTATTTACACAAAGAAACTTACAATTAAACAAAATATTTACAAAATGTACAAAATACACAAGAAACAGTTGAGCTATCTGCAGATCGCTACAAACGATCTAGCGATAGCTCAATTGATAATAAATTAATAATTCATTTAAATCATTTATATTTGATTATTTTTTTTTATTTTTTTTTAATTAAGTGCGTGTCGGACTCACGCACGAAGGGTTCCGTACTATCATCTATATAAAAACGCCAATCAAAAAGTTATTATAGTGACAAAAGATCATCTAGAAAATTTCGAATGTCTAGTTAGACATTATCACATAAACAGTGATAGTTATCACGGTTTATGTGATACAGCCTGGTTACAGACAGACAGCGGACGGACAGTGGAGTCTTAGTAATAGGGTCCCCTTTTCCCCGTTGGGTACGGACCCCTAAAAACAGCACAGTAGGCAAGGCACCATACCATAGTTTGTTGCCTGTTCTTGCGTCGGCTTGGTCGCGTGGAACTGGCACCTAGACTCACCTAGCTTTAAGACGTTTCTAAGTGATCCTTGTGATACTACTGAATAAATATAGGTAGGTACATATTTAGAACATACATCACTTATTATTTTGTTATTATTTTGATGTGAGATTAATAATTTTCAATTTTTCTTCATAAATTTTTGTTTTATTTTTTTTTTGTTTATTTGTAGTAGTAAGTACGATATACGCAAGGTAAATTAAATTCACGCGGTTTCTTACAAACTCAGTACCTCAAGAGGATATTCATCACTACTGGTTTTTAGGGTTCCGTAGCCAAATGGCAAAAACGGAACCCTTATAGATTCGTCATGTCTGTCTGTCTGTCTGTCTGTCCGTCCGTATGTCACAGCCATTTTTCTCCGAAACCGTAAGAGCTAGACTGATGAAACTTGGCGAGTAGATGTATTCTGTGAACCGCATTAAGATTTTTACACACATACTTGAAACTGAAAATCAAAAAATTTTTTGATTTGTGGGATATCTATGAATAGGTCTTCAAAAATGGTGTTGAGGTTTCTAATATAGTTTTTTTCTAAACTGAATAGTTTGCGCGAGAGACACTTCCAAAGTGGAAAAAAGTTGGTCCCCCCCTCCCCCTCTAACTTCTAAAATAAGAGAATGATAAAACTAAAAAAATATATGTTGTACAAACTTCCAACAATATTTGGTTTGAACGAGATCTAGTCAGTAGTTTTTTTTATACGTCATAAATCGTAAACCGCAATTTACCTTTCGATGAACTACTACAACTTCTAGAACTCTATGTTTTATTACTTACTGCTACGGAACCCTTCATGGGCGAGTCCGACTCGCACTTGGCCGCTTTTTTTAAACTTTTGTAACACGAGTTAATTTATTTTTTCTTTTCAGTTGGTCGGGCAACCATGTGGCCACCACGGCCAGTACACCTTCTACAAAGCTCTGCGACTGTCTGGAGCTAAGGAACGCATCATAGCCATAGGGGACTTCTTCTTCGTGAGGATATGGCAGGACTCGGAGCTGGTGTCCATCGGTAAGTTATGTGGCCATTTATTGCAAGTGGCATCTATGTTGCCAGCTAAATTTAAAGTGGCATCTGAAGTGCCATATTAAGCCTAATTCTCGGGCCGACCGAGATTTTTAATGTCCCCTAAATACACATTGGTATTGCACAACCCCGCACTTTTTCTACGTTTTCCGTATATCGTAGCTGTCGAGGCTTCTACGATGAGGTCGTCGATGAATTACTCAAGGAAATCGTCCATTCTCTCTTCGAAGAGAAGCAATAAAATAAAATTGCAAAATGATCCGAGATGAGCCGAGAATTAGGCTCCTGTCCTGAGCCAGTACAATTTCGTGCGAAATTGCTAGCATGTTCAGTGGTTATAATTATGTGGCTCTTATATAGCCAATGCTAACAATTAACGCATCTATGTTGTAGGATGCCTACTATTCTGTCCGCTGTCCACTGCCATCTTGTAAAATTCCTTTTTCTTTGTGTATACCTCTAAGCTGCTTTCTGAAGGCATTTTTGTAGCTATTTGTTGTAATAATTAATTTGTTTTCAAAGTCAAAGTCAAAGTGGATTTATTTACAGAATTACAGGTACAGGGTTGTTTTATTCAGATTTCAACAAAGATCTATTCTTATAGCTAACACATACAATAATAAAATAAAAATAATGTGGCATCCATGTTGCCACCTCGATTTGTTGATGATTTTTATGTGGCATCCATATTGCCGTTGTGTACGGGAAAGTCATATTTTAATATGGCATCTTTGTTGTCACCTTGACCAGAACTAGTAGGTACCCTACTAGCGTGGTTCAATCCCATTCACTATTCCAGGCGAGCTCCAGCTGCTATGGAAGGACAGGGTATCAGAACAGACTCTGGTGAGCGTGAGGCTGTACTTCCTCCCGGAGAACACTCCTGACGGAAGGAACCTGCATGGAGAGGTGAGTTATAGAAATAGGATGGGTGACCAGTGGTCGAACTAAAGTTCTTGTCGATTTAACTTTCCTTGTCTTTTTGAAATTTTCTGTCATATAAATATTCTGTTATTTTGACATGTTGTTATTTTGTCATTTTCTGTCATTTTGTCATTTTCTGTCATTTTGACATTTTCTGTTATTTTGACATGTTGTTATTTTGTCATTTTCTGCCATTTTGATGTTTTCTGTCTACTTGTATCCTGAAAAATTCATAACAATTATAAAAAAAATCTGTAAATAGGTAGGTAAGGTACTGTTAAGACGAAAACTCTTCATTGAATATAGCTACAACTCTGTCAATTATTTAAAAAAAACTGTAAGTAGTACTGTTAAGACGAAAACTCTTCATTCTACAACTCTGTCTTCCTTTATTACACCGCAAACAATACAACTAAGTATATCGACGCCATCTCTCTTCCTCTTTTTTCCACCACTAGAGATGTCATCCCTTGCTTGGTCCGATTAGAGATGTCCTATTCCCAAACCCAGTTAACAGTACTTATCAAAGGAAAAACTGAATAAAAATCAAATATTCAATTTTTTTTGCAGTGTGTAAAACTAACATGAAAGTAACGAACTGATCTATGGTTTAGGTAGGTAGTACATAAAAAAACTTTTTTTTTTTTTAATTCTGTTGAGAATTTAAAGACAATGTGCCTACTTGCCTGTTTTCTTTATCGTGTTTGCATGCTGGGTTTTTCTGGCGAAATGTGTGAATCTGTATTTGCCTATATTTAAAAGATCTAAAATGCCATCTTCAAGCAAATAAATTATTTCATTTCATTTCATTTTCATTTTTAATACTTAGTATTATATATTTATTTATTTATTTTATAGTTTAGATCAGGGGTTCCCAAACTATTTTGGACAAGTGACCCCTTTTCCAAAATGAAACGTTACCTCAGACCCCCATAGCCAAATTACCTACTTTTAAGATCAACCCCCTTATTCATAATGGTCCGCTAACTTAAAACAGCTGCTACAGTGTTAATAACCGACTTCCAATCAAAAAGGAGGAGGTTCTCAATTTGGTTGTATGTTTTTTTTTTATTTCTTTTTTTAATGTTTGTTACCGCATAACTTCGTCATTTTTAAGCCGATTTGAAAAAATATTTTTTTATCTGAAAGGTACTGCTTCCAGATTGGTCTTATTTTAATTTTATTAAAATTGGTGTTGCCATTTTTTTAAAATAATTTTTTCAATGTTTGTAACTGCATGCCTCCGTAATTGATGAACCGATTTAGAAAATTATTTTTTTATCTGAAAGGCACTGCTTCCAGATTGGTCTCATTTGAATTTTATTAAAATCGGTGTTGCCATTTTTTTTAATGTTTGTAACTGCATGCCTCCGTCATTTATGAACCGATTTAGAAAATTATTTTTTTATTTGGAAAGTTATTCTTACGTCCAGATTGTCCCAAACAAATTTCATTAAAATCGGTTTAGCCGTTTGGCAATGAAGTCGGTTTCTCTAGTTTTTTAAACTTATAATTATTTTTCATTCTGAATTAGGTCAATAGAAGAAGACAGAGTGAGAATTAGCAAAGCTTTAAGTTAGCAGACTATTATAAATAAGGGGCCTATCTTTAGTTTTCTTTCTATTGATACAAAATACCTAGGTGCTAAGGTACAAATTGGAAAACTTTGCACTTGGTTAAGTGATTCGTAAATTCTGTTTCAGCCACTTTACTTCACTTAATTTAGCTATTTTATAACTTTGTGATCTCTTGAAATAAATGAGTACTTATATGAGTTATTATCAGTGATCGGAGTAGGTAGATTGAACTGGGGTCATTGATCCGAAACGTATATATTAATATAGACATTCCTAAGGAATTGGTGGATTATTAAAAAAAACCGGAACTTATGTAGGAATTGTATTCTGCCAGAGTGGAAGGAGTCATTTGATGATTTGCCTTCCTCAAAAAAAAAAGGTAGGAATTGTAATAAAATGAGCAATATTATATTCTTCATATTTTTTTTTAACGGCACACAGTCACGATTTAAGAAAACCCAACGACCAATCAGAACAAAGGATCATGAGTGGTACAATAACCGGTTATCAGAACAATGCGTACGCCCGCCGACGACATGCCAGATAGCTCACTCGTTTACTTCGGTTCGTAGAGTGCGCATCTTTGTTTGTTACTGTGTTGTGAAAACGTTACTTGACCCTGGCTTGTGTACATACTGAGTTCTGGAATCTGCTCTAAACGGAAAAATGGCTTATCCATGTTATTCTTTCTGTGTGCATTTATGATACAAGTACCAAAAATCAATCTACCTACTCCAATCACTGGTTATTATCGTTCAAGCTCCAACGAATTTCAAAACGCAAATGAACTTTCAACTTAAGTGCAAGCTCGTTAAATAGTAAAATATCAGGAACATGTTTGGATTTGCAACTTGATCATGAATTCATTCGTGTTAAATCACGTATGTGTCAAATAGAGAGCAAGTCAAAACGCGAAAGATGTACGCTCGAACTCATTCATCTTGCACAAACTTGTGCACACTGACTTAGTTTTTCATCTTGTACGAACTTGATACTTTACATTAGTGTACTACAACAATGCTATTTCCTACAAAAATATTTATTATTGTTAGTACACGTAACACAACATAAACAATACAGTACCTACCTACCTAAAGTTTTAAATAAGAACGTGTGGTAATTTAATAGGGGGTCGATTTTTAGACCTCGTCGACCCCCAAAATCAGTTTTCGTTTATATCGACCCCTAGGAAACCAATATCGACCCCAAGGGGTCGATATCGACCACTTTGGGAATCCCTGGTTTAGATATTTTAGTACACCTTGAACTTTCACCAACGCGATAATAATATTAAAATGTCGTCAAATACGACACAGTAAATAAAATAACATTAAAAACTACATCTCGATCTTATCATATCAAAGAAACAACTTTGGGGACAAACAAGACAAGCGCGAGTAGCTCACAACGTAAGGGGTTCCGCGGCCCGCAGCGAAACCGGTTTTTTGTGTACGAAAACACTGTCTTGGGGGCTTTTGATTTACTCAAATGAAAACCGATTTTTATCGAGTATTTATGTAAAATTTAGGTCAATTCTGAATTAGTTTTGAGGAAACCAGATGGTCCCAAATGGAATCAGAACCGAACCGATGATGGAACCATGAACAGAACCTTTTGTGTGAAAAAACCATACCGTAATTGTGACTCTTTTTTTCATGGTTTTTGTTTCCACAATAATGATAGAATAGCGGAAAGTTTCGTGCTTGATTCTCCAGTATTAGTTCCGAGGAACAGAAATGGCGGGATCGAGGACTTAATACTTGTTTCGACCAAGAAAACGGTGGAGACAACGACAATCTCGGACAAAAATTTCTAGCCGGTGACGAGTTTTTGGCGTCAGAGACGTCAGATTGACGTCATCTTTATCGTGTGATTTTGGTCTAACAGAATTACCCTCTGGCTTCCCTTAGTTTTGAAAATTAATATTTGCGGATATTCCACGCAACACTATCTAGGCCCAAACTAAGCAAAGTTTGAACTATGGGAACCAGATAACTGATATAATATTTCTAACGTTTTAACCCTTTATTGTTTACTGAGGAACCCCAAAAACCGTATATCTAAGGAAACCTCAAAAATCGAGAGCTTGCTTCTACGAACAGCCGACTCGCCGTCTCACTCGCACTTGTTGTAATACGCGTGTTGTCTCTCTCTAATCCCTATTTGGTAGCGCCAACTATTTCATGGATGAAATTACTGTTGAGACGCTGTTAAAGGTATAAGCGGAAGCGATAGCGGTTTGAATAAACAAGGCTTATTACAATAAAAGTTGTAAATAACAAAATATTTGGGATCATTTCGGACAACCTTTAAAGACTAAATAAATGCTTGCATTATGTAAACTAGATATTAACTGATAGGATGCCAACATTACTGCTAAAATATTTTTTCTTCTAATCGTGTCACTGCTTTTTTTAAACCAAGTGTACTGAAAGAATTTCAAGTGTGCCTCACAGAGGCTCCTTTCGTGCACTATTTTATTTTATTTATTTTACAATAAAAGTTCTTATATTTATTTTACTAGTGATTTTTTTATGCAATATTTTTTGGAAAACATAGACGTAGAAAATCACATCAGTTAAAAGGATAACTTTAACATAAAACAAACATCTATTCATGACACAATGTTGGCTTTAGATGGGGATCGAACCCACAACCTGTGGTGCAGAAGGCAGACTATTAATTTAGCTAAGGACTTCCAAATAATAATCCTGAAGAAATGGCAATTTAACTTAGATGTTTCGTAAATTTTATTTTAAAATAACTAAAAATCTTTTGTTGTAATGAAACATTGAAAAAACGTAATATTTAGCTTATACTTGCGCCATACACCAATACCTATTGCTTTTCCACTCACAGACCAAATTGACTCTTATTCCGTTCCCATAACCGTGAGAATCCCTTGCGTTACTTGAAGAGTAATTTTGTAGACTCTATGGGATTTTTACACTGGGTTCATGCAGTCTTGGTACTTGATAAAAAAGTTTATGTCGTTTAATTAGGCTTAATTTGGAGTAAATGGACGGTTGATTGACGATGTGTGAGTTTTAAGGCTTAACTAATAACTTTACATCAACTTATTAACCTTCACTACTGTCATTATAAAATATATTTTTTTTATGATTTAAAGCGATACACAATCAGATAGGTCAATGTCAAACGAGGATCACTTTGAAACGCCTTAAAGGTAGATCACCTTATGTTTACCGGTTACTTCTACCTATAAAAAATATAGTTCTTATGTCTATTAGCAGTCACAGTAGCGAAATTAAAGCCTCCTGTGCAAATACAGAGTAGTATAGGTACAATTACATTACGTCACAGAGCATTGCGTGTTGTGCAGTAAAATAGTAAAAAAAAACAAACTTTTAAAATTACTGACCTACACCACGTACTCAAAGAGGTATATTGGTATTTCGCTTTCAGTTTGTCAGTGTCATCGTTGATAAATATAAATCCATACTGGATCAGGAGGCTTTCACTAATTCGATAACTCGACTGAAGTTTTTACGTGTCGAATGGTCAACAAATTGTATTTAACATTGCCAGCATTTTGGGCTGGTGTTCTGAACTCTGTTTTCTACTTACGGCTTAAAATAAAGTTCATAAATGATGGTTATTAAAAATTATACGGTTTAATTAAGTTTGTTCAAAAATATAATTTTGTATTCAGCACGTCGACCTCTTATTAATTTTATATTACTTACTTTGCAGTTTGTAAACAAATAAAAGTATGTAATTAGGCGGTATTACTTGCTAATGAAAGCCACCTAAGTCCATACTCACTATGTCATTGGAAGCTGATATGAAGGTAAGTGACACACACAAGATTATAAACTGCATTTGTTTAATTTGGGAGAAAGGTATTATTAAAAAACAAAGTTGTTTCAATTGATCTCAATTATCTACTCATCACGCATTTCTTTGTATCTTAAATTATAATAATTGAAACTAGAACTGTCATTTTTTATTCGGCTTTTCTCCGTAGATGACAAAACCAGCCACATGTTTTTTATTAACTAGAAATAGTAAATAAATAAAAGTAATAATAATAATAATACAAGTATCAAGACCTCTGGCATCCTTCGCACAATACACTCGGCCCGCGTCGCCATGTGACGACTTTTAAACATAGACAGCTGTGGAGTGGATTTGATACTAAAGATTTTATTACATTTCCTGTTCGTGCTTTTTACTTTTACCTACGTTTTGCATTATCAACGTTGCATTTAATTAATCAAGCCTTAAAATTAACTCTGTCACTAGGTTTTTAAACAAAGTCTTTTAATAGTAAAAAATTGTTTATTTAGTTGTATGATAAGGATCACTTAGAAACGTCTTAAAGCTAATATGGGTTCCAGTAGACCAAGCCTCAACCACATACTAATCCATACCATACCCTGGGATCAAAATTTATCATTTAAAAGAATTTTTATAGGTGTCTTGTTTGAAAAAAGAACAAAGAGGGCATATAATTAGTTCCTCCTGGTAACGCTTAAAAGAGGTTATACGTCCAGCAATAGATTTTTCTTCAAGCCGATGAATCTACTAAGGTCTACTATGAATCTACTAAGGTCTAAATCTACTAAGGTTTGTAGGGTCTTTATCTGAAACCGGTCGTTATTGTATTCATTTAAATATTTTTATATTCATCATTCTGAATAAGGTCCAATTTCACCGTTAAACGCGTTTAACTAAACTCGTTTATATGTACGTACACAAAAGAAATCCAACGACATTGACAGGTCTTTAAGCGCGTTTAGAGAAAAATGTACCAACTGAATGCTTAAACGAGTTTAAACGTCAGTAGAACGCGTTCTATTTCAACGGTGAAATTGGACCTAAATAAAATAATAAAAAAAAAGCTTGTTCAAACTTTTTGTCAGCTGACCAGTTATTTAAATTAGTAGGGATTTCTTGGTATTTGGGTTTCAGAAAGTGCAATCACTCCAAAATACGCGAATGTTAACTAATCTAATGAAGACTTTTCTCTACAGTAAGCCCGTGTGTTGCGACGTCGACTGTCGCTCTCATTTAGTTTGGCCAGACAGAGACAGAGACATCAAAAGTTTCTTCCTCAAAGCATCAAAATGATGACTTGACATGGAACTTTTTCTTGTAATGCTAGCTGATCAGATATTTAGTTGACTGGCCTTTCTGCAACCCATTTTCCAGTTGACCAGGGAGGATTAGTTAATTTTGATTTGATTGTGCTTTCATAAACTGACCGTAAATGACTCAACTGAACTTACCAAAATCGGTCGCGTGGATATCGTTCGAAACCGTTCTTTATCTAATCTAGAGTTCATACTACACAAATAACTGATAATGCATGAATGTACAATCAAGTGGAAAAGTCTCTTCTTCTTCCTGCCCTTATACCACTTTATGTCAATGTCCCTTATCCTATTTTATGTTAACCCACTTTTTCACTTTATACTTTTTTCCTTTATCCTAACCAACTTTATGTCATTTCTCTTATTCCACTTTATGTAATCAAATGGAAAAGTAGAACCAGTTAAAAAAAAGGTAACTAATTTTACTTCACAAAGTGTCAAATTCGGAACGAATGTTCTTGAGATTGGCATGAATTTTCAAATTTTAAAAATTTCAAATTGCTCTATAACACGTAATATTATGTACAGTTATTGCATAATAAGTATACTTAATTATTCTAAAAATAACTTAGGTGATAACCATCCGTTATTGGCAGCAAGTATATTCGTCTTAACAAATGATAATAATAATAAAAGCATATTTGTATTTATTTATTCAATTCTTACATGAAATCAAATGCAAAATTGAATTTGCTTGCAACAATGCAAACAGAAATAATAAAAAGCGGCAGTAATCATTTAGTTCATGATTGTACACATTTTAATAATAATAACAGTGTCTTCCAATCCATGTTTTCATTTCAGCTATTCACCGAGATAAGCGATTATCTTTACGTGAATCTTGAGTACCTGAAGGTATTTATGTACTTTATTTAGGAAAACTTACAGGTCCGGTATTGATTATAATCTAATAGGCTGAAATGTTACACTATAGATACATGAATGAAAAATATGCCCTACGCATTTGAAATTGAAATTTTAAATAATATACCTACTTTTTTTTTTAACCTGCACTGTCCCACTGCTGGGCAAAGGTCTCCCCCAAAATCCTCCAACTATTGCGAACTTTGGCGACTTCCCAACTACTACAAGTTAGACCTACTTAGTTTACGTAAATGAAAAATATTTGAAAAACTCTAGGAATTATGTAAAAAAATGATGACAAAAATGATTTAAAGTGCTCCTCATGAATCTTGAGTACTTGAAGGTATTTATGTACTTTATTTAGGAAAACTTACAGGTCCGGTATTGATTATAATCTAATAGGCTGAAATGTTATACTATAGATACATGAATGAAAAATATGCTCTACGCACCTAAACTCACCTAGCTTTAAGACGTTTCAAAGTGATCCTTGTGATACAACTGAAGAAATAAATTTTTGAAATTGGATTGTATTTGAAATTGGATAACATTCCCGTATTTTCGATTACCTTTTAACAAAGTTAACGTTATGGCAGTCTCCACAGTTTTTCAGTTTAGCAATTATTTACCAGTGACGCGGCGCTCCACAGCCCAGGGCTGCCAACCTGCCCGATTATATTTTTTAATGATGCCAACATTGAAATAAAATAAAATACTAAACTTTTGCTAGGAGGTTGTCTATGCCGTAGACAACCTCTTTGGCCACTAAACTTGAATTATTTAAATTTCGAACTGTTTTCTCAGTGCGTGGGAATGGGCTCGTATGGCTTTAATAGTTTGAGTTTTACCTATTGTTTTTCAAAGTGTACATAGTGCAGTATAGTAACTATACGATTTTGCCTTACATAATGACTTATAACATAACTCATACCATAATTTATATTAATATCGTATGTATTGTTTAATTTGAACTAAAACTTAAACAACAAAATAAAAATCCATAATATTAAAAAAAAACTAAAACTAATTAAAACTAAACCTTAAAAATATACCTATATGTAATATATCGTATGTTAATATAAGTTGGTGACGTCATAGAAATATATATATTATAGCTACGTGTATGACGGACTGTAGATTTTAATATTTACAATCAATATAGGTACGTCAAAAGTATTACTTAAAATATTTTATAACTTTCTCTGACAATTTTATTGTTGTAATCAAATAAACTAGCCAAGTGAATACACTATGAATTAAAAAGGGTTCCATACATTTTCAGGGAAAAATATAAAGCTTAACCCTACCTTATTGATCGAGTGAGCGAAGCGAACAAAGATCACAGCTATGGTTGCCACTAAAGATGTCAATAGCTTTATTTTTAAATCTTTAGTTAGATGATTTTTGATCTGCAGCGAAGAGAAATCAAAACTTATCTGTTAGGGCATAGTGCACATACATTTTTGGATAGAAAACTCATTCACGCTCATTGGTACACGACTGGATTTAAACCCACGACCCTATAATTCGAAGGCGAGGTTACTACATCTAGGCAAAGACAGAGCTACCAACTGAGCCGAGAGGCCAGTCAAAGCTATTTGATCAAACATGACGGAACCCTAAACCTAAATACGTCGAGAACGAAACACTAATGGATTGTAAAATACTTTCACATAATTGGATAATGGAAATAATAAATATTAATTTTAGTAGAATTCTGTTTTGATGTGACAACGTCTTATAATTCGATGAAGCCGGCTGTACCCACGAAAAAACATGACGTCATGCGGCGTTACCTCGCTCTGAGGCGTTCCATTGCGCGGCTTGAAATGCAAGCGAGAGCGCGGAACGAGCGACAAAGAGGCACGCACGGCCTCCGCGTTCGGCAGCGTTCGACATCTGTCTCTCTCCTACTTGAGTGAGCGATGCGTCCGCGTGGACAGCTGTATGACGTTGGCACGTTCAACTATCGACAGTCAACCGACTTTACAGACAACCGATTTTTTTTCTTACAGCTAAGTTGGTACCTTGCCTTCTGATAGTCCCCACAGAGAATATTAGAAGAGCTCTTTGTGTGTGACTCGTCCGGGTGCTTACTACCTAGTGGTTTTTTTTTATACTACTAGCTGATGGAACAAGCATATGGCCCACCTGATGTTAAGTGGTAACCATCGCCTATAACAAAGCATTGCCTCGTAGGTCACGCACGTCACGTGCCCTACGATGCACTGCCCTGCGATCAACTTGAGGCATACAGATGTTCAGCCTCACGTGCCAGTATTCCCCCACACCCTTCAAACCGAAACACAGCGATGCTGCTTCACGGCAGGAATAGGCATGGTGGTAGTAGAAAGAAACATTCTTGGGGCGCCCCTTAATCCTTTCACCACACTGGTTCGCAAGAAGTAGTGACAAGAAGAAGAGTGGCTGCTAATTATTAATCGTTTTGTAATCGATATCTGTTTTGTCAGCGACTGTACCCGTGACGTCTACTCGGAAAGTAATTCGGAGTGGCACAGCGTGGGCGTGGTCGTAGCGTTAGCAAAACAAATTGATTTATTTTATTTTATTCGGAAAACAAACCGTGTTAAAAACTATAATTATAAAACTTAAAAAAACTAATCACCAATTAAATGTTGACACATACTATTTTTATGAAACAACGGGATATTTACCATGATTAAATTTAACGTTGTTTCATAAATGCAACTGTGCCGAAATATCGGAAGTCAACTCAGAAAAATTTAATCATGGTTAATATCCTGTTGTTTCATAAAAATAGTGTTGACAAATAAGACGCTAAAAACGTTTGAATTTAAAAGAAAAAGTAAAAAAGTTAGTACATTCAAAGTAGACAATAAAAACAGTGAGACACAAATTAGTTTACAACCGATTCGAACCAGTGCTTGGAGAGGGCTTGTTTATAATTGGATGGTTTTGAAACAAAGAGGTCTAATTCAGGGAAATAGTATAATCCTTATTAATATTATAAATGCGTTTGTAACTCTGTCTGTCTGTGTGGCTTTCACGCCAAAACTACTGAACCGATTGAAATGAAATTTGGTACACAGATAGTTGAGGGCCTGAGGAAGGACATAGGCTACTTTTTATCGCGAAAAAAGTTTAAGGTTGTAAGGGGTTGAAAATAGGGGTTGAAAGTTGTATGGAAGTATCGTCATTTTTAGAGCTAGAAACATAAAACTTATTTTTTAGTCTGTTGATTTGAATAAAAAAATATGACATTCAAAGTTTGTGCTGGGGGGGTAGAGGGAGGGGAGTGTGGAGGGGAGGTGCGGGGGGAGTGTGGAGGGGAGTACAGGGGGAGTGTTGAGGGGAGTACAGGGGGAGTGTGGAGGGGGAGTGTGGAGGGGGAGTGTGGAGGGGAGGTGCGGGGGGAGTGTGGAGGGGAGTACAGGAAGGAGTGTGGAGGGGACTACAGGAGGGAGTGTGGAGGGGAGTACAGGGGGGAGTGTGGAGGGGAGTACAGGGGGGAGTGTGGAGGGGAGGTGCGGGGGGAGTGTGGAGTGGAGTACAGGGGGAGTGTGGAGGGGAGGTGCGGGGGGAGTGTGGAGGGGAGTACACGGGGAGTGTGGAGGGGAGGTGCGAGGAGGGGATGCGGGGGAAGTACAGGGGGAGTATGAAGGGGAGGTGTGGGGGGAGTGTGGAGGGGAGTACAGGGGGGAGTGTGGAGGGGAGGTGCGGGGGGAGTGTGGAGAGGAGTACAGGGGGTAGTGTGGAGGGGAGGTGCGAAGGGGGATGCGGGGGGAGTGTGGAGGGGAGGTGCGAGGGGTGATGCGGGGGGGGGGGGTGTGGAGGGGAGTGTGGAGAGGAGTGCGGGAGGAGTTTAGTGGGGAGTCATATGTCTAAGTTTAGTAAGAGGGCAGACGACTGTGTCACGTGCACGCGAATATGACGTTGTTATTTAATTACTGTTTTCTTCCGCTGCAAATTAAAAATGCTACCCATAGACACTATACCACGCGGACGAAGTCGCGGGCACAGCTAGTAAGATAATAAACTCGTCTTAAACGCTAGATAACACTTTATTGTAAACCACAAGAATAGGACATTACATTTACCGAAAGTTTAATGGGCGGACTTATCGCTATGAGCGATCTCTTCCAGACAACCTCGCTAGAAGGAGGATAGGTCGCTGTCATGTCGTATAAGGAAGTCAAGGAGGCCGCATTCGAAAGATTAAATTGGAGAAAACTACATCAAAACCCCGACAAGAGCTAAGCTCTTAAATTTAAAAAGAAGAATATATCCTTACTTGATATACTCTTCGACTCTTTTTAGACCCTTAGACACTTGATATACTCTCTACTCTCTACTTGACGAGCCGTAGTTTGTTGCCTGTTCTTGCGTCGGCTTAGTCGCGTGGAACTGGCACCTAGACTCACCTAGCTTTAAGACGTTTCAAAATGATTCTTTTAATTGAACTGAATAAATACACTTTTGATTTGATTTGATTTATTGGTAAAATTGTCCGAATGGACAGATTCTATTAATTAAGAAGAAGAAGAACTTTTTATAGATTTTATAGTGTTTACTACACATAAGGGAATCGCAAAGAAATTTATAATGTCTCAAAAGTTAAGAGTCGAGCGGGGTTTGAACCTGTAGATGGAGCCACGGTCGCGTTAGTGCCGAACACTCCATAAGAGTTATTCGTCGAGTGTGATTAGGATCCGATGGCGCAGCGGTCAGCGCAGCCCCGTACCCGTACCAAGGGGAAGGTCGCGGGTTCATCCCGCTTGTAATTATGTTGTTATGTTCTATGAGTTATTATTTTTTTAATTTATTAATATTTTTGACTATTATTATTATTCTGACATAGGTACCGATTTATTTTAATTTAACATTATAATTATAATCTACATTGTGAATTTTGTATGTCGGTCTCCGACGAAGTATGCGAGCCACTTTTTTTTACATGACGATCGAATTGTACCATGCTTCTTGCAAATAAAATATTTCATTTCATTTCATTTCGGCTCTTAACTTTTGGGACATTATAAAAATCTTTTTGAAGTACTTATTAAGCGTAGGCTGTTTTTGCCAACGCTACAAACAGAAGACTTCGATTTCAGGTAGCTAACAGCTCACGGGCACAAATAATATAAAAGACAAAGTTCCAATTCACTGCCTTCACGGCTCAGTTGGTAGGCTCTGCCTTCTGCGCTGGGCGTGGGTTCGATACCCACCGAGAACAAATATTTGTGGTGAACATAGATGTTTGTTCTCTGTCTGGGTGTTATATATTATATTATAATTATGTATTTACAAAAAAATAATACAAGAATTATTATCAGCTATCTGATTCCCATAGTACAAGCTCTGCTTAATTTGGGGCTAGATAGTGTTGTGCGGAGTGTCCACAATATAAAGAAACTAACAATTAAACAAATATTTACGAAATGTACAAAATACACAAGAAACAGTTGGGCTATCTGCAGATCGTTACAAACGATCTAGAGATAGCTCAACTGATTCAAATCAGTGGCAGACGGAAGCGTCTAGACAACATTTCATTTATTTTATTTATTTCCATAATATTAATTTACTTTAATTACTGGCACGTGAGGTTGAACATTTCATTTAGATCTGTTCAGCTGTCAAACATCAGGAACACGTCAAGAACGTGCCCTACGATGCACTGCCCTGCGTCCATCAACTTGAGGCATACAGTTCAGCCTCACGTGCCAGTATTCCCCCACACCCTTCAAACCTGTACACAGCGATGTTGCTTCACGGCAGCAATAGGCATGGTGGTAGTACGCACCCCCACGAGACACACACAGAGCTCTACTTTTACTAGAATGATGATCTTAGATAGAGTAACAAATAATGTTTAATATAAAGATAAATAAAAAATTGGTCACGCTATCGATCGCTTGGAACCGTCAACTCAAGACATCCTTGGCCTCGTTGCATTAATGTTTGTCTTCCATCTACTATGGTTGCTAAGCGATATATTACATTTAATTTTAAAACATATATTTTTTATTTTATAACAACAAAACAAAAATTCATAATATTAACAAAAAAAACTAAAACTAATTAAAACTAAACCTTAAAAATCTAACAAAAGTGGGTGTCCATGAGGCATGGTGCCAATTTTAAAACTATTTTATGTAGTGTGTACTGTGATGGCAAAACAGGCATTTAATAACAAAAAACAGATTTTTACATCCAAAATGAAATTAAGAAAAAAATTATAAATCATACGTCTGGAGCATAGCTCTTTAGAGGTGTGAAACATGGTGCCTAAGAAGAATGGAACGGATCAGCTGGACAGAAAGAGTAACGAACGTAGAAGTATTGAATAGAGTCGACGAGGAAAGAGCCATCATAGAAGTTGTTGAGAACAGAAGAGGAAAGATGATTGGCCATCTTGTACGACATGACAGCTTTATCAGAAATATCATCGAAGGAAAGAGAAGGAGAGGAAGACCAAGGATAAGCTACATGAGCCAAATAAAAGCAAAGATCGCCGTCATGTCGTATAAGGAGGTCAAGGAGGTTGCCCTCAAAATAAATACCTGGAGAAAAATGCATAGGTACATAACGCTGACAGGAGCATTGCTCTTAAATATGTAAAGTCAGAAAAAAGTATTGTAAAGCTCTTTGTGTGGATTCCGTCCGGTGAAGTGTTTTAGTAGTACTAGAGCTCTTTGTGTGTGTCTCTTGTCTCTAAATGAGACAAATTAAAACTAAGATCGCTGTCAAGAATGCTGCAAAGTATATACAAATATCATACGTACTGAAACCTAATAGCCCAACTAAATTATTGCTACTTAAACGTACGGAACCACCCATTGCGCAAGTCTACTCGCACTTAGCGTGATTAACAAAATGTTGCATTCACTTACTAAGTACACAAGCCCGCGTCTATGCACGATTTGTACGGTGTTTGGGGCAACTTTGTACAAATGTTAGGGACAAATATGTACAAATGTTATAGGTAACTTTGTACAATGTTAGGGGAAAGTTTTTACGAATATGTTGAGGGTAACTTTGTACAATGTTAGGAGAAAGTTTTTACGAATATGTTGAGGGTAACTTTGTACAATGTTAGGGGAAAGTTTTAACGAATATGTTAAGGGTAACTTTGTACAATGTTAGGAGAAAGTTTTTACGAATATGTTAAGGGTAACTTTGTTCAATGTTAGCGGAAAGTTTTTACGAATATGTTGAGGGTAACTTTGTACAATGTCAGGGGTAATGCTCACCACACAAATATTTTGTTCTCGGTGGGAATTGAACCCCACAGCCCACGGCGTATCAGGCAAGGTTACTTCCATACCAACTGATCCGCGTCACTTGTAATTCTATCTGCAACCCTACCCCGACCGGAACACTTAATGCGTTGATTTGCAGCATTGAGGGGTGGGATTACTGATTACACCCTTACACCCTGCAGGCCTACCATGACCTCTGTCTGGCTCTGTCTCTGGCACTGGTTTTGAGTCTGTGTGAGTGCTTACCAGAGCCCGAATGCCCCGGTGCATTTACAACATTTCGTTACCAAATGTTGTTTTCGTTTTGCCTATTTGTCTCTGTCTTTTGTATGGAGAAAAGATGAGACAACAACTCTTACTACGTAACGTATTTTTGCCGTCTCATATTTTCTCCATACAATAGAGAGAGACAAATAGGCGAAACGAAAACAACATTTGGTAACGAAATGTGGTAGCAAAACTCCGACTTCGGGTACAGTGCATTATACTGTGTGTGTGACGCTTTGACGTAGGATTTATTTAGTCAACACTCGCTCAGACTCAAAACCAGAGACAGAGCCAGACAGAGCTCATGGTACTGGTTCTTAAAACGGGTATGGGAATTAGATAATTGTTTGTGATATTAAAAATGTCCTAATTCATTATTCTTATAAAATGTATTTTTTATTTAAATATTTTATTTTTAATAATATTAGTTTTGTAAATTAGAATTTATATTCTGTTGTAAATAAAATAGATAATTGATTAAATAGACTTATTAACCGACTTTAAACCAAAGAGGAAGAGGTTGTCAATTTGGCTGTTTTTAATATTGCATAATTTTGTCTGGTACTGATTTGGATCAGTTGAACTATCTCTAGATCGTTTGTAACGGTCTGCAGATAGTTAAACTGATTCTTGTGTATTTTGTACATTTTATAAATATTTTGTTTAATTGTAAGTTTCTTTGTGTAAAAAAATATCTATAATTTTGTCATTTATGAACCTGCAACCTTCGCAGAAGGAAAATAAGTATTTTTCTTTTAGACGAAGAAGACCACTCGACTTATCAATATGCTCAATATATCAACTTATGTCGTTGACTGTACCTCGTTTTATTACTTACGAATACCGCGATGCTGTATCGATTTTTATGAAATTTATAAACATAGTTCTTGGAATACAGAGTACAATAATTCTTCTTACAAGTAAAGACGCAGGCGGAAGCTAGTCTAACGTTAATATAAAAACTACTAATTGATACATTACATCACTTCCTATATCCTAACAAAAAGAAAACAATCGAAAACAGACCTTATTCCAAAGTACTAAAGAACTGTAAGCTGGTATTCGATTTTCAAATCTATTTGCGAAGGAACAAAATTCGGAATGTAAAAGTCAGTTTCATATTAATGTCCATACGACGTTATTCGTCTAGACAGAAGATATTTCTATCATAGTAGAACACAACCTTAAGTACTTGTGATAAAGTCGAGATTTGAGTGGCTTGTTGATAGTGTGTATGTGTGAGTGGCTATAAAATTAGACGTGGCTGTGTGTGTATATTAAAGGTTGAACTGATTGGGATAATATTGCAACTCAGATTTAAAATACGTGCGTTAAATTATTTTATCAATATACAATTCGTTATAATTTGTTTTACGTTGTAAGTATTTTGAATGTACCATCAGCAAAAGTTCTGCCTTACCACATTAAGGGTGCATTTTCTGTGACGCTCTATACCCATATCCCCTTTTGATTTGATTGTGACCAGATTTTAACCAGTGTTTGGAAGTGTAGATATCATAAAACAGATGGCTTTTACTAATTGAAGCAGATGTTTATAGTCCCATTGGTCCTCCCATTGGTCAAATTAGTGAACAAATAAATAAGCGGAGTCAGCTAGCAAAAACGATTGCAAGCAAATTGTTTCAAAAGTGGTAAGGCAGAAATTTTGATGCCAGTAGATCTCTTTGTATCAAACATCCCGCCTGAGAATCAAAGTTTTGAAGTCAATTCTCGTTAACACACGCTTGCTATTCGAGCTGCAACGCTTGCGCTCTCAGCGACATAAATATCAATAGAGGTAATTTCTCCTTCTGAGTAACTATATACGCGAGCACTGGGTTCACTCGTCTGTTTTACTTCATTTAAATATTAAGGTACACACCCAGACATACAAAAAAATTGGTTGTCTGTAAAGGCGGTTTACTGACGATAGATGAACGTGACAACGTCATAAGTAAATACTGATGGAATGGTTGCATTTTTCATAAAAAAAAAATATTTTATTTGTTTGATAGATATTTTTATTTTTTAATGTATTCTTGTATAGCAGCTGTCCACGCGGACGCATCGCTCACTCAAGTAGGAGAAAGACAGATGTCGAACGCTGCCGAACACGGAGGCCGATTGTGCCTCTTTGTCGCTCGTTCCGCGCTCTCGCTTGCACTTCAAACCTTAAATGGAACGCCTCAGAGCGTGGTAACGCCGCATGCGTCATGTGGATTATAAGACGTTGTCACGTCAAAAACATCATGACATCATGATGTTTTTGTATGTCTGGGTGTTATATTGTATACTACATAAATAAAATCACGCCTCATTCCCATAGGGGTAGGCAGAGATTACGGATTTCCGGCTTCATAGAGCGTAGTGTGCGTCAGAAAGAGATAGCGCTCTACGAAAGCAGAAAAGTCGATGTGCATTATTTATTGCCTACAACTACAACCGTACATTTTCTAATAAGTTCATATTTGCTATGTTGACTACTGGCCCGTTGGCCTCATTTTGATAAGGTTTTATGTGCTGATAACAATGCTTCTCGGCGCAGGCGCAGCTCTTGAAACTTGGAGAAGAAAAATTTCTAAGAATCGGTCAAATAAAATTAAATGAAAATCTAATATTAAAGATGCTAATGTTGAGATGGATGTGTGGAGTCACAAGAAGGACAAGTGCCACTCTTTCATGGTAGATATTCCACATTCTCGTACAAAGCGCTTTGACTCCACTTTTATAGTACGAACTGCCAAGGAGTGGAACTCTCTTCCGCCGTCAGTTATTTCCGGAAAGTTACAATTTGGGAATTTTTAAGACAAGAGTGAACAGGTGGATTATGGCTTAGCATGCTCCATCTTAGGCTGGCATCCTCACTTTCCATCAGGTGTGATGGCAGCCAAATGCTTAGCTATCTACATATTAAAAAAAAAGGAACAAGATACGGAATGAGTAGGTATATCAGGGGAAGTCTGAAAGTAGCACGATAGAATAGACTGGCGTGGTACGGACATGTCATGGGATGAAACTCAAAAGCCGAAAAACCAGTTTCAGGCACTATAGCGTCCCGTAAGTAGGGGCATGAGTAATCACCAGTTGCCCCAGACGCTATATAAATCATCTACAATAGATGCAAAAGCCTGTTTACTTTTCACCAGTGATACAAGACCTATTTTGTGAGGAAATATTTTTTTTTAGGTAGAACTGCTCAACATAAGGTGGGCCTAAGCTAGCTAGCTTGTAAAACAGTTACATCACTTACGTCATTGAACATTTGATGATGAAAAATGATTAAATTATCGCACTTATTATAAAAGATAATAATAACATATTTAGAAATTGTTTCATAATCTGAAGAATATAAACATTCTAAAATCTACAGACGGTAAATTTGTCCTACTCCATCTGTCATCATATTTTAACAATATTTTAATACATATACAAAAAAATCGGTTGTCTGTAAAGTCGGTTAACTGACGATAGTTGAACGTGACAACGTCATACAGCTGTCCACGCGGACGCATCGCTCACTCAAGTAGGAGAGAGACAGATGTCGAACGCTGACGAACGCGGAGGCCGTGCGTGTCTCTTTGTCGCTCGTTCCACGCTCTCGCTTGCACTTCAAGCCTTAAATGGAACGCCTCAGAGCGATGTAACGCCGCATGACGTCATATTTTTTCGTGCGTGCAGCCAGCTTCATCGCATTATAAGACGTTGTCACGTCAAAAATACGGTAAAAACCAAGCTGTTAGTTGCTTGCCTATTCTTCTAGGCTGATTTGCGTAGAACTGACCTTTTGTGACAGCCGTCCACAGAACCAATATTTATGTGGTGACCACAAATGTTTGTTCTCTGTCTGGGTGTTATATTGTATTCTAAGGTATGTATTTACAAAAATAATGTGTATACTACTGTATACGTATTGTATCAGCCATCTGGTTCCCATATTACAAGCTCTGCTTAGTTTGGGGCTAGATAGTGTTGTGTGGGTTGTCTATGATATTTATTTATTTTATTTATTATTTATTTATTAAGAAGAAGAAGACTTACAGCGAGCCGTTAAAAAGTGTCCCGCAATATGAATGAGGGTAACTAACTCCCCTTAACTATGAAATTTTAAATGCAGCATTTACTAATCAATACAAATTACCACTATCTCACACATACGTACGAACCCTTCGAACTGCAGAGGGGGGGGGGGGGGGAGGTGCGAGCGAGATAGACGATTGTTGTAGGTACGTATTGAACGCGGTGGCATGGAGACGTTTTTTTCATCTTTTTTTTTTCAATGATCTGGCAGATGATTGCGTAATATCCAAAAAGGTTTGTTTTAGGAAATAAATTGAAATTCTTTTAGTAGGTATTACGTTCGCCCGCTGCTTCGTTTTTGTGCAATAAAGAGTTGTCTAATCTAATCAAATTTTTATTTTATTTTTTACACAGCTGTTTTGAGTTTTACTCGTTCAGTTTTTTATTTGTTTATTTATTGAATCTTAGACTCACAGTTACAATATTGTTTATCTTAAGCTATTCGATGTATTTTATACATTAACCAATTCGAATCTACATTAAGTAAGCAATAAAGTAAGTTGGTAGGTACAAAAACAGCAATAATATTATCTTTCTAAAGTTATGCCCAAACTAATTTAAATAGGTATCATAACAGGTTATCTAACTAGCATGAAAAATTTGGTAGGTAGTATAAGGACTTAGTTTAGAAAATTACATTTAAAATCAAAAGTTGAAAAATAAGAAATAAAAACACAGATTAATCGCCCGCAGTTTGAACATTTCGTTTCGCCTACGTGTCTCTGTCTTTTGTATGGAGCTATGTGTTGCGCAGAAAACGATCAAAATGAGTTGTTGTCTCATCATTTCTCCATACAAAAGACAGAGACACGTAGGCCAATCGAGTTGTTCAAACAGATCGAGTAAAATTCTGAATAAGAGTATAGTAGTTTTCTGTGTTACGGGTTTGCGTTCATATCTCACCTGAGATAAATAAATAAATATTTTGAACATTCCACACAACACTACCTAGCCCCAAACTAAGCATAGCTTGTTCTATGGGAACCAGATAGCTGATATAACACTTAAGTATATATATTTTTTGTCAATACATATACTTAAAATACAATATAACACCCAGACAGAGAATAAACATCTGTGTTCACCACACAAATATTTGTTCTCGGTGGGGATCGATCCCACGACCTACAGCACAGAAGGCAGAGCTACTACCAACTGAGCTGAGAGGCCAGTCTTGAGTCTTCAAATGTTTGGGTGATTTTAATAATTTTTCTATGGGTGGATATTAAAACTTATTATATTCTTTAACATGGTATTTATACCATGCTACCTAGGTATTTGTAAAAAAGTCGTCATTTAAGTATTTTATCAGATAAAGTTGTCTCCATCTTTTGTAGAAGATTTAGGTATCTCGGTTTTGGCGAGTATTATGAATTTTTTTTAATATAATGACTTTTAATAGATTAGATAATAGATAAGACTGTAATAATATCAATACCTAATAGTTCACTATAACGCAAATTCTGCCTGTCATTCCAAATAAGTATTTAACATAATACATAAATTAAACACTGTTCGTTTGGTTTTTGTGTGGGTATATTGTTATATTGGTATTTGTACATTCAAATCTTATTGTTCAATTTTTCACTTCTGTCGGTATTAGGTACCGGAAGCTACGTTTCACGTTACCACAAAAATAAAAACAAATAATTGTGAAGAAAAAGGATGAAAGTGCTGTTTTTTGCCACCAATTTGGTGTTAGGGCCTCTTGAGTCTTCTAATTATTATATTGAAACGCAGATATGATTCTTGTGTCCATTTCTTTATTCGTACACAGCAGGAAGGAAATATCAAACTTAGTCTAGGCACACAGGCACACCGTCGTGTAAGGGCGCTGCGATCGCTCCGCAGATGCGTTCGGATACTATATTCTTATTGCTAGTTATAATGCTAGTACGTTCGGATACTCAACATTTGGTAGGAAGTTGAAGCTAAAACGGTTACTAAATAATCAGTCCTAACAGGCATAATTAATTATGATTAGTATTCAATATATTTATTGCCTTATTATGCATGTAAATTTAACGTTAGATTTTAGGACTAGTTTTTTGTATCAATACATAATTTACCCTGTGAAGGTGTTTGTAAGTTTATCGCAGTGTGTGCGTGATGTATACAAAACCCTATGCAGAAACTGATCGCCTGTAGCCAACGTTATCGCAGATCGCCTTGATGCCCGCAACGCTTTGTGACCATACGTTTTTAACTCTTCAAATTTAAACTATGTTAAAAGCTGCGTTAGCTGTGGTTGCCTTCAGTGGGTAAGCACGGGGAAGGATATTTTTTTGTTCGATCTAATTTTAATTTTTGTGTATTATTTCTTGGTGATCCTAATAAATAAACTAAGTTAAAACTATTTTGTTTAAATATTTCTGAATAAAGAACGGAATTTCAAATAAAATAGACAATTGCAAAATTGAAACAAAAACTTGTTCATTGTGTTTCGACTCCACGGCTTTTGTCGTCTTCAGTGAAAAAATATCGGACGGCGCATACTCGTCGGCAGGGTTGCCACGCGCTTTATTATTATTATTACTTTTAAACATTTTATGATCACCTTTGAAACTAACAGTATTTTTTGACAAAATTAATTCATGGTTAAAATCCCACTGTTCTAATAAAGTGTGTGTGTGTGTGTGTGTGTGTGTGTGTGTTTTTTATAATAAAAATCTATGCTATCTCCGACAGGAGATGAAGAAATGAAATAACGATTAACTTATTCGACACAAAAAAAAAACGATTGCACATTTGATTCACAAAGTTGAAATTTGCAAATAGTTCGTTGTGAATCAATAGATACAGTAAGCTTTTTTTTACTAACCTACATCGTCCCATTGCTGGACAAAGGACTCCCAAAGACTTCCAGCTCCCTGTAGTAAGCATAACAAGCTTTTTCAATCAAAATCCTTTCACCCCACTTGCTTTGAAAAAAACAGTGTCATGATAAGAAGAAGAAGTAAGCTTATTTTCAAAGCAAAACATCCATACAAAAGAGAGAGACGCATAGGCGAAACCACTCGTTCAAACTGATCGAGTATAACTCAGAATAAGGGTACAGATCTCAATTATGTATTAGATTTGTATATAGCTAGGTATAGCATACTTAGTATAATATAGCACAAATAGACAGGTAGCGGCGCGGTGTCAGCAATAGTCTTGAGTCGGCCATCTTGTGTCCTACTTGAAATTCCAAACCAATAAAACTATTTTTAAAAATATCGAATAATAAAATTAATTTAAATACAGTGGCAGCCCTGTGCCCTCGGGTTTGCTTCGTTTGCTTGCTTTACTTAACACGCTTCAGCCGCATAAGGTGGTAATTGAATATCAAAATGAATATTTAAAAATCATTTTCCTAAAACTACATTTGGAATGTTTATTGGACGTACAATTGTTCAACTAAACCTATGTATTATTTATATGTTTGTTATTGTAATGGTAAAGTACTATGTTTATTACAAAACCCATTTCGAAAATCAACTACGAACTTTATTTGTTTTGTATATTTTTCGTATTTGTTGTATTGTTCTCGTGACAAAGGGTTTTTATTCTTAGTGGACTTTGTCCACGTTAAGCTTTTTCCATACATACTTCAACCCCCGCTGCACCCCCTTAGGGGTTGAATTGTCAAAAATCCATTCTAAGTGTACCTACACTTTCATAAAAACATCATCATCATCATCCACAGCCCGACTTCACCCACTGCTGGGTATAGGCCTCTCACTGTATGTGCCACTGTTGCCGGTCTTGTGCCAATCTCATCCAGGTCTTGCCTGCGATGTTAACCACATCGTCTGCCCATCTTGCACAAAACCAAAAAAGAAACCAAACCAAGAAAAAAGTAGCCAAGTGCGAGTCGGACTCGCCCATGAAGGGTTCCGTAGCAACAAGTAACATAATAAAAAGGTTTTTGTAGTTCGTCGAAAGGTAAATTACAGTTTACGATTTAAGACGTATAAAAAAAAACTACTGACTAGATCTCGTTCAAACCAAATATCGTTGAAAGTTTTTATAGTAATGTACAACATATATTTTTTTTTGATTTATCATTCTCTTATTTTAGAAGTTAGAGGGGGAGGGACCAACTTTGTACCACTTTGGAAGTGTCTCTCGCGCAAACTATTCAGTTTAGAAAAAAACGATATTAGAAACCTCAACATCATTTTTGAAGACCTATTCATAGATACCCCACACGTATAGGTTCGATTAACATCTTTGACCTTTTTTCATAAAGAACACACTCTTTAAATTATAAGTCGCTATAACTAACGGTTTAAGCTGTGCGTTGTATGTCAGTCACTCACCAAGCTCTTTTATGTAGTCCTAGCGGCCGCCCGCGGCTTTGCTCGCGCCGTTCCCGTTATTTTTCGGAATAAAAAGTATATCTGTGTTCTGATTCTAAGCTACCTCCCCACCAATTGTCAGGCAAATCGATTCAGCCGTTCTTGAGTCATAAATAGTGTAACTAGCGTTTTTCTTTTATATGTATAGATAGATTTTAATATTAATGTGAATTGTGATGAAAGGCCTAAAAAAATAGTTGAAACGCTAGGGGTAAAAGTGAAGATAAGCACTATTTAGCAAATAAAAGACATTATGTTAAAAATACTATTTCGTGTCCATTTACAGCCTTTTACCTGTGGGCTGCGTTAACATTTCGTAAGCGACGCGCGACTCCGGATTCCGTCCGCTTTACTCCGACCGCGAGTGTTTGATGCTTGGGTTTGTTATCGATTGTGTCAACTATCAAGATTTTGTAAAAAGTTTTTTTAAACTAAGATAGATCGAATATTCTTTATTGCACTAAATCATGTATCACATCGTACATTGGCAAACTTATTGATAGAGAGCATTTTCTTACAGTTAACATTTGCGTAATTTTGACATTCTTAAAATGAAAGTGTACAAAAAAAATATGAAAAGGGAATCTAAGCAATGAGTAAAGTTTTGTTTATTGTATGAATAAAATGATTTATTTAAATCTTGGGGGAGACCTTTGCCAAACACTGGGACGGTATAGTTTAAAGAGAAAAAAATTGCGGCCCACCTGATGTTAAGTAGTAACCATCGCCTATAACAAGGTATTATCGTTTATAGCAAAGTATTATTTTTGACGTGGCAACGTCTTATAATTCGATGGAGACGGCTGCACGCACAAAAAACATGACTCATGTGGCGTTGCCTCGCTCTGAGGCGTTCCATTTAAGGTTGAAGTGCAAGCGAGAGCGCGGAACGAGCGACAAAGAGGCATGCACGACCTCCGCGTTCGGCAGCGTTCGACATCTGTCTCTCTCCTACTTGAGTGAGCGATGCGTCCGCGTGGACAGCTGTGACGTTGGCCCGTTCAACTATCGTCCGTCGTCAACAACCGACTTTACAGACAACCGATTTTTTTAACGTTGATTTTTATGATGATGATGATGAAACGGATATTTCTATAAAGTCTCATTGCGATGACATTGTCATGATTCACGCAGTACTAAAATTAAAAATTCAAGGTCAAACCAATTATAGATAAAACCTAAAACTTTTATGTTTGTTGCTTTGAGACATGACGTAACAAGTACGGTTCTTTATAAAAAACCGGCTAAGTGCGAGTCGGACTCGCGCACGAAGAGTTCCGTACCATTATCTATAAAAACGGTAAAAAATCATAGGATCATTTATGGGAACCCCTTTCAATATTTATTTTATTCTGTACTAGTGGCCGCCCGCGGCTTCGCTCGCCCGTTCCCGTAACACCCCGTTCCCGTTGCTTTTTCAGGATAAAAAGTATCCTATGTCCTTCTCCCGGTTCTAAGCTACCTCCCCACTTATTTTGTGCCAAATCGGTTCCGCCGTTCTTGAGTTATAAATAGTGTAACTAACGCGACTTTCTTTTATAAATATAGATTTTAGTATTTGTTGTTATAGCGGCAACAGAAATACATCATCTGTCAAGTTCAACTGTCAAACTATCACGGTTCATGAGATACAGCCTGGTGACAGACGAACAGACAGGCAGACGGACAGCGGAGTCTTTGTAATAGGATGCCGTTTTACCCTCTGGGTCTTCTTCTTATTTAAGAGCAACGCTCTTGTCGGTGTAATGTATGCATTTTTCTCCAGGTATTTCTTTTGAGGGCAACCTCCTTGACCTCCTTATACGACATTACGGCGATCTTTGCTTTTGTTTGTCTCATGTAGCTTATCCTTGGTCTTCCTCTTCCTCTCTTTCCTTCTACCTTTCCTTCGACAATATTTCTGATAAAGCTGTCACGTCGTACAAGATGGCCAATCATCTTTCCTCTTCTGTTCTCAACAACTCCTATTAGGGCTCTTTCCTCGTCTACTCTATTTAATACTTCTACGTTCGTTATTTTTTAGAGGGTACGGAACACTAATAAAAATGGGGTCACCAAGGTCGAATACCTATGACCCCCAAATAATCAGTCACGGGAGACGTAAAGAACAAATATCAAAAATGTTTATGACAAATAAATAATAATTATATAAATATTGTGGACAATCCACACAACACTATCAAGCCCCAAACCAAGCAGAGCTTGTACAATGATGGAACCAGATAGCTGATATAATGCATATATTTGTAAATACGTACTAAGGTCCAATTTCACCGTTGAAATTGAACGCGTTCTACTGACGTTTAAACTCGCTTAAGCATTAACTGAGTTCAGTTGGTACATTTTTTTCTAAACGCGTTTAAAGACATGTCAATGGCGTTGCATTTCGTACTCGATTTATACATTAAACGAGTTTAGTTAAACGCGTTTTATGATACTAACGGTGAAATCCCCCCTTAGAATACAATATAACACCCAGACAGAGAACAAACATCTGAGTTCACCAAACAAAATAAATATTTGTTCTCGGTGGGGATCGAAATAACGACCTACGGCTCAAAAGGCAGAGCTACTACCAACTGAGCTGAGAGGCCAGTTAGTAATATACGAAACAGATTTTTGGATCTAAATTCTAGATTTACATTAAAATAGGTCACCCCCCCCATTCCACCCTTTTCCCAATATACGAATAAGGTCTTTGTTTTCTAAAATCTGTGAGCGTTACGGGCTAACAAAGGGAAATTGGGAATTTTAGGAGCGGGCAATACTGGTATGGTATCTCCATTGTTGCCATTTCCATTTTTGCAGTAACTGAGTTTTTTACGTAAAATATCTCATATTCAGTACTAGTTATTAAACATTACTAAATAGACATTTTGTATCTTTACATAGATAGATAGATAGATAGATAGATAGATAGATAGATAGATAGATAGATAGATAGATAGATAACTCTTTATTGTTCACCACACAGAAACATAATACAGGATTCATGAAGATTTTTGGCAAAACAATGGGCGACCTTATCGCTATGAGCCATCTCTTCCAGGCAACCTTTGCATGGAAAAGAAAACAAAACATCAATTGACGGCGGTGTAGTTACACAAAAGTAAATGGAGAAGAAAATAACAATTAAAGACCTATAACCAACTAGGTTGTACATTACATGCATAACATACCTACTTACTAATTATTAATTATCTTTAGTTTTATATGTGCCTACCTTCTCTAACTACGGACTCTAATCATAGTACAAGCTCTTCTTAATTTGGGGCTAGAGAGTGTTTGTGGATTGTCTACAATAATTATATTTCTTATCCAATAAATAATAATAATAAATAAAAGTTGTTTATTTCAGGCACGATAATATACCCATGTAACATAAAAATTACAATAATGAGAAAAAAAAACAATACACACACAAAATATCACTAGTAGGTAAACCTACCTTCTGTCATAAACCTACCACTTTTTATTAGGATCCATTTGCATGGAAATCCCGTTTTTAAAAATGGGGTTGGCTAGATATTCAGACACAGCCCTCAGGATAGTACATTACCATATCAAACAGATAGTCAAATACCACGCGAGTAAAGCAAGAGGCGGCAGCTTGCAAAGAAGAATTTTCTGTGTTGAAGAAGACGAACGGTATATTACGGACGGCTGCCGTTATCAAAGACCGCACCTTAAAATCCACTCCCGGTCAGTAATCCGGTACGTACCAGTTTATAGCCGGGGTTAGAGTACAAGCGGAAAGCGTTTTACAATTACTTGAAATGAGATGTTTCAAAATGTGCAAGGTCAATGTACACATATATGAAAAAAGCGGCCAAGTGCGAGTCGAACTCGCCCATGAAGGGTTCCGTAGCAGTAAGTTAGATAACATAGAGTTCTAGAAGTTCTAGTAGTTCGTCGAAAGGTAAATTGCGGTTTACGATTTATGACGTATAAAAAAAAAACTACTGACTAGATCTCGTTCAAACCAAATATCGTTGGAAATTTCCATAGTAATGTACCACATGTATTTTTTTTAGCTTTATCAGTCACTTTTTTTAGAAGTTAGAGGGGGGGGACCAACTTTTTTCCACTTTGGAAGTGTCTCTCGCGCAAACTATTCAGTTTAGAGAAAAACAATATTAGAAACCTCAACATCATTTTTGAAGACCTATTCATAGATACCCCACACGTATGGGTTTGATGAACAAAAATTTTTGTGTTTCAGTTTCAAGTATGGGGTACCACCAAAATTTATAGTTTTTTTTTATTTTTGTGTAAAAATCTTGATGCGGTTCAAAGAATACATCTACTTGCCAAGTTTCATCAGTCTAGCTTTTACGGTTTCGGAGAAAAATGGCTGTGACATACGGACGGACAGACAGACAGACAGACATGACGAATCTATAAGGGTTCCGTTTTTGCCATTTGGCTACGGAACCCTAAAAATGCGGTAAATAATGAAGATTACCACTAAAATACTAAATTCACAAATAAGTAAACAAGTTTATTGTACAAAAAGTCGGTTGTCTGTAAAGTCAGTTTACTGACGATAGTTGAACGTGACAACGTCATACAGCTGTCCACGCGGACGCATCGCTCACTCAAGTAGGAGAGAGACAGATGTCGAACACTGCCGAACGCGGAGGCCGTGCGTGCTTCTTTGTCGCTCGTTCCGCGCTCTCGCTTGCCTTAAATGGCCTTAAATGGAACGCCTCAGAGCGAGGTAACGCCGCATGAGTCATATTTTTTCGTGTGTGCAGCCGGGTCCATCGAATTATAAGACGCTGTCACGTCAAAATGTTCATTAGTGGTTGATTTGTTGTAGTGGTGAATACCAAAAGGCGCCGCCATGACAGTTTTACCGCACTGACTGACGCAAACGCCATTTCGAGTTTAATATGGCCAGGGGCTCAATTCTAGACCAGTGACTTTTTTGTTACGGTAGATAAATATCACAAAAACTGTCAGTTTCTTTAGTGAATTTGACAGTTCTTGTGATATATATATCTACCGTGACAAAAAGTCACTGGTCTAGAATTGAGCCCCAGTTCGCCGCTGCTTATGACTTGGACCACGTCTGCTATTCTATTATTAGTGCTTAATCGATACGCAAGTACTAAAATGTGACAGTACAGTATTATTGTACCTACCAGTGTTATGCGGTTTCTTTTTACGACGATTGCTAACGGACGTGGCTCTGACAACCCTTTGTTATCTCTCTTGCTCTTATGGTGGATGGGTGGGTGCGCGGGACTCTTACCTAGTAGTTAGACAATTTTCATTTCCCTTTTGTCTCAAACATCTCGCCTTGTACCCTATACCTTGTTTGTATTTAAGGTTCTTGTTTGTTTTTTCTCTTGTGTTCATAAACATTTTTTCATTTTTTCATTTTCATTTTTTTCTTGTTTTTTTATAAATTTTTGTGTAAAAATCTGAACGCTGTTTACAGAATACATCTACTCGCCAAGTTTCATCAGTCTAGCTCTTACAGTTTTAGAGAAAAATGGCTGTGACATACGGACGGACGGACGGACGGAAGGACAGACAGACAGGCAGACAGACAGACAGACAGACATGACGAATCTATAAGGGTTCCGTTTTTGCCATTTGGCTACGGAACCCTAATAAATTATAGTTAAAAAAACTTAAAAAAAACGCGTTTTTAGGGTTCCGTAGCCAAATGGCAAAAACGGAACCCTTATAGATTCGTCATGTCTCTCTGTCTGTCTGTCTGTCTGTCCGGCCGTGTCACAGCCATTTTTCTCCGAAACCATAAAAGCTAGACTGATGAAACTTGGTGAGTAGATGTATTCTGTGAACCGCATTAAGGTTTTTACA
This sequence comes from Thera britannica, assembly GCA_939531255.2. NCBI lineage: Eukaryota > Metazoa > Arthropoda > Insecta > Lepidoptera > Geometridae > Thera > Thera britannica. Next base: position 21,227,187 of record OW618041.2, on the reverse strand, counting down.
CAAAAATAGAAAAAAATCTATAAATTTTGGGGGTCCCCATACATGAAACTGAAACTCAAAAAAATTTTTTTCATCGAACCCACGTGTGGGGTATCTATGGATAGGTCTTCAAAAATTATGTTGAGGTTTCTAATATCGTTTTTTTTTTAAACTATAAATTTGGGGGTCCCCATACTTGAAACTGAAACTCAAAATTTTTTTTTTCATCAAACCCATTCGTGTGGGGTATCTATGGATAGGTCTTCAAAAATGATGTTGAGGTTTCTAATATCGTTTTTTTCTAAACTGAATGGTTTGCGCGAGAGACACTTCCAAAGTAGAAAAAAGTTGGTCCCCCCCCCTCTAACTTCTAAAATAAGAGAATGATAAATCCAAAAAAAATATATGTTGTACATTACTATGTAAACTTCCAACGATATTTGGTTTGAACGAGATCTAGTCAGTAGTTTTTTTTTATACGTCATAAATCGTAAACCGCAATTTACCTTTCGACGAACTACAAAAACCTTTATATTATGTTAATTGATGCTACGGAACCCTTCATGGGCGAGTCCGACTCGCACTTGGCTGCTTTTTTTTGTACAATAATATAATTTTTTCAATTGATTATTACAGTTTTATTTTAACTTTTTAGTTCAAGTAGTTATACAAGCGTTTTTTTTTAGTTTTTTAAACTATTTTTTTTTTCTTGTTAGTTTTTTTTTTAATATTATTGCATTGTCATCGACCTTTGACAGGTGTGCAAAGTTTGAATCAAATCAGGCCCCTATTTAATAAAGCTGACAATTCGACATTTATATGTCAAAAAGCGACAAAATTGTGGAATTGTCGCGCTTTTGTGACATATTTGTCACTTTTATCAATAGCCTAAACGCGACAATTTTACACATTTGTCGCTTTGTGACATATTTGTCGAATTGTCAGCTTTATTAAACAGGGCCCTGATCGTTCAAAGTAGGACAAAATCGAGCTCAAAGGGGTCGGTTACATACAAACTTACATACAGGTGAAGCTAATAAAAGCGTTATAAAAAGCATAAGGACAGACAGACAGCGAGCGACTTTGTTATGCTATGTAAGATATTGTTAAATTGATTGAGTATTGAAGTACGGTAGTACTTCTCCGGACGGAATCTACACAAAGAGCTCTTACTAATATACTTTTTTCTACGAAATCAAGAAAGCAGCTTCTTTTTAGTATGAATTTTAGTAGGTACTATGACAACCATCGATCTAAATATTCTTAGAGTTATAAATATGCGAACAGTGACTTCAATAACTGATCACACTATTTATGATCAATGCTCGGTGTCGGCGTAATGTATGCATTTTTCTCCAGTAGGCCTACCATGAGCTCTGTCTGGCTCTGTCTCTGGCTCTGGTTTTTGAGTCCCGCTTCAATAATTATTGATAGCGGGAGCATAATTTTTGATCGAGTATAATTTATTTATATTATTTTATTTAAGACAATCCTCCAAAAAAGCCCTAAACTAAGCAGAGCTTGATCTATGGGAACCAGATAGCTGATATAATACTTATTTGTATATATTTTTTTGTAAATATGTACATACTTAGAAAACAATATGTATAACCCACGACCTACGGCTCAGATGGCAGAGCTACTACCAGCTGAGCTGAGAGACCAGTCAGATATCCTTTACTGGTGTTCGTACTTATTCAATCATTTTCGTAGAAAATTTTGTTTACATCTACATTATTTTTTACGTGTATCATGTGATTGCATAAAAAAATTTTCTTTTTGTAATTTTTCTTTTGAAAAGTTCAGTCATTTTAGCGAGACATCGACGGTAGTTTGTTTTTGCGGCGTTCTATACCTCTCACAAGCGCGAGGGAGAGGAAACTACTGTCAACAATAGTGTATGAGTGAGAGGCAATGATAAGCGTCGATGTTGGTGTCTTTATTCGCGCGGGTTATACCGTTCTTATTACTCCGATAATGTAACCCAGTTAGATTAAAAGCACTCGGTATGAATATGGTGCAAAGGCTATGCTCGTATCCTTCGGAAGTGACTCAAGAAAAAATCTAAGGCCAAGAATTTTTTTAAAATTAGCTTTGAAAATATTAAATAGTTAAAAAAAATCGCTTGTCTGTAAAGTCGGTTTACTGAAGATAGTTGAACGTGACGTCGTTTGTCGCTCGTTCCGCGCTCTCGCTTGCACTACAAGCCTTAAATGGAACGCCTCAGAGCGAGGTAACGCCGCATGTGTCATGTTTTTTCGTGCGTGCAGCTGGCTCCATAGAATTATAAGATTTATCACGTCAAAAAAGGTTTTCAAGGTCGACGGTGACTGCTTTCCATCAGGTGGCCCGTGTGCAATTTGGAAAATTGTTTTTTATTTGAAATCTCTTAAAGATACTCTCAGATTAGTTCGATAGAAATTTTATCAAAATCGGTTTAGCAGTTTGATTGATATTTTCATGAAAACGGAATTTTTACCATTATTTGCCCCAAACTAAGCAGAACTTGTGCGATGGGAACGAGATAACCATATACCATTTTTTTGTAAATACATATTTGGAATACAAAATAACACCCAGACAGAGAACAAACATCTGGGTTCACCACACAAATATTTGTTCTCGGTGGGGATCGAACCCACGACCTACAGTAACGTGAAGTAGGTAGGAAACCTCGACATTATTCAGTCGGTTAAGAACGTGGCATGAGGCTCATAAAAATAACTAGCCTAAATTCAGTCTTCTTCGTAGGAGACTAGGGATGTTCTTGTAGCGCTAATGCCGAAACGAGGCCGAATAAAATATTCTTCTCCCTGCCCTTCGGCAAGTTTCGGCAAGTTTATCATGCGCACTTAATGTGCGGGCAGGTTTTTCCGCAAGTAGGCCGCTGGTGGGCCCTTTTTGCGTGACCCTTGACAAGTGTTGCTCGAACTTTTTTAGGTTCTACAACATGCCGGTTTCCTCACGATGTTTTCCTTCACCGTTTTGAGAGTACTGGCATAGTGCACATAAATTTTTCGACAGAAAAACTTATTGGTATACAGACATACCACACTGGAACTTCACTGCTATTTTTTTCTGTTTTGTAAAAGGTTGCCCGATTTATTGTTGGTTTTTATTTATAGCTATAATATAGCAGCCCGTCCCGGCTTCGCACGGGGTAGACAATATTGTTGTACATTATTTTGTTCTATCGCTAATTTTTTCGGCAGCGCATTCGACGAAAGACATTTTAAGACTCATTTTTCTACACCTTCGGTTACATTGTTCAAATTTTACCCAGGATCCCTATTTTTTTCAAAATGAAATGTAGCCTATGTCAAATTGGAAGAATGTAGCATTCTATTGGTGAAAGAATTTTTTAAATCGGCTCAGTACTTTTTGAGCCTATTCAACAACATACAAAAACATTCAAAAATAGGTACAAATCTTTCCTCTTTATAATATTAGTGTAGATAACAAACATTTAATTCTATGATTATGGACGGCTGTGCTCTCGTATTAGGGGTACTCCTGTTATATGGTTATAAATAAAATAATTTTAAAAAAAATATCTAAATTCGGCTAAATTATGCCGAAGCCGAATACGTTGCAAGCACTTCATGCCTCCATGAATAATCAAGATGGCGGCATCTAATCAGCAAATTACTTGTTGTTAAGTGATATCCGTTGGTCGTGTTTGTATATTGTATAGATTGTGACGTCACAAGCACATGGACCACCTGATGTTGAGATTCAAAAACTCTTTTACCATTTGAATTCTATATTATCCTTGAGTAATATTGTTTATATTTAACTTCGACTGGCCTCTAGCTCAGTTGGTAGTAGCTCTGCCTTCTGCGCCGTAGGTCGTGGGTTCGATCCCCACCGAGAACAAATATTTGTGTGGTGAACATAAATGTTTGTTCTCTATCTGGGTGTTATATTGTATTCTAAGTATGTATTTACAAAAAAAAAAAATGTATTCAAGTATTATATCAGCTGTCTGGTTCCCATATTACAAGCTCTGCTTAGTTTGGGACTGGGTAGTGTTGTGTGAATTGTCCAGAATATTTATTTTATTTATTTTTATTTTAAAAAAAAATGTAGTAGGTATTCAAAAAAAATTAAAAAAAAATGTATTCAAGTATTATATCAGCTGTCTGGTTCCCATGCAAGCTCTGCTTAGTTTGGGGCTGGGTAGTGTTGTGTGAATTGTCCACAATATTTATTTTATAACAGCGACCCACCCCGGCTTCGCACGAGTGTTTTGGACAGAAAAACTCATAATTAATCATATTAATTATTGCAATTACATAAATATGTTACATGGTGAGGTCTTAAAGTTAAAAATTGTAAATATTAATAGGCTTGTCAGTTTAGGGCGAAGTTTGAGAAAATATATAAAAAGTGTTAGTGTTGTTATTGTGAATTTAATTAACTTATAACGCAGGCAGTGTATCATTGAAGAAGACATTTAAGTTGTAATAGCACGACTGAATTTGAACCCACGACCTTAGGATCGGACGACGGGGCCGCTACCGCTAGTCCACCAGTGCTCTAAAATTCAATTCAAGTTTATTTGTTAAAAAATTATATTAAAAATTGTTTTATTCAGATGTCAAAGATTTAAGCTAACAGAATACAAAATAATAAAAAATTTTGCCCACTTCATAAAATGCCAAAGCCCGCCTGAAGAAGTTAGTGTTGACTTCAAATGCCCACCTTAAAAAATGCCCAAGCCCACCTGAAGAGGTTAGTGTTCAAAAATGCCCAACCCTAGATGAGATGCACCGCACTAGCTTGCAATAAAGTCAAATAAAAACGAACGCAAAAAAAAAGAAAAAACACGGTTTCCTAATCTCCGAATTCTGTATAAGCTAGGTATATTAATAAGTTAAACAAACAACAATCGATTTGGGCTTTGTGTTGTGAGCGGTAAAGTCGAAATTGGATCGTATCAAAAATGTACAATTTTGTACTTATACCCTTTTGTGTTCATTATGCCTTGAAACTTCGTGAGCAGTTGTTTACGGCGACTGAGTGTTCTTGAAACTTGATTTAGTTTTAACGGACGGAAAGAGGTGTAATAATAAATAAGTTTAAGGCCCTACCGTGTGTGTTTATCTTTGGTATTGTAGCTCCGAATATCAGAAATATCATCGAATAAAAGGTAGAAGGAAAGAGAGGAAGACCAAGGATAAGCTACATGAGCCAAATAAAAGCAAAGATCGCTGTCATGACATATAAGGAATTAGTTGTTCATAAAAATAACCGTTTCCATGTTCTGAGGAGATTAATAACGTCGAGTGTATTTTAAATTGTATGATATTTCCAAAAACGTTTGATTAAAAATTATTTTTGATATAGGTAGGTTACCAACCTTCAAATAAATTAACATAATGACTATTCATTAATGTAAAATGTGTGCCCCAAATAAATAATTAAATTCATTTATAAACAGGTTTCTTTTTATTTAAATTAAAGTTTTCTGACGGATTTCTTATGCAACAAATATTAAAATATCCTACGAACATGGACACACTCACTTTCAGGCAGTAAAAAATTCGGTTGTCTGTAAAGTCGGCTTACTGACGATAGATGGAGACAGATGTCGAACGCTGCCGAACGCGGAGGCCGTGCGTGCCTCTTTGTCGCTCGTTCCGCGCTCTCGCTTGCACTTGCCTTAAATGGAACGCCTCAGGGCGAGATAACGCCGCATGAGTCATGTTTTTTCGTGCGTGCAGACAGCTCCATCGAATTATAAGACGTTGTCACGTCAAAAACAGCCAATATAACAAAATATCGAAAGTTACGTAATAAGCAAGGAGTTTAAGAAGTATCAAGATTGCTGTATCGTTGTATTCGACCCAACTCTCATCTTTCACTGCTTTTCGCCAGGGGCGCACTGGGCGACCTTTTAGTTTGTATGTAATTTTTTGTAATCACACAATTAGTTAAACTGTGAACATAGCAAGCCGTTAAGACGCTGAACTCCTTGAATCAACTTCTCACTCTCTTATTTTGAGCTTTTGAAATATATTATAATATACATTGAGCATATAATTGACTGGCCTCTAGCTCAGTTGGTAGTAGCTCTGCCTTCTGCGCCGTAGGTCGTGGGTTCGATCCCCACCGAGAACAAATATTTGTGTGGTGAACATAAATGTTTGTCAGAACATAAATGTCTCTGTCTGGGTGTTATATTGTATTCTAAGTATGTATTTACAAAAAAAAAAAAAAAAACAAGTATTATATCAGCTATCTGGTTCCCATATTACAAGCTCTGCTTAGTTTGGGGCTGGGTAGTGTTGTGTGAATTGTCCACAATATTTATTTATTTATTTATTATTTATTTATTTTAGTAAACAAACGTGTTGGGATCAACATTTTTTTTGCTGAAATCAGCATATCTTTCGTCTTCTTAAAAAGTTATTGAAATTTTTTTAAAAAGACGAAAGAGTGCGAGTGAGATGAGAAGTGCTCACACCGCGTTCATAGTCTTAAAATATTTTTTTATGAGGAAGTTAATTTGTAGCAAAACCTACCTAAATTAATTGCTTCAAAACATTCGATTGAAATGAGCATTGTATATAACCTTAAGGTAAACCACAGACTCATTCCAGCGAAATACAGGTTAGTATTGTAATCAAATAAATACAATTAATATGCACCTAATTAATATTACGAGCCACTAAGTAGTACCTAATCAACTTAGTGGCTCTGTGAGGAGGCTTCCGTCGACTCGGACCGGTAGGTACTCGGACCGCAGTCCCACTCGCCGGAGTAATTTAATTTTATTATTTTTCTTCCGGCGAGTCGGACCACAAACCACGTGACGTAAATTGTACAGTCGTCGTCAGAAACAGATCTGACATTAATACGAAATGTTAAGTAATAGTGCAATGTAATTTTGTTTTTTTTTTTAAATCAACCTATTTTGTTCCACTGCTGGGCAAAGGTCTCCCCCAAAGACTTATCTCTCTCTCGAGCCTCCTCCCACCATCTCCTCTCAAAGGTGTCGATATCGTCCCGCCAACATTTCCTTGGGCGGCCCCGGGACCGCCGCCCGTCAGGAATCCAAGGTGTACTGATGGTCGCCCACCTATCGGGAGGCATCCGGCTAACATGCCCTGCCCAATCCCATTTCAGCCACTTCACTATAAATTCGAAAAAATATTATTTTATCAATTTTTTTTATAAATGTTATGACTATAAAATTAACTTAAATATAAACTTGCATCCTATAAATGTATTGATAATTTGTACCTTCCTATCCTAGACGTTGCGATAGTGACAGAATTGCCTTCAACCCAGTGTTTCCACTTAAGATTTTGGGTTTGCCCTGAATTCTTTAATGGTTATAATTTATAGTCAAAAATCTCAAATTTTGAAGAGTATTGACTTATGTGAATAAACATCGTTGCTTGTGTTTTCCACGTACCGTAATATTTATAATGTTAGGTTTATCATGTTATTTTATATAATATGATGACTGGCCTTTCAGCTCCGTAGGTCGTGGGTTCGATTCCCACCGAGAACCAATATTTGTGTAGTGAACGCAGATGTTTGTTCTCTGTCTGGGTGTTATATTGAATTCTAAGTGTGTATTTAAAAAAAAATGTATATAAGTATTATATCAGTCCCAATATCTAGTTCCCATAGCACAAGCTCTGCTTAATTTGGGGCTAGATAGTATTGTAAGGATTGTACACAATATTTATTTATTTTTTTAGAGCCTAGGTCAGATTTATCATATTATTTTTATTACATTTTAAATAACAAAGACCGTATTATCTAAGTAAAACTAATTAAGACTGATTTTTAATATTGTTTTCTTGTCTACTTCTTTTTAATTTGTTCATTATTTGTAGTATGATATATGTATATTTTAATAACTGTTAATAATTAGATTTTTTAAAATAAATTGTGTCTTCAATCAAAGAGTTATATTCTTTATGTTTACTTTCTACACCTACTTTTTCCTTTGACTGTACTTCATTGCCTTGAACAATGGATTTTTTAGATCATTTCAAAAGTGGTCCGAGTCGCCGGAAGAAAAATAATAAAATTAAATTACTCCGGCGAGTGGGACTGCGGTCCGAGTACCTACCGGTCCAGGTCGACGGAAGCCTCCTGTGAGCTGTACACCTCGCGAGCACACTAAAAGTGAGCAATATATTTTTTGTACTGCAATTATATTAGCAATATATTTTTTCTTCTGCTCATCATGCCGAAGATCTTGATTAGATTTTTGCCAAATATTTATGAGAGCAGCTTAAAGCTACAAAACAATTAAAAGTAAATAATTATAAGTTAAAAAAACTTGAGAAACCGACTTCATTGCCAAACGGCTAAACCGATTTTAATGAAATTTGTTTGGGACAATCTGGACATAAGAATAACCTTCCAAATAAAAAAATAATTTTCTAAATCGGTTCATAAATGACGGAGGCATGCAGTTAGCAGTTACAAACATTAAAAAAATTATTTAAAAAAAAATGGCAACACCGTTTTTAATAAAATTAAAATGGGACCAATCTGGAAGCAGTACCTTTCAGATAATTTTTTTTTTTTCAAATTTGCTCACAAATGTCGAAGTTATGCGGTAACAAACATTAAAAATAAAAAAAAAATACAACCGAATTGAGAACCTCCTCCTTTTTTATTGGAAGTCGGTTAAAAAAAAAAAAATATAAGCTACTATTATTCTTTTATTTTAAATACAAAAATCGTGGTCATTCTCTGAGTTAATTGTCAATTTTTTAATTTAAAAGCTATTCAAATTCAAAATGTTAATAAAATTTAATCAATTTGCTTAAATTTTAATTAATTTTAATTTCAATTTTTTAAACTTTCACACAAATAATGTACCTATTGCTAGGAGGGCATGATAATAATAATATCTTAAAAAACCTGAAATAAATGATTAAAAAAAAAAAAAAAAAAAAAATCATTTATTTCAGACAACTATAAAATGCACATTACAAAAATGAAACACCTTAGGTCCATAGTTAATAAATACCTTTGAGACTAACATACATAAAATAAAATAAAATTACTTATTAAATGCTAATAGCATTGTCTATCAGTGTTCCTGGGCGTGCAAAAAGAGGTTGTGGCGTGTTTTATTATGAAAATTGTTTTTCAACTATTTCGTCACTTTAAATACTTCCTACTTTAATTATATGGAACAAACGGGTTTTTAATCGCGATTACCTTTATCAATTCCCGACGTTTCGGCTGTGTTGCAACAGCCGTGGTCACGGGTTGACTGGAGTTCATTGGAGTTACTGTCGAGAAGCGGTGGCAGTTTCATTTGCAACTACCCTCACTTGGTCTTCAGAATTAGAAATGTGTGTTTGATTATGCATAACGATTGCGTTAATTTAAAAAGTACTTCCTACTTTACTTTCTTTTAATGTTTATATTAATTTTCTTCTAAATATATAAAACTCTTACGTTACTGACTGACTGACAATCAACGCTCAGCCTAAACCGGAAGTCCTAGAAGCCTGAAACTTGGAGGGTATGTTCCTTTTTTAGCATAGGGGTGCACTAAGAAAGGAAATTGGAAAATTATTTCCCTAAGCGGAGAAAAAGAGGAAAAACTTTTATAAGAAAAATCAACGGGGCGTAACGGCAAAGGGGCGAGCGAAGCCGCGGGCGGCCGCTAGTTGTTTTATAAAAGTAATAAGAATAAAATGTAAAAGTAATAATAATAATAAAGTCCTTGTCCCCTCAATCCGTGCCTGTACCCCCCCGCGGCCCGCGCCGCCATTTCGTGTTATTGAGAATTTATGTCGATAGGGCAGAGTGCACACTAACAACTTCGCTATTCGATACGAAGATTTGCGTTTTAAAATATATAGTGCCACTGCTATACTTATAAAATAATTATAAATATTGGTAGACATTCCAAAAAAAGTATTTAAGTATTATATCAGCTATCTGGTTCCCATAGTACAACGTCTGCTTAGTTTGGGGCTCGTAAATCGATGTGAGTTGTCAATTTATGTTTGAAAAATTTGAAAATGGAACGCGGATTCAGCGATCACTATATCGAGTCGTGCTGCTGGAATCGACGCCCAGCTGTCTGGTTCCCATAGTACAAGATCTGCTTAGTTTGGGGGTAGATAGTGTTGTGTGGATTTTCTGCATTATTTATTTATTTATTCCACTTAACACCGTCTAGCCGTAAACTGAGCAGAGCTTGTACAATGGGAGAACCCGGTAGCTGATATAAAACCTACGTTTTTTATCGCATGATTACATTTATGAAATATAAAAAATATTTTATTATCTGAAAGGTAACAGATGTGTTACACAGAATTTTTATCAAAATCAGTTAATTATCATTATTTTAGCCGTGAAGTCGATTTCTTAAGTTTTTTAAACTAATTTTTGTCTTAAGCTTGCAATTGAAAAAAAACTTTGTCATCATCAGCTGGAGGAAGGTTAAAATAGGTAAAAAGGTCTCTTAAAAATTTCCTTAGTTTTTTTTACAAATTAAAATTTGGCAATAAGGTTTAGAATTAAATTGATGTATCGCAAATGAATATAAATAGTATTTCAACAAAGTGACCTATAAAATCCGGAAATGAGTCCAGATCGGCTCACCAGTGCGCACCCGCCCTTAGTCCCGGGCGTTGCACCGAATAGATCCGCCGCTATCAATGCGCGTGTGTGTGTGCTGCGCCTGTGTGCGTGTCACATGTCGTGTACAGGCTGATGTTTTGGGGATTAGCGATTACCTTGTGATCGGATGGTTTTTGTGTTTTGTTGGTTTTTTTTAGCTGTTCTTTGAGGTTTGGTCGCGTGGAAGCTTAGGATATGTTTGAATAAGTAGTCAAACTCAAACTCAATAATTTTTTATTCATTACGATGCAAGAATCACTTTGAAACGTCTTATAGCTAGGTGAGTCTAGGTGCCAGTTCCACGCGACCAAGCGTAGAAGAACAGGCAACAAACTACGTCTCGGTTCCTACTGTTTTTTTATATGATCCTTTTACAAATCAAAAATTTTGTTCTATCGCTAACAGTTTCGGCAGCGCATTCGACGAAAGACATTTTAAGACTCATTTTTCTACACCTTCGGTTATATTGTTCAAATTTTACCAAGGATCCCTAATTTTTTTCAAAATGAAATGTAGCCTATGTCAAATTGGAAGAATGTAGCATTCAATTGGTGAAAGAATTTTTTAAATCGGCCCAGTACTTTTTGAGCCTATTCATTACAAACATACAAACATACAAAAATAGGTACAAATCTTTCCTCTTTATAACATTCGTATAGATTACATTATCTGAGTAAAATACTTATTACAGTTGATGAAAGTATACATAAATAATAAAAATAAATATTGTAGACAATCCTCGCAACACTGTCTAGCCCCAAACTAAGCAGAGCTTGTACTAAGGGAACCAGATAGCTAATACAATACTTATATACATTTTTTTTTGTAAATACATACTTCGAATACCAGCCTATGTGTGGTGTAACCTATTAATAAAAATAAATTGTTTTTTTTCTGTAGGTTATCAATCATGTATAATAACTATTTTTTTATGTCTATTTTAATATAAAAAACTGTTTATTATTCTACCAGTTCACTGTTGTTCACAGAGGACAATCATAAATATGTTTGTTCTTTTGTCTTAAAAAAGCATGTAAGTTTATCAGTTACCTAGTTTGCTTATTAAAATTTTGCTTATATTATTTTGGGGCTAGATAACACTGTAGGCATAATAATATATTTTTCATCCCACCAGCTCTGAAAGTGTGTTTTTGCTGTTTAATTTCTGACTGGAAAAGCCGTTTTTATCCGCTAGAGGATAAAGTAAATTTGAATTTAGAATATCGTGTTCAATAAGTTTGTGAATACACAACCTATTTACTTCTACCTCCATGGTGCCGAACTTATCATACAACCTTTTTTATTTTGTTAAAAACTCGCACTCGTAACCTTCTTGGTGTATTTGTGAATTCAAAACACCATTAAACCTATTTACTTCTACCTGCATGGTGTCGAATTTATCATACAACCTTTTTAAATTAGTTAATAACTCATACTCGGACCTTCTTGGTGTGTTACTTTTAGTCGCGCCATGTTCGTTTTTGCATTTAGTCATTTCCTCGCTGAGGTGGGATGAAAAGTTACGTGTTGCACTCGAGTGCAAAGATTTTTCACCTTGTGCTCTTTTGATTCCTTCGCCAACGCTTAGGATTCTAACTTTTAAACCACTCGCTACGCTCGTGGTTAAACTTTAGAATCCTGCGCTTGCTCAGTCATCAAAATTGAGCACGCGGTTAAAAAGCAGCTTTGCACTCTTGTATAACAAATAACTATTTTATCTGCTCTTCTTAAATTTAAGAGCTTAGCTCTTGTCGGAGTTTTGATGCAGTTTTCTCCAATTAAGTCTTTCGAATGCGGCCTCCTTGAGTTCCTTATACGACATGACAGCGACCTTTTCTTTTATCTGGCTCTTGTAGCTTATTCTTGACTTTGGAGTAAAGGAGAAGAGAGTTATACTTGAGACGATACAAAATCGAAGAGGAATAATGTTTGGACATCTTCTACGACATGACAGCTACATAAAGAACATCATTGAAGGAAAGGTTGAAGGGAAACGGGGAAGAGGAACGCCAAGGACAAGAATATTTTTTATAAAACATAATATTTAAAACACCCTCTATAGTTTCACCTTGTTGGAAGCAAACAACTCACACATATTGTTTATACAAATCCATATACGTTGTGTATGTGTGCGTGTACATACATTTATGTTAAATTTAATTGTAAACGCTAACCGCACATGTTGTGTTTTTGATGCATTTTTTGACTGTACCTTGTAGATATATTTATCTAATAAAATAAATTAATAAATATTGGATAATTCACACCACATTATCCAGCCCCAAATTAAGCAGAGCTTATACAACTGATATAATAAAATATATACATAGGATCACTTTGAAACATCTTAAAGCTAGATGAGTCAGGTGCCAGTTCCACGCGACCAAGCCGACGCAAGAACACACAACAAACGGTCAATACAACAATGGACAGATCGCCACTTCTTCTTATCGTGTCACTGATTCTTTCGAACCAAGTGTGGTGAAAGGATTTTAAGTGCGTCTCAAAGAGGCTCTTTTCGTGCACTTGACACTATTTTCGAACTTTTTAGGTTCTACGATATGCCGGTTTTTTCACGATGTTTTCCTTCACCGTTTGAGAGCACTGGCATAGTACATAATTTTTGGGCAGAAAAACTTGTCGACTGGATTTGAACCCACGACCTTACTGAAGGCGGGGTCGCTACGACTAGGGCACCAGCGCTAGGTCGCCACTGCACGCTATGAACGCAGGCTGTGATCGCAATATTTCCGATGACGGACAGACAGTCACATCGTCTACGTAAGCATAAAGGGTGGATTACTTTAGAACATTCTCACAAAATGCCGGAGTAAATTGGGAGACGTATTCTGGAGATCGTGTTTGGATCGCGGACTTTGTATCTGGAACAATGTGGATTAAAATAATAAATTTCCAACTTCAATTTCAATTTATTTCTTCAATAACAATAAATAAAATAAATATTTAAATAAATATTGCGGACAAACCACACAACACTATCTAGCCCCAAACTAAGCAGAGCTTGTAATATGGGAACCAGATAGCTGATATATTACTTATATACTTTTTTTTGTAAATACATACTTAGAATACATATAACACCCAGACAGAGAACAAACGTCTATGTTTACCACACAAATATTTGTTCTCGGTGGGGATCGAACCCACGACCTACGGCGCTGAAGGCAGAGCTACTACCAACTGAGCTGCGAGCCAGTCAACAATAATACTGAATACTCAATAAATTTATTACATAGGTACACATGGTTTAGTTTAGGTACATACATAGTTCTTAGGTGTAAGTCAGTATCACATGGACCCTGTGTATAGGGTAAAGCAACATGGAGGTAATATTTAAGTAATCGTATTGAACTATGCTTTAAGGCAGAACATGGCTGGACTTAATTAATTTGTACCATCCTGTAATTATTTATAACCTGTGTTTCACAAATAAATGATTGTATTGTAGGTACTATAACTTAATTATAAAAAAAAAAAAAAAAACTAAAACTAGATAAAACCAGAGCCAGACAGAGCTTGTGGTAGGCCTATACAGGTTCTAGTTAGATATCGTAGCGATAAAAAGTCGAGATAGCTATTTGATCCAGAATAAGACCGCGGCTGGTTACTTATTTGAAAGCAATTTTAGTTCTGCCTCCCTCCCCCTACCCCTCATTTAGAATGGCGCAGGGACGGACTCAGTATTTCTAGATAGATAAATAATTAATTGAACACAAAAGAAAACACACACAGGGAATTAGGAGTAGTAGTAGAGCTCTTTGTGTGTCTCGTGGGGGTGCGTACTACCACCATGCCTATTGCTGCCGTGAAGCAACATCGCTGTGTACAGGTTTGAAGGGTGTGGGGGAATACTGGCACGTGAGGCTGAACATCTGTATGCCTCAAGTTAATGGATGCATGGTAGTGCGTTGTAGGGCACGTTTTGACGTGACAACGTCTTATAATTCGATGGAGCCGGCTGCACGCACGAAAAAACATGACTCATTCGGCGTTACCTCGCTCTGCGGCGTTCCATTTAAGGCTTGAAGTGCAAGCGAGAGCGCGAAACGAGCGACAAAGAGGCACAATCGGCCTCCGCGTTCGGCAGCGTTCGACATCTGTGTATTTTCTTATGACGTTGTCACGTTCAACTATCGTCAGTAAACCGACTTTACAGACAACCGATTTTTAACGTGCGTGACCTACGAGGCAATGCTTTGTTAAAGACAATGGTTACCACTTAAAATCAGGTGGGTGGGCCATATGCTTGTTCCATCAGCTAGTGGTATAAAAAAATGCTATACTTAATATTAATTTAGACAGGTGTCACGGCTCAGTTGGTAGTAGCTCTGCCTTCTGCGCCGTAGATCGTGCGTTTGATCCCCACTGAGAACAAAATTAAAGGCAGAAGGCAGAGCTACTACCAACTGAGCTGACAGGCCAGTCCTACAGTCAGTACCTACAGATATCGATATAATTGTTTTTGAGTCCTCTCTTTTTGACAAAACAAACTTGGATTGCGGCCCTGACTTCCCCACCACCCCCCACCCGTTTATTTCAGGGCTGTGCTGCCGAATGCGGAAAATATGTTTAATTAGATAATCCCACACAATGTTTTTACATTGGACAAAAAATCTGTTGTCTGTAAAGTCGGTTTACTGACGATAATTGAACGTGACAAAGTCATACAGCTGTCCACGCGGACGCATCGCTCACTGAAGTAGGAGAGAGACAGATGTCGAACGCTGCCGAACGCGGAGGCCGGTTGTGCCTCTTTGTCGCTCGTTCCGCTCTCTCGCTTGCACTTCAAGCCTTAAATGGAACGCCTCAGAGCGAGGTAAAACCGCATGAGTCATGTTTTATCGTGCGTGCAGCCGCCGCCGCCGTCTCCATCGAATTATAAACAACAATTGCATAGGTACATACATATTTTGGACAATCCACAGAACACTATCTAGCCCCAAATTAAGCAGAGCTTGTGTCACAACACAAGCTTTAACGCATTAAGACGTTATCACGTCAAAAAACAAAGTGCCTCAGTTCAACCCTGCCTTCCCCCTCCCACTCGAATCCCAGGGCTGTGCTAGCGATTTATAGCAAAAATATTTAATTATTTTCGTAAATCTTTGAAACTTACGTTTATTAACATTTTTCCACAAATATTAAAAGTATCTATACTTCTATACTAATATTATAAAGAGGAAAGATTTGATATTTTTGTGTGTATGTTTGTAATGAATAAACTCAAAAACTACTGCGCTGATTTCAAAAATTCTTTTACAATTAGAAAGCTACATTCACCCTGAGTAACATAGTTTTATACTGTGTGTGTGTGGTTTCGACGTAGGATTTATTTAGTCAACACTCATACAGACTCTAAACCAGAGCCAGAGACAGAGTTAGACAGAGTTTGTGGTAGATCTACAGTACATACGTAGAACCCCAGGGTTGCTATTCATCTCCCGATTTATCATACTTAATATTTATATTTATTTACTGAATAATGTATTTATTTACTAGCGAGCGTCCTTGACTTTATCGCGATGTCTACTGCGAATATGCCACAAGGTCGATATTAATCGTATATTATAGTATACACGGTACCCCTAGTCACCTCCTGTAGGTCTACCATGAGCTCTGTCTGGCTCTGTCTCCGGTTCTGCTGGCCTACCATGAGCTTCATATGTCATGTCATGGTTATGGCTGTCAAAATTGTGTCAACACATTCAAACCCAAAAAGAAAATAAATGTGTGGGTCAGCCTATCTATACACAATTTGACAGCCATAGCCATAACCATATGGAGCTCGTAGTAGCCCTGCTGGTTTTAAGTCAAACTCAATCTCAATTAAATTTTATTCAGTTCAATTACAAAAATCACTTTGAAACGTCTTAAAGCTAGGTGAGTCTAGGTGCCAGTTCCACGCGAGTCTGTGAGTGTCGACTAAATAAATTCTACGTCAAAACGTCACACACACTGTATAATGCACTATTGAGCACTCACACAAACTCAAAACCAGAACCAGAGACAGAGCCAGACAGAGCTCATGGTAGGCGTTGGCCCCCGTCTTCCGATCAACCCACTACCTCAGGATCGGAAGACGAGGCCGCTACCACTAGGCCACCAGCGCTCTCTAGATACCTACCACTAGGCGTAGTTTTTTTTTTTTTTTTATGTAACTAGCTTATGGAACAAGCATATGGCCCACGTGATGTTAAGTGGTAACCATCGCCTATAACAAAGCAATGCCTCGCAGGTCACGCACGTCAGGAACGTGCCCTACGATGCACTGTCCTGCGTCCATCAACTGGAGGCATACAGATATTCAGCCTAACGTGCCAGCAATCACACCGGCATTCACACCCTTCAAACTGAAACACAGCAATGTTGCCTCACGGCAGAATTAGGCATGGTGGTAGTACTTCCCCGGACGAGCCCTTCACAAAGAGCTCTACTACTACTAATCTTATACCTTTAAACGGGAAAAACTTGTATATATATATATATATATATTTAGGATCTCGGAAATGGCACCAACGATTTTCATGAAATTTAGTATACAGGGGTTTTTGGGGACGATAAATCGATCTAGCTAGGATTTATTTTTAGAAAATATCGGCGTTCGGAGTTATGAGCAAACAACTTTTTCATAATATCATTACTCCTAGCGCCATCTGTTGCTCAGAAGCAAAAACTAAGCTCTGTGAGAACCTAAAAACTCAAGGGTTATTTTTCACAGAGAACGCCATTTATTGTCGAGTTTTGGTACTAAAGGACTACGTAAACACAAGTTCCGAAAGCACTCGTTGCACATATCTCATTGCACTCGTGATTTTTTTTAAAATAACCAGCTCTTATTTTTTATTATTATGTAGTATGTTAGTAAGATCGAAATATATGATTTCATCATTCATAAGTATGTTATCAAAAAAATACCGAGCGAAGCTCGGTCACTAACTGCTAGTATACTAGATAAAGCTAGAACACCAATCATCAACAGCATTTCCCTCGTTCCAGCACGAAGTCCTAGCCATCAACGACAAGGTGGTCCTGAAGGCGGAAGACCTGCTGAGCTGGACGTGCACCGGCGACTCCTGGACATGGGGCATGCGGGCCGTGTGGCGCGGAGCCTGCGCCCCGCCGGCCGAGGACAGGGAGTCGGCGCCGCTGCATCAGACGAAGCTGGACTTCAGCGATATTGATAAGGAGAAGAGCGCTATTGGTGAGTGAGGGGAGAATAGAATCAGCTCAGATTAAAACATCTCACGTAATTAGAAGAGTATAGATAGTGCAATCCACGAAGGCGCGCGCCACTATTCCTCCTAACTGTTTATAGTATATGTGTGCAAGCTTCCGTCAATGTTTGAGTGTTATCGGTACACACTAATTACCTATGAGTGCACACGCACACTACAATGAATAGACTACGGTTCGCGACTGCCGCTCGGAGCAAACTCCCCGCACCCCGCGAGGGGCGCGTCTTCGTGAATTGCACTATCTATAATTACCCGCTAAATGAAAAAAAAAAAAAAAATGGTTATAACTCACGAGAATGATAATTTCTTAATTAATCGGGTTTTGTCTCCTGACAGCTTAGTCGGCCTAACCCACAGGAAAGACATGGTCAATACGTGCGGAGCTGACTAAGCCACGGGTTTCTTCGATGTTTTCCTTCTCCAGAATACAGCAACTTACGTAACTAAGTGCTCCAATAGCTTTGGCTCGCAGGCTTGTCGGTTTTAGCTCGCCAATGGACACTTTAGTCGGTGACCTTGGTTCGTTTTCAGACTCTCATTCCTGACTATACCATGTAGCAACTCCAGCATACAACTTACGCCACTGTGTCTGTTTCCAGTGCTGGAGCCAGAGGATGCCGGCGTGGTAGTGTTCTCATACCCCCCAATGGACACTTTAGTCGGTGGCCTTGGTTCGTTTTCAGACTCCCTCATTCCTGACTATATCATGTAGTAACTCCAGCATACAACTTACGCCACTGTGCCTGTTTCCAGTGCTGGAGCCAGAGGATGCCGGCGTGGTAGTGTTCTCATACCCTCGGTACTGCCGCTACCGAGCCGTGGCGGCGCGGCTGGACGGCCTGCAGGCTGATTGGCTGCGGGACTCGCTGGTGGCTGCTCTGGGAGGGTACGCGGCTCCCACCAGGAACACGAGGATTTTGTACTGTAAAGTGAGTTTTTTAACTGGTATTTGAGAAAGAAAGAAAGAAAATATGTTTATTTGCAGGCGCTTAGCAATTTAAGGTACATGGTATCCATGCATACAAGAGACCACAGAATGCAGTAGACAGGCGATCATGCGCCGTTTGCATAGGAGCCAATGTCGCCAGTTTTACATTTAACACTATTATATTTAAAATATCACTAAATATGAGGATTCTAAGAAAAAGGAAGGAACGAAGATGTTAAGAAAGTATTTCTATGTTTTATATTGTCGCTTAACTTGTTCGGAAAGTAATTCTTGCGGCATTTTTCACTTTACGACTCCCGAAAAACTGTTGAATTTGTATGGAGAAAGGAGCATATGCTCATGTATTTTGGCGACACTTTTCCGGCCACATGGCCGTTCTACTTTGTGCAAGAGACATAAAGAGCCAAGACCTGCAAATCGGTCCCTGACTCTGAGTGAAGTTAGCTGGCTAGCAACTGATGCTATGATGAGCAGTAAGGGGAGTTGTTGAACGGAATTTTACTAGCAGACGAGCAGAAAAGTGAATTGTTCGACGGTCATTTTACTAGAAGACGAGTAGATTGACCATCGAAAGTGGTCTCGTAACCCATGGAAACTTCCAATACTTACCAGAAATCTTTCGGACTGACTTTATTTACACAAAGAAACTTCCATTTAAACAAATATTTACAAAATACACAAGAAAAAGTTGAGCTATCAGTGCCAGACGGAAGCGTCCCCAAAGGCTGGCGGCATTCGCCAGCCTTTGGGGACGCTTGTCGCTTCAATCAGTGGCCTAGACAAAATTTTGAAGACCCGCAAGGCCTCGGTTCCCCACGGACCCAGAGTCTCAGCCCCAAGAGGAGCAAATACGTAGCCTCTCTCGAGACCTGCATATTTGCGCCTCTTGAGATCCTCGGCCAGATCTGCCGCCACGCTAGCCACAGCTATTACTTGGTAGATCGTATTGCCTGCAGATTAATCACTACACATCCAACTTATCAGCACCAAATTAAAACTGGATGAAGTTATTAGAGCGGTTAGTATTTGTTACGTTCGCTTCACGATGCGATGAGTCAGATTTTATTGGCCATTATAACTCAGCAAATCTTCATGCAGCAGGTGTAGATAGATTGCTCTGTCCACGCGGACGCATCGCTCACTCAAGTAGGAGAGAGACAGATGTCGAACGCTGCCGAACGCGGAGGCCGTGCGTGCCTCTTTGTCGCTCGTTCCGCGCTCTCGCTTGCACTTCAAGCCTTAAATGGAACGCTTCAGAGCGAGGTTACGCCGCATGAGTCATGTTTTTTCGTGCGTGCAGCCGGCTCCATTGAATTATAAGGCGTTGTCACGTCAAAAAATGTTTTATCCCCGTTTCAGGACACATTCGAGTACCCAGAGCTGGAAGGTCACGAGTTTGTGTGCAATCACCTCGCTCCGAAGCTGAAGGGGCGACCGCGTGGTCGACGCCGGCGGCAGCGTTCCCGCACGCAGTCACCAGAGTCGCACTCCAGCGAGGATGATAAGCCGGATGAATACACTAGCATTGTGAGTATACAGTCAAACGCAAAAGCAAAAATCACACATTCACATCACATTCATAAAATCACGCCTCTTTCCCATGGGGGTAGACAGAGATCACGGATTTCCACTTGCTACGATCCTGACACACCTCTTTCGCTTCACTCGCTCTCATAACATTCTTCATACATGCTCGTCGGCTTAGGGTACTCCTAACCTGGCCTTTCTCATGTGCCGAGGTTTTCCCCTTCCAGCAGTTCCATTCACACTCGCCTGATCCATCTATTTTGTGCATCTACTGTCATCCATTCTCTATACATGCCTTTCTCTACTCTCATCACTACGAAAAAAAAGATCAACTCATCAAAAAATCGTAATGTATAATGGGAGGTCTTATCGCTGAAAAGCGATCTCTTCTAGAAAACTTTTGGATGGAGCTATGTATGTGTAATGGAGCAATGTATGTGTGGTTGAAGGGTGTCTTACGTTCGTGTTCGCCATTCGAGAGCCATAAGGCTCCCAAGCTGTTGTCGCGTGATTTTCAACAAACTATCATTTAATTTTCTTGTCCTTGTGCCATGTGAGGTCGGCACAACAGGTTTTCGTTCTCCACTCTCTTCTTTTAGCCGTCATTTCAGCAGTCACTCCTTTCTTACCCATGTCATCCTTCACACAATCCATCCACTTGTTTTCTTTGGCCTACCTCTAATCACGTTTTCATCAAATCATTAAATTCACCGTAATTGACTTCCAGACTCCCCCCTCCGGCCCCCGCCGTCTCTCCCTCCGCAACGGACCGGAGAAGTCCTCCGGGGAGGAGATAGAACGGAAGTACTTCGCAGAGGAGGAGCGAGACTTCCTCCGGAGACTGAAGCACTTCTACAAAGGACGGAACGAGTCGCTGTCCAAAGCTGTCACCTTGAAACACAGTGAGTGACTTGAAATAAACTGTGGGTGATAAAATTTAGAGGGAAAAGCAGTTTGAGGGGGTAATGTGTAGTAACATATACCAAAGAGGGGTCCTAGCTAAAAAAAAACAAAAACGAACAACGAGTAAAACATAAATATAAGAAGAAATATTAATAAAAAAAAATGAAAATAAAATAATGTTTTAAGTTAACTTTTGTTAAAATCCTTTCACCACACTTGGTTCGAAAGAATCAGTGACACGATAAGAAGAAGAAGAAGGGCGAAAACTTTTCATTGATTATAGCTACAACTCTGTTTTACTTTATTACACGGCTAACAATACAACTACGTATATCGACGCCATCTCCCTTCCTTCTGCTTCTTCTTTACCCTAGAGATGTGATCCCTTGCTTGATCCGATTAGGGATGTCCTATTCTCAAAACTAGTTAACAGTTTATACCTAAACTAAACCATGCGTATGCAATAAATATATTGAGTATTATAATGTTTTTTTTCAGTTTCGTTGAACGCAGTGTACGCTATCGTGATATCCCGCGGCGGTTACGACGCCGTCTGCAGACACAAACTGTGGCGGGTTCTATTCACGGACCAGCCTGTCTACACACGGAGACATTATGAGAGGTAGGTCTCATGAGAACACTACAGCTTTGAACCACAGCTCAATCAGCTCACTCAGCCCAGAGCTTGATGTGAGCAACAGCTCACCGCTCAACAAATCAGAACAGTTCAGAATGCTCAGAAAGCTGAGCATCAGCTCAGCTTTCTTGTCAATTTGTTGTTAACCAGTGCAATTATTACAACACTGTTTTTTTTTTTTTGAAATTGTTGTAAGTAAGGGGGATAGACCGAAGAGCACTGGTGGTCTAGTGGTAGTGGCCCCGCCTTCCGATCCGAAGGTCGTGGGTTCAAATCCACTCGTGTACCAATGAGTTTTTCTTTTGAAAATTGTATGTGCACTATGCCAGTACTCTCAAAACGGTGAAGGAAAACATCGTGAGGAAACCGGCGTGTAGAACCTAAAAAAGTTCGAGCAACACGTGTCAAGGGTCACGCAATAAGGGCCCACCAGCGGCCTACTTGCGGAAAAACCTGCCGCACATCAAGTGCGGATGATAAAACTTGCCAACTATACTAATTATAGATGGCGTTACCAATTTATATTACCTTCCAGATACCTGTTAGCGTTCGAGCACCATGAGAGACGCAACGGCACCAAACCCAATGGCCTCACCCTCCCCATAGACACCATACACGTCATGGACTCGCCTTTAAGGGAGGAGGCACCCCATTCACCCTTCAAACACAACGTGGACTGTGAGACAGGTTAGTTGAACGGGAAAAACTAATAGTTAAGTTACCAATATAAATTGAGGACAATCCACAAAACAGTATCTATCCCCAAATTAAGCAGAGCTTGTACTATGGGAACCAAATAGCTGTATAATCTAAATATATAAAATTCTTACGTTATTGACTGACTGACAATCAACGCTCAGCCTAAACCGTAAGTTCTAGAAGCATGAAAATTGGAGGGTATGTTCCTTTTATAGCATAGGGGTGCACTAAGAAAGGAAATTGGAAAATTACTTCCCTAAGCGGAGAAAAAGAGGAAAACTTTTTAAAAGAAAAATCGATGGGGCGTAACGGCAAAGGGGCGAGCGAAGCCGCGGGCGGCCGCTTGTACTTATATATTATTTTTTTTGTTCAAACCTAATTTTAATTTTTGTGTATTATTTCTTGGTCATCCTAATAAATAAACAAAAAACAATCTATATTTTTTGTATGTATTTATGTATGTATTCTTGGTAGGATACAATACAACACCCAGACAGAGAACAAACATCTGTGTTCACCACACAAATATTTGTTCTCGGTGGGAATCGGGGTGGGGAGCTACTACCAACTGAGCTGAAAAACGGGCTGATGGTGAAATAATTTTTAAAATCAACCCTTTTGTTTTTGAATTTATTTGTTAAAATACAAATATACTACCTATTATGTGACGCTTTTTAGCGACTACATATTTGTGTCGCTTGGCTTCGAAACTTTTGGTCCATGGGGTCCCAGTACAAAACATTTTTTTAAGCAATTGTTTCCTCGGCTGGTCGACGCCACTGGTGACAACAGGGCTTGCTCTTTTCTCGCATAGAGAATAGCTATTGCTGTTCAACGTGGGAATGCAGCCAGCGGTCTTGGCGCCATGCCTCATGGACAACCCACTTTTGCTAGATTTTTAATGTTTATTTTACACAATTCAACAACATAGTGCTTAAGAATACAGAGCCAAGTTTAGTTTTAATTAGTTTTAGTTTAATTTATTTGTAAATTTTGTTGGTTATTTAAGTTATATCTAGTTCAATAATATACCACCTTCTTATAATATTAGTATGATTTAAATATTACAGGTGAAATAAAAGAAGAGAACGCTAACATATCCAAGCCTGCGTCAGAACTGAACATGGAATTCCTGGCGTCCCTGCCGGAAGACCAGCCCAAGATAGCCGTGAGACCGGCCGACGTACTGATGGACCTTACAGATAAACCTTGGATGGTGCCTGGGAAAGGTACAGTCTATCACAATAAATTGCCTGGGAAATGTACAGTCTTACATTATAAGTTGCCTGGGAAATGTACAGTCTATCGTGATAACTTGCCTGGGAAATGTCTTACATTATAAGTTGCCTGCCTGAAGGGTACATACAGTCTATCATAATAACTTGCCTGAGATAGATACAGTATAATAAATTACCTGACAGGTACATATTATACAGTATATCGTAATAACTTGCCTGGAAAATTTACAGTCTAACATTATAAGTTGCCTGGGAATCATGTACAGTCTATCATAATAAATTGCCTGAGAAATGTACTGTCTTACATTATAACTTGCCTGGGAAATGTACAGTCTATCATAATAAATTGCCTGGGAAATGTACAGTCTTACATTATAAGTTGCCTGGGAAATGTACAGTCTATCATTATAAGTTGCCCTGGAAATGTACAGTCTATCATAATAAATTGCCTGACAGGTACATATACGTATATCTGAATAACTTGCCTGAGAGAGGTACAGTCTATCACAATAAATTGCCTGAAGGGTACATACAGTCTTTCATAATAAATTGACAAGGAAATGTATAGTCTATTATAATAAATTGCCTGGGAAAGGTACAGTCCATCACAATAAATTGCCTGAAGGGTACATACAGTCTATCATAATAAATTGCTTGAAACATGTACAGTCTTACATTATAAGTTGCCTGGGAAATGTACAGTCTATCGTGATAACTTGCCTGGGAAATGTACAGTCTATCATTATAAATTGCCAGAGAAGTGTACAGTCTATCATAATAAATTGCATGAGAAATGTACAGTCTTACATTATAAGTTGCCTGGGAAATGTACAGTCTATCATTATAAATTGCAAAAAATATACACATATAAGTAGTATATTAGCTATCTGGTTCCCATAGTACAATCTCTGCTTACTTTAGGGCCAGATAGTGTTGAGTGGATTGTCTAAACTAAAATATTTATAGTTGTATTGTTATTAGCAGATGCGGGGGAGTTCCCTCGCGAGGCGACCTTGCTGCATCCCCTCCCCGCGCCTTACCCCCCCGCGTCTGCGTCCGCCGGGGTCAATGGACACGCACATAATGGAACGCCGTTAGATCAGGTACAAACTTAATATAATATTTAATTTCAATAGCGTTTATTAAAAATCTTGGCACTAGTATCTTATCTTATCTTATCTTATACCTTTAAACGAGAAAATCTTGTATATATGTATATATATATATTTAGGATCTCGGAAATGGCACCAACGATTTTCATGAAATTTAGTATACAGGGGTTTTCGGGGACGATAAATCGATCTAGCTAGGATTCATTTTTAGAAAATATCGGCGTTCGGAGTTAAGAACAAACAACTTTATCGTAATATCATTACTCCTAGCGCCATCTATTGCTTAGAAGCAAAAACTAAGCTCTGTGAGAACCTGAGAACTCACAGAGAACGCCATCTTTTGACGAGTTTTGGAACTAAATGACTACGTAAACACTCTTTAGACAAGTTCC
This sequence comes from Thera britannica, assembly GCA_939531255.2. Taxonomy (NCBI): domain Eukaryota; kingdom Metazoa; phylum Arthropoda; class Insecta; order Lepidoptera; family Geometridae; genus Thera; species Thera britannica. The sequence goes on along the minus strand of OW618041.2, from coordinate 21,201,878 downwards.
GGAAGTTTCTATCTCATTGCACTCGTGATTTTTTTTAAATAAAAATATGATTTCATCATTCATACGTTATTGAAAAATACCGAGCAAAGCTCGGTCACCAACTGCTAGTTTCAAATTAATATGGGACTAATCTTTTTGTCTTAACTTTCAGTTAAATATAATTTTTCAAATCGGCTCATAAATGACGAAATTATGCTTTAATAACATAAAATAAAACGTTTTTTAGGGTTCCGTAGCCAAATGGCAAAAACGGAACCCTTATAGATTCGTTATGTCTGTCTGTCTGTCTGTCCGTCCGTGTGTCATAGCCATTTTTCTCCGAAACTATAAAAGCTAGACTGATGAAACTTGTTTTATGTTTGTTATAGCATAACTTTGTCATTTATGAGTTGATTTGAGAAAATGTTTTTATAATTCGAAGGTATACCTCCAGATTGGTCCCAAATTTTTTAAAAATCGGTTCATTAATTTGGCCATGAAATCGGTTTCTCAAGATTTTTAAACTTTATGTTTTATTTATATTTTTGGTTACCTTTATTTGTAGAAGCCGCATCGTCCCGCGGGCCGCAGTTCGCTCCGCGCCGTAAGAGTCAAACCCACGCGACAGAACGCACTGCCTGCCACTGCACCAAATACACGTGAGTATAATCATCATCATCATCATCATCATCAGCCTGTAGAAGTCCACTGCTGGACATAGGCCTCCCCTACACATTTCCAGGAAGAACGATTCTGAGCCCTTTCCATCCATCGACTTCCCGCGATCTTAACAATGTCGTCGGTCCATCTGGTGGGTGGGCGCCCTACGGTTCGTCTTCCGGTTCGTGGTCGCCATTCGAGAACCTTTACTCCCCAACGGTTGTCGGTTCTTCGAGCTATATGACCTGCCCATTGCCACTTCAACTTACTAACTCTACGAGCTATGTCGGTGACCTTGGTTCTTCTACGGATATCCTCATTTCTGATTCTATCACGTAGTGAAACTCCCAGCATAGCTCTCTCCATAGCTCGTTGCGCGACTTTGAGCTTGTGCACGAGGCCAATAGTCAGCAACCACGTCTCAGTTCCATAAGTGTATACTCATATTACGTAGTAAACTTCTATTATTAGCCTTTTAGGGTTCCGTCCAGCAGTGGACTTCTTCAGGCTGATAATGATGAATGATTAAAGCAGAACAGGTAAAGAACTACGCCTTGGTTCCGCATACTCCGTATATACCGTTTTTTTTGTATAAAGGATCATACAAAAATAACGGTATAGAACTTAAATACTTTTTTTTTGTTACATTACTTACAATATTACACCCAGACAGAGATCAAACATCTGTGTTCACCACACAAATACTTGTTCTCGGTGGGAATCGAACCCACGACCTACGGCGCAGAAGAGCTACTACCAACTGAGCTGAGAGGCCAGTCACTAGCTAAGTGTGTGACAGGAATTAATTACCTAGTTTATCTTTATTCCAGCGCCCACAAACTACCCTCTACTAGCGGAGTCTCTGTCAGCGGGGAATTCCCCGGCAGCACCGCCCGTCACTAACTTCGGCATCCATCATCCACCACCCCCGGCCGGCAACAACAGCGACGACGAGATCGTAGAGGTATCTATTCTTCTTTTTTTTGCCCTCTATCCCACTCCACAGAAGGATTGAAAGTCACGAATTTAAGTCCCGCGAGGGCGCCAATGAAGCTCGAGGGACTTAATAAGTCTTTCACCCGAGGTAAACACTGTGCTTTTCATTACGAATACAAGGAAAGTAAAAATAAAAACCTGAAAGAAAAATTAGTGAATTTCATTTTACATCGCGCTCTAATTAGACTTTTTAAACTTCTTACCGTTGTAATGGGTTTCCAACCTCCTTGCTGAATAAAAGAATGGAATTTGGTTCAATAAGCTCTTTGCTGTTTAGAAAGTTGGAACATGGTTGAATAAAAATGTGAAAATAGAACTTGTTTTTTTTATAATTTGACAGCTGTCAGTAGAAAGCGGTTCTCCCTGGGGCTGAAAGTATTACTTTCAATTAGGCCCCTCAGGCAACTTCAGACCTACTTTCAGAGTATGAGCAATGAAAAATACAATAGGTACAATACAGTCGGAAGTCAAAACTAACAAAATTAAATCATGGTAAATATCCAGTTGTTTCATAAAAATATCAAAAGTTATATTAATTACTTTACTTTCTTTCTGTATGGGTCTTATTGATAATCCTGGCGTAGCGTTGGACTAGTTAATCCGTGTTTTGTCTCTTGCATTGACATGCAATTGTCAACTCGAGCAAATGTGACAAAACACGATTTAACTACTCCAGCGTTGCGCCAGGATTATTAATAACACCCTATGGGTCTACCTAAAACAATACTTAGTTATAAATTGTTTATCCTCCCTCAGGTACCCTACAAGCCAAAAACGCCCGAAATCATCGACTTGGACGAGTATCCAGAAACAGAGAGCCCTGAAGCGAGCTCCAAGAAGAAGAGACTGGAGATCCTCAAAGAACGAGGGCTCGAAGTTACCCCATTACCCCCCTGGCCTAACCCGGTGACCCCCGTTATTACCTCCAACCCCTTGCTTCTCAACCCTGTGCAACAACAGATGATGGCCTCTGGTATCTACGGGTATTACACCCCCCCGGTGGTGGTAGCCCCTAGTTACCCCAATGGGGTGCTACCCCCTAGGGTAATCCAAGCTACGTCAATCTATGGGTCTTCCAGTCCTGAGAAAACTGTATACGGGAACCCTAAAGACCCCTTCATGCCTCCCCCACATACGCTGCATGGGGTACCGATTAAGCCCAACAGGGTGCAAGTTACCCCCAACCCTCCAAATCAACCCCAAGATATCCTAGATTTAACATGTAAATTGTCGAAGCCAGCCGTCGAAATTGTCAGAGTACCGACCGTTCCATCGCCGTCAAAGCCTCAAAACAGTCAAAATATAGCTAAGAATTATTCAATTGTTGATGGGAAGGCTGTAGTTGGCTCAAATTTAGAGATAACTTTGGTTAACAAAGCTGAAACACCCCCTAAAAAGGACCCCATTCGTCCCCAAAAACGGTCGTCCAATGGAAAGTTCGTAGCTAAGACTCCAACGCCCCCAAAAGACCCTAAGATCCAGAAAAAGCCACCGATTAACGTCCCCACGTACCAAGTTAGAGACGACCCGTCACCCACAGGGTCCGTACATTCAAGTAGTTCTCGCGAGAGCCAGAAAGAACCCCAAAAACCGACCCCCATGTCCTCATTCCTAGACCCATACATGGCTCTATACAGTTTGGCGGGTCAGATGGACCCCAGACATCTGATGGGGGGTCAGATCGACCCCAGGCACCTAGCGGCGTACAGAGAAGCAATGGTCAACCAGTTTAGGGGCTACTCGCATTTGTTGAATTTGGGCGTTGCGAATCCAACAACGAAGAATTGAGATCTAGTCGTAATTATGGCCAGTAATGCATACCTCATGGTACTGTATCAGTCATTTAGCTTAGCCGCAAGTCTGTTGCGATCTCTATTTGTTGATATGAAAGTGACAGAGACAGAAGTCTTTTGGCTTTCTGCTAAAGTATCAGCCATTATAAATGAGAGGGTAGTTTTAATAACAGTTAAAACGTTCACATGACATATTTCAAAAAATTCCACTTTCGTTTAAGTAAACCAATTGTTCCGATTGAAAGGGGTTATTTGAGGGTTATTTTTATTAAATTCCATGGGGTACCTCTTATGCACGTTTTCGTTCGTCTGGTACGCCGAATAGGGATGGGGTAATAAGTCACTTAGGGATTTAGTTACTTCTATGGGGCAGGTTTACCCCAGTCTTATGACACTTTTCAATACGTATAGCGGTCCGAATGGGGATGGGGTAAAAAGTCATTTAGAGGTTACTTTTAGTTTCTTCTATGGGACAGGTTTACCCTTTTCTTATGTCACTTTTCAATACGTATAGCGGTCCGAATGGGGATGGAGTAAAAAGTCATCCAAGGGTTATTTTTAGCTTATTCCATGGGATAGGTCATCTCTTATGTTACGTTTCTGTACGTCTGGCGGCCTGATTTGGGATGGTGTAAAAAGTTATTCAGGGGTTACTTTCAGTTGGTTTGGTTCCATGGGGTAGGTTGACCCTTTTCTTGTGTCACGTTTCCGTACGTCTGTTGGCCCGAATGGGGACGGGGTAAAAAGTCATTTAGGGGTTACTTTTAGTTAATTACTAAAGGAAGGGTAGTGGAACTTAAATAATTTCATATTACAGCTTAATAGTTCCTATATCGATTGTAAATCGATTACTACTGTTCAATAAATCCGATTCGATTATTGTATTTGATGTTATAGTTTTTGGTGTTGTCAAAGTCTGAAAATAAGACTTTTTATAAAGTAGCTAATTTTAATTTGTAAATACAAAATGCTGAACTGATTTTGATTGGATTTTCATTTGTATATACTGGTTTTTATCAAGATTAGTTCAGTGTTTTATTATTCTATTTGTTCTTTGTGAATTGTGAGTCACTTTCAGACCCTAAAATAAAGGGGTCTGAAAATTACCCCTAGAGTAAAAGACCCTGTGGGGTATTAATTGTTATTTAAGGTTATTATTATTATAGTTAAATTATGTATATAGGTTTTCAAACATTTAATTGGGTAGTTATAACTAAATAGACAGAAAAAAACAGATATTTGAGAAAATCGCGATCCGCTCCCTTAATACGCAACTCATGACAGGTATGCGACAAGCTTAGATAGTACAAAAATAAAATAGCAACTTTCTCTTCTCTGGTAACCCGTGGATAAAGCTCCAGTACAGCGATTTCGATTTGTCTCGAGGAAGGTTGTCAAAAAAGGTTCTTCGTCAAAAGAAGGTTCTCAAATTTCCGAGCATGTTTGGAAAAATGGTGTTATGAAGTGACAAAAAATACTTAAAATATTATTATCTCTAACTAATTGCCGTCAATACATTTATTTACACAAAGAAACTTATAAAAAATATTTACAAAATGTACAAAATACACAAGAAACAGTTGAGCTATCTGCAGACCGTTACAAACGATCTAGAGATAGCTCAACTGATCCAAATCAGTACCAAACGGCAGCGTCCGCTAGACCCTGGCGGCATTGCCACGCTGAATAGCAATGCTAATGCGCCAGCCCTTGGGGTCACGCGTCGCTTCGATATTGCTGTCACTAAAATCACGTTTGATAGCTTGTTAGAAAGAAAGAAAGAAAATATATTTATTTGACATAAGTATAAGTAAGACAAATACAATAAAACACACAGAACGGACAACTGAAGGCAGGCAGGCTACCTAAGTAGGTAATAATACAAACAGAACTGGGCACAACCAGTCTCGTCCTGTGCTGAATGGTTAAAAAGATTATTCTTAATTCTTTATTGCACACAATATAAAACACAGGAAAAAAACAGAAATAGAGGACATGTACAAAGGCACAAAGAAAAAAAAAAACAAACAAAAAACAAAGGAAAGGTATTATTATGTCAAATAGGCCCTCACTCAGACTACTTGTCGCAGACCTGTCGCGAGTTAGGTAATACGATATACGATTGGACTCCTGTATAGTGATTTTAAAATTAATGTAAATATATTATGTAGAATTATAAGTGACGAATGCGAGTGTTTTGTATGTTAGATAATTATAAACAGTCACCGTTTTAAAATACATTTCTAATGTTACTATGTAAAATATTGATGTGTAAGTATTTAAACTAAATATAATGACCAAAATAACCCAATTTTGATTCCAATATTGTATTCATTATTATACTTGCAATATTAAATAAAAGTAATATTGAAATTTGTAAATATTTAACTCGATAGTGAAATGGACGGTTATATTCAACTCGATTATCAAATCGAAGAGTATAATCATTCGAATAGTTCAATTAATCGATTTAGCTTCGATTATTTCGGAATTTAACGCCCGTGTATTTTTGATCTCTAAGTTGTAAAAAAAAATAAAAGAAACGAAAATTTTGGGAACAATTTTATGTAACTCGTTTCTATAAATTGTAATAATAATAGTTATTATTGTAAATCTAAATATAATTCTTTCTAAATGATCGATGAGATACTCTTATGTAGAGTTTGATGTTGAAAAACATTGATGTTGATTCTGCTCGCTCACCGGTCGCCAACTTAGGAGTTATTCAAAATATATATATACTAGCAGCTTTCCCGGCTTCGCACGGGTAGGCATTTATTTTTTAAACACAAATATAACCTATGTTACTCAGGGTGAATGTAGCTTTACAATGGTGAAAGAAGTTTTGAAATCGGCACTGTAGTTTTTGAGTTTATTCATTACAAACACACAAAAATACAGTAATATTATATAAAAATAAGAAGTATTGATTTGGCCTGATTATTTTTTATTTTCAGTTTTACACTATTTCACTGGCCTCTAGCTCAGTTGGTAGTAGCCCTGCCTTCTGCGCCATAGGTCGTGGGTTCGATCCCCACCGAGAACAAGTATTTGTGTGGTGAACATAAATGTTTGTGTGAACACAGATATATTTTGTTCTCTGTCTGGGTGTTATATTGTATTCTAAGTATTTACAAGAAAAAAAATATATTAATGTATTATATCAGCTATCTGGTTCCCATAGTACAAGCTCTGCTTAGTTTGGGGCTGGGTAGTGTTGTGTGAATTGTCCACAATATACATATATTTTGAATAACTCCACTATGTACAGGGTGATCATTCCCGAAAATGGAAAGAATTCGTGATCTTTTCACACCTTCTATGTATGTAGTTGAATTTGTAGTTTCAATACCTTTAATATTTCTTGTTGTCTATGAGACGAGCGGTAGAAAGTTCTTATTTAAGTTCATAATTACTTTTATAATGTTTTTTAATAGAAATGATTCTGTCAATTATAAAAATTATTCTCTCGCTTCGCTCGGCTCGACCTTTTTGGGCATAAAAAGTATCGATATAGGATACTTTTTATGCCCAAAAAGGTCGACGCAAAAAAAAAAACTAGGAGACTGATATAGAGTCTCCTAGTTTTTTTTTTTGCGTCGTCGGCTTGGTCGCGTAGAACTGGCACCTAGACTCACCTAGCTGATTTGATTTGAAATCCTTTCACCACACTTGGTTCTTTCGAATCAGTGATACGGTAATAAGTTATTTAAGTAGATTTCTACCACTCGTCTCACTCTGAATGTTTCCTAGGCTTAATAATTTTCTATTTCGCAATTTGTAAATATTATAATAATAAGTGCATTGTGTTTTGTGCGGAGTGATCGCACTTGGTGTAAATTGCCGTATAAATAAATGATGAAAATTGAAATACATGTATTTTATTAACATCCTAAGAGCAGGTTTTTTAAACCTACCTAACACAAGTTCTGGTTTTGAGTCTGTGTGAGTGCTCACCAGTGTACACACAGTAGTGTGTGTGACGTTTCGACGTAGGATTTATTTAGTCAACACTCACACAGACTCAAAACCAGAGACAGAGCCAGACAGAGCTTGTGGCACCATAAGGGCAAAGTACCTCTTCATTTACAACATTTTTTCTACGAAATGTTGTTTTCGTTTCGCCTATTTGTCTCTCTCTATTGTATGGAGAAAAGATGAGACAGAAATAATTCGTTACAAAACGAGCTGTTGTCTCAACAATTTTCCATACAAAAGAGAGAGACACGTGCTCACACGAAAACAACATTTGGTAAACGAAATGTGCTAGCAAAACTCCGACTTCGAATAGGTACAGTCTCGCAAAACTATGTATAAAACTAGCGGACGCCCGCAGCTTCACTCGCCCCTTTGCCGTTACGCCCCGTTGATTTTCCTTTTAAAAGTTGTTCCTCTTTTTTCCGCTTAGGGAAATATCCTTTCTTAGTGCACCCCTATGCTATAAAAGAAACATATTCTCCAAGTTTTATGCTTCTAGGACTTATGGTTTAGGCTGAGCGTTGATTGTCAGTCAGTCAGTCAGAAACGTAAGAGTTTTATATATTTAGATAAAGGCGCGGACCAACCGCTACGCACGGAGAGGCTACGCATCGTGTTTATCTAGCGGCACATAACTCTAGCGCTGAGCGATACGCGGAGGGGATAGCTGCGCATGCGTCGTAGTGTGCCATGTCGTCACACTGGATGTGTGGATGTGTGCAGAGTGTCCTATTGGTACAGAGAGCGGAGTGCGCCTGGAGAGCCAATCAGCGCTACGCACGCCCGCCCTTCATACCGCTAGCCCCCCTCAGGTACCTTATTTTTGACTTCTGGGCAATAACAGTCAGCGCTAGAGTTATGTACCGCTACCTATATTGAACTTCGCGTGAGAAAATCTGCAGCGGCGCCGCCTTCCGATCCTAAGATCGTGGGTTCAAATCCAGTCGTGTACTAACTAATGAGTTTTTCAGTCAGAAAATATATATGCTCTATACTAGCATGTACTCTCAAACGGTGAAGGAAAACATCGTAAGGAAACCGGCATGTCGTACAATCTAAAAAGTTCGAAAACGTGTCGAGTGCACGAAAGGACTAGAAGCACACTCGAAATCCTTTCACCACACGGTTTGAAAGAACCACTGACCACTTCTTAGTGTCAGTGGTTCTTTCATGGTAGTCTTCTTAGACTTTCTAATATTTAGTAGTCTGTTCAGAAAGAGAGCCGTCGTGGGATTTGAGGGCGCAGTACCTTTTTTGTTTAGTGGGCAATACAATAGCGCGTCTGTTGCGTTTTGATCCTATCACAACTAGTGTACTATTCCTTTATTTAATTTTTATGATGCAAAATGCTGACAGAAAGAAAGGGATGAGCTGCCATACAAAAATCGAAACGTTAGTTCTCAATTTGGCCACGACGGCTCTCTTTCTGAGCAGACTCTTTTATTATTAAGCTAAAAGGCTTCAAACTAATAAGAAAGAACAAAATCAATCATTCAGAATTTTATTTTCAAAACTTATGTATAAAACTTATTCTAACTTAAAATAAACTTAGGTATCTAATAAACTCACAAACTCAGAAACAGAGATGCGAGTTCGGTTCTTGGTGCAGGACAAAAAAGGTGTCATAAATAAATATAGTGAACAGTCCACACAACACTATCTAGCCCCAAATTAAGCAGAGCTTATACTATGGGAACCAGATAGCTGATAAAATACTTATACACATTTTTTTGTAAATACATACTTAGAATACAATACAGACAGAGAGCAAACATCTGTGTTCACACAAATATTTGTTCTAGGTAGGGATCGAACCCACGACCTACGGCACAAAAGGCAGAGCTACTACCAATGAGCTGAGAGGCCAGTCATTTGGATGATTTGAAATTATATGGTGATACGACTGACCTCTCAGCTCAGTTGGTAGTAGCTCTGCCTTCTGCGCCGTCGGTCGTGGGTTCGATCCCCACCGAGAACAAATATTTGTGTGGTGAACACAGGTGTTTGTTCTCTGTCTGGGTGTTATATTGTATTATAAAAATGTATTTACAAAAAAAAAAATGTATTCAAGTATTGTTTCAGCTATCTGGTTCCCATAGTACAAGCTCTGCTTAGTTTGGGGCTAGATAGTGTTGTGTGAATTGTCCGCATTATTTATTTTATTTTATATTATGTTATGATAAGTCCGGGGCCCATAACTTAAAAGTTCTATCGTAGGAACAAGTAGCTATGTACTTATTGTCATACGAAATATCGGTGCTCATAACCTGAAAATAAAAACAAAGGTTTACATTACAAACAATCTAGAAATAAAATCAAAATAAAAATGTATTTATTCAGTTGAATTGCAAGAATCAATTTGAAACGTCTTAAAGCTAGGTGAGTCTAGGTGCCAGTTCCACGCGACCAAGCGTAGAAGAACAGGCAACAAACTACGTCTCGGTTCCTACCGTTTTTTTATATGATCCTTTAACAAATCAAAAGTAAAAATAATAGCAGTGAAGTTCCAGTGTGGTGCCACTTCACTTAGTCAGACGTATGCAATGCAATAATACAAAAGCAAAAGTTTCAAAGACAGTCTGGGTGTTAAAAGATAAAAAAACATGTGTCGAGTGCACAAAAGGAGCCTCTTTGAGGCGCACTTAAATTCCTTTCACCACACTTGGTTTGAACGAACACGTTTCGATAAGAAGATTAGCTAGTTGAGTAATAATAACATACTATGACTTATTTTTTATTAATTTTATAGTGTTTACTACACTTAAGAAAATCACAAAGATTTTTATAATGTCACAAAAATTAAAGAGCCGAGCGGGATTTGAACCCGCGACCTTCGTTCTTGTAACGTCAAACTTGTAGATGGAGCCACGGTCGCGCCGAAGAGTCCCTAAGAGTTATTCGTCGAGTGTGATTAGGATCCGATGGCGCAGCGATCAACGCCCCGTACCAAGGTCGCGGGTTCAAATCCCGGTCCGCTCTTAATTTTAGGGACATTACATTGGTCGCGTGGAACTGGCACCTAGACTCACCTAGCTATAAGACGTTTCAAAGTGATTCTTGCATCGTAATGAATAAAAAATTATTGAGTTTGAGTTTGAAATTATAAAAGTCATAACTTTTGAAACTATCATGGCTTTTAACGCAATTTTTTATGAAACAAAGATATATTTACCATTATTAAATTTGCATGCAACTGTGCCAAAATATCGGAAGTCAAAACTCATAATTTAATCATGGTAAATATCCCGTTCTTTCATTAAAATAGTATTATTAAAAGTTATTATGTTATGAGAGTGAATGAAGCGAAAGAGGTGTGTCAGGATTGTAGCAAGTGGAAATCCGTGATCTCTGCCTACCCCCATGGGAATAAGGCGTGATTATAGGTATGTATGTATTAAAAGTCAAGTAATTATAAATGTCAGGACTTGCCTTATTATCGTGTCCAGAGAGGGTTCGCAGAGGATGCCAGGAAGGATTCGACCACAGCTTTACCGACTTATCGTAGGAAGATGTTATTAGGAAATGGCCATTAGTTTGTTGATAGCGCACATCTGAAAAAAAAAAATACATATTGTGGACAATCCACACAACACTAGCCCCAAACTAAGCAGAGCTTGTACTATGGGAACCAGATAGCTGATATAATACTTAAATACTTTTTTTTGTAAATACATACTTAGAATACAATATAACACCCAGACAGAACAAACATCTATGTTCAACACACAAATATTTGTTCTCGGTGGGGATCGAACCTACGACCTACGGCGCAGAAGGCAGAGCTACTACCAACTAAGCTGAGAGGCCAGTCAGGCCAGCCAGCCAAGCCCCTGTTTAATAAAGCTGACAACTCGACATATATGTCAAAAAGCGACAAAATTGTGGATGAAGCGCGACAATTCCACAATTTTGTTGCTTTTTGACATATATGTCGAGTTGTCAGCTTTATTAAACAGGGGCAGGGGTGTTCCATACATACCGCTAACGAGATGCGTGTGCGCCGGTATTGTGTACAAACAGGAACGCTTCCTTAAGTCCCAGATTTTCACCTGAAACACAAATAAAAAGTGTTTTTTTATAAAACTAGCTGATGGAATAAGCATTGCCTTTAAAAAAGCGATGTCTCAAAACTAGAGCCAGAGACAGAGCCAGACAGAGCTTGTGGTAGGCCTACTTGGTCCCTTTTTAGGGTTCCGTAGCCAAATGGCAAAAACGGAACCCTTATAGATTCGTCATGTCTGTCTGTCTGTCTGTCTGTCCGTCCGTGTCACAGCCATTTTTCTCCGAAACCATAAGAGCTAGACTGATGAAACTTGGCGAGTAGATGTATTCTGTGAACCGCATTAAGATTTTTGCACAAAAATATAAAAAAAACTATAAGTTTTGGGGGTCCCCTTGAAACTGAAACTAAAAAAAAATATTTTCATCGAACCCATACGTGTGGGGTATCTATGAATAGGTCTTCAAAAATGATGTTGAGGTTTCTAATATCGTTTTTTTCTAAACTGAATAGTTTGCGCGAGAGACACTTCCAAAGTGGAAAAAAGTTGGTCCCCTCCCTCTAACTTCTAAAATAAGAGAATGATAAAACTAAAAAGTTGTACATTACTATGCAAACTTTCAACGATATTTGGTTTGAACGAGATCTAGCCAGTATTTTTTTTTTAAACGTTGTAAATCGTAAACCGCAATTTACCTTTCGACGAACTACAAGAACCTTTATATTATGTTACTAACTGTTACTTGATGCTACGGAACCCTTCATGGGCGAGTCCGACTCGCACTTGGCTGCTTTTTAATGTTATTACTAGTGGAATCCCGTGCGACTTCATTCGCGTTAAGGGTTTTCCATACAAACTTCAACCCCCGCTGCAGACCTTTAGGGGTTGAGTTTCGGGAATTCCTTTCTTAGTGCACCCCTACCCTACACCAGGAATCTACCCTCCAAATTTCATACCCCTAAGACCATTCGTTTAGGCTGCGCGTTGATTGTCAGTCAGTCAGTAACGTAAGAGTTTTATATATTTAGATAAATGTAAATAATTATTAGTGCCCCTGGCGGCACATCATTGGGGCCCTAGATTCCTACCTGATGGTCAGCGGCGGCGGTCGCCAGGCAGTGCGCGCTGGGCTCGCATGCGGTGGCTAGGAGGGGCCCCAGGTGCCCCTGGAGGAACATCACGCAGCGGCCCGTCCGTAGGTCCCAAACGCGACCGAACGCGTCCATACCACTGATAACAGATATTATTTATAAATAATAAAAAAATCAGATGTCTGAAAAGTCGGTTTACTGTCGATAGTTGAACGTGACAACGTCATACAGCTGTCCACGCGGACGCATCGCTCACTCAAGTAGGAGAGAGACAGATGTCGAACGCTGCCGAACGCGGAGGCCGTGCGTGCCTCTTTGTCGCTCGTTCCGCGCTCTCGCTTGCACTTCAAGCCGCGCAATGGAACGCCTCGGAGCGAGGTAACGCCGCATGACTTCATGTTTTATCGTGCGTGCAGCCGGCTCAATCGAATTATAAGACGTTGTCACGTCAAAAGAATTGCTTCTGGTTTTTGTACAATCCACACTACACTAGCCCCAAATTAAGCAGAGCTTGTCATATGGGAACCAGATACTTGATAATAATACTTAAAACTAAACTTTTGTAAATACATACTTAGAATACAATATAACACCCAGCCAGAGAACAAACACAATATTTTTTCTCGGTGGGGATCGAACCCACGGCCTACGCACTTTTTAGTAGGAAGGCGTTTAATATGGTCATCGTTGCTACTCACCCGGTGACCGCTAACGACCCGTCTCCTTGGAATGCTATGCAGTACACAGGTTTCGCGTGCCCTTCTTGATGTAACACTTCCTTTGCTGAAAATAAGGTTTATTATTGTAGATCAAAATAAACGAGCTGATAAGATTGAGCTTTGCTGTTTTTTTTGGTAAATTGTAATTTTAGAAATTATACTTTAATTACGAATTGCATACTGATGAAATATGAATAATACTTTTCGATCTTACTAACAGCGCCATCTGTTGGAATAACTAAACTAAGTTTATGTACAAGTTGATTATTGATAAAGAAACCTGCGTCTAAAAGCTAAGTACCTACCAATTGTGATTAAATTAAGTATCCAGTTGTATCAGTGCTTATTAATGGTTAATAAATATGATTATTGTTTAATAAAGTATGTTTCAGTAACATATCAGAAGTGGGATAAGTTTAATTATAAATGAACATGTTATAGTATATAACTTTTGAAACTATCATGGTTTATAACACTATTTTTATGAAACAACGGGATATTTACCATGATACATGATACAAAATAGTGAGAATGGAACCAAATAGTAGTCTCAAACCAATAAAAGAGTGCGAAAGAGGGTAGATCGATTTATCTGCCAATAACATTTCGTTTACTCGTGGACTTCAGTTCATCCGTGATCATGGTGCATGCAACTGTGCCGAAATATCGGAAGTCAACTCATCAAAATTTAATCATGGTAAATATCCCTTCTTCTTTATTCCCTGTGGCTCGTAACATTTAGTTTTTAGGTGTGTATATGTATTAGTTTATTTTATTTTATTTTATTTAAGTATTAGGATAGTTTTCTATTGTATAGTTATTAGATATTATGCTGTAGTTTTTAACTTGTGTATTTAATATTTTACCACGCTTCGTGCACCGCCGTCCGTTTCTGCTTCTTCATTACTTTCCATCCTAAGGTTGCCTGGAAGAAATAGCTTTCAGCGATAAGGCCGCCCATTATACTTTATTTTATTACGATGTTACTTGTGATGTATCCTTGTGTACAATAAAGTGTTATCTATCTATCTATATCCCGTTGTTTCATAAAAATAATGTTATAGTCTACTGACCGATCTCAAGGTCCCACAGCCTCCACGAGTTGTCGAAGACCGTGGTGGCGAGGAAGCGGCCCGACGGATGGAACTCCACGCGCGCCACGCGACTCGGCCCGTGGCCTTCCAGCGAGGCCATGGGGGCATCACTGGAACATACACATATTTATTGGAAATCACAAATACTTGTTCAGTTTTTTAAACTGATTTAAGTTTTAGTATCAAAATTTTGGTTTTATTAATTTCTTTACGGCTATTGCATAATGATTGCCATGGAGAACAGGACGATGACCCACCCAGGCGGTGACTGAACGCAGAGTGTCGCTCACGGCGCGCGGGCGCGGATCAAAGACCAAAATAGGTCAGGCGCCAATGATTCCAAAGGATATTCTTTATCGATTTTTTCGGGATTTACATAACAAAACTTTAAAAAAATCATTTCATTAATATTTTTTATTTTATTTGTTGAACCTAATTCCAGAGTATTTGCAGCTAATAATGAATAACCCTGTATATTTCATTTCATTTCATTGTACCTGACAAAGTTCCACAGATGGACACTACCGTCGTAGGCGCAGGTAGCCATACTGCATACTTCTGAACCGCCTTCCGTGTCCATTTCTTCTATCTTCTCTGGCGTTTCTTCTTTACTATTCTCCATCTAATAATCAATTGTTTATGGATATTTTTCGGGAGTCAATACTCAAAATTTAATCAAATACAAATCATTTATTAATAACTCTTAGTTACAAATCATATCATACATATACTAGCAGTTGGTGGCCGAGCTTTGCTCGGTATTTTTTATTGTTAATTTGTATTTTTAAGAAATCATAAGAGTCATATTATCTTTATTGGCTTATTCTTACTGAACAACGCCATCTGCTGGATATGATTGCTGTTAGTTGCTCACAATCGTCAATAGATGGCAGGAGCAGTCACATATTCAGTTTATGTTTAATTATTGTACTCAGGGTGAAATAATCATAATGAATTCTACCTAGATCAATTTATCGCCCCCGAAAACCCCTGTATACTAAATTTCGTGAAAATCGTTGGCTCAGTTTCCGAGATCCTAAATATATACAAGATTTTCTCGTTGAAAGGTATAAGATATGTATATAATCATGGTACACACATTGCACATTCGTACCACCGGGTAAATACCCCGTTGTTTCATAAAAATACAGTTAAAAATAATAAATTGTTGATATTTATCACCTTATTTTGGAAGTGCGGTGGCATTACCGCGGCAGGATGAAACGCGGCTCCGCTGACGTTGCAAGTGTGACCCTTCAGGACCTGAAGTGGACTGCATGAGGGCACCGACCATACCTTACTAAGCCCCGACCTGTAACAAAAAAATAAAATAAATAAAAAATAAAATTAGCCTTTATTTCAACTACTTTTTACACAAATTTTATAAAACGCTCGGACGGAAAAAGTTACGAACAAAGAGGTCTTAGAGCGAGTAAAGGAGAAGAGAGTTTTACTTGAGACAATACAAAATCGAAGAGGAAAAATGTTTGGACATCTACGACATGGCAGCTACATAAAGAACATCATTGAAGGAAAGGTTGAAGGAAAACGGGGAAGAGGAAGGCCAAGAATAAGTTACATGAGCCAGATAAAAGAAAAAGTCGCTGTCATGTCGTATAAGGAAGTCAAGGAGGCCGCATTCGAAAGACTTAATTGGAGAAAACTGCATCAAAACCCCGACAAGAGCTAAGCTCTTAAATTCAAGAAGAAGATACTAATATTATAAAGAGGAAAGATTTGTACCTATTTTTGTATGTTTGTAATGAATAGGCTCAAAAAGTACTGGGCCGATTTAAAAACTTCTTTCACCAATATAATGCTACATTCTTCAAATTTGACATAGGCTACATTTCATTTTGAAAAAAATTAGTGATCCTTGATAAAATTTGAACAATGTAACCGAAGGTGTAGAAAAATGAGTCTTAAAATGTCTTTCGTCGAATGCGCTGCCGAAACTATTAGCGATAGAACAAAATAATGTACAACAATATTGTCTACCCCGTGCGAAGCCGGGACGGGCTGCTAGTTGACCATATAAAGATACAAATAGGCTACTACAATGTGCACACGGTCAACTAGGTCCCTGGCCTATTAAAGTTTTGTAAGTAACATAACACCATCAAAAACATAACCGGTTTAACATAATATTGATCTGTACCCGTGTTATATAATCTCTATCTATTTATTATTTATTTATGTCATCATCATCATCATCACCAGCCTGAAGAAGTCCACAGCTGGACATAGGCCTCCCCTACTCGTTTCCAGGAAGAACGATTCTGAGCTCTTTCCATCCATCGACTTCCCGCGATCTTAACAATGTCGTCGGTCCATCTGGTGGGTGGGCGACCTACGCTTCGTCTTCCGGTTCGTGGTCGCCATTCGAGAACCTTTATTCCCCAACGGTTGTCGGTTCTTCGAGCTATATGGCTTACCCATTGCCACTTCAACTTACTAACTCTACGAGCTATGTCGGTGACCTTGGTTCTTCTACGGATATCCTCATTTCTGATTCTAACACGTAGTGAAACTCCCAGCATAGCTCTCTCCATAGCTCATCATTTATTTATGTAATTTTATATAATTATGTAATTTAATATAATTTAATGTCATTTAATGTAATTTAATTTAATTCAATGTAATTTAGTGTAATAATAATGTGGAGCACTGATGGTCTAGTGGTAGTGGCCCCGCCTTCCAATCCTTAGGTCGTGGGTTTAAATCCAGTGTACCAATGAGTTTTTCCTGCCTAAAAGACAATGTCAGTGCTCTCAAACGGTGAAGGAAAACATCGTGAGGAAACCGGTATACCGTTGAACCTAAAAAGTTTGAAAATATGTGTCAAGTGCACGAAAGAAGCCTCTTTGAGGTGCACTTAAATTCCTTTCACCACACTTGGTTTGACCAGTGTCACAATAAGAAGATTGAAAACTTACCAACTCGTAGTTATAAGCATTTTGCTATCACTGCTAAATCGGCAAAAACTAATTGGTCGCGTATCACCGATCTGAAAATACATTAGTATAATAAATATTGTGGACAATCCACACAACACTATCTAGCCCTAACCTAAGCAGAGCTTGTACTATGGGAACCAGAAGGGCAAGTCGTAGTTTTATTTTATAAGTTTGAATAATTCGTTTCGTCTCTCTCTCATCATAATCATCCACAGTCCGACTTCACCCACTGCTAGGTATAGGCCTTCCTTAGTTTAAATTATTATTATCTTATACCTTTAAACGAGAAAATCTTGTATATATATATGTATATATATATATATTTAAGATCTCGGAAACTGAGCCAACAATTTTCATGAAATTAAGTATACAGGGGTTTTTGGGGACGATAAAACGATCTAGCTAGGTTTCATTTTTAGAAAATGTCCCCCTAATCGTAAAGTAAATAATAAACTTTATCCTAAAATCATAACTCCTAGCGCCATCTGCTGATTAAGTCATGAGTTAGTGGGACTGAGAACGCCATCTATTGACGAGTAGAGGAGTTTATTATTATGTCAGTAAGATCGAAAAATATTAATATTTAATCACTAAGTAAGTAATTCGTATTTAAATATAATTCACAACAACAGTTTACCAAAAAAAAAATACCAAGCGAAGCTCGGGCACCAACAGCTAGTTTATTTAATGTCAGAAATTAGGATCCATAGAAATTAAATTTACTAACATGTGAAAGGGTTAGTACAATAGAATCTTATTTTAATACTACCTACTATATAATGAGTTATACTTGAGACGATACAAAATCGAAGAGAAAAAAATGTTTGGACATCTTCTACGACATGACAGCTACATAAATAATTATAAGTTTAAAAAACTTGAGAAACCGACTTCAATGACAAACGGCTAAATCGATTTTAATGAAATTTGTTTGGAACAATCTGGACGTAAGAATAGCCTTCCAAATAAAAAAATAATTTTCTAAATCGGTTCATAAATAACGGAGGCATGCAGTTACAAACATTAAAAAATGTATTAAAAAAAAAAGGCAACAGCGATTTTAATAAAATTAAAATGGGACCAATCTGGAAGCAGTACCTTTCAGATAAAAAAGTAATTTTTCAAATCGGCTCACAAATGACGAAGTTATGCGGTAACAAACATAAAAAAAAAATAAAAAAAAATATACAACCGAATTGAGAACCTCCTCCTTTTTGATTGGAAGTCGGTTAAAAACATCATTGGAGGAAAGGTAGAAGAGAAATGGGGAAGAGGAAGGCCAAGAGCATAGCTCTTGTCGGGGTTATGATGCAGTTTTCTCCAATTAAGTCTTTCGAATGCGGCCTCCTTGACTTCCTTATACGACATGACAGCGACCTTTTTCTTTTATCTGGCTCATGTAACTAATTCTTGGCCTTCCTCTTCCCCGTTTCCCTTCAACCTTTTCTTCAATAATGTTATTTATGTAGGCTTATGTGTTTATAAAATAAATGTCCACCCGTGCGAAGCCGGGACAGGCCGCTAGTATATATATAATTATACAAGCTTTCTCGTTTAAAGGTATTCAATTAGTAGGATGTGATAAAGTATGTAGAGATCGTCCAATCTTAAATTGCACTTCCCACTACTACAGTCAGTCAAAGTAAATTGTTCTTTATTATAGGTAGGCACAAAACTCTAGCGCTGACCGTTATTGCGCATGTTGAGTATCCGAACGTACTAGCAATAAGAATGTAGTATCCGAACGCATCTGCGGAGCGATCGCAGCGCCCTCACAAGACGGCGTGCCTACACTAAGTTTGTTATTTCCTTCCTGCCGTGTACGAATAAAGAAATGGACACGAGATTTACATCTGCGTTTCATTATAATAATTAGAAGACTCAAGAGGCCCTAACAGCGCAGAAGTCGAAAATAAGGTACCTGAGGGGGGCTAGCGGTATGAAGGGCGGGCGTGCGTAGCGCTGATTGGCTCTCCAGTCGCACTCCGCTCTCTGTACCAATAGGACACTCTGCACACATCCACACATCCAGTGTGCGCGACATGGCACACTACGACGCATGCGCAGCTATCCTCTCCGCGTATCGCTCAGCGCTAAAGTTATGTGCCGATAGTTATACCTGACCTGATAGAAGATACTGAGAGGAACGTATGTACCTGACTGCAGTAGATGGCCATAGCAGATGCTTTCCTCTGCGAGTCCTGTCTAGCAGCTGCTCTTACACTCCCCGGCAGCTTTAACTCTTCACGAGCTTTTGCCAAACTGTAAAACAAATCAATAATGTGGCTATGTTTTTATGAAACAACGGGATATTTACCATGATTAAATTTTGATGAGTTGATCCGATATTTCGGCACAACAATATCGGATCAACTCATCAAAATTTAATCATGGTAAATATCCCGTTGTTTCATAAAAATAGTGTTAAAAACCATGATCGTTTCAAAAGTTATAATGTTATGATAAGTAATGTATATTATTTTTTATGCCATAGCAGGCAGACGAGCCACCTGATGGAGAGCAGTCACCGTCCCCATAGACACCTGCAACACCAGAGGTGGTGCTGATGCGCTGCCGGCCTTTTAAATACAGATAGACCCGCCTTTTAACTTTTTATTTGCCCAAGCACTGATCAGAATAAATAAATAAATAAATAAATATTGTGGACAATTCACACAACACTACCCAGCCCCAAACTAAGCAGAGCTTGTAATATGGGAACCGGATAGCTGATATAATACTTGAATACATTTTTTTTTTGTAAATACATACTTAGAATACAATATAACACCCAGACAGAGAACAAACATTTATGTTAACCACACAAATATTTGTTCTCAGTGGGGATCGAACCCACGACCTACGGCGCAGAAGGCAGAGCTACTACCAACTGAGCTAGAGGCCAGTCAAACTACGCTGTTACGGAACCCTTCATGTGCGAGGCCGCACTTGGCCGCTTAAAGGACCCCATGTCGTAGCTCTGAGGGAAAACCGCAGAGGGTAGTTCTAGTAGACGCTATGTTTATTTGGGTCAAACGTCGACAAAGAGGTCAGCCGACGAATCCAAATGTAATTTTCTGAATTCCATTGTATTTTGAAAATTGCAAACATTATATTGGTTTGACTATACTGATATAGTGACTCTCACCGTTCCTTGGCTCGCGGCAAGCTAAAGCCGGCTATGGCCATCCGCGCAAGCCTCAGCTCGGGAGGCCCCTCGTGGTACCACGTGCCCTCACGTGCCCGCGTCAGAGACATGCGCGCTTCTTCTTCTTCCAACTTCTTGTTTATTGCATCTTCTCCGAGGCTGGAAGAAGAGATTACACATTGGCGATACGGCTCAGATACGGTTGGTATAACTAGCGGCACATAACTTTAGCGCTGAGCGATACGCGGAGGGGATAGCTGCGCATGCGTCGTAGTGTGCCATGTCGCGTACACTGGATGTGTGGATGTGTGCAGAGTGTCCTATTGGTACAGAGAGCGGAGTGCGACTGGAGAGCCAATCAGCGCTACGCACGCCCGCCCTTCATACCGCTAGCCCCCTTCAGGTACCTTATTTTTGACTTCTGCGCAATAACGGTCAGCGATAAAGTTATGTGCCGCTACCTATATGATGGTCAGAAGACCCGCCATGATCTCTGTCTGGCTCTCTCTGGTTTTGAGTCTGTGTGAGTGTTGACTAAATAAATCCTACGTCAAAACGTCACACACACAGTGTAATGGGATGGGGAGGCGATAATGTATATTGTACACCCCGTTATTACGATGCCAGTTAAGCCACATGCAGACTGTAGCAATTTCAACATTAATTTTTACTTTTTTGTTCTGGCACTAGATACTTAAACTTGGCCGTGATACTTTATAGGGCGGATCCGACTAGGATTGGTTAGGTTATGTTAGAACATAAACATTACGCACAAGGCGAGCAAGCAGAGCGAGCGTGCCGCGGCATCGGCAGTGGCCGCCACCGTGCCAGAATATGTTTTTTTTTCTATGAAATCAAAGGCTTTATCCTCTTTAGAGTTCAAATCTCACTCTGCTCTTAACTTTTGGGACATAATAAAAATCTTTGTGAGACTCATGCGGCGTTATCTCGCTCTGAGGCTTTCCATTGCGCGGCTTGAAGTGCAAGCGAGAGCGCGGAACGAGCGACAAAGAGGCACGCACGGCCTCCGCGTTCGGCAGCGTTCGACATCTGTCTCTCTCCTACTTGAGTGAGCGATGCGTCCGCGTGGACAGCTGTATGACGTTGTCACGTTCAACTACGTAGACCGACTTTACAGACAACCGATTTTTTTGATTGATTTTGTGAATATGGCGTACTTACTAACTTAGAAGATCTCTCAATCGCACCCGTCTCTCGGCTGGACCCTCTCCAAACAGACACACTGGCTCACCCAGCTGTCTGAGACTCCGCCGGACCTACAAAAATGGGCAAATTCATCATCCGCACTTGATGTGCGTTGTAAAAGCTATAAAAGTTATAAAAGCGTGTTTTTTTAGTTTTTAAAACAATAATTTTTATTCACTTTTTTTTTTCATATTATTGCATTGTCATCGACCTTTGACAGGTGTGCAAAGTTTTAATCTGATCGTTCAAAGTAGGACAAAATCGAGCTCCAAGGGGTCGGTTACATACAAACTTACATACAGGTGAAGCTAATAAAAGCGTTATAAAAAGACATGTTGTGCCAACCCCACCTAGTGGGATAAGGGCAGGAAGAAGAAGAAGGATTTCTTATTAGATAAAAATGGTGCAGGTCCGAGTCAGACCTAGCTACATAGTTACCTCATCATCGTCGGTGGACACATTGAGCTGGCGAGCCTTCCGTCTCCTCTCGAACTCCTCCAGCAAAGCCTTTTTGTCCCGAGACACCTCATCCTCAAGATCCATGTACTCTACAACACCAAAGATTATGTTTTACTGACTAGCCCTGCAGCAAGGTGGATGGACGACGTAGACAGAGTTGGGGTCATCTATATGTGGGCAAGTTTTCTTAGTTTTATCATGCGCACTTGATGTGCGGGCAGGTTTTTCCGCAAGTAGGCCGCTGGCGGGCCCTTTTTGCGTGACCCTTGACACGTGTTGCTCGAACTTTTTTAGGTACTACAACACGCAGGTTTCCTCACGATGTTTTCCTTCACCGTTTTGAGAGTACTGGCATAGTGCACATAAATTTTTCGACAGAAAAACTCATTGGTACACGAGTGGATGAACCCACGACCTTCGGATCGGAAGGCGGAGCTACCACTAGACCCACCAGTGCTCTCATCTTTAATATGTGGGTGTATTGTATATAGATGAATATAGTTGACATTAAAAACTACAACCCCCATGTGTGTGATTCAGGTACCCCAATGGGTGTCCTATCTCTGGACTTTCGCTTGACACTACTTTCTGGGACACCCTTATCTGAAATGAAATGTTGGCCAAAACTCCACGATTATATTAAAAACTGAGGCAGTTATGGCTTAATTTTGAATTGTAATTTACAGAAGGGTTATCCATGCTTACATTGCAGAAAAAAATTCCACGAAAAGTTAATATTTGTAGTCACAGGACTTAAAAGGTCATCACAGGGTGTCAGTTTTTCCTGTTTTTTTTAAATACTCATAACTCGAAAGGTACATGACAAATATTTTTTGTATTTTTCTGATAACTGTCATGTCTTGGCCCATCGCCCGTTTTCGGCTGGACGTTGACTTATGGGACACCCTGTATAAATGAATCCCTATTTCCTTTTGTCATGCCATCACGAGTCTCATCAACTGATTTGGCTAAACATTGGTGGAGACCAGAACCAGAACCAGGAAACGGACGTAGGATATTTAGAATCCCAAAAAAGTAAGTTTCTCGATCAGATCGCAGACGTTTTAGAGAAAGGCCAGGTTAGGCGTACCCTAAACCGACGAGCATGTAAGAAAAATGTTATGAGAGTGAATGAAGCGAAAGAGGTGTGTCAGGATCGTAGCAAGTTGAAATCCGTGATCTCTGCCTACCCCCATGGGAATGAGGCGTGATTTTATGTATGTATGTATGTAAAAAAGTAACGGGAAGAGAGCGAGCGAAGAAGCGGGCGGCCGCTAGTTTTATTAAAAAAACATTAAACATACCATTTGATATCTGAATATCTCCCAGCTCGTGCCCTTCCTCTTCTACAGGACCTTCCTTGGCGGCGACCGCCAGGGCAGCAAGCCGAGCTTTCTCCTGCTCTTCCAGAGAACCATAGTGTATGTTCTTCGACCTTTTTACCAAAATAATGTCTTCGTCGTCAGACATTTTTAGGTTATGTTTTTGTTTTGATATTAGTGCAAACTGTGGACAAAGAGGGATGTATAAAATTTGTACTTGTGATAGGTTTATATGAGGCGAATTTAAATATAAATCCTAAACCTGGCGAAGCAACACAATCGCGACCACAGAACACAACCTTAAGGCATGATTATTTATTTAAATTCTCTTTGCAATGAGCTAAAGCACGAGACGGGACGACGCGACGGGACTACGAACGAACAAAACAGCTCTTCTTCTTCTTAATTATGTATGACATTATTGATCATTGACATCTGTCCATTTGGACCGATCTTATTTTCACGAAAAAAGAAGAAGCAGATTTCTATGGTTTATATGTGCACGTATGTATACATTTGTGTGCGTAGATCTTATATTTCAACTGTCACACTGACATCTCAAACTGTCAAATGTCAAGAGGTCAATGTCATGCTTGCTACTGTTCGAATTCGAAGTGTTATAATTCTTGTTAGGCTATTTCGAGCAGCGTTGCCAATTTAGCGACTTTGTCACTAGATTCAGCGACATTTTCGCATGAAAAGCGACATTTTGATGGCTTTTAGCGACAAAAATAATTTAACGACTTTCTTAGCGACTTTTTTATAGTGTATTGATCAAATAATTACTGACTTAATATCCATCGTTTTCTTCTGTACATACTAATATGTACTCTATTTCATTGAAATAAGATCCGGTTTTGTTTATTTAGCTTAATTTGTTGCCAACTCAAGAATGACTAAAAGGCATAGGTATAGTACCTACCGTCAATCATCGTGCTAGTAGGGGAATCCCTTTCTCATGTTTGGTTTTGTTATTATTATTATTCATCCGTCATCCACTCCATACAAGAAATCTGTTATGGTCTGTTGCTTTGCTAGCGAAATAATAACGTAATCGAACATTTGTCTCAAACAAATAACCTTATGCGTTTTATTAGTGTTTAGTGAGTTACCGATAATGGAATTACCGGTAAAGAAGAAAGTTTATAGCCAAAACTTTTTCAATTTTACTCATTTAGCGATATCTAGCGACTTTTCACCAGCGTGAGAGCGACATTTACTGTTGTTGAGTTGGCAACGCTGATTTCGAGATACGAGCTACTATTATTTACGAAATAAAATCCACAGGATTATTAAATAACACAGAAATGCGACGGCTGCAACAGCATCGGTATTTAATGATCTGTCTTATTATTATAATCTGAAGAGTATTTACCATGTCCTACAGCACAGACGACTCCAATGCCTCCAGCAGCGTTGGGAACCAACCGCTCATAGGCAACTCCTACGCATAGTTAGAACTGGGCAGTCATCAATAATGAGAAGAACTTTTAATTCTTCAGGGCTGGACACCTCTGCTGCATGCCATCGTGGGCTTTCATCTTCAGTGGGCTGAAGATGTGTGTTTAACTTAGCGCTAGAAAGTGGTAGACCCGACTTTAGTGGGTGTGTGATGTGTGTTTAAAACCCTGCCAAAATTGTGTGAAGTCAGATTGTGAAGTGTGTGAAGTCAGGATCTTAACCGACTTGTGTCATCAGGAGCACTGTCAAAAACACACACATACCTCAAGATTCAAGATTCAATTCAAGATTCAATAAGCGTTTATTCAATACGATACAAGAATCACTTTGAAACGTCTTAAAGCTAGGTGAGTCTAGGTGCCAGTTCCACGCGACCAAGCGTAGAAGAACAGGCAACAAACTACGTCTCGGTTCCTACCGTTTTTTTATATGATCCTTTTACAAATCAAAAATAGTCTAAAATAATAGCAGTGAAGTTCCAGTGTGGTGCCACTTCACTTAGTCAGACGTATGCAATGTAATTATACAAAAGCAAAAGTTTCAAAGACAGCACACGCTATGCTTCAAAGTTATAATAAAGTATCTACACAGATATAAAAATAAGATATTAAATAGTAGGTACAGACATTGCAAATTGACATGCTAGCTTCCTATGGGTAGAGTGACCGGGACATCGGGCCACGCAGTTTTATCATTCATATAGCTATCTAGAGTATAGTACGCTTTCTTTATCAAATTACTCTTAATATAGGCTTTAAACTTCCGAATCGGAAGCTTAGTTGCATTTTCCGGAAGTTTATTGTAGAAGCGTACAGTGTTCCCCATAAAAGACCCATTTACCTTCTGTAAACGAAATTTGGGAATATAAAGTTTATTTTTATTTCTAGTGTTAATATTATGTGAATCACAATTTTTCTGAAAGCTACAGATGTGTTTGTGAGTGTACAGTAAGTTTTCATATATATATTGTGAAATTACTGTGAGGATATTAATTTCCTTAAATCGCTCCCTCAATGAGTCTCGTGATTTCATTTTATAGATGGCACGTATGGCCCTTTTTTGTAAAACGAATATAGTTTGAATATCAGCTGCTTTCCCCCAGAGAAGGATACCGTAAGACATAACACTATGGAAGTAGCTGAAGTAAACTAGCCTAGCTGTAGCTTCATCAGTGAGCCATCTTATAGTCCGAACTGCATATGCAGCCGAACTTAGTCTGGCAGCAAGTGCTTTGATTTGCGGTCCCCACTGCAATTTTTTGTCAAGATTAAGTCCTAAGAAGATAGTAGAATCTACAAGGTTAAGTGACTCTCCATGTATAATATTAGTTGGCCGGAGAGTCACATTTGGTAAGGTAAACTTAATACATTTGGTTTTCTTAGCATTAAGTAAAAGATTATTAACGTTAAACCAGTTAAGTATTTGCGACAGAGATGCGTTAACGTCATCGTAATTAGCCTTCAATCTATCAACTTTAAAAATTAATGAGGTATCGTCAGCAAATAGTACTATTTCACATAGTTTTTTAACAAAAAAAGGGAGGTCATTTACGTACACTAGAAACAAGAAAGGACCTAATATCGAACCTTGTGGCACCCCCATGTCAATAACTGACCCAGAAGATCTCTCACCGCTCACATCAACTTTAAGGCCCCACTGCAATTTTTTGTCAAGATTAAGTCCTAAGAAGATAGTAGAATCTACAAGGTTAAGTGACTCTCCATTTATAATATTAGTTGGCCGGAGAGTCACATTTGGTAAGGTAAACTTAATACATTTGGTTTTCTTAGCATTAAGTAAAAGATTATTAACGTTAAACCAGTTAAGTATTTGCGACAGAGATGCGTTAACGTCATCGTAATTAGCCTTCAATCTATCAACTTTAAAAATTAATGAGGTATCGTCAGCAAATAGTACTATTTCACATAGTTTTTTAACAAAAAAAGGGAGGTCATTTACGTACACTAGAAACAAGAAAGGACCTAATATCGAACCTTGTGGCACCCCCATGTCAATAACTGACCCAGAAGATCTCTCACCGCTCACATCAACTTTAAGGACTCTATCAGTCAAGTACGATTGTATTAGGTCAATGGAGCGATTTAGAATGCCGTAATGTTTAAGTTTAGATATTAATGTAGCATGATTTACACAGTCAAAAGCTTTGGAAAGATCGCAGAATACCCCAATCGCGTCTTGTGAGTTTTCCCAGGCATCATATATGTGCTTTAAGAGTAGAATACCAGCATCAGTCGTTGATCGACCTTTCGTAAATCCAAACTGGTGGCTATGAAGTATCCCATTTAGGTTAAAATGTGATAACAACTGAGTAAGAATAACTTTCTCAAATATTTTACTTAGCGTAGGCAATACTGAGATAGGTCTATAGTTAGCAGGGTCATTTGCATTTCCAGATTTGAACAGGGGAATGAGTTTACTAGGTTTCATTAAATCAGGAAAAACACCCTCATCAACACATCTATTAAAAATATACGCTAGACACGGTGCAATATCAGTTATAATAGTACTGAGTAGTTTTGTAGACATTAAATCTTCAGTATTTTTAATGTTTAACGATTTAAATGTCTTCACGATTTTGTCAGCATTAATGTATTTAAAACTAAAGATATTATTACATTTTTTAACACTAGACTCTAACAATGCCATCGCACCAGAGGCCGAGGAATTTAAAGACGATGTCACTACTTTAGGGATACTGGAAAAGAAACTATCAAACGCGTTGGCTACTTCAATGTTTGTTGTCAAAAGATTATTGTTTACTTTCAAATGAATTTTTTTATTACGGAGTTTTGATTTGCCAGTCTCATTATTGACTATTTTCCAGGTAGCTTTAATTTTATTTGTGGATTTTTCAATTTTTCTTTTGATATGCAATGATTTTGCTGCGTGACAAGCTCTTTTAAATGCTTTAGAGTAGTTTTTAATATGTAGAATAAATGCTGGGTCATTGAGCATTGATTCCCTAGCAGCATACAGCTCATATAATGTATTCCTACTTTTGTAAATACCTGGGGTGGCCCAGTCAGCGAACGCGACACTAACACTAGCTTTACATGTTTTAAGTTTAAACGTATCCTTATGTTCATCATTAATTAAATTTGATAAGTTGGAGAAAAGATCATTCGGGTCAGTCAGACAAGGCATGAGGGACACTTTCAGTTCAATATTGGTTTGAAACTTTTTAATACGGCTCTCTGTGATAGGCCGGTGGGTGAAAATCTCGTGTTTATCTAAAATTTTATAAGCAAATTTAGCGCTATGACCGTAGTGATCTGAACTAAAATGCCTAACTACTGATTTACTTACTGGCTCATGACTGCTAAAAATATTGTCAAGACAGGTGGCTGTTGTTAGTGTCACCCTTGTTGGATCTTGAAACAAGCAGTGTAGGTCAAAACATTTAAACAAATTTAGCAGCCTCTCAGAAAGAGGGTGAACTGGGATATCTACATTAAAATCTCCACAGATTATTACAGTTTTATTACAGTTAAAGATTTTACGCAGTACATCTTCCATAGTGGATTCATACAAGGTGAAATCCGCGTCCGGGGGACGGTAAACGCTCACAACTATGTGCCGCTCCAGCTCCACAAACGACAGCTCAACAGTCCTCTCGATACTGAGATTTGCAATGTCTTTACGCTCTTTGCATTTCAATTGATTGCTTACAATAATTAAAGAACCACCTCGCATAGCGTTCTTTCGTTTAAAAGAGCTTACAATACTATATTTTTCATAAAAAGGGAGTAACTCTAGTTCTACTATCCAGTGTTCTGTAATACACATGATGTCTACACTGAAACAATTCATAAATAGTTCTAATTCTAAAACTTTGCTGGGAAGCCCTTGCATATTTTGGTGTACGACATTTAAAGTGCCTGGACTTCCCATTGTCGAGCACACTAGTTTAAATGTTGGGCAATAGGCCCCAAAGCTTGTTCACCCATATTAGTACTGCTACTAACTGGGGACTTGTCGGTGAACTGTGTTATAGTACTTATAACAGGATCAAAAATATTAAATGCTAACAATTTAGCAATAGTTATTTTACTACGTTTACTTAAGGACATAGTACCTCTAGTCAATTTACAATTACTAATAAAACTATTAGTGTCGAAATACAAAACGTCTCTATGACGACATGTCAAATTGTATAGCATTAAGTTAAGTATACTTAAATATACTCTCGTTTTGGTGGGCAGCCAGTGTATTTAAAAATGGAAATGCACATAGAATAATTTTCCCTAGCCCTAATGCCAACTTTCCCATCAAAGTTTCTATCAATTTAATTATTTCTGCATGCTTGACACCACTGCTCTCACCTAGTTGAACTATTAGAGTGGTGTCTTTGTCAAGACTACTATCCTTATCAATACAACTTATAAAGTAACTTAATGGAGCATCTGGGAAGCAGTTATTATTTACTACCTGTCCTAATTGGTCACTAAGTAGCAGTCCCATCCCTATTCCTACCCTGTCTGAATATAAAACAGTCCTCCGGGGTTGGCAGCATGTATGAGCTGGTTTAGCCGGAGAAACCAGCGATTGGATTGGAGCTGCTAAGGGCTCAGCGGACACAGCATTTGTCTGTGATGCAGGTGGTGGCATCTGCTCAGTTACCAGTGCTGCCCCGGAGTGCTGCTCCTCAAACATGGAGGTTGCGTCGGTCTGGGAGCTACTATTACGCACCTGTATATATGTGCTGTCATTGTTTACTAGTTCTGAAAGATTTTGTTTACATTTCTTATATTTATCTGATATGTCATGAAGTGTTTTTTCTAACTGTAAAATTACCTCATAGCAGTGTCTCCATATACACGGTAATTACCGTAGATGCACCGTAATCTGACATAATCTACGGTCAACGGTAAACGTGCATTACCGTGTCGTAATTCTACCGTAATCAGGTGATGAATAACTTTTCGCATTTTTGATATTTTTTTGATTACGTGTAACGAAACGTAACTTTTTAAAACACAAAATTTTCAGTTTGGTCAGTGTGAGTAAATTAGGTAAGGTAGGGTGGGTATGTACCTATGCTATGAGTTACGAGGGCTATGTACAATCGCATTTTAGTGGAATCGAATTAGACTGTTGATTTTGTGAAGTGAACTGCTTTATGAACGATGGAAAGTGACAGTGAAAGTAAACGTAATTTAATTATTGCTTTTAAATTCCCTTTAAATTTGTTTTTTATCTACTTATTTACCAATTTTACCATAAACTTAAACATTACACGGTAATTACGGTAAATTTTTAACTGACACACCGTAAAACACCGTATTTTCACCCTGGCAACACGGTAATCCTTTATTTTTATATGGAGACACTGCCTCATAGGTACTCTCCTCACATACACATATAGGTAACTTCCAATACATACACTACACACCCACAGCCTTACACAAACATAAACACACAGCATAGCACACCTTCAAATTCAAATTCTGTTTACTAAAATTACAGTATCTTATACCTTTAAACGAGAAAATCTTGTATATATACATGGTGTATCTAAATATGTGTACTATGCGAAGGTGGGGGGTTTCAGACCACAATGGTGATCAGTTGTGGAGGGGAGATAATTAAAAATTCCTATTTTCAGTTTCCCATACAAAAATATTTAATTTCATAATGCCTAAATAAATTGACAACCCTATCCTTGTAACCCCTTGACCCCTTGACCTACTACCTCTGTAGGTCTACTACTACTACCTACTACCTTTGTAGCTGAGTTTAGGGTTGTCACTTTGCATAAAGTCAGCTGTTAATGTTGAAACTTCATTGCAGTTTTTTTCAGAGATACCAATCGAAGTTCGGAAAGTCGTTGAACAAAAGTTGTTCCCCGGGGGGTGGAAATTCACCCCCCTTCAGGATAGTACACATATTTTGATACACCTTGTATATATATATATATATTTAGGATCTCGGAAACTGAGCCAACGATTTTCATGAAATTAAGTATACAGAGGGTTTCGGGGGCGATAAATCGATCTAGCTAGGATTCATTTTCAGAAAATGAGTCTGTTCATTAAAAAAAAACTAAAAACATAAACTGAATATGTGACTGCTCCTGCCATCTATTGACGATTGTGAGCAACTAACTGCAAGCATGTCCAGTAGATGGCGTTGTTCAATAAGAATAAACCAGTAAAGATAATGATAAATGACTGGCCTCTAGCTCAGTTGGTAGTAGCTCTGCCTTCTGCGCCGTAGGTCGTGGGTTCGATCCCCACCGAGAACAAATATTTATGTGGTGAACATAAATGTTTGTTCTCTGTCTGGGTGTTATATTGTATTCTAAGTATGTATTTATAAAAAAAAATGTATTCAAGTATTATATCAGCTATCTGGTTCCCATATTACAAGCTCTGCTTAGTTTGGGGCTGGGTAGTGTTGTGTGAATTGTCCACAATATTTATTATTTATTATTATTTATTTATAATAATATGCTTCTTATGATTTCTTAAAAATACAAATTAACGAAAAAAATTCCGAGCGAAGCTCGGTTACCAACTAGTAATATTCCAATGCGCTAAACTACGTACTATAAAATAGAATAATAAAAAGGTAAGATGGAGATAAAAGATAAACTAAAATAAAATAACTATAAATACCTTAAATCTCAAGGGCATACATTGATTTTAAATAACAAAACTTCTATAAAATCTTGCAAATAAATTTTCTTTATTAAAAAAATATAAAACTAAACAGAAATTATGTTAGACTAGTGGCCGCCCGCGGCTTCGCTCGCCCCGTTACCGTTCCCGTTGAAAAAAAACATATTTATTCACCTTTTAAACCTTCTTTGGACCTCCACAAATCATTCAAGACCAAAATCAGCCAAATCGGCCCAGCCGTTCCCGAGCGAGACTAACGAACAGCAATACATTTTTATACATTATGATTAAACTAAGTAAGTATTTACTACTCCTAAATTATGCACGCATTAACTGCCACTATTTGTTGTTCAAGTTATGGCTGTATTTCCTTGTATAACGTCATCTGGAAGGGACACCTACTACAAGTCTGCATGGACTTACAGTAGGTAATCTAAATCTGTCTATTTAGTAGGCAACAAATATCGCACATCGGCTAATTTCGGCTTCATAGAGCGTAGTTTGCGTCAGAAAGAGATAGCGCTCTACGAAAGCAGAAAAGCCGATGTGCAAAATTTATTGCCCACAACCGTATAATAATAATAATAATAACATTTCTTCTTCTTATTTAAGAGCAACGCTCTTGTCGGCGTAATGTATGCATTTTTCTCCAGGTATTTCTTTTGAGGGCAACCTCCTTGACCTCCTTATACGACATGACAGCGATCTTTGCTTTAATTTGGCTCATGTAGCTTATCCTTGGTCTTCCTCTTCCTCTCTTTCCTTCTACCTTTCCTTCGATGATATTTCTGATAAAGCTGTCATGTCGTACAAGATGGCCAATCATCTTTCCTCTTCTGTTCTCAACAACTTCTATGAGGGCTCTTTCCTCGTCGACTCTATTTAATACTTCTACGTTCGTTACTCTTTCTGTCCAGCTGATCCGTTCCATTCTTCTCCAACACCACATTTCAAATGCTTCCAAAAATTCTCTATCTCTTTGTGTCATGGTCCACGTTTCACACCCATAGAGTGCTATGCTCCAGACGTATGATTTAATAAACTTTTTCTTAATTGTTTTGCAAATTTTGGATGTAAAAATCTGTTTTTTGTTGTTAAATGCCTGTTTTGCAATCGCTATTCGGGACTTGATATCTGGTGTGCATCTAGAGTCTGCTGTTATGAGGCTCCCTAAGTATCTAAAACTGTTTACTCTCTCTATGATTTTATTATCTAATGTTATGATGTTGGTTGTGGCATCTTCTGTCTTTGATGTTATTAATGTTTTGGTTTTATTAATATTAATTTTGAGTGAGCAATCTTTAAAGACAGAATCCATTGTGCTCAAAAGTTTTTGCAGGTCGCTTTGGGTCGCTTTAGGTTTGGGGAATAACATTTATTTTCCAGAAAAAGGTTACAAAAGTACAGCTATTTTAGTCAATAATTTAAGGTACAAAGAAAGGTATAATATAATGTAGATTTCGATTTAGTAATTTAGGTGCACCTTGAGAAACGAAAAAAAGATAAAACTAGTGTATAGTCTATACATTGACTACTCGCTAACTAAGTATGAAACTTGTGTTTAGACGCGAGGGATCCGTGTTTCGGCTATGCAACAAGAATTACAATATAATGTTTTTCGGACGTAACTGCTAGGTTTTTCATATAGTTTATAATTAATGTTCGATATTGTGATTTTTGCGTGTATGTGATGTGTAAGTGGTTGTGTATGTGGTGTGTATGTGTGTAATGAGTGTGTGTATGTCAGTGTAATAGTCAGTGTACTAGTATGCACCTGTCCGATGTATTCTTCCCTAAATCCAACCTTATTCATCGGACCACAAGACGCACGGAAATGCGACATCCATACATGTTCCAACTGTCCGCACCAAGCTCTTTGCTTCAACTTTTATGTTGCGGACATCAAAAGAGTGGAATTTCTTGCCGGCTCAGTTTTTCCGAACCCTTAAAACTTGAATGTTTTTAAGAGTGAGTAGCTATCTTCTAGGTAAGCGTGCTACACCGTCGACCGCATCAACACGTAACAGCCTAGTGAGATTTCGGTCAAACACAAGCCTTATAAAAAAAATCCTCAAGGCCGATTGTGCATACACCCTTTTGTGTGGATTAGCATATGAAACAACAAATTTATTTTACTAGTGAATGTCTTAGCACAACAACTGCTGGAGTATAGCATTTCTCCAGTGTGGATCTGCATATCGTTAGCCGGTTTGGGAATCGGACATACCTACTGAGACCGAGCGACGAGATACATCACTAGTCGGGAGGGAAGATGGCGTCGGAATGCGTGGTGGTTTTGTTTGCGGTGTAAAAAAGTAAAACAGCGTTCTAGCTATATTCAATGAAGAGTCTTATTAATATGCAGCAACAAATCTTTTCTATCAGGGAATGTTTTATCACAACTGCTACAAGAATATGGCTTTTCTCCAGTGTGGATCCGCATATGCCTGGTCAAATGATGTTTTCGATTGAATCTCTTAGCACAACTGCTGCAGCAATATGGCTTCTCTCCGGTGTGGATTAGCATGTGCCCGGTTAACTGAGGTTTTTGTTTGAATCTCTTATCACAATGGCTGCAGAAATATGGCTTTTCTCCGGTGTGGTTTCGCATGTGGATCGTTAACTGACATTTTTGTATGAATGTCTGATCACAATGGCTGCAGCAATGTGGCTTTTTTCCGGTGTGCATCCGCATATGAAGAAACAAATTACTTTTATGAGAGAATGTCTTATCACAACTGCTGCAGGAATAAGGCTTTTGTCCAGAGTGAATCCGCATATTATGCGTAGTTAAATGAACAAATTGTTTGAATCTCTTACCACAACTGCTGCAGCAATATGGCTTTTCTCCAGTGTGGATCTTCACATGAACATACCAACTACTTTTGGTAGTGAATGTCTTATCACATATGCTGCAGGAATATGGCTTTTCCCCAGTGTGGATCCTCATATGAACAGACAAACTATTTTTAGCAGTGAATGTCTTATCACACATGCTGCAGGAATATGGCTTTTCTTCAGTGTGGATCCGCCGCATATGCTGCATCAAATTGTTTTTAGCAGTAAATGTCTTAGGACAATCACTGCAGGAAACTTGCGTTTCTCCAGTGTGGATCCGCCGCTTATGTACCAACAAATTTGTTTTATAAGAGAATGTCTTATCACAACTGTTGCAGGAAAATGGCTTTTCTCCAGTGTGAATATGCATATGACCTAACAAACTTCTTTTATTAGTGAAGCTCTTATCACAACTGCTGCAGGAATATGGCTTTTCTCCGTTGTGGATTCTCATATGAACAGACAAACTACTTTTGGTAATGAATGACTTATCACATATGCTGCAGGAATATGGCTTTTCTCCAGTGTGGATCCTCATATGAACAGACACACTACTTTTGGTAATGAATGACTTATCACATATGCTGCAGGAATATGGCTTTTCTCCAGTGTGGATCCTCATATGCCGCATCAAACTGTTTTTAGCAGTAAATATCTTAGGACAATCACTGCAGGAATATGGCTTTTCTCCAGTGTGGATCCGCCGCATATGTAGCAACAAACTTCTTTTATCAGAGAATGTCTTATCACAACTGCTGCATGAAAATGTTTTTTCCCCAGTGTGAATATGCATATGAACTAACAAACTTCTTTTATGAGTGAAGCTCATATCACACATGCTGCAGGAATATGGCTTTCCGTCAGTGTGGAGTCCCATATGCCGCATCAAATTCTTTTTAGCAGTAAATGTCTTCGGACAATCACTGCAGGAATATGGTTTTTCTCCAGTGTGGATCCCCATATGAACAGACAAACTAGTTTTAGCAGTGAATGTCTTATCACAGATGTTGCAGGCATATGGGCGTTCCTCATTGTGATACTTCAAATGTTTTATCAAGTCACATTTCATGTTAAACATTTTGTTACACTCATTACAATAGAAATGCATATTGTTTGTATCATTCTTGACATGACTATCACCCTCTGGAACCTTCTCTAATAAGTCATCATCTTCTCTACTCAAATTATCATCAATATCAGGGGTTTCTTCTTCTTCGTTTTCTTCTTTTGTTTCTTGCACTTGTATTTGTTCCTCTTTGACAACTACCGGAGCACTTGAATGCTTGTTGATAGACATGTGCTGTGTCTGTGTCATCATTAAGGTTTGTATAACATTCTTTGATTCCATCATCAGTACACTGTGTGTTACCTGAAAAATTAAGCCGTTTCAATTATCATCGCCTTTATCATCATCTTCCTGCCATTATCCCACGTGAAGTGGGTTCGGCACAAAAGGTTAATGTTCCCCTTATACCCGAAAATTATGTATTAGCGGATAGAATGGCGAAAACTTGAAAAATTTATTTTAATCTTTTTCTG
This sequence comes from Thera britannica, assembly GCA_939531255.2. Classification (NCBI taxonomy): domain Eukaryota; kingdom Metazoa; phylum Arthropoda; class Insecta; order Lepidoptera; family Geometridae; genus Thera; species Thera britannica. The sequence goes on along the minus strand of OW618041.2, from coordinate 21,165,996 downwards.
ATACTATTAAATACATAATTTATTGAGAATTGCACTAGACTGCTGGTCAAAGATTAGCTTAACTATCATTATCAGCATGAAGAAACCCACTGCTTCTCTACTTTATTAAACTTACTTTAAGAAACATTTACAAATAAGTGATAGCAAAGGACATGTACATAGGCGACAGTGTCTCCATATACACGGTAATTACCGTAGATGCACCGTAATCTGACATAATCTACGGTCAACGGTAAACGTGCATTACCGTGTCGTAATTCTACCGTAATCAGGTGATGAATAACTTTTCGCATTTTTGATATTTTTTTGATTACGTGTAACGAAACGTAACTTTTTAAAACACAAAATTTTCAGTTTGGTCAGTGTGAGTAAATTAGGTAAGGTAGGGTGGGTATGTACCTATGCTATGAGTTACGAGGGCTATGTACAATCGCATTTTAGTGGAATCGAATTAGACTGTTGATTTTGTGAAGTGAACTGCTTTATGAACGATGGAAAGTGACAGTGAAAGTAAACGTAATTTAATTATTGCTTTTAAATTCCCTTTAAATTTGTTTTTTATCTACTTATTTACCAATTTTACCATAAACTTAAACATTACACGGTAATTACGGTAAATTTTTAACTGACACACCGTAAAACACCGTATTTTCACCCTGGCAACACGGTAATCCTTTATTTTTATATGGAGACACTGATAGGCGAGCTTAACCATAACAAGGGTTTTTAGGGTTCCGTAGCCAAATGGCAAAAACGGAACCCTTATAGATTCGTCATGTCTGTCTGTCTGTCTGTCTGTCTGTCTGTCTGTCCGGCCGTGTCACAGCCATTTTTCTCCGAAACCATAAAAGCTAGACTGATGAAATTTGGTGAGTAGATGTATCCTATAAACCGCATTAAGGTTTTTACACAAAAATAGAAAAAAAACTATAAATTTTGGGGGTCCCCATACTTGAAACTGAAACTCAAAAATTTTTTTTTCATCGAACCCATACGTGTGGGGTATCTATGGATAGTTCTTCAAAAATGATGTTGAGGTTTTTAACATCGTTTATTTCTAAACTGAATAGTTTGCGCGAGAGACACTTCCAAAGTGGAAAAAAGTTGGTCCCCCCCCCTCTAACTTCTAAAATAAGAGAATGATAAAACTAAAAAAAATATATGTTGTACATTAATGCAAACTTCCAACGAGATTTGGTTTGAACGAGATCTAGTCAGTAGTTTTTTTTTTTATACATCATAAATCGTAAACCGCACCGTAACCTTTCAACGAACTACAAGAACCTTTATATTATGTTACTTGATGCTACGGAACCCTTCATGGGCGAGTCCGACTCGCACTTGGCTGCTTTTTTTCATATGTTATAGTGATTAGTTTCATTTTAATTACCTACAACCATTATGCTAGCATAATTTCATTATTTATCCAATCATAGCACTCATTTACAAGCCAAATCATGAATGTATACCTCGGAGCCATGTTGTAGCCGTTCTTGTAGTATTTTGTTGGACGCACGAGCCATCTTGGAGAATGCATGGCACCTCTGTAGCTGCCGATGACAAATATAGCACACTGTGCTAGGCATGCCAGACTCTAGCTCTGAGTTGAACTGAAAAATATTCAGTAAGAATGTTTGTAGTTATCTTTTCATATATAAATATACGATAAAAATACTTTATAATGACAAGTTTGTTGGCAATCAGTCATAGTACTGCTAAATGAGGTATTGGTAGTAAATATTCGTAGTCTGTAGTTATTTAAGTACATAACCTTATCCCTCGTCGTTAGCAATAGCCAGAGAAGATTATTCCTACCAAGTTCTAAACTCAGCAAAAAAAGTAATAATTTACCCACCTGTGTTCTCGTTAGTGTTTCGTAAACCTCCCGATGGATTGTACCGAGGTTCAGTAACCTGATGTCGCCAACAAGACAGACTCTGCACAGCGACATAGCGGCCTATAGGGCGCTCCAGCAGCAAGCACCGCGCGCTGATTCTATACGCTAGGTCGCCTACGTATGAGACACAACCTTTTCTGAAACCTGAATAGTCCGTGCTGTTTTGAGAGTTTATGTTTAGCTTGACTGACCAATCATTATATTCACTTCACTTTTTCTTATTTATTGGCATCTCATGTGTCCATTTTTGATTATTTTTTCCAATGATAGAGGGATTTATTCAATAAAATGGCCGATCTTATTTTCACGAAAAAAGAAGAAGCAGATTTCTATGGTGTATGTGTGTGTATACGTATGTATATCTACATTTGTGTGCGTAAATCTTATATTTAAACTGTCAAAACTGACATCTCAAACTGTCAAATATCAAGAGGTCAATGTCATGCTTGCTTCTGCTTGCTACTGTTCTATATTTCTTGCTAGGCTATTTCGAGATACGAGCTAATATTTACGAAATAAAATCCACCGGAATATTAAATAAGACAGAAATGCGATGGCTGCAACAGCATCGGTAATTAATCATCTGTCTTATTATTATCATCTGAAGAGTATTTACCATTTCCTACAGCACAGACGACTCCAATACCTCCAGCAGCGTTGGGAACCAACCGCTCATAGTCAACTCCTACGCATAGTTACAACTGGGCAGTCATCAATAATGAGAAGAACATTTAATTCTTCAGGGCTGGACACCTCTGCCGCATGCCAGACCACCTCGTGGGCTTTCATCTTCAGTGGGCTGAAGATGTGTGTCAAACTTAGCGCTAGAAGGTGGTAGACCCGACTTTAGTGGGTGTGTGATGTGTGTTTATAACCCTGCCAAAAGTGTGATAGGTCAGATTGTGAATGAAGAAACTTGCTATATGTGTGTGATGGAGTAACTACCTACTAAAGATAATCTACAATGTTTTATAAATGTTTTTATAGCGTTAAAGATTTCATTTAAATTATTTTATATTTTCTTTAAGAATTATTATTCTGAATTGATTATTGTTATTATTCTCACACTGATTTATTTTAATTTAACTTATATTTTCTACTTTTTGTTTGAATTTTGTATATTGGTCGCCGATGAAGTATGTGAGCCACTTTTTTACATACCCTATGATCTTATAATTGTACCATACTTCTTGCAAATAAATATATTTCATTTCATTTTATTTGTACCAACTGTCGAACTACTCAGTAGTTACTAAACTACAGATGCAGAGTTATTGGTGAAAGAGACTCATTTCCTGTAGGTTTCATTTGCTCGAACTAGATATAATGTAACTATGCTACTCGGGGATAATTCAGCATTAAAGAGGCGAAAGAAATTTATCAGTCCAGTAGTTTTTGAGTTTATTCGTTACAAAATACAAATCTGTATAATAATGATGATGACAATGTTACCTACCTAAGTACCTATAAGTACATACCTACCTATTTGCTGAGAAGTCCCATTATCACACAGAACGCCTACCTATACATACATATGATTAAGTATTATGATTACACGCTCCTCTATCCACCATCAGGTAAGCTCGTTGGCAGAGAGCACTGGTGGTCTAGTGGTAGCGGACCCGCCTTCCGATCCTAAGTCGTGGGTTCAAATCCAGTCGTGTACCAATGAGTTTTTCTGTAGAAAAATGTATGTGCACTATGCCAGTAAAACATCGTGAGGAAACCGGCGTGTTGTAGAACCTACAAAAGTTCGAGCAACTCGTTCGTGTCAAGCGCCACGCAATAAGGGCCCACTAGAGGCCTTGCGGAAACCAGCCCGCACATCAAGTGTGGATGATGAATTTGCCGGAGCTCGTTGGCATCAGTGCCTTGTCTACCTTATTCCTTAGGTAGGTACCTAAATAAAGTAGGCCTAATGATGATGATGATGATGAAAAGGTAGGTACCTCTATGTAGGTAGACAAGTCTATCTACCTATTTGCTGAGAAGTCCCATTTTACACACAGAACTCCTACCTACCTAAGAGCTGGTAATCATTTTAAACATAGGTATTCAGCTTCTGAATCCACCATCAGGTAAGCTCGTTTGCATCAGTGCCCACCTTACTCATAATACCTAACTAAATGCAGTAGATCTACAAAATCATGTAGGTAAGTAAAACAAACATTCCACAGGATGGATGTAATGACCTACTAGCAATGACCTACTACGCGGGCAAAGCCTGCCGCGGGCGACCGCTAGTTCATAAAATCTACAGTCACGAAAAACGCCTTGGGATGCTTGCTACTAACTATTATCTATTCTGTGAACCGTCAAAGAATAGATAATAGTTAGTAGCAAGCACCCCGTGTCATAGTAACTACTAGCGTATCTGTAATTCGGAAATATCTTAGATTCACGAAATCTAACATCATCATCACCCTATCCCGAACCTTATCCCATACTAACTATCCTTTATTCTATGTCGTGAGAAACACCGCTTTTTTTTTACATTCTAGTTGCATTCGGTAAAAGCCAAGGCAGGAGAAGATTTGACTTCCTTAAAAAAAATGTTTGCTAAATGTTTGCTAGTGTGTATCATCAACTTATTATTAAAAAATGATGAAAGCTTTAATTAAAAATCGATGTTAAATGAATGCAGTAAGATTTAACATAAATAAGCTTACAGAGAAAGAATAAAGAAAGAAGATGAAGAAAGATAGTGGAATATTACAGAAAACTTTAACCCAGAAAGCTCAAATTAAAATTTAAAAAAAGTTTTGATAAACATGCCGTGGTGAATATTGCGTAAATATAAGAGCGCCGCAATAAAAGGCGCTTTTTAATTAAAGCTTTCATCATTTTTTAATAATAAGTTGATGATACACACTAGCAAACATTTAGCAAACATTTTTTTTAAGGAAGTCAAATCTTCTCCTGCCTTGGCTTTTACCGAATGCAACTAGAATGTAAAAAAAAAAAGCGGTGTTTCTCACGACATGGAATAAAGGATAGTTAGTATGGGTTAAGGTTCGGGATAGGGTGATGATGATGTAGATTTCGTGAATCTAAGATATTTCCGAATTACAGATACGCTAGTAGTTACTATCACACGGGGTGCTTGCTACTAACTATTATCTATTCTGTGACGGTTCACAGAATAGATATTACAGATACGCTAGTAGTTACTATGACACGGGGTGCTTGCTACTAACTATTATCTATTCTGTGACGGTTCACAGAATAGATAATAGTTAGTAGCAAGCATCCCAAGGCGTTTTTCGTGACTGTAGATTTTATGAACTAGCGGTCGCCCGCGGCAGGCTTTGCCCGCGTAGTAGGTCATTGCTAGTAGGTCATTACATCCATCCTGTGGAATGTTTGTTTTACTTACCTACATGATTTTGTAGATCTACTGCATTTAGTTAGGTATTATGAGTAAGGTGGGCACTGATGCAAACGAGCTTACCTGATGGTGGATTCAGAAGCTGAATACCTATGTTTAAAATGATTACCAGCTCTTAGGTAGGTAGGAGTTCTGTGTGTAAAATGGGACTTCTCAGCAAATAGGTAGATAGACTTGTCTACCTACATAGAGGTACCTTTTCATCATCATCATCATCATTAGGCCTACCTTATTTAGGTACCTACCTATTATGAATAAGGTAGACAAGGCACTGATGCCAACGAGCTGCGGCAAATTCATCATCCACACTTGATGTGCGGGCTGGTTTCCGCAAGGCCTCTAGTGGGCCCTTATTGCGTGGCGCTTGACACGAACGAGTTGCTCGAACTTTTGTAGGTTCTACAACACCCCGGTTTCCTCACGATGTTTTACTGGCATAGTGCACATACATTTTTCTACAGAAAAACTCATTGGTACACGACTGGATTTGAACCCACGACTAAGGATCGGAAGGCGGGTCCGCTACCACTAGACCACCAGTGCTCTCTGCCAACGAGCTTACCTGATGGTGGATTCAGAGGAGCGTGTAATCATAATACTTAATCATATGTATGTATAGGTAGGCGTTCTGTGTGATAATGGGACTTCTCAGCAAATAGGTAGGTATGTACTTATAGGTACTTAGGTAGGTAACATTGTCATCATCATTATTATACAGATTTGTATTTTGTAACAAATAAACTCAAAAACTACTGGACTGATAAATTTCTTTCGCCTCTTTAATGCTGAATTATCCCCGAGTAGCATAGTTACATTATATCTAGTTTGAGCAAATGAAACCTACAGGAAATGAGTCTCTTTCACCAATAACTCTGCATCTGTAGTTTAGTAACTACTGAGTAGTTCGACAGTTGGTACAAATAAAATGAAATGAAATATATTTATTTGCAAGAAGTATGGTACAATTATAAGATCATAGGGTATGTAAAAAAGTGGCTCACATACTTCATCGGCAACCAATATACAAAATTCAAACAAAAAGTAGAAAATATAAGTTAAATTAAAATAAATCAGTGTGAGAATAATAACAATAATCAATTCAGAATAATAATTCTTAAAGAAAATATAAAATAATTTCAATGAAATCTTTAACGCTATAAAAACATTTATACAACATTGTAGATTATCTTTAGTAGGTAGTTACTCCATCACACACATAATAGCAAGTTTCTTCATTCACAATCTGACCTATCACACTTTTGGCAGGGTTATAAACACACATCACACACCCACTAAAGTCGGGTCTACCACCTTCTAGCGCTAAGTTTGACACACATCTTCAGCCCACTGAAGATGAAAGCCCACGAGGTGGTCTGGCATGCGGCAGAGGTGTCCAGCCCTGAAGAATTAAATGTTCTTCTCATTAATGATGACTGCCCAGTTGTAACTATGCGTAGGAGTTGACTATGAGCGGTTGGTTCCCAACGCTGCTGGAGGTATTGGAGTCGTCTGTGCTGTAGGAAATGGTAAATACTCTTCAGATGATAATAATAAGACAGATGATTAATTACCGATGCTGTTGCAGCCATCGCATTTCTGTCTTATTTAATATTCCGGTGGATTTTATTTCGTAAATATTAGCTCGTATCTCGAAATAGCCTAGCAAGAAATATAGAACAGTAGCAAGCAGAAGCAAGCATGACATTGACCTCTTGATATTTGACAGTTTGAGATGTCAGTTTTGACAGTTTAAATATAAGATTTACGCACACAAATGTAGATATACATACGTATACGCACACATACACCATAGAAATCTGCTTCTTCTTTTTTCGTGAAAATAAGATCGGCCAATAAAATGGCCAATCTTTTTTTTTTTTTTTTGGCGTCGCATGGGTTTATGCATTTGCCATATAAGGGGTCTCTACACATTTGCCCATGCTGGGCCAGGCTTCGCCAATGCACAATTGTAGACCACGATCACTTGGTGTTCACACATTGGCGCATGGCTCATTGCTGCCTGGCAAACCAATTGGGACGGACGTCGAAGTAATTTCGGCTGCGGCTATTTACTTTGAACGATCAGATTTGATTCAAACTTTGCTCACCTGTCAAAGGTCGATGACAATGCAATAATATGAAAAAAAATATATATTAAAAAAAAAAATATATACAAGGTGTATCTAATATGTGTACTATGCGAAGGTGGGGGGTTTCAGACCACAATGGTGATCAGTTGTGGGGGGGAGATAATTAAAAATTCCTATTTTCAGTTTCCCATACAAAAATATTTAATTTCATAATGCCTAAATAAATTGACAACCCTATCCTTGTAACTCCTTGACCCCTTGACCTATTACCTCTGTAGGTCTACTAACCTACTACCTCTGTAGCTGAGTTTAGGGTTGTCACTTTGTATAAAGTCAGCTGTTCATGTTGAAACTTCGTTGCAGTTTTTTTCAGAGATACCAATCGAAGTTCGAAAAGTCGTTGAACAAAAGTTGTTCCCCGGGGGGTGGAAATTCACCCCCCTTCAGGATAGTACACATATTTTGATACACGTTGTATAGTATAAAAAACTAAAAAAAAGCGGCCAAGTGCGAGTTGGACTCGCCCATTAAGGGTTCCGTAGCAGTAAGTAATAGAACATAGTTCTAGAAGTTCTAGTAGTTCGTCGAAAAGTAAATTGCGGTTTACGATTTATGACGTATAAAAAAAAACTACTGACTAGATCTCGTTCAAACCAAATATCGTTGGAAGTTTCCATAGTAATGTACAACATATATTTTTTTTAGCTTTATCAGTCACTTATTTTAGAAGTTAGAGGGGGGGGACCAACTTTTTTCCACTTTGGAAGTGTCTCTCGCGCAAACTATTCAGTTTAGAAAAAAACAATATTAGAAACCTCAACATCATTTTTGAAGACCTATTCATAGATCCACCCCACACGTATGGGTTTGATGAAAAAAAATTTTTTGAGTTTCAGTTTCAAGTATGGGGGCCCCCAAAATTTATAGTTTTTTTTCTATTTTTGTGTAAAAATCTTAATGCGGTTCACAGAATACATCTACTTGCCAAGTTTCATCGGTCTAGCTTTTACGGTTTCGGATAAAAATGGCTGTGACATACGGACGGACAGACAGACAGACAGACAGACAGACATGACGAATCTATAAGGGTTCCGTTTTGGCCATTTGGCTACGGAACCCTAAAAAACGCTTTTATAACTAATTGAACTAAAAAGTTAAAAATAAAACTGTAATAATCAATTGAAAAATTTATATTATTGTACAAAAAGCGTGGGGGGCTTGATTTTGATTGTTGTAAATATTTTATCAATAGTTTATTATATCTGAAGTTATTATAAAAAACACCCTACGCTTTTTTGTACAATAATATAAATTTTTCAATTGATTATTACAGTTTTATTTTTAACTTTTTAGTTCAATTAGTTATAAAAGCGTTTTTTTTTTAGTTTTTAAACTATAATTTATTCTATACTGTTTACAAGTACAGAACGCAACACAAAAGTGTTCTATCCCGGTCAGCGGCCGGTGACGAACTGAACATTGGCCGATTGTGTAAACACCACAGGCCAGGCTACGCCACGATTCCTTTGAAGTGTGCCCAAAAAACCGACAACTCCCCGCCAACATATACCAATACCCCCTGTACACATTGGCGTTGGCCTGTAGTGGGCCAGCGTGGGCAAATGTGTAGAGACCCCTTTACAGATTGTTTTACTTGGTAAAAATTAGGGAAACAGGTAATAATAAAATACGCGGAACTAAGGATTGGGACAGGATCAGTAGGGTTTACAAAACTAATAATAAAAAACAAGAAAAGGAAATATATACAAACATAGGGATAAAATGGTAAATACAAATTAAATTTTAATATTATTTACATAAATAAAGGATGCTAAACAATGGTATATACAAGGATCCAAGGAAGAAAGGAGAACAGTGATATTTGTAGGAAGAGGAATTCGACAGGAAACGAGATCTTCAAAAAGTTTTCTATTATTATTTTGAGGACAAGCAAAGAATATATGATTGAGGTCACCAAATTCATCTCCACAGTCACAAGATGGATCAGATATAATTTTCATCCGTGCTAAATGGGCTGGGGTACACGAGTGCCCCAGGCGCAGTGTTGCCAGATGCGAAAGTTGAAAATGCGGTAACGGTACTCCAAAAACGCGGATTTTCAACAAAAAAAGCGGAATTTCCTGTTTTAACGTTAGATCGATTTTTCTCACTCAATTCATAATCATATTACAAATCAAAGAGTTATGTGAAGTAAACTTCCTTTTCATTGCTCATACCCGGAAAGTAAGTCTGAAGTTGCCTGAGGGGCCTAATTGAAAGTAACACTTTCAGCCCTAGGGAGAATCGCTTTCTACTGTAGCTGCATGCCGCAGCTACTACCTCATTGTTAGATTTCGAGAAAACCTTGTTAATCGTTTTGATGCTGTCCATATTTTTATTCTTTTTATATAATTCAAAATTCTACGTCATTAAATGTTATGTCAAGATTTGGTGAAATAAAAGCTGATTCTTTTCCAAGAGCTGATGGGAGTCGTTTGATTTATTTTCTGAAGATATAGAGTAATCTCTACACTGGTGACCCTTAACAAAACACATCCTCAAACACGAAGGACGGAGCCTATCCACGGAAGAAGTCACGTCCGATCCGGACTGGCAGTAAGTGAAAGTTTCAGCACGAAGACAGCACTTGACGAACTCGCATTGCTCGCCGACAAAATGATGGAAACCAGCTCGAACACCCAGATCTCGGCAGTCGCATCTACTTCGGCGAATGCCCAAGCGTCATCCGACACGCAATTTCTCAACGAAGAAATTCGAAAGCTTTCATTCGAAATCGCCGCTCTGAAAGCATCTCAAAGTAACCAGCAGCAACAACAGTACCAGCCGTACCGACGCCCGTTCAACCGCCAAAGCCGATCTACAGGATGAGGAGACTCGAGCAGCCGCACGCGCAGTGAGACACCATCGCCCTACTGCTACTACCATCGACGTTTTGAAAAGGATGCAAGACGCTGCACCACGCCATGCACATTCAATGCTGAGAGGCAGGAAAACTAGAGTCTACGCTCGATGAGGCGGAATCCAGCGTAACAGAGAAATCCTACCGTCTATTTGTCACTGACAAGAGATCTGGACTTCAGTTTTTGATCGACACGGGGGCAAACATCTCAGTCCTACCTCCAAGGCCTCCAAGCAAAGGTCAAACTCCGAAGCCACTAAATTTCAACCTCTACGCAGCAAACAACACCATCATACCTACATATGGAGAAAAATCATTGGAACTCGATCTGCATCTTCGACGACCATTCAAGTGGACATTCATTGTAGCCAAAGTCAGCAAACCAATCATCGGAGCTGATTTCCTGGAACACCACCAACTTGTTGTCGATCTCAAAAACAGAAGACTTATCGACTCAGTCACCAACCTATCATCAAACTCCATCGTACAAGCTACAAGCATGCCTACAATAAGAAGCATCGACATTCACCAATCTTATCACGATATCCTGGCGGATTTTCCCGGAACTACAAGATTGAAATCAATGCATCTAACGCCGAAACACGAAGTTGAACATTTCATCGAAACGACTGGACCACCACTACATTGTAGAGCCCGACCTATCGCACCGCACCGCTACGAGCTAGTACGCAAAGAATTTGAAAAGATGATCGAAGAAGGACTATGTCGACCAAGCAAAAGTCCGTGGTCTTCACCACTGCACATCGTACCCAAAAAAAACGGGGATCTACGTGTATGCGGAGATTACAGACGACTAAATGCCATCACGACGCCAGATCGCTATCCAATACCTAGGATCAAAGATTTTACATACCAGCTGTCAAACAAGACGTAATTGAAATTTTAATTCTACGTCATTAAATGTTATGTCAAGATTTGGTGAAAATAAATCAAACGACTCGCATCAGCTCTTGGAAAAGAATCAGCTTTTATTTCACCAAATCTTGACATAACATTTAATGACGTAGAATTTTGAATTTTATAAAAAGAATAAAAATATGGACAGCATCAAAACGATTAACAAGGTTTTCTCGAAATCTAACAATGAGGTAGTAGCTGCGGCATGCAGCTACACTACTGACAGCTGTCAAATTATAAAAAAAATAAGTTCTATTTTATTCAACCATGTTCCAACTTTTTATAGTCTTTCTAACTGCAAGGAGGTTTTTTTTTAACCTGCACTGTCCCACTGCTGGGCAAAGGTCTCCCCCAAAATCTTCCAACTATCACGATCTTTGGCGACTTTCCACCAATCCTTCTCCAGAGCTTCCAGATCGTCTCACCATCGTCTTTTTGGGTGGCCATGCCACGCGCCGTCGCCTTCCGTCCTCCGGCACCCAATGAGACGGTAGGTTTTCCCACTTTTTAGGGTCCATCCTGCTGACGTGGCCCGCCCACTCCCACTTGAGCTTGGCTGTTTTGCTCTCTACATCGGCAATGCCAGTCATTGAACGCAGCATTGTATTTCGCACCCGGTCGATGCGTCTATGGCCAAGAATGCTGCGTTCCATTGCCCTCTGGCAAATCTGCAGTCTAGACTTCTGTAACTCAGTCAATGACCAAGTCTGGCAAGGAGGTTATTAAACCAAATTCCAACTTTTTATTCAGAAAGCAGGTTGGAAGCCCATACAACGGTAAGAAGTTTAAAAAGTCTAATAAGAGCGCAAAGTGAAATTTAAATTTAAATAACATAAAGATAGTATTAAATAAAGAATATATTTTCTAAATGACTTTATTATTATTTAGCTTCAACTATTTCTTTAAAATAACATAGATTTGAGCAAAAATATTACCATTTTTTAAATAATGAAAATAATGGCTGAATAATGCTGGCCAGCCGAAGGCCTGCCAGAGAAAAAAAAAAGCTGGAAGGCGGCAATTCAATCATCATTTTCACCATCGAGATCTAAGTACTACGTGATGATTTTCACTTATTTTTCTATCATGTTTTTATTTTTACTTTCCTTGTATTCCTAATGAAAAAAACAGTGTTTACCTCGGGTGAAAGACTTATTTAAGTCCCTCAAGCTCCATTGGCGCCCTCGCTACGCTCTGGCGCCAAACCCGTCTTGGGACTCAAAAACGTGACTTTCAATCCATAGGTAACAATGTACTATTACTTCACAGAACAGAACAGAAGGTGGCTCAGGGAGGCCCAAAAGATATCGCTCAAGTTCAATCCACATTCTCACAGTCAGTGAAAAACTTGTAGCTCGATCTGAACTTGCGCGTGTGCAACTTCAAAACACTATGTACCAACATGACAATAGTGATTTGACAACATAATTATATTTCACGGACTATATTGGCCAACAAAGGGACAGCGCTATACTAAGAAAAGAGATACAAGTATTTCTGTCTTGCTTTCTCGTATAGCGCTGTCTCCCGTTTGGCGTACTTTTGGCAGGAATGTAGAGCCCGATATAGACATTTTTAAGGTTCTTCCATTTGAAAGGGTAAACGGATCGGTGCCCATAAAAAGTGGGAAGATAATATTTTAATCCTCATGTCCTATCAAAGTCGAAAAAAGTGGAACCGCGCTGGCTAAAAGCGGATGGCGGATCCATTGTCAAAAAGGCGGTGTAAAAAGTGGAAAAGCGGTATGATCTGGCAACGCTGCCCAGGCGCATTCTTATCAAAATAGTAGTAGCACGTTTTCCGAATGGCCGATCTTATTTTCACAAAAAAAGAGCCAGTGTTGCCACGTGCCAAACCAAACCAAAATATAGATAGATAGATAACACTTTATTGTACAACACAAGAATAGGACATTACACATAGCGAAAAACTAAAACTATAGCGAAGCACAATGGGCGGTTTTATCGCTATGAGCGATCTCTTCCAGACAACTTTTGGATGGACAGGATTTGAATAACGAGAAGGCGGTGCCATAAGGGCTTCTACACTATATATTATTATGAGAAATTAGACAACTTATTTAAACTAAATGCAATTATTTATGTAGGAACTATAGAAACATTACATATTATACCTATACACATACATACACAGTACATATACCTATAGTTTATAAACATGAATACATAGATAGCAACAATAATATACATAAACATACATAATTATACTGATAACATAGATAAATCATAATGAACCTCCTAATTCAACTGAATAGTGGCTGTGCAAAAGCTTTTTGAAGATGGGAAGGGATTTCGCTTTCCGAATATCAACAGGAAGAGAGTTCCAAAGGCGGGTAGCTTGTACAGTGAAAGAGTGCTTATAGAAAGAAGAAGAGTGGACAGGAGTTCTAAGTTGTAGGGTTTCAGAAGATCGTAAGGTACGCGAGTTGGCGAGATGTAGGTATTCAAAGCGTTCTTTTAGATAAGGGGGGGTGGAGGGATTAAATAAGATACTGTACAAGAGGGAAAGGTGATGAGTATTCCTGCGAAAACGAATAGGCAACCACTTAAGCTTATTACGAAAATCGGAAACATGGTCATATTTGCGTAAGCCAAATATGAACCTGATGGAGAAGTTTTGGAGGCGCTCAAGCTTATCCAGTTGCGCTTCGGTGAGATCAGGATAGCAGGCGTCGGCATAATCAATGATTGGAAGCAAAAGAGATTGCGCAAGCGTAACTTTAGTGGATGTCGGTAAAAAGTTTTTTAACCTTCTTAGTGAAGCAGCTGACGCAAACATTTTCCTGCTCAGTTCAGCTAAATGCGGCTCCCATGACATGTTTTTGTCCAGAATAACTCCCAAGTTCTTGACTGAGTCACTAAAAGGAATGGGAATGTTGTCAAAAACTACTTGCGCAAGAGTAGACCAGTTTATTCGAGAGATCATCCGGGAACTGCCTAAAATAATGACTTGGGTTTTTTAGGATTCACAGAAAGCCCAAAATCTTTGCTCCATGTGAGAATACGCATTAGGTCGCTATTGGTGTTAGCGATCGCCTCACTCAAGTCATTAACTGAAGCCTGAGTGTAGATCTGGAGATCATCTGCATAAAGGTGGTAGGAGAAAGTTAACTTTTGGGAAATAGAATTTATAAAAATTGCAAAGAGAAGAAGAGATAAGACGCCGCCCTGAGGCACTCCGGCAGTGAGATCGCTCCATGATGAGAAAGTATCATCAATTCGGATGCGTTGCCGGCGTCCAAACAGTTAACTATGAAACCAGTCAATAGCCGTTGGAGATACGTTAAGAGAGCGAAGTACACCCAGAAGAATATCAAAGTCCACGTTATTAAAAGCGTTACTAAAGTCAAGCAAAGTCAACACAGTTACATGCCCGTTGTCCATACCCAGACGAATATCATCGGTGATCTTAGTCAGAGCCGAAGTAGTGCTATGACCACGACGAAACCCGGATTGTAAAGGATTGATGAGGGAATGTATGCTTAGGAATGTACTGAGTTGGTCGTGAACCAGTCGTTCTAGTACTTTGGATAGGAAAGGAAGGATAGATATGGGGCGATACTCAGAGAAAGTAGAAGGATTAGCCTTTTTAGGTAGAGGAATATCTGGGTTTCAAAGTCTAAAAATCTGTATTTGATCGAAAAAATACACAGAACATAAAACGAAATAAAAACAACACCGAATAGAACAGAAAATATAAAAAAAAAACCAGCCAATTGCGAGTCAGACTCACGCACGAAGGGTTCCGTTCTAAAAACATTTGTTATCTTTTGTATTTGCTGTTATAGCGGCAACAGAAATACATCATCTTTGAAAATTTCAGCTGTCTAACTCACGGTTCATGAGATACAGCCTGGTGACAGACAGACCGACGGACGGACAGAGAAGCATTAGTACTAGGGTTCCCGTTTTTACTCTTCAGGTAGGGAACCCTAATTATACACATATATTGAATTTTATTAAATTACTTTTTCATAGACTAAATCAGATTCCAAAAATCTGTATAAAAGTAAGGTAAAATCTGTAATACTAGCCAAAATTCTGTATAAATACAGATCAATCTGTATAATTGGCAGCACTGAAAGAAGCAAAGTTCTATGGTATATGTGTGTGCGTATACGTATGTTATCTACATTTGTGTGCATAATATGGGAGGCGATAATGTACACATTGTACACCATGTTATTGTACACACTGCTAGTACGATGCCTGTTAAGCCACATGCACACTGGAGCAATTCAAAACTGATCATTTGCTTTTTTGTTCTGGCAGTATGGTTATACCCAGTGTGGTCAACGTAGGCGATTTATCGCCATTTAGGCTACTCAGGACTAAAATCGGCGACGAAAAAATCATAAAGGCGACTAGTCGCCTGTTAGGCTACTTCAGGGACAAGCCATTTATATTATCCGAATCGCAAATGAATTGCTTTTAATAAAAATCATAGTCACCCGACAGTCTGTATGTGATATTAAATAATTATGGCCACACTATTCTTGTATGGTTGGTTGTTTAGTTACGGGGCGGGGAATACCCAGAATTTGTCCTAGCAATTATGAAACTAAATTTAATTTAACTTGATGTTCCCACAAGGCAATAAAGTGAATTATACATGTCATTGTATTGCTGTTAGTGACTACCGCAATTATTTATATTATGCTAACTACGTAGTTCAGGAAAATGTTTTGTGACTCTTTCTTTAGTTTCGTTCGCTTTGGAAATTATCCTGTCCGTGTACAAACTGTGTACGTGTCCGTGTAAAATATTATTTCCGTGATAAAAACATGGGAAAACATGGAAAATTGGTGCTTTATCGTTGCTGGCAGACGATCCATATTATTTTTAAAGGTTAGTATTTTATAAAAGTTTTTTTTTTTATAAATAAAGTTAAGTTTCAATTTAAACTACAAATTTATTTTATTTTATATTTCGGCTCTTTTTTTTTTCTTTTAGGGGACAGAATCTAAAATTCGGCTACATTAGGCTACCTGATCTGTGAAAAATGGCGATATCAGTCCCGTTGTCGTTGGCAACACTGGTTATACCTATTGTCTTTGATACTTTCTAAGGATCCAACTTGGATAGTTAGGCTATGTTAGAACATAAAAATTACGCACAAGGCGATAGTGCCGCGGCAGCAGCCGCCGCAGTGCCAGAAAAACTTTTTTCCAGTGAAATGAAAGGCGTTATCCTCTTATAGGTCTTCAAAAATGATGTTGAGGTTTTTATATAGTTTTTTTCTAAACTGAATAGTTTGCGCGGGAGACACTTCCAAAGTGGTAAAATGTTGGTCCCCCCCCCCCCTCTAACTTCTAAAATAAGAGAATAATAAAACTAAAAAAAATATATAATAAACATTACTATGCAAACTTCCAACGAAATTTGGGTTGAACGCGATCTAGTGAGTAGTTTTTTTTTAATACGTCATTAATCGTAAACCGCTATGAACCTTTCGACGAACTACTAGAACTTCTACATTATATTATTTACTGCAACGGAACCCTTCATGGGCGAGTCCTCGCACTTGGCCCCTTTTTTTTATAAACTACTAGCTGACGTCAGCAGTGAAGGAAAACATCGTGAGGAAACGAGCGTGTCGTAGAACGTAAAAAAGTTCGAGCAACACACGTCAAGGGTCACGCAAAAAGAGCACGCCAGTGGCCTACTTGCGGAAAAACCAGCCGCACATCAAGTGCGGATGATAAAAATTTGCCAAAATTTTTATTTGTCTGGACCTCACCAAATGGCAAACCCTGGAGACGCCTTTGTCCAAAGACAACCCGCCCTATTCACTGCCACGCCAGTGTCATATTAGAAGAAACTTTTGCTTAGTAATATTTAGTAAGTAAGGTTAGCATATTATATGTTAAGATAATCAATACTGTTTTTTAAGGTCAGTGAAATAAAGGCTTATTTTATTGATTTCATTTTATTGATGGGCAACCGTTCCCAATTAACATCAGGTGGTTCATCTGGCAGTTCTGTATCAAATCTTCACTGCATCATGAAAATGTAACAATTCTTTATCAAGAAAGCATCAGATTTAAGGTACAATAACTTTTCAAAACAAAAGTATCAAACCCTCTTTTGAAGCTGGAAACACATGCGGTGTTTCCAAGTGTAAATTTTTGAATTCCACTGTCTTTTGAAAATTGCAAACACTCATTGGTTTGACTATACATCACTAGTCGGGAGGGTAGATGGCGTCGGAATGCGTAGTGGTTTAGATTGCGGTGTAAAAAAGTAAAACAGCGTTCTAGCTATATTCAATGAAGAGTCTTCTTAATATGTAGCACCAAATCTTTTCTATCAGCGAATGTTTTATCACAACTGTTACAAGAATATGGCTTTTCTCCAGTGTGGATCCGCATATGCCTGGTCAAATGATGTATTCGATTGAATCTCTTAGCACAACTGCTGCAGCAATATGGCTTCTCTCCGGTGTGGATTAGCATGTGCCCGGTTAACTGAGATTTTCGTATGAATCTCTTATCACAACGGCTGCAGCAATGCGGCTTTTCTCCTGTGTGGGTTCGAATGTGGTTTGTTAACTGACATTTTTGTATGAATGTCTGATCACAATGGCTGCAGCAATGTGGCTTTTTTCCGGTGTGGACCCGCATATGAAGAAACAAATTACTTGTATGAGAGAATGTCTTATCACAGCTGCTGCAGGAATAAGGCTTTAGTCCAGAGTGAATCCGCATATTATGCTTAGTTAAATGACAAATTCGTTTGAATCTCTTACCACAACTGCTGCAGCAATACGGCTTTTCTCCGGTGTGGATCTTCATATGAACTGACACACTACTTTTGGCAGTGAATGTCTTATCACATATGCTGCAGGAATATGGCTTTTCCCCAGTGTGGATCCTCATATGAACAGACAAACTATCTTTAGCAGTGAATTTCTTATCACATATGCTGCAGGAATATGGCTTTCCTTCAGTATGGAGCCGCATATGCCGCATCAAATTGTTTTTAGCAGTAAATGTCTTAGGACAATCACTGCAGGAAAATGGCTTTTCTCCAGTGTGGATTTGCCGCATATGTAGCAACAAACTTCTTTTATCAGAGAATGTCTTATCACAAGTGCTGCATGAAAATGTTTTTTCCCCAGTGTGAATATGCATATTATGAACTAACAAACATCTTTTATGAGTGAAGCTCATATCACACATGCTGCAGGAATATGGCTTTCCGTCAGTGTGGAGTCCCATATGCCGCATCAAATTCTTTTTAGCAGTAAATGTCTTAGGACAATCACTGCAGGAATATGGTTTTTCTCCAGTGTGGATCCCCATATGAACAGACAAACTAGTTTTAGCAGTGAATGTCTTATCACAGATGTTGCAGGCATATGGGCGTTCCTCATTGTGATACTTCAAATGTTTTATCAAGTCACATTTCATGTTAAACATTTTGTTACACTCATTACAATAGAAATGCATATTGTTTGTATCATTCTTGACATGACTATCACCCTCTGGAACCTTCTCTATTGAATTCTCATCTCCTCTACTTAAATTATCATCAATATCAGGGGTTTCTTCTTCTTCTATTTCTTTCTCTGTTTCTTGCACTTGTATTTGTTCCTCTTTGACAACTACAGGAGCACTTGAATGCTTGTTGATAGACATGTGCTGTGTCTGTGTCATCGTTAAGGTTTGTATTACATTCATTGATTCCATCATCAGTATACTGTGTGTTACCTGAAAAATTAAGCCGTTTCAATTATCATTGCCTTTATCATCATCTTCCTGCCATTATCCCACGTGAAGTGGGTTCGGCACAAAAGGTTAATGTTCCCCTTATACCTGAAAATTATGTATTAGCGGATAGAATGGCGAAAACTTGAAAAATTTATTTTAATCTTTTTCCGATACTATTAAATACATAATTTTTTGAGAACTGAGGCTAGTCTGCTGGTCAAAGATTAGCTTCACTATCATTATCAGCTGCTTCTCTACTTTATTAAACTTACTTTAAACATTTACAAATAAGTGATAGCAAAGGACATGTACATAGGCGAGCTTAACCATAACAAGGGTTTTTTTCATATTTTATAGTGATCAGTTTCAATTTAATTACCTAAAACCATTACCTTACCAGACTCTGTGCTTACTCTTGACTCTGTGCTCTGTGCTTACCAGACTCTTAAGAGACTGGGAGAATCATGGAAGCCTACTCACGAAACGCACAACACTACACACTCATCCACTCGCTCACACTCTTACACACACCACGCACACGCACACTTGGTCACCAAAGTTTTCAATGTTTTCATTTATCTTACTTTGTTTTTCATTTTATTTTTCTTACTTTGTATTAACTTATTATGTAAGTACTTATACTAGATGTATTGTATAAGTACACTAAATTATTATTATATATTTATTTTTTAGTATCAGATCCAATAGAATGGAACTTATTTACCTACTTAAATACGGAGGAGGGCGTTGATGTCTGCGACACAGTTTTTTAACTTCTGCAGACATCATCGTATTTCCGCAAAACTTATAATGTACAAACTGGTTTTTTGTTCATAATAAAGCATTATTATTATTATTATTATTATTATGCTAGCATAATTTCATTATTTATCCAATCATAGCACTCATTTACAAGCCAAATCATGAATGCATACCTCGGAGCCATGTTTTAGCCGTTCTTGTAGTATTTTGTTGGATGCACGAGCCATCTTGGAGAATGCATGGCACCTCTGTAGCTGCCGATGACAGATATAGCACACTGTGCTAGGCATGCCAGACTCTAGCTCTGAGTTGAACTGAAAAATATTCAGTAAGAATGTTTGTAGTTATCTTTTCATATACAGGGTCAATTTTAAAACACCAGCAACCTTCGAGAACCAGGTTCCTAGCATCATCAGCAACAACTTTTGTTCTACGACTTTTGAAATAACTCAATAGGTACAATCATTAGAAATTATTTAAGTTTTTATTGAACTGTTGTGACATTTGTAGCTCTATGTTCAATCAAGGACGGCGCACGCTTGCGCGCGCATACCTACCCACCTATTTAATATCAATTGCTCGCTTTATTCATTTTTCTTTTTCATAGGTAGTAGGTATGTATGTACTGTACTGAGTCCACAATCCCTGCATACTTGACCAGGCTAAGGGCTGGCTACATTAATCAACTAAAAACAAATAAGTGGTATGCAGATAGGTACCTATTGAGATCTGGTAGGTAGGTATTATGTTGAACATAATCATTCATAACGTTTTAAATTTTATTTAAGTAATATCAATGCTAGATAACTAGATATCTTTTATTCACTCAACATTGTTTAGTGTAGGCGTATTTAAAAAGTGGAATCAGTGTATTTACAATAATTAAATGATCGATAAAAGTAATATTTACAAATTAGATATTACCTCGCAGGTTCAAATCTTGTGGGTGGCGGTGAGTATCGCGCACATAGCGTTCAAAATCGTCACCTTCACAACCAAGACAAAGACTTGCGGATTTGATTTCACTTGACCAAAGGCCCAAATTATTTTTTCTATCAACAAGCCTCGGCTTGTGATTTCGCCACCACTGTACACCATTGTTTTTATTCATCTTCCGAAACATTATCATCACACCTAGCAAGCATTTCTGTGTACTCGATATTGGAGTACCGATACGCGATGGTAGTAGTTAGGCACAATCCGTAAAAACATCGGCTGACAAAATATCGTGGCGCACAGAGACTTGTACCGCGCGCGCTTGCCCCTCGACGACTGAGCGAGAGGGCACTGGCGGCGCCAGCGATGCGGGCGCGGCGTTTGAGCGGCAAGCTCAAAGGCGCCAACGCACCGCGCGCCCCCCGCGCATAGAGTTAGAAACATTCAATCGAATATTTCAATAAATATTTATTTTTGTATGGAAATAAAAAGTAGGTAGCTAATTATCAAAAGTCGTAGAACAAAAGTTGTTGCTGATGATGCTAGGAACCTGGTTCTCGAAGGTTGCTGGTGTATTAAAATTAACCCTGTATAAATATACGATAAAAATATTTGATATTTGATATTTATTTATTGAACCATTACGTTACAGTAATATAACATTGGTAAGTCAATTTTCACAAATAAATCTTAATATTAATATTATAATTTAAATACACAACACACTAACTTAATATGTATTACGTTACGTTTGCAAATCAGAGAATGAGCAGCTCAAATATTCATTTAAATGGTAAAACGGGTGACATTCGAAAAATGTTCTAAGTTTAATACTTTATAATGACGAGTTTGTTGGCAATCAGTCATAGTACTGCTAAATGAGGTATTGGTAGTAAATATTCGTAGTCTGTAGTTATTTAAGTACATAACCTTATCCCTCGTCGTTAACAATAGCCAGAGAAGATTATTCCTACCAAGTTCTAAACTCAGCAAAAAAGGTAATAATTTACCCACCTGTGTTCTCGTTAGTGTTTCATAAACCTCCCGATGGATTGTACCGAGGTTCAGTAACCTGATGTCGCCAACAAGACAGACTCTGCACAGCGACATAGCGGCCTATAGGGCGCTCCAGCAGCAAGCACCGCGCGCTGATTCTATGCGCTAGGTCGCCTACGTATGAGACACAACCTTTTCTGAAACCTGAATTGTCCGTGCTGTTTTGCCAGTTTATGTTTAGCTTGACTGACCAATGATTATATTCACTTCACTTTTTCTTATTTATTGGCATCTCATGTGTCCATTTTTTATTAATTTTTCCAATGCTAACATGCTTGTTAATTAGGTAAGGATTAGAAAATGGCCGATCTTATTTGCACAAAAAAAGAGCCAGTGTTGCCACGTGCCAAACCAAAATATCTGGGTTTCAAAGTCTAAAAATCTGTATTTGACTGAAACAACACACAGAACATAAAACGAAATAAAAACAACACCGAATAGAACAGAAAATATCCAATAAAAATCGGCCAATTGCGAGTCGGACTCACGCACGAAGGGTTCCGTTCTAAAAACATTTGTTGTCTTTTGTATTTGCTGTTAAAGCGGCAACAGAAATACATCATCTTTGAAAATTTCAGCTGTCTAACTCACGGTTCATGAGATACAGCCTGGTGACAGACAGACAGACAGACGGACGGACGGACAGCGAAACATGTTAGGCGGACGCGTCCGACGGACGCGGCTGACGATATCTAGCTAATGAATGTACACTGAAGTGTGCAAACTATCGGATGTAAGCCGCGGACGTCGGACGCGTCCGATAGTTTGCACACTTCAGTGTACATTCTAGATATCTATCAGTCGCGGCTGTCAGCCGCGTCTGTCGGACGCGTCCGCCTAATATGTTCCCAGCTTTAGTAATAGGGTTCCCGGTTTTACTCTTCGGGTAGGGAACCCTAATTATACACATATATTGAATTTACTATTATATTGAATTACTTTTTCATAGACTAAATCAGATTCCAAAAATCTGTATAAAAGTAAGGTAAAATCTGTATTACTAGCCAAAATTCTGTATAAATACAGATAAATCTGTATAATTGGCAGCACTGAAAGATGTTAATATTTAGGATCTTTGAACGCACTCATAGTATATGGTTATGTCACTGTCAGGGTGTCTATGACAGATAACTGTATTGCTGTCTCGCTCTCTCTTCTGTACCCTGCTCTCGCTTGACGACACGTATTTCACTGTATAATTAAATCTTATTTTATTTAACTAATCTTATAAACTAATTGACGAACATTAAGTGTCTTGTTTTTGTGAATAAAAACAGCTTCAATGGACCCTGCGTATTTTCATTGACTTTCCGGCTAGAATCAAGTTCCCGAAGGTTTTAAGTACCTATAGTGTCGAATTCCACTGACCAACCTCTAATAGGTTTTGGAAGCCCAGACGGCACAAGAAATCTTATTAACGACAACCGGGATATTCAAGAGATTCTTTCAAAAGCCGAAAGCATCGCAGGGTCGGAGACCGTGTGCATTTTGTATTGCGTGCGCGTGCCTCGTGCTGCTCGTCATGGCGACGTCTACACCGCCGACCGCAGGCGTGAGTATTGCTGCTGCTACTATGTCCACTGGCGGCTCCAACAACAACAATTCAGTGAATACTAGCTACAATGTTGATAAGCTCGAGGGTATGAGCAACTATAACACATGGAAATTTTGCATGAAAATGACATTAACCCTAGAAAATGTATGGTCTTGCACTCAAGGCATAGATGTTGAAGAATGGAAAGATCAGCGAGCCCTTGCCAGAATCTGCCTAGCAGTGAAACCACACTGTTATCAGTATGTTCATAACGCTAAAACGAGTCGAGAAGCATGGACGAACTTAGCCAAAGTTTTTGAAGACAAGGGCCTGTATCGTCGAGTTCTACTTCTACGACAACTGCATCGAGTCGAGTTATCTAAGTTTACATCGGTCACTGAGTATGTGGATGCAGTTATGACTCTCGTTCAGCAGCTGGCAGATATTGGAAAAGAAACCGAAGATGGTGAGATCGCAGAACTACTCCTCAGCGGACTACCAGAGAATTATGATCATCTTGTTTCCAGTCTTGAGACGGTGTGTTTAACAGGAAGTCTATCAAGTGAATTAGTACGATCCAGATTATTGCAAGAAGAATTCAGAAAGTCTGATTCAGGTACATCTGCAACAGCCTTTGTTTCAAGACAACAAATTAAAACCTGTACTTATTGTAAGAAGAAAGGCCATTTGAAGGCAAAGTGCTTCAAACTTCGGCGTGACAAGAAGAACAAAGAAGATGATGGAGAGAAATCTTTTGTCGCAACTGCTTTTCTTGCTAAGGACCAGGACTGGGTGATCGATTCAGGCTGTTCAAAGCACATGTGCAATAATAAAAGTTGGTTATCAAATTTTAAAGACTGTAAAAGTGAGATACAAATAGCAAACAATGAACAAATATCATGTTTGGGATCGGGTGAAGTATTATTGGAAACAGATGATATGGTTAGGAATATTGAAAATGTTTCTTTTGTACCTGAGTTATCAATTAACTTGCTGAGTGTTAGTAGGTTATGTGAGAAGGGTTTTACTGTAACATTTAACAACAAGGGTTGTCATATCTATGAAAATTGTGTTATCTCTGGCAATTCAATTTGTAAAGCCTATAGCAAAAATGGCATCTACAAATTATCTGGTAAAGCCCGTGTTCCAAGTTCATCGTCTACGTGCGGTTTGGTGGCGCATTCTTCGGCGCTCCTGCCTAAGCAGGAGGCAAAGAGTGCTAACGTGGCTGAGGTGCCGATTTATGTCTGGCACAGGAGGCTAGGCCATCTTGGAGTTGAAGGTATGCTAGCATTGAAGAATGGTGTGGCTAATGGTGTGTTGTTTCAGTTCAATCACAAGCAAGAGTTGCAAGACTGCATACCATGCATGGAAGGGAAAATGGCAGCTAAGCCGTTTCCAACCAAAAGTGATCACCGAGCAAGCCAGCCTTTGGAACTCATACACTCGGATGTCTGCGGCCCCATGCCTGTTGCAAGTTGGGGTGGCGCTAGATATCTGGTAACCTTCACGGACGACTTTACTAGGAAAAGCTTTGGCTACCTGCTTCAGAGGAAAAATGAGGTATTCTCTACTTTTATTGATTTTAAGTCACAAGTAGAAAAACAATTGGGTATTCCAATAAAAATACTACGTTCCGATAATGGGGGAGAATATTGTAATAGCAATTTTTCTGATTACTTCAAAAAGGAAGGGATTGTCCATCAGACCACTATTCCATATTGTCCTCAGGGAAATGGTGTTTCAGAGCGCCTTAATAGGACTCTCTTAGAAAAAGCGAGATGCATGCTACGAGGGGCAGGCCTGGAGGAGCGTTTTTGGGGTGAAGCAGTAATGACTGCTATTTATTTAAAAAATAGGTCCCCAACTACATCTTTATCTGGCCTTACTCCACAGGAGAAATGGACTGGATCAAGGCCAGATCTTAGTCATCTCCGTATATTCGGCTGTATTGCTTATTCACTTATCCCTGAGCAAAGAAGGAACAAGCTGGGTGCTAAAAGCAAAATGTATTTATTTGTGGGCTATAGCGAGACCTCTAAGGGCTATAGACTTGCAGACCCCGCTAACCCTACTAAGGTTATTATATCTAGGAATGTAGCATTTATAGAAAATAAATTCTATGAGACTGACAAAGATATTAATTCTAATAATTTTATGTTTTATGAATTGAATAATAATAATAAGTCTAGTCATCAGAATGAACTTAGTTCTAATATAAGTATTTTAGATTCTAGTACCAATGTTGAACTGAATGATGGTCAACCACATTCTAGTAACGATAGAGAAATAAATCCAAATATTATTGTATTAGATACTGAAACAAATAAATCTGTGATTTCAGATCAGGATGAGTACTACTGCACTGGCAGCGAGAACGAGGCTGGCTCTCCGTGTTCGCCGATCGTAGACGTACCCTGTGAGCGGGTGACGTCGCCGCATCTAGTGGCACCTCAAGGGGAAGCAGCTGTAGCCCCAGAGCCTTCGCCTTCGCGCTCTTCTGCTCGACCTGCTCGGTATACTCGTTCTAAGCGTCCATTGAGGTATGAAGAATATGAAACTGATTTCTCTCTCATGGCACATCATGCACTTCCAGGCGATCCTCACACGTATGAGGAAGCCGTGTCTTGTGCTGAGGGTCAACATTGGCAATCTGCCATGCAATGCGAATATAATTCGCTCATTGCAAACAATGTGTGGGAAATAGTCGACAGGCCACCAAATAGAAAAGTCATCAAATGTAAATGGGTCTATAAACGTAAACATGATGCCTCAGGCAAGTTCGATAGATTTAAGGCTCGATTGGTCGCCAGAGGTTTCACACAAGTTAGAGGCATAGATTACAATGAAACCTTCTCTCCTGTAGTTAGACATAGCACTATGAGAATCTTATTTAGTTTGGCTAATGAGCTAGATTTAAGCATAGATCATGTGGATGTAACTACTGCATTTCTTAATGGAAAATTGGATGAAACCATCTATATGGAACAACCTCCAGGTTTTTCCAATAATGATATTAGTAAAGTTTGTCTTTTATCAAAAGGCATTTATGGCCTTAAACAAGCAAGCAGAATATGGAATGAAAAAGTTCATACATTATTATCTGAAAATGGTTATAAACAGAGTAAATGTGAGCCATGTGTTTATATTAAGAAAGAAGGTAATAATCTCATAATTATAGCTTTGTATGTCGACGATTTCTACATATTTTATAGCTGTGATAAAAACGAATTATTGCCTATACTAGAAAATAGTTTTAGTATTAAAAACCTAGGTTCAGTTACAAACTGTTTAGGTATGAATGTATATAGAGACAGGATTAAGCATGTCATAAAACTTGACCAGTCCGAATATATTAATAAATTGTTAATTAAATTTGGCATGGATAAATGTAAACCAGTGTCTACTCCCATGGTACCTAATTGTAAATTAGAAGTAAGTGAGAGTGAACACCCTGATGACTATATGTATAGCTATAGAGAACTTCTTGGTAGCTTAATGTATCTATCTGTGTGCACTAGACCTGATATTGCTTTTTCATGTAGTCAACTAAGCCAGTTTAGCAACAATTTTAATAGGACTCATTGGTTAGCTTTGAAGCGCATCCTGAGATATTTAGGAGGCACAATAAATTATTGTCTATGTTTTAATAGGTCTAATAATTTAAGTATAACGGCCTTCTCTGATGCTGATTGGGCTAACGACCTAGTGGATCGTAAGTCTTATACGGGGTTTGTAGTCAAGCTTGGTTGCAATAATGTCAGTTGGGAATCTCGTAAACAGCGTTGTGTAGCTTTATCAAGTACAGAAGCTGAGTATCTATCTATTTCTGATGTATGTAAAGATCTCTGTTTTATTAGGAATTTTTTGTCAGAAATTGTAACTAAAGATATTCCAATAACATTGTTTAATGACAATCAAAGTGCACACAAGCTTCTTGAATGTAAAGAATATTGTCACAAGAGAACGAAGCACATAGATCTTCGTTATCACTATGTCAAAGATCTGGTTAGGAAGAATTTCTTAATTGTTAAATATCTACCTTCTGATCAAATGATAGCTGATGTACTAACAAAAGCGTTAGGTGGATGTAAACATAAATTGTTTACACATGAAATGAATGTGATCCCTAAGTAGACGTAGGTGTTACCTTTATATTATATTCATGTAATTGTGGATTGTTCTGTATCCACCTACTACCTATATACTATATTAATATAGCTCTACAAAATAATTGCTGAAAAATGTATGTAGAGTCTAAAAATTGCATGTTGCACGTAGAGTCGTAGAGCATGAATTGTATTGTTATGGTAGAGTCTCAAATTAAGATTTCTTGTGAAATGTATTCTGTTTGAGTCGCTCAAAGTCCTAAGGGGAAGTGTTAATATTTAGGATCTTTGAACGCACTCATAGTATATGGTTATGTCACTGTCAGGGTGTCTATGACAGATAACTGTATTGCTGTCTCGCTCTCTCTTCTGTACCCTGCTCTCGCTTGACGACACGTATTTCACTGTATAATTAAATCTTATTTTATTTAACTAATCTTATAAACTAATTGACGAACATTAAGTGTCTTGTTTTTGTGAATAAAAACAGCTTCAATGGACCCTGCGTATTTTCATTGACTTTCCGGCTAGAATCAAGTTCCCGAAGGTTTTAAGTACCTATAGTGTCGAATTCCACTGACCAACCTCTAATAAAAGATGTGTGCGTATACGTATGTTATCTACATTTGTGTGCTTATGGGAGGCGATAGTGTACATCATGTTATTGTACAAACTGTTATTACGATGCCTATCCTCTTTCTAAAGCAGTTATTCAACGCTAGATTAACAATATTAATAATTGAAATATTCATCTGCTCCAGTGTACACAGTAACAATTTCCTAGTAGAAAAAAAGTGGCATCGTTTTAACAGTGTGTACATTAACAGGCCGTACATTAACCGGACCCCATATTCAGCAGTCGGCGAAGAAGGCTGTATCAATGTTGTTATATCCGCTCGGTTGTCCCGATGCGCTCCCCGCGCACCCCCACATTGTCCCGCCATTTTTTATACCTGCCGCCGCACCGCACCGTGCGGCTCGGGTTTCACAGAACCATTCATTGTGCCCAAAGTTGTTTATAGAACGCTCACGAGTGTTTTGTTTTTTGTGTTGACTATGAATGAAGCTATTGAGATAAGTGTTTTGTTTATTATTATTCAACTACGGTGTAGACTTATGATATGCTGATCTAGCTGAACACAGGCAGTGTGGTAGCTTATAGAAAAAACCCTTTCAATAAATAAAAAAAAAAATAGTAAGTGCTACTTTTTAGGGTACCGTAGCCAAATGGCAAAAACGGAACCCTTATAGATTCGTCATGTCTGTCTGTCCGTCCGTATGTCACAGCCACTTTTCTCCGCAACTATAGGACCTACACTGATGAAACTTGGTCAGTAGATGTATTCTGTGAACCGCACTATGATTTTCTCACAAACATAGAAAAAAAAGCAGCCAAGTGCGAGTCAGACTCGCCCATGAAGGGTTCCGTAGCATCAATTAACATAATATAAAGGTTTTTGTAGTTCGTCGAAAGGTAAATTGCGGTTTACGATTTATGACGTATAAAACAAAAACTACTGACTAGATCTCGTTCAAATAAAATATCGTTGGAAGTTTGCATAGTAATGTACAACATATATTTTTTTTTTAGTTTTATCATTCTCTTATTTTAGAAGTTATTTTTTTGTTTTATCATTCCTATTCATTGATACCTCCCACACGTATGGGTTAGATGAAAAAAAGTTTATTGAATTTCAGTTCTAAGTATGGGGACCCCCAAAATGTACCTATTGTTTTTAGGGTTCCGTAGCCAAATGGCAAAAACGGAACCCTTATAGATTCGTCATGTCTGTCTGTCTGTCTGTCCGGCCGTGTCACAGCCATTTTTCTCTGAAACCATAAGAGCTAGACTGATGAAACTTGGTGAGTAGATGTATTCTGTGAACCGCATTAAGGTTTTTACACAAAAATAGAAATAAAACTATAAATTTTGGGGGTCCCCACACTTGAAACTGAAACTCAAAATTTTTTTTTTCATCGAACCCATACGTGTGGGTATCTATGGATAGGTCTTCAAAAATTATGTTGAGGTTTCTAATATCGTTTTTTTCTAAACTGAATAGTTTGCGCGAGAGACACTTCCAAAGTGGAAAAAAGTTGGTCCCCCCCTCTAACTTCTAAAATAGGAGAATAATAAAACTAAAAACATATATGATGTAGGAAAATTACTATGCAAACTTCCAACGAAATTTGGTTTGAACGCGATCTAATGAGTAGTTTTTTTTGAATACCTACGTCAATAATCGTAAACCGCTATACCTTTCGACAAACTACTAGAACTTCTATATTATATTACTTACTGCAACGGAACCCTTCATGGGCGAGTCCGACTCGCACTTGGCCCCTTTTTTTTATAAACTACTAGACTACTAGAACTAGCTGACGGAACAAGCTTCAGGCTCACCTGATGTTAAGCAGTCCATCGCCTGTAACAAAGCATTGCATTGCAAAGTTAACTTACTATTTCCTTTTTTCACTGACTTTTTATTTAATATAACTTTTGTGTTTTATTCCAAATACGATTAATTAATTGTTAATGAATAAATGAATTGAATTGAATAAATGTATCTTATCTTACATTTCATAGTATGCGATGGAACTTCACGATTTAGTTCCCCCATCCCCCCATTCTATCATCGGACCACTCGACACACGGAAATGCGACATCCCTAAATGGTTGATGTACCAACTATCGGCACCAAGCGCTTTGCTTTAACTTTTCTGTTGCGTATAGCCAGCGACAGGACGGCGGAGTGGAATTCCTTGCCGGCCGGCGTCTGTTTTCCGAACACTTAAAACCATCATCACGTAACAGCAGGTGAGATTGCAGGCAAACGCAAGCCTAAATTATACAAAAAAATCCTCAAGGCCATTGTGCATACAACGTTGTGTGTGGATTAGCATATGAGACAACAAATTTATTTTACTAGTGAATGTCTTATAACAACTGCTGCAGGAATATAGCATTTCTCCAGTGTGGATCAGCATATCGTTAGCCGGTATGGGAGTAGGACACTGTTGTTGTTGTGGGGTTACTGGGACCGAGTGACGAGACACAACACTAGTCGGGAGGGAAGATGGCGTCGGAATGCGTATTGGTTTTGATTGCGGTGTAAAAAAGTAAAACAGCGTTCTAGCTATATTCAATGAAGAGTCTTATTAATATGCAGCAACAAATCTTTTCTATCAGCGAATGTTTTATCACAACTGCTACAAGAATATGGCTTTTCTCCAGTGTGGATCCGCATATGCCTGGTCAAATGATGTATTTGATTGAATCTCTTAGCACAACTGCTGCAGCAATATGGCTTCTCTCCGGTGTGGATTCGCATGTGCCCGGTTAACTGAGATTTTTGTTTGAATCTCTTATCACAATGGCTGCAGCAATATGGCTTTTCTCCGGTGTGGTTTCGCATGTGGATCGTTAACTGAGATTTTTGTATGAATGTCTGATCACAATGGCTGCAGCAATGTGGCTTTTTTCCAGTGTGGACCCGCATATGAAGAAACAAATTACTTTTATGAGAGAATGTCTTATCACAACTGCTGCAAGAATAAGGCTTTAGTCCAGAGTGAATCCGCATATTATGCTTAGTTAAATGACAAATTAGTTTGAATCTCTTACCACAACTGCTGCAGCAATATGGCTTTTCTCCGGTGTGGATCTTCATATGAACAGACCAACTACTTTTGGCAGTGAATGTCTTATCACATATGCTGCAGGAATATGGCTTTTCCCCAGTGTGGATCCTCATATGAACAGACAAACTATCTTTAGCAGTGAATGTCTTATCACACATGCTGCAGGAATATGGCTTTCCTTCAGTGTGGAGCCGCATATGCCGCATCAAATTGTTTTTAGCAGTAAATGTCTTAGGACAATCACTACAGGAAAATGGCGTTTCTCCATTGTGGATCCGCCGCATATGTAGCAACAAACTTCTTTTATCAGAGAATGTCTTATCACAACTGCTGCATGAAAGTGGCTTTTCTCCGGTGTGGATCAGCATATGAACTAACAAACTTCTTTTATTAGTGAATCTCTTACTGCAACTGTTGCAGGCATATGGCTGTTCCTCATTGTGATACTTCAAATGTTTAATCAAGTCACATTTCATGTTAAACATTTTGTTACACTCATTACAATAAAAATGCATATTGTTTGTATCATTCTTGACATGACTATCACCCTTTGGAACCTTCTCTATTAAATCATCATCTTCTCTACTCAAATTATCATCAATATCAGGGGTTTCTTCTTCTTCTATTTCTTCTTCTGTTTCTTGCACTTGTATTTGTTCCTCTTTGACAACTACAGGAGCACTTGAATGCTTGTTGATAGACATGTGCTGTGTCTGTGTCCTCGTTAAGGTTTGTATTACATTCTTTGATTCCATCATCAGTACACTGTGTGTTACCTGAAAAATTAAGCCGTTTCAATTATCATTGCCTTTATCATCATCTTCCTGCCATTATCCCACGTGAAGTGTGTTCGGCACAAAAGGTTAATGTTCCCCTTATACCCGAAAATAATGTAATAGCGGATAGAATGGCGAAAGCTTGAAAGATTTATTTTCATCTTTTTCTGATACTATTAAATACATAATATATTGAGAATAGGCATGAAGACAGTAATCAAGTATCGCCAAAATATTTATCTAATCTAATGAAAATGGATTCAAAGATTTTGAAAAATGTATTTATTCTCTTACTAGCTGTGCCCGCGACTTCGTCCGCGTGGTATAGTGTCTATGGGTAGCATTTTTAATTTGCAGCGGAAGAAAACAGTAATTAAATAACAACGTCATATTCACGTGCACGTGACACAGTCGTCTGCCCTCTTACTAAACTTAGACATATGGCGTCGTACTACGCCACACTTTCATCCCCCCCGCATTCCTCTCCGAACTCCCCCCACTCTCCTCAACACCCCCCCCACATTCCCCCCGCACTCCCCCCAGACTCCCCTCCACAATCCCCCTGTACTCCCCCCCCTTCCCTCCACATTCCCCCCTGTACTCCCCTCCACACTCCCCCCGCACCTCCCCTCCACACTCCCCCTGTACTCTTCTTCACACTCCCCCCGCACCTCCCCTCCACACTCCCCCCTGTACTCTCCTCTGTACTCCCCTCCACACTCCCCCCGCACCTCCCCTCCAACTCCCCCCTGTACTCCCCCCACACCTCCCCTCCACACTCCCCCTGTACTCCCCTCCACACTCCCCCCTGTACTCTCCTCTGTACTCCCCTCCACACTCCCCCCGCACCTCCCCTCCAACTCCCCCCTGTACTACCCCCACACCTCCCCTCCACACTCCCCCTGTACTCCCCTCCACACTCCCCCCTGTACTCTCCTCCACACTCCCCCCGCACCTCCCCTCCACACTCCCCCCTGTACTCCCCTCCCTCTACCCCCCCAGCACAATTTTTGAATGTCATATTTTTTTATATCAAATCAACAGACTAAAAAATAAGTTTTAAGTTTCTAGCTCTAGACGATACATCCATACAACTTTCAACCCTTATTTTCAACCCCTTACAACCCTTTTTTCGCAATAAAAAGTAGCCTATGTCCTTCCCCAGGCCCTCAACTATCTGTGTACCAAATTTCATTTCAATAGGTTCAGTAGTTTTGGCGTGAAAGCCACACAGACAGACAGAGTTACAAACGCATTTATAATATTAGTATGGATTAATGTCGAGATTAATAATTTATTTGTGAAAATAAATCTACAAAATACAACAATCCGCCATGATGGCTTAAACACCGGTCAGAGCGAATTTCGTCACGGCTATATAGACGTCATTCTGATTATGGCCCGAACACACCTAGTTCGCTGACGGTAGCGATCAGTGAAACGCTGTCAAATATTCGCTGTCAAATCTCAAATCTGACAGCGATATTTGACAGCGTTTCACTGATCGCTACCGCCAGCGAACTAGGTGTGTTCGGGCCAGTACAAAAGCACCAATGTTTACTGTCGATATATATACCCGTGACGTAATAACAGACGCCATGACACCAGCGAGCGTTTTGACGTGAATTTGAAAATTTAAATTTAAATGTACTTTTATTGCACAAAAACCTTAATTTTCTACAGAAATATGATATATTTTAGACATAATAGATACTTCTGAATATGATATAGGAGATTTTGAAAATTAGTCGTCATGCCTATTGAGGCTAGTCTGCTAGTCAAAGATTAGCTTCACCATCATTATCAGCATGAAGAAACCCACTGCTTCTCTACTTTATTAAACTAACTTTAAGAAACATTTACAAATAAGTGATAGCAAAGGACATGTACATAGGCGAGCTTAACCCTAAGAAGGGTTCTTAGGGTTCCGTAGCCAAATGGCAAAAACGGAACCCTTATAGATTCGTCATGTCTGTCTGTCTGTCTGTCTGTCCGTCCGTGTCACAGCCACTTTTCTCCGAAACTATAGGATCTACACTGATGAAACTTGGTAAGCAGATGTATTTTGTGAACCTCATTAAGATTTTCTCACAAACATATAAAAAAAACAATAAATTTTGGGGGTCCCCCATACTTCAAACTGAAATTCAAAAAACTTTTTTTCATCAAACCCATACGTGTGGGGTATCTATGAATAGGTCTTTAAAAAAGCAGCCAAGTGCGAGTCGGACTCGCCCATGAAAGGTTCCGTAGCACGACGAACTACAAGAACCTGTATATTATGTTACTTGATGTAACATAATAAGGTTCTTGTAGTTCGTCGAAAGGTAAATTGCGGTTTACGGTTTATGACGTATAAAAAAAAAACTACTGACTAGATCTCGTTCAAACCAAAAATCGTTGGAAGTTTACATAGTAATGTACAACATATATTTTTTTTAGTATTATCATTCTCTTACTTTAGAAGTTAGAGGGGGGGGGACCAACTTTTTTCCACTTTGGAAGTGTCTCTCGCGCAAACTATTCAGTTTAGAAAAAAACAATATTAGAAACCTCAACATCATTTTTGAAGACCTATCCATAGATACCCCACACGTATGGGTTTGATGAAAAAAAAATTTTTGAGTTTCAGTTTCAAGTATGGGGACCCCCGAAATTTATTGTTTTTTTTTTATTTTTATGTAAAAATCTTAATGCGGTTCACAGAATACATCTACTCGCCAAGTTTCATCAGTCTAGCTCTTACGGTTTCAGAGAAAAATGGCTGTGACATACGGACGGACGGACAGACAGACAGACAGACAGACAGACAGACAGACATGACGAATCTATAAGGGTTCCGTTTTTGCCATTTGGCTACGGAACCCTAAAAATGATGTTGAGGTTTCTTACATCGTTTTTTTCTAAACTAAATAGTTTGCGCGAGAGACACTTCCAAAGTGGAAAAAAGTTGCCCCCCCCCCCCCCTCTAACTTCTAAAACAAGAGAATGATAAAACTAAAAAAAATATATGTTGTACATTACTATGCAAACTTTCAACGATATTTGGTTTGAACGAGATCTAGTCAGTAGTTTTTTTTTATATGTCATAAATCGTAAACCGCAATTTACCTTTCGACAAACTACAAGAACCTTTATATTATGTTACTTGATGCTACGGAACCCTTCATGGGCGAGTCTGACTCGCACTTGGCTGCTTTTTTTTCATATGTTATAGTGATTAGTTTCAATTTAATTACCTACACACATTATGCTAGCATAATTTCATTATTTATCCAATCATAGCACTCATTTTCAAGCTAAATCATGAATGCATACCTCGGAGCCATGTTGTAGCCGTTCTTGTAGTATTTTGTTGGATGCACAAGCCATCTTGGAGAATGCATGGCACCTCTGTAGCTGCCGATGACAGATATAGCACACTGTGCTAGGCATGCCAGACTCTAGCTCTGAGTTGAACTGAAAAATATTCAGTAAGAATGTTTGTAGTTATCTTTTCATATATAAATATACGATAAAAATACTTTATAATGACGAGTTTGCTAACTAACTCGTTAAGTATTTAATCAGTCATAGAACAGCTAAATGTGGTATTTGTAGTGAATATTCGTAGTCTGCAGTTATTTAAGTACATAACCTTATCGCTAAAAGTTTGGTCGTTAGCAATAGCCAGAGAAGATTATTCCTACCAAGTTCTAAACTCAGCAAAAAGGTAATACCTATTACCCACCTGTGTTCTCGTTAATGTTTCGTAAACCTCCCGATGGATTGTACCGAGGTTCAGTAACCTGATGTCGCCGACAAGACAGACTCTGCACAGCGACATAGCGGCTTATAGGGCGCTCCAGCAGCAAGCACCGCGCGCTGATTCTACGCGCTAGGTCGCCTAGTCGCCTACGTATGAGACACAACCTTTTCTGAAACCTGAATATTCCGTGCTGTTTTGCCAGTTTATGCTTAGCTTAACTGACCAATGATTATATTCACTTCACTTTTTCTTATTTATTGGCATCTCATGTGTCTATTTTTGATTAATTCTCCAATGTTATCATGCTATATAGGTAAGGATTTAATCAATAAAAAGGCCGATCTTATTTTCATTTTCCACAATTTTTTTTTTTTTTTTTTTTAATTTTGTGCTGGCTTGGATTCAAAGTCCTTCCGCCTTGTTTTCCTTTGTCTATGCTTTCACTCATGTTTGTTTTTGATTGACACGCACTTAAAATTTTCATATGTCAGTTTTTCACAAAAAAAGGAACCAGTGTTGCCACGTGCCAAACCCTGCCAAACTAAAATATCTGGAAATATCTGGGTTTCAAAGTCTAAAAATAATAATAATAATATTAATAAGTCTTTAACCGGCATATCGTAGAACCTAAAAAGTTCGAAAATATGTGTCAAGTGCACGAAAGGAGCCTCTTTGAGGCGTACTTAAAATCACCACACTTGGTTCGAAAGAATCAGTGACACGATAAGAAGAAGAAGTCTAAAAATCTGTATAAATCTGTATTTGATCGAAAAAACACACAGAATATAAAACGAAATAAAAACAACACCGAATAGAACAGAAAATATACTAAAAAAAAAAAATATACTAAAATTGCGAGTCAGACTCACGCACGAAGGGTTCCGTTCTAAAAACATTTGTTATTTTTTGTATTTGCTGTTAAAGCGGCAACAGAAATACATCATCTTTGAAAATTTCAACTGTCTAACTCACGGTTCATGAGATACAGCCTGGTGACAGACAGACAAGACAGACGGACGGACGGAAAGCGAAGCATTAGTAATAGGGTCCCCTTTTTGACTCTTCAGGTCAAATTATACACATATATTGAATTTACTATTATATTGAATTACTTTTTCATAGTCTAAATCAGATTCCAAAAATCTGTATAAAAGTAAGGTAAAATCTGTAATCTGTAATACTAGCCAAAATTCTGTTTAAATACAGATAAATCTGTATAATTGGCAACACTGAAAGAAGCAAAGTTCTATGGTTTAAGGCTGAGATTCATAGACCGCACTTTGCTTTACAACAAAGCAGTCTTCGCAAAGTAAGCTTTGTTTATCGAAGATTCCTATCAATATTTTGAATAAAGAAGAGCTTGACAGAACTATGAAATATAATTTTGGTTGAAAGTTGAACTTTCCATCAAAGTAAAGTCAAAGTTCGGTCTATGAATCTTGGCCTAAGTGTGTGCGTATACGTATGTTATCTACATTTGTGTGCTTACGGGAGGCAATAATGTACACCATGTTATTGTACACACTGTTATTACGATGCCTGTAAAGCCACATGCACACTGGAGCAATTCAAGCATGATCATTTGCTTTCTAGGGTTCCGTAGCCAAATGGCAAAAACGGAACCCTTTATTCCTTCATTTATTCCTTTATTCTTTATTGCACACACATAGACAACATTTAGAAAACTTAAAGTAAAGACATGTACAAAGGCGAGCTTAACCCTTAAAAGAGTTCTCTTCCAGCAAACCTTTAAGGATAGTTATATGTGTAAATAGAGGTGTACAAGAAGGGGGTTTGAAAATTTTAATATAACATAAGTATAATGTATTAATAACACAATATATCAGTATATACATACATGAATAACGATATATAAGACTAATACTATACATATAATATATATTATATACCTATATATAAATACAAGTTATATATAAAAGAATATATACTTATAAGGAAAGATAATGCTCCTTGACTCTGTGCTTAAATATACCTAGTGAAGGACTCGCACGGATGGCATGAAGTAGACAGTTCCACAATTTCATGGAGTGAACAGTGAAGGAGCCATTATAACGTCTTGAGGAATGTGTGGGCGTTTATAAAGGGATTTAGCTGTTCTGCAAGGCTTACCACGGGGGACAAGGTAATCGAAACGTTCACGGAGATATGAAGGAGAGAGAGGGAGGATATTGAGTATGTTATACAGGAGAGACAGGATGTG
This sequence comes from Thera britannica, assembly GCA_939531255.2. NCBI lineage: Eukaryota > Metazoa > Arthropoda > Insecta > Lepidoptera > Geometridae > Thera > Thera britannica. The sequence goes on along the minus strand of OW618041.2, from coordinate 21,128,267 downwards.
CATCACGGCGACGACGAATCGGCAGCCACTTTAGCTGCGACCTGAACATCGACACGTGATCATACTTACGCAACCCGAAAATAAATCTGATGCATAAGTTCTGAAGACGCTCGCTTCCAATTTGTTGCAGATATCCTCGGTAGCGTCTAAAAAACAGGAGTCAGCGTAGTCAAGTAAGGGTAATAAAAGAGTTTGGGCCAGAATGACTTTAGTCTCAAAAGGTAAAAACTTCTGGAATCGCTTGAGGGATTGGAAGGAAAAGTGAACCCGTTCGACCTTTATAGATTCGTCATGTCTGTCTGTGAAACTATAGGAGCTACACTGATCAAACTTGGTCAGTAGATGTATTCTGTCCACATTTAGATTTTCTCACAAACATAGAAAAAAAAAACAATAAATTTTGGGGGTCCCCATCCTTACCTAGAACTGAAATTCAAAAAAACTTTTTTTCATCAAACCCATACGCGTGGGGTATCTATGACTATGTCTTCAAAAATGATGTTGAGGTTTTTATAGCGTTTTTTTCTAAACTGAATAGTTTGCGCGAGAGACACTTCCAAAGTGGTAAAATGTTTCCAAAGTGGTGAATTATAAAAGTGGAAATAAAAATCATTTCGGGGCAGTGGTCCAACTGCTCTGTCCAACTAGTTAGCCTACGGGCCTTTACTAGGGGCCGTGGTCCAACTATCTTTGCAGTTGGACCACGGCACCATAGTAGAGTTCCCAGGTCCAATTAAAAGAATTTCAAATAATACAACTGCAATTGTAACCACAGCACATTTTTAATTAAATAATTAGTTTTACGTTAGTGTTTTTTTTAATGCAATTTTCTGCAATAAAATAAAATAAATTTGATAATAAGTACTGGCTGTTAACAAATTGCATTAAAAAAAATATGAATTTAAATAAAAATTAAAAAAAATAATTAAAAACGTTATAAAACTAATTATTATGTCCTTACGCCGTTATTCGAGGCCTTTTAAACATATTTTGAGATTTGTCCTTCCGTTTCCGGCCGTATTTATCAATATTTCGCCATTTTAGTTCCTTTTATGCAATATAGGGGGCGCTGCTTCCGTCCGTCAAGTTCACCAGTTTGTGCGAGCGCATTTCTCTTCATTGGCGTCCTGAATTTCTTGCCGTAAAGACGTGCGTGACGCAGTTCGCGTACGGTCAAAAAAAAAAAAAATTCCTGCTTTATCGTCGTTATAGTAAAATAAAATAGTTTTCTAATAAAATAACAACGCTGTTAGCGTTCGATAAAGTTTTTTATAGGTAGTTTCGAGTTGTTATTATGTCGGATAATACTAGTGATGAGTGTGATCGGGTTTACGCTTCGTCAACAAGTGAGGACGGCGAAAATGGCGGTAATGGTGTGGATAAACGAAGAAAGCGCAAGCGTACGTGCGATGCGGACTCACACCATACAAAAAGATCACGCAAGGAAGGTAAGGTTTTGGAAAACCTTACCAAACAAGTAAGTGAAATTCAAAACTTTTTGTCGTGGAACGCCTACCCGCCGCCTCCTGGCTATTGGCATCCCACTGATTTTACTGTCGAAAATGAGGAGCCTGTCGAGCCGAGCGTACCGCAGGAGACTTTAGAGTCTACCCTCAACTTTGAGTTTGATTTGGCGACTAATTTGAAAGAACCAGCTATCGCAAATGCCTCGTCTGAGCATTTAAAAGTGCTAAGCTCGCTACAACATTTTAAAACAGAAAATTGGACAAATGTCCGTTATTCCGAAATTCAAAAATCTTATAATGCACGGCCGGGGTTTGTTGATCTGGAGGCAAACGATGAACTCAAACAATTTGAAAAGCCGAGTAGTCTCACTGCAACTGATAAATCATTGGGTGCCATCACCCGGGCCGTTATTATGCAGAGTGATGCGTTGAAAAAAGGTGTGTCTGATTTACTACGATGGACTCAAGAAGCTGATATTATAGACAACGAGTCCTTGGTCTCTAAAATCAAAGAAATCTTTTCTGGTGATTTTCAAACAATCTCTCTTGATTGTTTGCAGTTAATTTGCGGTCGTAGGGCCGATATTATTGAACAAAGACGCGATGTATTCATTAGTTTGGTAAAAGATAAATTTCTGAAAGCGAGTTTAAAAAAGATTCCGCCTTCGTGCGAGTATTTATTTGATAAAGAGCAATTCGTAGAATTTTTAAAAAATAATGGGGGTATTAATAAAATCTTTTCTGCTCCGAAACCCTCTTTCTCTGCGCAAGAGAAACGAGTTACATCTGGGTCCCAGGCTGCGCAACCTGGACCTAGCGGGTATTGTCAAGCCGGTCGCTCCATGGCACCGCTTTACGCTAATAGGTATCCGCCACCACAAGGAGTGCGAGCGTTCAACTCCTATGCTAACAATTATGAATTTCCTGCTTACGGGAATAATGAGCGGTTTTTTCGCCCGCAGTTTAGGCCCCAAACGTATGCCTCACGTCAGCAAGCCCCGGCCAACACTAGGAAATCATTCGGTCGACAGGGCCCGTATACCCAACAAAATGCCACGCGTGGCAGAGGAAAAGGGGATAGAAAATATTGACTCCTTGCAGGCGTTTCGGGGGGGCAGGCTAGAGTATTTTGTCAATGCATGGAAAAAGAGAGGAGCACCGAGCTCTCTACTTCAAGTTATATCAGGCTACAAAATTCCTTTCCAAGCAAAACCGCCGCTGGTCTTACCTCGGCTCCTAGGTCATCGTTACCAAACTGCTCCATCTCTCCAAATGGACCAAATTATAAACAGTATGGGAGAGGAAGGTATTTTGGAAGTTGCCCCCGATACGCCCAGTTTTGTATCAACCCTATTTCTAACCCCCAAGAGCGATGGCTCCATGCGTCCAATATTCAATTTAAAAAGATTAAACCAGTTTGTAAATGTCACCAAATTCAGATTGATCTCTGTCCATCGTATTCCGGAATTCCTTCAGCCGAACGATTGGATGGTGAAAATAGACTTGACCCAAGCTTACTATCACGTGCCAGTCTCTCAGAGTCACCGTTGCTTTCTCAGACTCTTGTACAGGAGCCAGCTGCTACAGATGACCTGTTTGCCTTTTGGGCTTGCAACGGCTCCCAAGATGTTTGCGTCCCTTTCAAACTGGACTGCAGAAATCCTCCGAGAGCAAAGTATACGAATAGCAGTTTTTCTAGACGATTTTCTGATTGTTTGTCAAGACAGGTTGAAACTAATAGATCAGACAAAAACGGTCCTCTTAACCATGCAAGAGTTAGGTTGGAAAGTAAACACCGAGAAGTCGATTCTAGTCCCACAAAAAACGTTAGAGTATTTAGGTCTAGTGTGGGACACGTGGCAGAACAAAAAACTTCTTCCGAAGAAGAAGATTCTTGGTCTGCAGGGGACTATAACCAAATTATTAAAAAGAAAAACGGCTACCCTCAGAGAAGTGCAGAGTGTTGTAGGGTGTTTGAATTTTGCCAGGCTGGCCGTTCCTCAGGGTCGTCTAAACTTTCGTCACCTGTTGTCCCATTGCAACAGTCTCCTCCAAGAGCATCCAGAGATGCCTTGCCTTCTTCCTCTTCAAACTATCATAGAGTTAAAATGGTGGATGACAAACTGCCAGAAACCATCCAGGCTCCACCCCCCTTCAAACACGCATTTCCTGACGACGGATGCAGCAGACTCCGGTTGGGGAGCAGAGTTGAACGGAATACAAATGGGGGGCGACTGGTTAGACGAAGAGGAGTCGTTTCATTCGAATCACAAAGAGATGTTGACTATTCTGAAATGTTTGTCCCAATTCGGTCCTTTTCTGAGTCATTCGTCTCTGCTGTTACAATGCGACAACAAATCTGTCGTAGCGTATCTGAGGAACGAGGGAGGAAGTCGATCGGTGGCACTGATGAATCTGACCTATCAGATTTTCAAAATGTTAGAACGTTTCGACATTCATCTAGTAGCACATCACATTCCGGGAAGGTACAACAGTGTAGCCGATCGCCTTTCACGGAAATCTATCATACCAGAGTGGCATCTGGTTCCATCGTTCACAGAAGTAGTGTTCGTGAAATGGGGTACTCCAGAAGTAGATCTGTTTGCGTCAGCTCGAGCCCACGTGGTTCAAAGGTACGTCACCCTAGATCAGCGAGATCCAGCAGCATGGAGACACAATGCATTCGCTTGGGAATGGGACTTTCATCTGGCTTGGGTGTTCCCACCTCCGAATCTGATGCCGAGAGTTCTCATGCATCTCAATCGAGCAAAAGGTACGTTTCTGATAGTAGCGCCAAAATGGCCACAGGCGTTTTGGAGAGCAGACCTCAAATCACGAGCAATAGCACCACCGTTCACCATTCATCGATTAGAGACTGTCCTAGTAGATCTGTCAACGGGCCACCCTCCACCGAAAGTTCAGGAACTAACGTTAGAGGTTTGGAAATGTGGGGGTGGTCTCGGGCGGTAGAATCCTGGTCAAATCAACAAAAAGCTTTGTTACGAGCAGGGTGGCGAAAATCCACCCTCAATACTTATAAACCAGCTTGGGAGCGGTGGGTTAGATGGTGTAGACGTTATTCAGTTCAGGTCAATAACCCCTCGGGCTCCGAATTAGCAAGGTTTTTAGCTGACCTTCATCTAAAAGAAGGTTTAGCTTATAGAACAATCTTGGTTCATAAATCAGTTGTGTCTACTTTGTGTGCAGTAGAGGATAGCTCACGTCTTAGTTCAAATGTGTTGGTCAAGCAAATTCTACGATCAATTTCTTCAAATAGTTCTCGAAAACGCCCAAACCAGAGTGTCTGGGACACCGAGATATTGATTTCCTGGTTATCAAGTAATTCTGTGAATTCTGAGAGCTTGTATGAAGTCTCTCGACGCTGCGCTATTCTCTTGTTGCTCTGCTCAGGGCGTAGAGTTCACGATTTAACACTCTTAAGTGTGTCAAACGATTCATTTGTAATCAATAATGCAGATAACTCTATTACACTTTGGCCCATGTATGGATCCAAGACGGATTCGGATTCATTTATTCAATCGGGTTGGAAATTATTTTCAAATATAGATAATCCAAATCTGAATCCAGTTAGGTGGGTCAAAATGTTACTTAAATTAGGAAAGATTAAGAGAGAAGAGGCTAGTATTGAAAATTTGTTTGTGACCGCCCGTGGTACAGCTAAGGCTGCTTCTAGAACTATTATCGCGGGATGGGTTAAATCAGTTTTAAGAGAGGCAGGTGTCGAGGCAACTCCTGGAAGTGTCAGGTCCGCTGTAGCTTCAAGGAGTTGGATCGACAAGGAACCATTAGATAAGATCTTAGCGAGGGCAAATTGGAGATCAGAGAATACGTTTTTAAAATTTTATAAAAAAGAAATTCAATCAAAGCCTTGTAACACTTCAACCAATACCTCGTTGGGGGTTCTGTTTGAACCAGTAAATTAGATTACTTGTTATAGACACATAGTATTATTGTATATAAATATAAGTTGTTGAAAATTTACATAATCGTGCATGATTAAAAATGTGTCAATATTATTGTGTAATATCATAGTGATTGTATCTGGAATAAGAAAAAGTATAAAAAAAAAAAAAAAAAAAAAAAAAAAATGTACCTATATAATTAATTGAGAATATAAAAATAATAATAATACTTTGATTAAGAATATGTTAGTTACTGGTATCACATTGGCGTCCGTTCACCAGGCGAGAACAAACACAGTCTCAAAATATGTTTAAAAGGCCTCGAATAACGGCGTAAGGACATAATAGCAGAGTTTTACCTACCATTAAAACTCTTATTATGTCCGGAGCCTTATTCGAGGCCTTACAGTCAGTTCTGCCTGGTGTTATTAGTTATATAAAATATAGTCTAGTTGTACATAGAGTTAAGTTATTTTGAGACCCGCAATGAAGAGAAATGCGCTCGCACAAACTGGTGAACTTGACGGACGGAAGCAGCGCCCCCTATATTGCATAAAAGGAACTAAAATGGCGAAATATTGATAAATACGGCCGGAAACGGAAGGACAAATCTCAAAATATGTTTAAAAGGCCTCGAATAAGGCTCCGGACATAATAAGAGTTTTAATGGTAGGTAAAACTCTGCTATTTAATTAAAAATGTGCTGTGGTTACAATTGCAGTTGTATTATTTGAAATTCTTTTAATTGGACCTGGGAACTCTACTATGGTGCCGTGGTCCAACTGCAAAGATAGTTGGACCACGGCCCCTAGTAAACGCCCGTAACTAGTTGGACAGAGCAGTTGGACCACTGCCCCGAAACGATAAAAATGACCCCAACAATTACCGAGTTACCGACTAATCTCTGTGCTTCCGATAATCTCAAATATTTATGAAAAAATAATATATTCTCGTCTAGACAACTTTTTAAATTCTATAGATTTTCTTTATAAATATCAATATGGCTTTAGGGAAAAACCTAATACACTTTCCGCTACGATGATTTAATAACCAAGATCAAGAATAATATTGATAAAAAAAATATAGTCCTCGGGATACTTATTGACTTGAAAAAAGCATTTGATACCGTGAGTCACCGCCTGCTAATAAAAAAGCTTCAAGCCATCGGAATCTCAGGGGTTGCACTCGATCTATTCAAATCTTACCTTACAAACAGACAGCAGATAGGTAGTCGAAATTGATGATCACCAGAGCTCCCCTAAGGCAATAACCTGTGGCGTCCCACAGGGATCCATCTTGGGACCGCTCTTATTCCTTATATACATAAATAACATGCAGGAAACGGGCCTAAGTGGACAAATAATGCTTTACGCTGACGATACTTGCCTCTTCTATTTTGGTAACTCTATTCAAGAAATGGCTAGCATAGCACAGAACGATTTGTATTTGATAAACGAATGGTTTCAGAAAAATCTTTTAACAGTCAATGCTTCGAAGACCTCATAATATGATATTTAGAGCTATTAATAAAACAATAGACAGGCACACTCCCTTAACATTGAATGGTGAAACTCTTAAAGTAAGTATGTACTAGTGAAAAATACCTCGGTCTTATATTGGATGAACATTTAACCTGGAAACCACACATAGATAGACTCAGATCCAAAATATCCTCTTTAATGGGCACCCTCCGTGCAGTAGTTCAATGCTTTCCAAAAACAGTTAAAACAATCATCTATAACTCACTTGAGAAATCAAATCTAGAATATCTAATTGAAGTATGGGGAACAGCAGCAAAAACAAATTTAAAAGAACTACAAATTGCGCAAAACAAAATAATAAAAGTTTTATTTCACTACGACTTCCTGACACCGACACAAAAGCTATACAAAGAAACTCAACTGATGAGTTTAAACCAAATGTACACTTACAACACTTGCTGTCTAATTTATAAAATAATTTCAAAAGAAATACACACTGATATATCATTTAAAAGAAAAAACCAAATTCACAAATACTACACAAGAAGCTCGGAAAGTTTTGTATAAGTACGACCTAGAACAAACTATGGAAAGAAAAAAATTACCTTTGAAGGAGCACAACTATATAATAAATTGCCTAACAGTTTTAAGGAAGCTATAAGTATACTTACATTTAAAAAAATATTAAGGGAACGCATCATAAAAAACATTGCTATCTTATAAACTGTAATAATTGTCAATTCTAACGTTAAGTATTTAATATATATCACTGTTACACCACTGGACTCAAACCAGTACACTCTGTACACACTCTCTGTAAAAATGTATTATTCTCTGTAAGTGAATTTATTGTTCTTTCAGAAATAAATATCTTTAAACCGAAAATGTTGGTCCCCCCCCCCTCTAACTTCTAAAATAAGAGAATAATAAAACTAAAAAAAATATATGATGTATTACTATGCAAATTTCCAACGAAATTTGGTTTGAACGCAATCTAGTGAGTAGTTTTTTTTTTTGATACGTCATTAATCGTAAACCGCTATGTACCTTTCGACTAACTACTAGAACTTCTATATTATATTACTTACTGCAACGGAACCCCTCATGGGCGAGTCCGACTCGCACTTGGCCCCTTTTTTAGGGTTCCGTAGCCAAATGGCAAAAACGGAACCCTTATGGATTTGTCATGTCTGTCTGTCTGTCTGTCCGGCCGTGTCACAGCCATTTTTCTCCGAAACCATAAGAGCTAGACTGATGAAACTTGGTGAGTATATGTATTCTGTGAACCGCATTAAGGTTTTTACACAAAAATAGAAAAAAAACTATAAATTTTGGGGGTCCCCATACTTAAAACTGAAACTAAAAAATTTTTTTTCATCGAACCCATACGTGTGGGGTATCTATGGATAGGTCTTCAAAAATGATGTTGAGGTTTCTAACATAATTTTTTTCTAAACTGAATAGATTGCACGAGAGACACTTCCAAAGTGGAAAAAAGTTGGTCCCCCCCCCTCTAACTTCTAAAATAAGAGAATGATAAAACTAAAAAAAATATATGTTGTACATTACTATGCAAACTTCCAACGATATTTGGTTTGAACGAGATCTAGTCAGTAGTTTTTTTTTATACGTCATAAATCGTACACCGCAATTTACCTTTCGACGAACTACAAAAACCTTAATATTATGTTATTTGATGCTACGGAACCCTTCATGGGCGAGTCCGACTCGCACTTGGCTGCTTTTTTTATAAACTACTAGCTGACGGAACAAGCCTAAGGCTCACCTAATGTTAAGCAGTCCATCGCCTGTAACAAAGCATTGCATTGCAAAGCTAACTTACTATTTCCTTTTTCACTGACTTTTTATTTAATATAACTTTTGTGTTTTATTCCAAATACGATTAATTAATTGTTAATGAATAAATGAATTGAATTGAATAAATGTATCTTATCTTACATTTCATAGTATGCCATGGAACTTCACGATTTAGTTCCCCCATCCCCCCATTCTATCATCGGACCACTCGACACACGGAAATGCGACATCCCTAAATGGTTGATGTACCATCTATCGGCACCAAGCGCTTTGCTCGACAGGACGGCGGAGTGGAATTCCTTGCCGGCCGGCGTCTGTTTTCCGAACACTTAAAACCATCATCACGTAACAGCAGGTGAGATTGCAGTCAAACGCAAGCCTAAATTAAACAAAAAAATCCTCAAGGCCATTGTGCATACAACGTTGTGAGTGGATTAGCATAATTGAGACAACAAATTTATTTTACTAGTGAATGTCTTACAACAACTGCTGCAGGAATATAGCATTTCTCCAGTGTGGATCAGCATATCGTTAGCCGGTTTGGGAGTAGGACACTGTTGTTGTTGTGGGGTTACTGGGACCGAGTGACGAGACACAACACTAGTCGGGAGGGAAGATGGCGTCGGAATGCGTATTGGTTTTGATTGCGGTGTAAAAAAGTAAAACAGCGTTCTAGATATATTCAATGAAGAGTCTTATTAATATGCAGCAACAAATCTTTTCTATCAGCGAATGTTTTATCACAACTGCTACAAGAATATGGCTTTTCTCCAGTGTGGATCCGCATATGCCTGGTCAAATGATGTATTTGATTGAATCTCTTAGCACAACTGCTGCAGCAATATGGCTTCTCTCCGGTGTGGATTCGCATGTGCCCGGTTAACTGATGTTTTTGTTTGAATCTCTTATCACAATGGCTGCAGCAATATGGCTTTTCTCCGGTGTGGATTCGCATGTGGATCGTTAACTGACATTTTTGTATGAATGTCTGATCACAATGGCTGCAGCAATGTGGCTTTTTTCCGGTGTGGATCCGCATATGAAGAAACAAATTACTTTTATGAGAGAATGTCTTATCACAACTGCTGCAGGAATAAGGCTTTTGTCCAGAGTGTATCCGCATATTATGCCTAGTTAAATGAGTTTTGCTATGGAATCTCTTACCACAACTGCTGCAGCAATATGGCTTTTCTCCGGTGTGGATCTTCATATGAACAGACACACTACTTTTGGCAGTGAAAGTCTTATCACATATGCTGCAGGAATATGGCTTTTCTCCAGTGTGGATCCTCATATGAACAGACAAACCATCTTTAGCAGCGAATGTCTTATCACACATGCTGCAGGAATATGGCTTTCCTTCAGTGTGGAGCCGCATATGCTGCATCAAATTGTTTTTAGCAGTAAATGTCTTAGGACAATCACTGCAGGAATATGGCTTTTCTCCAGTGTGAATACGCATATGAACTAACAAACTTCTTTTATTAGTGATTCTCTTGTCACAACTGCTGCAGGAATATGGCTTTTCTCCAGTGTGAATACGGATATGCTGAGTTAAATTACATTTGAGTGTGAATCTTTTATCACAGATGTTGCAGGCATATGGCTGTTCCTCATTGTGATACTTCAAATGTTTTATCAAGTCACATTTCATGTTAAACATTTTGTTACACTCATTACAATAGAAATGCATATTGTTTATATCATTCTTGACATGACTATCACCCTCTGGAACCTTCTCTATTGAATTCTCATCTCCTCTACTTAAATTATCATCAATATCAGGGGTTTCTTCTTCTTCTATTTCTTCTTCTGTTTCTTGCACTTGTACTTGTTCCTCTTTGACAACTACAGGAGCACTTGAATGCTTGTTGATAGACATGTGCTGTGTCTGTGTCATCGTTAAGGTTTGTATTACATTCTTTGATTCCATCATCAGTACACTGTGTGTTACCTGAAAAATTAAGCCGTTTCAATTATCATTGCCTTTATCATCATCTTCCTGCCATTATCCCACATGAAGTGGGTTCGGCACAAAAGGTTAATGTTCCTCTTATGCCCGAAAATTATGTTATAGCGGATAAAATGGCGAAAGCTTGAAAGATTTATTTTCATCTTTTTCTGATACTATTAAATACATAATTTATTGAGAACTGAGGCTCGTCTGCTGGTCAAAGATTAGCTTCACCATCATTATCAGCATGAAGAAACCCACTGCTTCTCTACTTTATTAAACTTACTTTAAGAAACATTTACAAATAAGTGATAGCAAAGGACATGCACATAGGCCAGCTTAACCCTAATAAGGGTTTTATTCATAGATAAGTTTCAATTTAATTACCTAAACACATTATGGTAGCATAATTTCATTATTTATTCAATCAAAGCACTCATTTAGAGCCAAATAATTAATGTATACCTTGGAGCCATGTTGTAGCCATTCTCGTAGTATTTTGTTGGACGCACGAGCCATCTTGGAGAATGCATGGCACCTCTGTAGCTGCCGATGACAGATATAGCACACTGTGCTAGGCATGCCAGACTCTATCTCCGAGTTGAACTGTAAAATATTCAGTAAGAATGTTTGTAGTTATCTTTCCAAATATAAATATACTATAAAAAAACTTTAAAATGACGAGTTTATTGGCCATCAGTCACAGAACTGCTAAATGAGGTATTTGTAGTAAATATTTATTATCTGTAGTTACTTACGTACATAACCTTACCCATAAAAGTTTGGTCGTTAGCAATAGCCCGAGAAGGTTATTCCTAGGGCTGAGTCTATTAATACAGGTACTGTACGAACAATTTACAATTATTAATACGGTTACCGTACGAACAATTTATAATTATTAATACGGGTACTGCGGGGGGAGGGGGGGGGGGCACCATTCTTGAAATTAAGTAGGTATAAATAAAAAAAAAAACCTAACAACTTACTGTTACTTTTGTGACTTAAGTCGGAGTGCCCCGAGTTTGAATCTGGATTTTTAAAAGGCGTAGTAAAGTTAAAATTTGGGTTGGCTTTAGTATTGTTAGGGAGGAGGAGGGACGGGGGAGGGGTCCTCTCTGCACTGACATGCACCATTCTTAAAATTAAGTAGGTATAAAAAAAAAAAACCTAACAACCTACTGTTACTTTTGTGACTTATGTCGGGGTGCCCCGAGTTTGAATAATATCCGTACGAATAAATATAATTTATTCATCCAGCACCCGTACAAATAGTCACTTCCTATTCCTAGCAAGTTCTTAACTCAGCAAAGAGGTAATATTACCCACCTGTGTTCTCGTTAGTGTTTCGTAAACCTCCCGATGGATTGTACCGAGGTTCAGTAACCTGATGTCGCCGACAAGACAGACTCTGCACAGCGACATAGCGGCTTATAGGGCGCTCCAGCAGCAAGCACCGCGCGCTGATTCTATGCGCTAGGTCGCCTACGTATGAGACACAACCTTTTCTGAAACCTGAATAGTCCGTGCTGTTTTGCCAGTTTATGTTTAGCTTGACTGACCAATGATTATATTCACTTCACTTTTTCTTATTTATTGGCATCTCATGTGTCCATTTTTGATTATTTTTTCCAATGCTAACATGCTATTATTTACGTAAGGTAAGGATTTATTCAATAAAATGGCCGATCTTATTTTCACAAAAAAGGAGCCAGTGTTGCCACGTGCCAAACCAAAATATCTGGGTTTCAAAGTCTTAAAATCTGTATTTGATCGAAAAAACACAGAACATAAAACGAAATGAAAACAACACCGAATAGAACAGAAAATATACTAAATAATCCGTTCAATTGCGAGTCGGACTCACGCACGAAGGGTTCCGTTCTAAAACCATTTGTTATCTTTTGTATTTGTTGTTATAGCGGCAACAGAAATACATCATCTTTGAAAATTTCAACTGTCTAACTCACGGTTCATGAGATACAGCCTGGTGACAGACAGACGGACGGACGGACAGCGAAGCATTAGTAATAGGGTTCCCGTTTTTACTCTTCGGGTAGGGAACCCTAATTATACACATATATTGAACTAGCTGTGCCCGCGACTTCGTCCGCCTGGAATAGTGTTTGGGTAGCATTTTAATTTCTAACGAAAAATTCCGTATTCTTGTGCATGTGGCACAGTCAGTGTCGGGCAGACCCATCCGGGTAAGCACTTTTTGGCATATTTCCCAACCTACACCCTCCCCCCTCCCATTTTTTTCTTGTTGCAAGCTTAAATAAAACATTTACATAAACCTTACAAATTTCCATACAAACTTTCAAGAATAGTCTTATTGATATTTTACACCCTTTGTAATGAGTACAATAATTTGTGAGTAGAAGAGAAGATAAAGAAAAAGTTAATAATAGCTTTTCAAAGAAATAATATTTATTTAATAATTGTGTCGGCCAAGATTTTACAAAGTTTTAGATCAGATGTGGTCGTACCAACTGACTCATTGTTATTCAAGTAGTTTTTTTTGGTTATAGTCATAAATTAAAACTTAAAAACTTGGTCTCACTCAGTTTTACCAACACACTTGATTCAACCAAAGTTTACCGCTGTTGCTTCTAGGAACTCTAGGATCAATGATAGGTATTTATGTACTTGAATACAGGATAACCGGTATAACAGACTGACCACACCAAAACTGGTCCGTCTTGGTACCCAATCGGAAAAGATGTGGTAAAACTCCACCAGGTTAAACAATGGACTGGTGTAGTATTTTTTTTTCACTGGAGACACCTTTCTTCACACCTTCTTTTTATCTTCTTTCATGTTCTGACACTTAGGTACTTCTGCAAATACAATAAAATAAAATATAAGTAAGTAAGATAGTGATTGACAAAATTTAACATTGGACATGCAACATGTAGTTTCACTTATAGCTTAGTGAAAACTTACCAGTCCAGAGATATTTTAGTTCCAAATCAGATCATTATTTCGATAACTCCTGCTACGTCCTTCAGATTCGCTGTAAAAGAACAGCGCGGCACTCATGGTCATGTTCATACAATGCATGGGCTAACCATGTTTTAATTAGCACAGATTATGAGTTTATTCTATCTATCGTCTTGCGTATAGGATTAATTTGTCTGCACATTACACAACTACTCACGTATGTATGTATTTCAAGCGTAATTTTATTTCTATCGAAACGAACAGTGAAAGAAAACAAAATTCGTTGTATAATTTTATGTCAAAGTCTTGACCAAAGATTAATAATACATACTACCGAATTCCAGTGTTGCCAGTGGGAGTTAGTCAACTAAAGCATAAGACGGCTCAAAAAGTAACATTTTCACGTGAAAAGTAACATACCATTAATTATGTGGAAAACGATATACTCCTTAAAGGCCCTAGTACACATTTGCCCATGCTAGCCCACTACAGGCCAACGCCAATGTGTACAGGGGGTATTGGTATAATGTTGGCGGACAATTGTCGAGCATGGCGCGCAATCGGGGAGTTGTCGGTTTTTTGGGCACACTTCAAAGGAATCGTGGCGTAGCCTGGCCTGTGGTGTTTACACAATCGGCCAATGTTCAGTTCGTCACCGGCCGCTGACCGGGATAGAATACTTTTGTGTTGCGTTCTGTAATACTTGTAAACAGTATACAATAAATTATAGTTTAAAAACTAAAAAAAAAAGGCTTTTATAAATAATTGAACTAAAAAGTTAAAAATAAAACTGTAATAATCAATTGAAAAATTTATATTATTGTACAAAAAAGCGTAGGGTGCTTTTTATAATAACTTCAGATATAATAAACTATTGATAAAATATTTACAACAATCAAAATCAAGCCCCCCACGCTTTTTGTACAATAATATACATTTTTCAATTGTTTATTACAGTTTTATTTTTAACTTTTTAGTTCAATTAGTTATAAAAGCGTTTTTTTTAGTTTTTTAAACTATATACAACATGTCCCAAAATTCAACGATAAGCCGGCACCAGAGGATGGACCTACTAATGACTACTCGAGAAAAAAAAAGAAAAAAAAAATACCTCTACTTTTTTTTAAATTACTTAAAAAAATGGAAATTCTTCGAAAATGTATACCCCTTATGACACTTTTAACTACCATGACCACAATTTTTCAAATATTTCAGTTTTTTTGTTTGTATCGGCAACCTAAGTAGTACTACTATTCACCATAATCTTTGAAAATTACAGAATTTTCGTAGTTTTATACAAAAAAACAACCAAAAAAAATTATTTCCCTAAAATTTTGAAAGGTTTTAACGTTCAGTAAACTTTAACTCATCGTAGTGTAAAAAAAAAATATGGACACTACTATGGCAAGTTTTTTAAAAAATTAGCGCAACTAACCTAGATTTTAAAATGGTATAATACTTTAGGAAAACTAGCCACAAAAAAAAAATAATTACACTTTTTCTAATCAAGAACCAAATTTCATAAGTTGTTGTTAATAGTAATCACTTCTACTATGTGCCCAAAATAGATTTTTGTTGTTGGAAAATGTTTAAAAAAAGTAGAGGTATTTTTTTTTTCTTTTTTTTTCTCGAATAGTCATTCGTAGGTCCATCCTCTGGTGCCGGCTTATCGTTGAATTTTGGGACACCCTGTATATATATTTTTTTCATATACCTATATTTTTTTTCATATTATTGCATTGTCATCGACCTTTGACAGGTGTGCAAAGTTTGAATCAAATCTGATCGTTCAAAGTAAATAGCCGCAGCCGTAATTACTTCGACGTCCGTCGCAATTGGTTTGCCAGGCAGCAATGAGCCATGCGCCAATGTGTGAACACCAAGTGATCGTGGTCTACAATTGTGCATTGGCGGAGCCTGGCCCAGCACAGGCAAATGTGTACTGGGGCCATTATAATGGTACTTTATTACCAAAAAAAACAAAAACATTCTTAGATGCCTTCCGTTTCACGATATTTGCTTGTTTTTGCTGGAAAACATTTTGAAAGTTTTATTGAGTAATTAATTTTTATTATATAATTAATTAAGAATTAAGAATTTATATTGAGGCGTGTAACATGCAGGTAACATGAGAGGGTCAAAAGTAACGTAGAATGTTACAAAAGTAACATTCTGGCAATGCTGTTAATATTACTGTTAACTGTTACTTGTCAACTGTTACTCGCAAATGTTGGCAACATTTGTGAGTGAGTTACAGTTGACACATGTTGACACGTGACAGTGCGGTTGGCACTGTCAGCTGTCAGTCAGTCACACGTAAACAAAACAAACAGAAAGTTCTCGATCTCGAAAAAAGCAAAGCGAAATTATCATGAAAAATAGTGTTTACAAAAAGTATTTTGCATTGATAAGTTGCCTAAATGACCTTTCTAATGCTTTAGCCTATATTCTGTGTACCGAATTTCGGTGATCGGCATGTAATCGGCGAAGTGGTTTAGTGTTAGAAGGAGACAGAAACATCAAAGAATTGCTCTTTAGAACGTGTTTTTTAAGGTTTGTAAAACCTTTTTCACAATAAAAAGTAGCCTATGTCCTTCCTGGCCATAGGCCCTGAACTATCTGTGTACCAAATTTCATTTCAATAGGTTTAGTAGTTTTGGCGTGAAAGCCACACAGACAGACAGAGTTACAAACGCATTTATAATATTAGTATGGATTAACTATTATATTGAATTACTTTTTCATAGACTAAATCAGATTCCAAAAATCTGTAATACTCTTGGTAATACTAGCCAAAATTCTGTATAAATACAGATAAATCTGTATAATTGGCAGCACTGAAAGAAGCAAAGTTATATGGTATATGTGTGCGTATACGTATGTTATCTACATTTGTGTGCTTATGGGAGGCGATAATGTACATCATGTTATTGTACACACTGTTATTACGATGCCTGTAAAGCCACATGCACACTGGAGCAATTCAAACATGATCATTTGCTTTTTAGGGTTCCGTAGCCAAATGGCAAAAACGGAACCCTTTTAGATTCGTCATGTCTGTCTGTCCGTCCGTATGCTACAGCCATTTTTCTCCGAACCGTAAGAGCTAGACTGATGAAACTTGGCGAGTAGATGTATTCTGTTAACCGCATTAAGATTTTTACTCAAAAATAGAAAAAAAAACTATAGGTACATTTTTTCATCGAACCCATACGTGTTATCTATGAATAGGTCTTCAAAAATGATGTTGAGGTTTCTCATATCGTTTTTTTCTAAACTGAATAAATTGCGCGAGAGACACTTCCAAAGTGGTAAAAAGTTGGTCCCCCCCAGCCCTCTAACTTCTAAAATAAGAGAACGATAAAACTAAAAATAGTAGATTGTGTCATAAGGGGCCAAAATAAAGTATTTAGGGCGAGAGCGATTTTTTGAATCCAGAGTGAAGTGAAGGATTCTAGAGTAGGATCCCGAGTGAAACGAGGGGTCCTAGAGTAGAATCCTGAACGTAACGAAGGATTCAAAGTACGTCGCTCAAGGTTAAATAATTTTGGTACCGTGTGGCACACTCTGCTTTTCATCCCCCTCTATGAGAAAATTAAATAAGAGAAGCTTTTAGTAGAGAATCATTTATATTTACATAACTAAATTACAAATTTATATTAATATTAGATACATTTCCGCAATTTTTGAAGTTTATTGTAACTGTTTTGTTGGGAACAGAAAATGTAGTTGACTTATATATCACTTGGGTATTCATAATAACTTCAGACTCTAGTTGATGATCATGTTGAGGCAATGGTGTTCATACCGCGACTGTACCTACATACTTACTTTTATAGCGAGAAAATCTTTCGGCGCTCTTAAATTTACGCAATATTCACCACGGCATGTTTAACAAAACTTTTTTTTAATTTTTAATTTGAACTTTCTGGGTTAAAGTTTTCTGTAATATTCCACTATCTTTCTTCATCTTCTTTCTTTATTCTTTCTTTGTAAGCTTAATTACGTTAAATCTTACTGCATTCATCTATCATCAATTTTTAATTAAACCTTTCATCATTTTATAATAATAAGTTGATGATACACACTAGCAAACATTTAGCAAACATTTTTTTTAAGGAAGTCAAAACTTCTCCTGCCTTGGCTTCTACCGAATGCAACTAGAATGTAAAAAAAAAAGCGGTGTTTCTCACGACATGGATTAAATGATAGTTAGTAAAGGATAAGGTTCGGGATAGGGTGATGATGATGTTAGATTTCGTGAATCTAAGATATTTCGGAATTACAGATACGCTAGTAGTTACTATGACACGGGATGCTTGCTACTAACTATTATCTATTCTGTGACGGTTCACAGAATAGATAATAGTTAGTAGCAAGCATCCCAAGGCGTTTTTCGTGACTGTAGATTTGTAGATTTTATGAACTAGCGGCCGCCCGCGGCAGGCTTTGCCCGCGTAGTAGTGGTCATTGCTATGCTAACATCCATCCTGTGGAATGTTTGTTTTATTTACCTACATGATTTTGTAGATCTACTGCATTTAGTTAGGTATTATGAGTAAGGTGGGCACTGATGCCAACGAGCTTACCTGATGGTGGATTCAGAAGCTGAATATGTTTAAAATGATTACCAGCTCTTAGGTAGGTAGGAGTTCTGTGTGTAAAATGGGACTTCTCAGCAAATAGGTAGATAGACTTGGCTACCTACATAGAGGTACCTTTTCATCATCATCATCATCATTAGGCCTACCTTATTAGGTACCTATTATGAATAAGGTAGACAAGGCACTGATGCCAACGAGCGGGCTGGTTTCCGCAAGGCCTCTAGTGGGCCCTTATTGCGTGGCGCTTGACACGAACGAGTTGCTCGAACTTTTGTAGGTTCTACAACACGCCGGTTTCCTCACGATGTTTTACTGGCACATACATTTTTCTACAGAAAAACTCATTGGTACACGACTGGATTTGAACCCACGACCTAAGGATCGGAAGGCGGGTCCGCTACCACTAGACCACCAATGCTCTCTGCCAACAAGCTTACCTGATGGTGGATTCAGAGGAGCGTGTAATCATAATACTTAATCTTAAGTATGTGTAGGTAGGCGTTCTGTGTGATAATGGGACTTCTCAGCAAATAGGTAGGTATGTACTTATAGGTACTTAGGTAGGTAACTTTATCATCATCATTCTTCTTCTTCTTCTTCCTGCCCTTATCCCACTTTATGTGGGGTCGGCACAACATGTCTTCTTCCCCCATTTCCTTTCATCATCATCATTATTATACAGATTTGTATTTTTGTAACGAATAAACTCAAAAACTACTGGACTGATAAATTTCTTTCGCCTCTTTAATGATGAATTATCCCCGAGTAACATAGTTACATTATATCTAGTTCGAGCAAATGAAACCTACAGGAAATGAGTCTCTTTCACCAATAACTCTGCATCTGTAGTTTAGTAACTACTGAGTAGTTCGACAGTTGGAACAAATGAAATGAAATGAAATATATTTATTTGCAAGAAGTATGGTACAATTATAAGATCATAGGGTATGTAAAAAAGTGGCTCACATACTTCATCAGCAACCAATATACAAAATTCAAACAAAAAGTAGAAAATATAAGTTAAATTAAAATAAATCAGTGTGAGAATAATAACAATAATCAATTCAGAATATTAATTCTTAAACAAAATATAAAATAATTTAAATGAAATCTTTAACGCTATAAAAACATTTATACAACATTGTAGATATCTTTAGTAGGTAGTTACTCCATCACACACATATTATAGCTAGTTTCTTCATTCACAATCTGACCTATCACACTTTTGGCAGGGTTATAAACACACATCACACACCCACTAAAGTCGGGTCTACCACCTTCTAGCGCTAAGTTTGACACACATCTTCAGCCCACTGAAGATGAAAGATGAAAGCCCACGAGGTGTCTGGCATGCGGCAGAGGTGTCTAGCCTTGAAGAATTAAACGTTCTTCTCATTAGTGATGACTGCCCAGTTCTAACTATGCGTAGGAGTTGCCTATGAGCGGTTGGTTCCCATCCCAACGCTGCTGGAGGCATTGGAGTGGTCTGTGCTGTAGGAAATGGTAAATACTCTTCAGATGATAATAATAAGACAGATGATTAATTACCGATGCTGTTGCAGCCATCGTTTACATCGCCAGCATTTCAGTCTTATTTAATATTCCGGTGGATTTTATTTCGTAAATATTAGCTCGTATCTCGAAATAGCCTACCAAGAATTATAGAACAGTAGCAAGCAGAAGCAAGCATGACATTAACCTCTTGATATTTGACAGTTTGAGATGTCAGTTTTGACAGTTGAAATATAAGATTTACGCACACAAATGTAGATATTTATACATACGTATACGCACACATACACCATAGAAATCTGCTTCTTCTTTTTTCGTGAAAATAAGATCGGCCAAAATCTTTATCAGGCGCCTCATTCAAGAAAATCTCCACATTTTGGCTGGTAATCACTTTAGATTTCTTTGATTTGTGCCCTTCAGAAAGTCTTTTTAGATATACCTACAATCAATTTGGAATATTTCTCAATCTGAACGTTGTTTTTTGTATTAACCGTGGTTTTTAACATCGAATATATGCTCCATAGAGTAGAAGGTTGTTTTGTCTGCGCTAAATGTTGAAAATATGCTAAAAACAGAGTTTCTGAAAATGACTTTGCTTCTTTTTCCATTTAATAAAATTTTCATAGGCTTTTAGATATATTTCCCGCGATTTGTTTGGAAGCAAATTGCTTATCACAGCTTCTGCGCTTAATTTAACATTTTCTGGCGTTAATATATCACTTTCACTGCTAGAACTCATATTTAATTGTTTGTTTTTTGTGTATTATGTTTAATTGTTAGAAAGTAATAAAAATACAATAAAAAGTTCCCGCGTATTTTTTTTTTATTATCCAATACTGCGGCTACAGGCTCGCTTTTTCATACTACCACTACCAGCCAGTATTTTATCGTAGAGAATTGCGTTCAAACTTTTCAATTTAGTATTCCAAATTTAAAAGTCATTGTGTCACTGTACCAATAGTGCGCCTAAAGTAGTTACTTTAAGCGCACTATTTAGGGAACCAATCGCCTCTTTTTGAATAGATGGGATGAAAATTATATATGATGTACATTACACTTGGAGGAATTAGAACTTGAAAGAATTTCTAATTCCTCCAAGACAAATACTACACAAACTTTCAACGATATTTGGTTTGAACGAGATCTAGTAAGTAGTTTTTGTTTTATATATAAATAATCAATAAATCCTATCCTATACAGGGTGTCCCATAAGTCAACGTCCAGCCAAAAACGGGTGATGCGCCAAGTCATGACAGTTATCAGAAAAATATAAAAAAAAATATTTGTTATGTAACTTTCGAGTTATGAGTATTTTAAAAAAACAGGAAAAACTGACACCCTGTGATGATCTTTTAAGTCCTGTGACTACAAATACTAACTTTTCATGAAACTTTTTTCTGCAACGTAAGCATGAATAACCCTTCTGTAAATAACAATTCAAAATTAAGCCATAACTGCCTTAGTTATTAATGAAATAGTGGAGTTTTGGCCAACATTTCATTTCAGATAATTACATCACCCAACTTTAACCGTCTGTACCGCAAAAAAAATGTACTACACTATCGTGGCAAGTAACTTTAAAAAATGGTGCATTTATCCAGGATTCCAAAATGGTATAATACTTGCTAGAGTACTTCTTAGTTTTGGAAATAAAACATGTTTTTTCAACTAAACCGGATTTCCAATCAATTTTATTTCATGAGATAAAATGTTTGTACCCTTTAAGTTATGGACTTAAAATGCCTACACTGCGTTTTTAAGTCACTCACAATTTACAGGTACAAGTAAATACCATTTCGACAATGCAAATAAACAGATAGAGCCACCATCTTGTCGAAAGAGTAATAACCATGGGTGTTCAAGTAATTTGTTAGCTTTAGGTGAAAGTTTGACTTGGCCTATCGTCCGTTTTCGGCTGGATGTTGACTTATGGGACGCCCTGTATAATCATAAATCCTAAACTGCAATTTACCTTTGACGAACTACAAGAACTTTTATATTATGTTACTCGTTGCTACGAACCGATCTAAATTGTCTAAGTACGAACCCTTTATGGGCGAGTCCAACTCGCACTTGGCCGCTTTTTTGTTTCTTCGCAAATTAGAGAATAGTACTAAGTATACATATGTACAATGCTCGGCTGAAATAGTAATTAACGGCCTCGTTTATTTATCTCATTTATTTTTTTTAGATTCCCAAAATGCCCCATAACGGAAAAAGATGCGTGAAAGTGGTGTGGAAACACAATACCCTTCTACAACACCCAAGCGAGCAGTGAGAATTTTAAAAGTTTAAACCTTTTCAAAAAGTCTCATACCGTGAAAATCCCTCATTGTGTATTGAATTATATTATTGTAATTTAGTTGAACAAATTAAAGAGTTTATATCCAATTATGACGCCTTTTTCATTGATTTCGGAATTATTCATCGATAGGCTAGTTAATGTCGTTACTTCTCTAGTCACTCACACTATTACATATCTACAACTTCCATCCATTGTGATAGTAAATCCATGTTCCACGCTACTGCAGCGTGTCCGGTACGTTCAACACGATACACACAGACAGATTCGATGCCATCTGGCACAAAAAACAGCGTCTCTGTTAGGTAGACTGCACTACGCGAGACTATCAACAGCATCCTAAAACAGAAGTAGAGTTAGTATTAATAACTACCCTCACTTGATCTTCTTTGTCCATAATGCCTTACCACGGCGAGCAGTGCGTAGATACTATCAGTGTTGTGTGTGGACATTATGGACTAAGATCAAGTGAGGGTAGTTATTAACACTACCTTTACTTCTCAACGACGCGACGGTAGCACTCTGTCAAATGCTGAATGCTCTAGTCTGCCCGCGACCACGGCTTTTGCACCATAGCCGAAAAAACGGGAAAATAAGGTAATACGCGATAAATACACGAATAATAGTTTAAATATGTTTTATGATCGCGAAAGTTTAAAAGTACCTACTATCCTAAAAGAGGTTACTGAAAAAAAAATTCTCTGGCATGGAAACTAATCCTAATGGTCTGAATCTTAATCGATAAATATTTCATCAAAATTTTAGAACAGAGACAATCTAACTGCCCGGATCCTCAAGGCGGTTCGCGCTTACAACCTTCTGCGTGGATTTGCACATGAGACAACAAATTTATTTTATCAGTAAATGTCCTATCACATCTGCTGCAGGATTATGGCTTTTCTCTAGTGTGAATATGCATGTGCCTGGTTAATTGAGATTTTTGTCGGAATCTTTTACCGCAACTGCTGCAGCAATATGGCTTTTCTCCAGTGTGGATGCGCATATGAACTATCAAATTATTTTTAAAAGCAAATGGCTTATCACAACTGCTGCAGAAATATGGCTTTTCTCCAGTGTGAATACGCTTATGCTTTGTTAAATCACTATTTTGGTTGAATCTCTTATCACAACTGCTGCAGGAATATGGCTTTTCTCCAGTGTGGATGCGCATGTGGGCTAACAAAGTTGATTTATCAGTGAATCTCTTATCACAACTGCTGCAGGAATATGGCTTTTCTCCAGTGTGGATGCGCATATGCGTAGTTAAATGAGAATTTTGTTTGAATCTCTTATCACAACTGTTGCAGGAATATGGCATTTCTCCAGTGTGGATCCGCATATGCCTGGTCAAATGCGGTATTTGATTGAATTTCTTACCACAACTGCTGCAGGAATATGGCTTTTCTCCAGTGTGGATACGCATGTGGGCTAACAAAGTTGATTTATTAGTGAATCTCTTATCACAACTGCTGCAGGAATGTGGCTTTTCTCCAGTGTGAATACGCTTATGCCTTATTAAATCAGTATTTCGGTTGTATTGCTTATCACAACTGCTGCAGGAATATGGCTTATCTCCAGTGTGGATCCGCATGTGAGCTAACAAAGTTGTTTTATCAGTGAATCTCTTAAAACAACTGTTGCAGGAATATGGCTTTTCTCCGGTGTGAATCCACATATGCCTTCTTAAATCAGTATTTTGGTTGAATGTCTTACAACAACTGCTGCAGGAATATGGTTTTTCTCCAGTGTGGGTTCCCATGTGAGCTAACAAAGTTGATTTATCAGTGAATCTCTTACCACAACTGCTGCAGGAATATGGCTTTTCTCCAGTGTGAATCCGCATAATATGAACTATCAAAACTCTTTTATTCGAAAAAGTTTTATGACAATTGTTACAGGAATATGGCTTTTCTGCAGTGTGGATCCGCATATGAGCTAACAAATTACTTTTACCAGTGAATGTTTTATCACAACTGTTGCAGGAATTTGGCTTTTCTCCAGTGTGGACCCGCATGTGAGCTAACAAATTACTTTTAACAGTGAATGTTTTATCACAACTGTTGCAGGAATATGGCTTTTCTCCAGTGTGGATCCGCATATGCATAGTTAAATGAGAATTTTGTTTGAATCTCTTACCACAACTGCTGCAGGAATATGGCTTTTCTCCAGTGTGAATACGCATATGCCTGGTTAAATGCGAATTTTGTTTGAAACACGTACCACAATTGCTACAGGAATATGGCTTTTCTCCAGTGTGAATACCCATATGCCTAGATAAATCAGAATTACGTTTGAATCTCTTGTGTCTTCGCATGTGAGCAAACCAATTACTTTTGTCAGTGAATGCTTTATCACAACTGCTACAGGAATATAGCTTTTCTCTAGTGTGGGTCAGCATATGCCTAGTTAAATGAGAATTACGTTTGAATCGTTTACCGCAACTGCTGCAGGAATATGACCGTTCTTCATCATGATACTTTAAATGTTTTATCAATTTACTTTTAATGTAAAACATTTTATTACACTCATTACAATAAAAATGGATATTGTTTTTATCGTTCTTGACATGACTATCACCCCCCTCTGGACCACTCTCTGTTTTATTTGAATCATCATCAATATCTATGTAATCGGAGATTTCTTCGTCTGCCATTTCTTCTTTTATTTCTTGTGCACGTATTTGTTCCTCTTTAACAACTTCAAGATCACTTGAATCATCTGAATGCTTGTTGATAGACATGTGCTGTGTCTGTGTCATCGTTAAGGTTTGTATTACATTCATTGATTCCATCATCAGTATACTGTGTGTAACCTGAAAAATGAAAAGTTTCATTAATTATTGCTTTTATCTTAATCTTACTGTCTTTATCTCACGCTAAGTGGGTTGGGTACGACAGGTTAATGTTCTTCTCATCCCACCAGCTCTGAAAGTGTGTTTTTGCTGTTTAATATCTGACTGCAAAAGCCGTTTTTATCCGCTAGAGGATAAAGTAAATTTGAATTTAGAATATCATGTTCACTATGTTTTTGAATACACAACCTATTTACTTCTACCTCCATGGTGCCGAATTAAGCATACAACCTTTTTGAATTTGTTAAAAATTCGCACTTGTAACCTTCTTGGTATATTTGTGAATTCAAAACATCACTAAACCTATTTAACTTCTACCTGCATGGTGCCGAATTTATAATACAACCTTTTTAAAATTGTCAATAACTCATACTCGGAACCTTCTTGGTGTGTTACTTTTAGTCGCGCCATGTTCTTTTTTGCATTTAGTAATTTCCTCGCTGAGTGGGATGAAAAGTTACATGTTGCACTTGAGTGCAAAGATTTTTAACCTTGTGCTCTTTTGATTCCTTCGCAAACGCTTAGGATTCTAACTTTTAAACCTTAGAATTTAAACTTTAGAATCCTTCGCTTGCTCGGTCATCAAAATTGAGCACGCGGTTAAAAAGCAGATTTACACTCTTGTATAACAAATAACTATTATATACCCTAAAAATATTTATATAGGTAATAGCGGATAGAATGGCCAAAGCCTAATAGATTTATTTTCATATCTTTCTGATACTATTAAATGTATAATGTCTGGGTGTTATTATTCTATGTAATGTATTGTTACGAGCGGGGGGTCTATTGAACAATGAAAGTCGATTTTTACACAACGAACACTTATATTATCACTCAAAGCCAAAACTTTATTAAAACACAATAAACTACAGCACAACAATAAAACACAATACAAGACAAGACACTAATTCACTCTTCGCACTCGAAACGTTCACTTCTATAGCTTAATAAAAACTGTCCCACGATCCGAGCGATTCTCTATTTATAGCTCGTCTCATTATTCGAGCATGTTCGTCAAACTCTCCAGAAACACCCGGAACTTGATTCTCAATTGTTCACGTAATGTAGTTCCGCCATTTGTCAATAGATGGCGCTCTCTGCCACCCAACTCGTGAGTAGTTCCTCCTCTCGGTAACAGATGGCGCTAGGCGGCGTTAGGCTACTGCGCAACACTATTTACAAAAAGTAAGTATTTCTTACACTCATTTAAAAGCTAAATCATGCATGACTGTATACCTTAGAGTCATGTTGCAGTTGTTCTTGTAGTATTTTGTTGGACGTACAAGCCATCTTGGAGAATGCATGGCACCTCTGTAGCTGCCTATGACAGATATAGCACACTTTGCTAGGCATGCCAGACTCTAGCTCCGAGTTGAACTGAAAAATATTCAGTAAGAATGTTTGTAGTTATCTTTCCAAATATAAATATACCATAAAAAAACTTTCTAATGTAGAGGTTGTTGGCCACAGTACTGCTAAGTAAGGTATTTGTAGTAAATATTCATAATCTGTAGTTACCTAAGTACATCACCTTAAAGTGGGCGATCCATTCCAATTCTAAGGTTTAAACTGCCAATGGAGCACCTACAAAACCGCGGACTTGTAGGTGCTCCATTGGCGGTTTTATACCTTTGGCTCGCAGGCTTGTCGGTTTTAGCTCGCAAATGGAACACCCATCCAAAAGAGTTTAGTCGTTAGCAATAGCCAGAGAAGATTATTCCTACAAAGTTCAAAACTCAGCAAAACGGTAATTTAATATTACACACCTGTGTTCTTGTTAGTATTTCGTAAACCTCCCGATGGATTGTACCGAGGTTCAGTAACCTGATGTCGCCGACAAGACAGACTCTGCACAGCGACATAGCGGCTTATAGGGCGCTCCAGCAGCAAGCACCGCGCGCTGATTCTATGCGCTAGGTCGCCTACGTATGAGACACAACCTTTTCTGAAACCTGAATAGTCCGTGCTGTTTTGCCAGTTTATATTTAGCTTGACTGACCAATGACCATATTCACTTCACTTTTTCTTATTTATTGGCATCTCATGTGTACATTTTGAATTGATTTTGCCAATGTTATGTTAGAATGTTACTTGACGATTTATTCAATAAAATGGCCGATCTATTTTTCACGAAAAAAGAAGAAGCAGATTTCTATGGTTTAGTTTAGGTATAATAAGTCAAAGTCAATTATTTTCTAATCAGTACGATGCAAGAATCATTTTGAAACGTCTTAGAGCTATGTGAGTCTAGTTGCCAGTTCCACGCGACCAAGCGTAGAAGACAGAAGTAGAAGAACCTTAGAAGAACAGGCAACAAACTACGTCTCGGTTCCTACCGTTTTTTTTAGATCCTTTATAAATCAAAAATAGTATAAAATAATAGCAGTGAAGTTCCAGTGTGGTGCCACTTCACTTAGTCAGACCATAGACAAAGGAAAGCATGTCTATGGTCAGACGTAGGTATGCAATGCAATAATACAAAACCAAAAGTTTCAAAGACAGCACACGCTACGCTTCAAAGTTATACTATAGTATCTACACAGCTTAAATAAAAATAAAATACGAAATAGTAGGTACAGACATTGCAAATTGACATGTTAGCTTCCTATGGGTAGAGTGACCGGGACATCGGGCCACGCAGTTTTATCATAGCTAGGTACCTATCTAGAGTATAGTACGCTTTCTTTATTAAATTATTCTTAACATAGGCTTTAAACTTCCGATTAAGAAGCTTAGTTGCATTTTCCGGAAGTTTATTATAGAAGCGTACAGTGTTCCCCATAAAAGACCCATTTACCTTCTGCAGACGAAATTTGGGAATATAAAGTTTATTTTTATTTCTAGTGTTAATATTATGTGAATCACAATTTTTCTGAAAGCTACAGATGTGTTTGTGAGTGTTCAATAAGTTTTCATATATATATTGTGAAATTACTGTGAGGATATTAATTTCCTTAAATCGCTCCCTCAATGAGTCTCGTGATTTCATTTTATATGGCACGTATGGCCCTTTTTTGTAAAACAAATATACCTAGTTTGAATATCAGCTTAAGGTTGCCTGGAAGAGATCGCTCAAAGCGATAAGGTCGCCCATTGTTTTGGCAAAAATCTTCATGAATCCTGTATTATGTTTCTGTGTGGTGAACAATAAAGAGTTATCTATCTATCTATCTATCAGTTGCTTTCCCCCAGAGAAGGATACCGTAAGACATAACACTGTGGAAGTAGCTGAAATAAACTAGCCTAGCTGTAGCTTCATCAGTAAGCCATCTTATAGTCCGAACTGCATATGCAGCCGAACTTAGTCTAGCTGCAAGTGCTTTGATTTGCGGTCCCCACTGTAATTTTTTGCCAATATTAAGTCCTAAGAAAATAGTAGAATCTACAAGGTTAAGTGACTCTCCATTAAGCATAATATTAGTTGGCCGGAGAGTCACATTTGGTAAGATAAATTTAATATACTTGGTTTTCTTAGCATTCAGTAAAAGATTATTAACGTTAAACCAGTATTTGCGACAGAGATGCGTTAACGTCATCGTAATTCATGATCATGGTCAAATAGTAGACGCAATTTACACTGACTTTAGCAAGGCCTTCGACAAGGTAAATCACGATTTATTGTTGCAAAAACTTTCAATGTCTGGAATAGCTGGTATTTTTCTAAACTGGTGCAGGTCTTACTTGACAGATAGGAGGTCTGTGGTTGTAGTGGGTGGTCACTCTTCGCAGCCTTTTGCTGCTCTTTCAGGGGTCCCTCAGGGCTCCCATTTGGGTCCTTTACTTTTTAATATATTTATTAATGACATTGGTAAATGTTTTTCAAACTCTAAGTTTTATATGTTTGCGGATGATTTAAAGTTCTTTAAAAGAGTTAATTCCACTGATGAAGCAAGTCTATTACAAAATGACTTGGATAGTTTGACTTCATGGTGTGGCTTAAATGGCATGGCTTTGAACTGTGACAAGTGCTATGTGGTTCGATTTACTAGGAAAAATATTGTGCCTCCAAGGCTTTACTATATAAATGGCGAACCATTATTAGAGGTAAATCGTGTTCGAGATCTGGGAGTCACTATCGACAATAAGCTTCGATTCAATATTCATATTGACAATATTGCTAAGAAAGCCTTCAGGACTTTGGGATTTGTTTTGCGAAATTGTAAGGAGTTCAAAAAACCTTTCACTAAGATCACAGTTTACAATGCTTTAGTGCGTAGCTCCCTGGAATACTGCAGTGTGGTCTGGAACCCCCATTACGATATCTATATCAAGCGACTAGAGAGTGTTCAGAAAAGGTTTCTGTGGCACTTGTCATACAGCTGTAATTTGGCAAAGAAATTACCGAGTTATGAGGATCGACTACGTTATTTCAATTTACAATCCCTTCGCACCCGCAGGCTGGTGCATGATGGCATGTTTCTTTATAAATTGGTTAACTGCATTACTGATACTGCCTGTCTTTTATCTCAGATTCAAATAAATATTCCAAAGTTCATGCCTAGATTAAAAAAATATACCCCATTTGTCGGAAAACCCGCTCGTTCAAACCTAGGTCACTTTGCCCCATTAAATAGAATACAAAAAAAATATAATGCTAGTCACAACACTGATATTCTTACAACTGACCAAATTAAAGAAATAGATATTTTTTCGGATAGCATGTTTACTTTTAAGCAAAAATTAATCTTAATTTTTAATTCTACTGACACTCTGTAACTTTTGTACCTATGTATTTTGTTTTTAACTTGTATTTTTTTTATAAAATTAATTGTTTTTTTTAACCAGATTTGAATTTAGTGTACCTACTTAATTAATTTTTTGACCTTTAATTTATATTCTTAATGTTAGCATCTTTTATTCTAAACTTTGATTCTCTTGTTTTAAATACTATAATGTTATTGTCGTTGATAATTAAAATGTCGTTTGCTCCTATAATTGAGGTGACATTTAGCATACTAGATATTGTATTTAGACCTTAAGATACTGTTGGTGTTCATTTTGTTGGTGCAACTTAATAAATAAAATAAATAAAATAAAAAGTAATTAGTCTTCAATCTATCGACTTTAAAAATTAATGAGGTATCGTCAGCAAATAGTACTATTTCACATAGTTTTTTAACCAAAAAAGGGAGGTCATTTACGTACACTAGAAACAAGAAAGGACCTAATATCAAACCTTGTGGCACCCCCATGTCAATAATAGACCCAGAAGATCTCTCACCGCCCACATCAACTTTAGGGACTCTATCAGTCAAGTATGATTGTATTAGGTCAATAGAGCGATTTAGAATGCCGTAATGTTTAAGTTTAGATATTAATGTAGCATGATTTACACAGTCAAAAGCTTTGGAAAGATCGCAGAATACCACAATCGCGTCTTGCGAGTTTTCCTAGGCATCATATATGTGCTTTAAGAGTAGAATGCCGGCATCAGTCGTTGATCGACCTTTCGTAAATCCAAACTGGTGGCTATGAAGTATCCCATTTAGGTTAAAATGTGATAACAACTGAGTAAGAATAACTTTCTCAGAGATTTTACTTAGCGTAGGCAATACTGAGATAGGTACCTATATAGTTAGCAGGGTATCAGTGTTTCCACTTAGGATTTTGGGTTTGCCCTGAATTCTTTACAAATTGGCCCTAAAAATCCCTATTTTCATTTCGAAATGCCCTGATTTAGGGCGCATATTCAAAAAAATACCTTTTTAGAAATTTTAATAGAGAATAAATTTAATATACTTAACTAATTAATTATTATTCGCAGACTCAGAAGCTGAAGCATTACTTTTGCAGGTTTAAGCGGCATAAACCATGGCTCTAGTAGGTTCCAAAATTGAGCAGTTGTTAGCCAGCATCCCTAGCTTAGTGTGAAGAACTCCGTTGAGGGTTTCATTAGTCAACCTGTTTCTTTTATCCGTTTTTACATTTTTCAGAATACTAAATAATCTTTCTACTTCAGTATTAGAAGATGGAATCCCTAGTAATAGAGAAACTACCACTTCGAGGTTTTCGTGTAAAAAATTGCCCTTACTCCAGTAAAGTTCAGCTGGCGTTCTTTTTATTTCTTCTTCGTCATCAACTCTAAAAAATGCCTGCTACTTTGGTTCGCGACTGTTAGAAAACTGGCAATCGAAAATTATCCATAAATCTTGTTACTAATATCAGATGTCCTTTTCAACATAGGTTAATAGTACTATCCAAAAGGTAAACTAACATTCGTCGGATTATAATATGAAACTAATTTTGGGGAATCCGTAAGAGGTAGATTCATTGCGCATAGAGTAAATAGGGTTACCACATCAAGTATATTTTTGCCCTAAAACTCCCTAAAGCCCTGCCGCAATAAAAAAAGCCCTAAGCTGTACTTGAAATGAGTAGTTTCGCCCTAAAAGTGGAAACACTGCAGGGTATATCTATTGTATACGTATGCTATCTACACTTATGTGCATAAAGGCAGTTTTACACAGGGGCAGTAATTGACGTCAGTCGACTGCCGAGTCAGAGCTGACCTGGCAGTGCTATCGTATAAATTGATTTCAAGTAAGTACATACAGTACTGTCGCGTCAGCACTGACTTCAATACTCCCGGTTCATATTTTCGGCGTCAGTCCGCATCCCCCGCCACCCGCGCTAGCGCAAATGACGCCGTGTGAAATTACGAATCAGTCGCCGCCGCCCGGTCAGTCGCTGCCACTGTATTCTACCACGCAAGGTTTAGTTTAGTTTAGTTTAGTTTATTGCAAAAAATCTTAGGTAACATTACAGACATATCCAATACGTTACTTAGAGCTATGTACACATAAAAATATATAAAATTTACTTATTAGGAGACCTACATAAAACAAAATAATAAAATCTAGAAATAAATAACAAAAGAGATCAAATGTCATATTATGATAAATAGAAAAAATAGTTAGATACTAATACTAACTCACCTAATTCTAAAGAGCCATAAAATAGAAACTGATAGAAATCTACTGTTTGCATTCCAAGTTCTCACAGTATTGCAAGCACAATTTTTCAACAACTGACCATTTATCTGAAAAAATGTCCAGTTGTGCGTGTGAGGCAGTGATGGCATTGAGGTGTCGCTGACTCCTACAGATTGGGGACTGCTGACGCGCCGCGGTTCGCGCAGGCGTTACCGCGAAAAGAGGCACTCGCCCGAGGCGGAATCTGGTGCGATTTTCAGGGACACAAAGTCGACTGGCCTCATTCAAAAGTTCAGAGCAGTTTAGGAGTCCCCTAAGTATGCGACATACAGTAAGGATTTGGTCAAACACCCGACGGGTTTGCAAAGAGTTAACTCCTAATGTACCCTGTAGGTATTGGGTAGGGTACATGAACGGGTAATAGCCGTATACTTTCCGATACAAGAACCGAAGAAACCTTTTCTGGACCTTTTCAATCATAAGTGTGTATGTTCCTTGATGAGGGTTCCACACACATGCACTTGCTTCCAGTTTAGATCTTACCAGGGCAGTGTAGAGAATCCTAATAGCATTAATGTTATGAAAATCCCTACAGTTTCTTGTAACAAATCCTAATCGTTTAAAGCAGTCAGCGGTTAATTTGTAAATATGGTCGTGGAAATTTAACTCAGTGTCAAAAAGTATTCCTAAATCTTTTACAATTTGCTCTCGTTTTAACAGTTCTCCGTAGAGTTGATAAGGCATTTTGAGCGGTCGAGAAGATCTACTAAAAGACATGATTTGGCATTTACTGACGTTAAGATGTAGTTGATTTACTTCGCTCCACACTTGAATCGCATTCAGATCTCGCTGCAGGGCGTAACAGTCATCGATCGATTGTATTTGAATGTAAAGTTTGAGGTCATCTGCATACAGAAGGCACTTGGCGAATTCAAGTTGTTTGGCCAGATCGTCGACCATCATGATGAAAAGAAGAGGCCCCAAGGATGAGCCCTGACTTACACCTGATCTGGTGTGGTAGGGAGACGAGTCAAAACAGCCAAGACGAACAAATTGTTGACGGTCACGAAGGTAATCAGCAAATAGTTTTAGTAATTTAGGGGAGAAACCAAAGCCATTGAGTTTGTTTAGCAGGATATCGTTATCTACTTGATCGAAAGCTTTTTTAAAATCCAGGTATATTACATCTACCTGTGTGCCCGAATCTAGTTTTGCCGCAATGTATTCAGTTATAGTGAGTAAGTTGGTGTTTACTGATCTACCTCTCCTGAAAGCGTGTTGGGCTTCATTTAAGTACGGTTCAATTTGTTTATTTAAGTTGGCATGTAAGACACTCTCAAAGAGCTTGGCGAGGGATGATAGGATTGCAATGGGCCTATAGTTCTCAGCTAGTGCTTTATCTCCTGCTTTGAAGATAGGGACAACTCGGGATTGTTTCCAGACTTCTGGATAAGTAAACGTATTTAGAGAAATATTAAATATATGTGTAAGGACTGGTGCTAATTGGAATTTAAATGCTTTTAGTAAATACGGCGGTACGTTGTCAGGAAGGACCTACTGAGCTCTTAGGTTTGAGTTTCATTATACTTGCTTCTACTTCGGCCACAGAAAATTTTTGAATACTGATCAACGGGCAGTTGCTCATAGATTTTACTTGGCTAGCATTGAGATCTGGAATGCGTGGAAGAAAAACACTACTAAAATAATTGGCAAATGCTGTGGCTGCTGCCTGACCAGTATGTTTTTGTCCTGCATATGTGATGCATGGATCAAAACCTCCCTTTGTACGTAGACTTTTAACATAATTCCAGAATGCTTTAGGATTATTCGATAGGTTTTCCTGAATGTTATCTGTGTAGTTGCTATGTGCTATTATTATATCATGTTTTATTGATGCTCTAATGCTTGCAAAGAAACTGTACACATGGGGATCTTTAGATTTTTTCCAAATTTTGTGAAGAGTCCATTTGGTTTTAATGTCCGCGATAATGTCTTTACTGAACCATGTTGGGTCTTTACTGAACCAAGGTGAGCACGCTGCGTCGCACCACTCGCACCACATCACAAAATGACGCAAAAACTGAGCGACACGGAAAACTTGAAGCTTATTCAACTATACCGCGATAATGCATGCCTGTGGGATAATAAATCACAAAATTTCTTCAAAATTCAATTTTAATTTTGTTTTCGAGAATTCACTTTCCACACTGACTTTACAAACGTGTGTGCACCGAAAGAAATATCCTCGACTACTGATGAAATACTGACTGCGTCTAAACCAGGGATCCCAAACTATTTTGGACCAGTAACCCATTTTCCAAAATGAACAGTTACCTCAGACCACCATAGCCAAATTACCTACTTTTAAGATCAACCCCCTTATTCCCAATGGTCCGCTAACTTAAAACAGCTGCTACAGAGTGTTATTTTTCATAGGTCTCTCTCGATTTAGGTCAATAGAGTGAGAATTAGCAATGCTCAGACTATTATGAATAAGGGGGCTTATCTTTAGTTTTTTCCTATTGATACAAAATACCTAGGTACTAAGGTACCATGTAGGTATATGGAGTATTGTTCGCAGGTATGGAGTCCGCAATACGATGTTCATATTAAACGAATTGAGTCAATCCAACGTAGATTCTTAAGATTTTTGCAGTTTAAGTGTAAATGTTATGATGATGATTATGATAAAAGATGTAGAAGACAGCATATTTTGCCATTGCAAGATAGACGTAAAATATCAGATATTGTTTTCCTGAGCAAAATAGCGCAGAGTAAAATAGATTCTCCTCAACTCTTACAAAATATTAAATTTAAAATTCCAAACAGATCAGTTAGACTTCCAACTCACCTTGAAATACCCTCTTGTTCAACAAAGTATAGGCAAAACACTTTCTTTAGTCGAGCAGTAATTGCGTTCAATGGCTTGGTTGACGTCCCCGAACTAGATTTGTTTGCTTCCAAACCACCAAGAATTAAAAACATCTTGTCAAAACGCTGGTTCGGAGAGACTTCCCAGGTTCCCTAGGTTTGTTTTTTTTATTGTACTTTTTGTTTTTCTGTTTTTAAGTAATTTCTTCAAAATTTTCAATCTTTTTTTGTTTTTTTTTTATAGTTTGTCTACCGTAGTCTCTCGTTACATTATATCTAATTTTGTCATCTTTTTCATGTAAATTAATAAGTAAGCTCTAATAGTCTCTCTATGCGAAAACTGATTAATGGTCCATAGTTGTCTTTTTAAATTATCAATTAGAATATAAGTACTGTTTGTTTTCCTAAGAAATAAAAATAAATAAATAAATAAATAAATATGTATTATAGAAACATTACAACTGTTTGTTTATAGAATGTATATACTGTATGTATTTTATTTAGTAGGTAAATATGTATATATTTATTATATTTATGTATGTATGTAGTCTATATATTTATTTACTTGTGTATGTAAATATCCTTATTTTTTATTATTTACTATTATTTCTTAGTGCACCCTAGCCAACCATCTTATTATACGCTTCGCTCCATCCAAAGGTTGTCTGGAAGAGATCGCTCTTCAGCGATAAGACCGCCCATTGTACATTAGTGTGTGTTTAATTATTGTTACTTGTTTTTCCATTGTTAGTTTTAAGGTGTGCAATAAAGAATTTTCTATTCTATTCTATTCTACCAATTGGAAAACTTTGCACTTGGTTAGGTGATTAAAGTTGATTTCATTTACTCTTTAACAAAATAAACGTTCGTTGTACGAACTTTAGACTTAACATTACTACAACAATGCTATTTCCTACAAAAACATTAATTTTAGTACACGTAACACAACATAAGCAATACAGTACCTACCTACCTAACTTGAAAGTTTGAAATAAGAACTTGTGTTAATTAATTAGGGGTCGATTTGTAGACCTCGTCGACCCCCAAAATCAGTTTTCGTTTATGTCGACCACTAGGAAACCAACATCGACCCCAAGGGGTCGACCCCTTGGGGTCGATATCGACCACTTTGGGAATCCCTGGTCTAAACAGTATGACTCAGTTTTCGGTGCCGGCACTGACGACAGTTACTGACCCTGTGTAAAACTGCCATAAAAGGCAGTCGGTGAAAGAAGGAAATAGTTTAGGCTACTTTTTTTTATACTACTAGCTGATGGAACAAGTACATGGCTCACCTGATGTTAAGCGGTAACCATCGCCTATAACAAAGCATTGCATTGCTAAGCTAACTTACTTACTATTTTTTTTTTTCACTGACTTTTTTTATATTAACTTTGTGTTAGTTTAAAGATTATTATTACGATTAATTAATTGCTAATGAATTTAATTGAATAAATGTATCTTATCTTACATTTCAGAGAGTGTGCGATGGAACTTCACGATTTAGTTCTCCCATCCCCATCCTATAATCGGACTACTCAACACACACACGGAAATGCGACATCCATACATGGTTGATGATTCAACTGTCCGCGCCAAGCGCATTGCTTCAACTTTAATGTTTCGGTTCGGAAAGCCAGCAACAGGACGGCGGAGTGGAATTCCTTGCCGGCGTCTGTTTTTCCGAACACCTACAACTTAAGTATTGAGTACTACAATATAATAAAAAAATCCTCAAGGCCGTTTGTGCATACAACCTTGTGTATAGATTAGCACATGATACAACAAATTTATTTTACCAGTGAATGTCTTAGCACAACTGCTGCAGGAATATAGCATTTCTCCAGCGTGGATCCGCATATTGTTAGCGGGTTTTGGGAATAGGACATCCCTACTGGGACCGAGCGACGAAACACATCACTAGTTGGGAAGGAAGATGGCGTCGGAATGCGTAGTGGTTTAGATTGCGGTGTAAAAAAGTAAAACAGTGTTTTAGCTATATTCAATGAAGAGTCTTCTTAATATGCAGCAACATATCTTTTCTATCAGCGAATGTTTTATCACAACTGTTACAAGAATATGGCTTTTCTCCAGTGTGGATCCGCATATGCCTGGTCAAATGATGTATTTGACTGAATCTCTTAGCACAACTGCTGCAGCAATATGGCTTCTCTCCGGTGTGGATTCGCATGTGCCCGGTTAACTGAGATTTTAGTATGAATCTCTTATCACAACGGCTGCAGCAATGCGGCTTTTCTCCTGTGTGGGTTCGAATGTGGTTCGTTAACTGACATTTTTGTATGAATGTCTGATCACAATGGCTGCAGCAATGTGGCTTTTTTCCGGTGTGGACCCGCATATGAAGAAACAAATTACTTGTATGAGAGAATGTCTTATCACAGCTGCTGCAAGAATAAGGCTTTAGTCCAGAGTGAATCCGCATATTATGCTTAGTTAAATGACAAATTTGTTTGAATCTTTTACCACAACTGCTGCAACAATATGGCTTTTCTCCAGTGTGGATCTTCATATGAACAGACACACTACTTTTGGTAGTGAATGTCTTATCACATATGCTGCAGGAATATGGCTTTTCTCCAGTGTGGATCCTCATATGAACAGACAAACTATTTTTAACAGTGAATATCTTATCACATATGCTGCAGAAATAAGGTTTTTCTCCAGTGTGAATACGCATATGAACTAACAAACTTCCTTTATTAGTGAAGCTCTTATCACAACTGCTGCAGGAATATGGCTTTTCTCCAGTGTGAATACGCATATGAACTAACAAACTTCTTTTATTAGTGAAGCTCTTATCACAACTGCTGCAGGAATATGGCTTTTCTCCAGTGTGAATATGCATATGAATTAACAAACTTCTTTTATTAGTGAAGCTCTTATCACAACTGCTGCAGGAATATGGCTTTTCTCCGTTGTGGATTCTCATATGAACAGACAAACTACTTTTGGTAATGAATGACTTATCACATATGCTGCAGGAATATGGCTTTTCTCCAGTGTGGATCCTCATATGCCGCATCAAACTGTTTTTAGCAGTAAATGTCTTAGGACAATCACTGCATGAAAATGTTTTTTCCCCAGTGTGAATATGCATATGAACTAACAAACTTCTTTTATTAGTGAAGCTCATATCACACATGCTGCAGGAATATGGCTTTCCGTCAGTGTGGAGTCCCATATGCCGCATCAAATTCTTTTTAGCAGTAAATGTCTTAGGACAATCGCTGCAGGAATATGGCTTTTCTCCAGTGTGGATCCCCATATGAACAGACAAACTATTTTTAGCAGTGAATGTCTTATCACAGATGTTGCAGGCATATGGGCGTTCCTCATTGTGATACTTCAAATGTTTTATCAAGTCACATTTCATGTTAAACATTTTGTTACACTCATTACAATAGAAATGCATATTGTTTGTATCATTCTTGACATGACTATCACCCTCTGGAACCTTCTCTATTAAATCATTATATTCCCTACTCAAATTATCATCAATATCAGGGGTTTCTTCTTCTTCTATTTCTTCTTTTGTTTCTTGCACTTGTATTTGTTCCTCTTTGATAACTACAGGAGCACTTGAATGCTTGTTGATAGACAGGTGCTGTGTCTGTGTCATCGTTAAGGTTTGTATTACATTAACTGATTCCATCATCAGTATACTGTGTGTTACCTGAAAAATTAAGCCGCTTCAAATATCATTGCCTTTATCATCATCTTCCTGCCATTATTCCACGTGAAGTGGGTTCGGCAAAACAGGTTAATGTTCCCCTTATACCCGAAAATTATGTATTAGCGGATAGAATGGCGAAAACTTGAAAATTTTATATTAATCTTTTTCTGATACTATTAAATACATAATTTATTGAGAACTGAGGCTAGTCTGCTGGTCAAAGATTAGCTTCACTATCATTATCAGCTGCTTCTCTACTTTATTAAACTTACTTTAAACATTTACAAATAAGTGATAGCAAAGGACATGTACATAGGCGAGCTTAACCATAACAAGGGTTTTTTTCATATTTTATAGTGATCAGTTTCAATTTAATTACCTAAAACCATTACCTTACCAGACTCTGTGCTTACTCTTGACTCTGTGCTCTGTGCTTACCAGACTCTTAAGAGACTGGGAGAATCATGGAAGCCTACTCACGAAACGCACAACACTACACACTCATCCACTCGCTCACACTCTTACACACACCACGCACACGCACACTTGGTCACCAAAGTTTTCAATGTTTTCATTTATCTTACTTTGTTTTTCATTTTATTTTTCTTACTTTGTATTAACTTATTATGTAAGTACTTATACTAGATGTATTGTATAAGTACACTAAATTATTATTATATATTTATTTTTTAGTATCAGATCCAATAGAATGGAACTTAAATACGGAGGAGGGCGTTGATGTCTGCGACACAGTTTTTTAACTTCTGCAGACATCATCGTATTTCCGCAAAACTTATAATGTACAAACTGGTTTTTTGTTCATAATAAAGCATTATTATTATTATTAATTTGACTTGACCTTATTCGAAGATTAATTTATTTATTTGAGATAGACACTACGTTTTCCGCCCTAAATCTTTGACTTTTGACGGTTCTAATGACAGCCTGTCATGTTACCCTTCCGTCATTTCCCCTACCACCACCGCAGAGTGGCGCGTTTGAGGCAGCCATCTTTATTCTTCATTGGCGTTTTGTTTTCCGTCGAAGCAACATGTGTTCAGCAGATATCTCTGCGACTACAGTTGCTTAAAATATTTTAATCCTTGTTCATACAAAAGTGAAGAATTAATTCTTTTACTTAGTGAATAAGTGTGTTATACTGTGCAAAGAGGGAAAACCGTGAGTGCCCTCTTTATATGAAACGTGTTCAATTTTAACGAAAAGTTCGTTTGGATCACGTTATTACAGTTATGTAAATAACCAGTTATCCTGTATGTTTGTTGTGCATGTAAGTTTTAATGTGCATATTTAATGTTCAAGTAATTTACACAAGCGGTAGCCCCACGTGCAGTAGCATAAGATGGCTATCGGTGATATCGAAATCTTAGTTTTGAGGTAAGTGATAATATGATAATGACGTCATAAACATCAATGGCCTTGCAATGAAGGAATGAATCGAACTCAAATCCTTTAACATCGAGAGGAAGCTAAAATGGGTAGCTGTCCTGGAGTTGTTGAAAACTGGTGCTTAGGTTAGACGTCTTATGAGACTACGGTCTTACCCTTTAAACTCGTAAATCGTATCATACTCCAAGCTTCATAGACTTGGGATCAAACAAAGTGGGGAGAAATGTATGATACGATAAATCAATTATAATGCTTATATTACTAAATGTGCCTACTGAATTGTGAAAAATAAATATTAATTTTAATATATAATTGCACGAAGTATATATTGTAATCTTCTCTCTTTTTCAATTAATTATACGAGTGCTGAAGTTAATTTTTGAGAATCTGAGTGGCAAAGCAGAAGAAACTCGGTTTTTTCATTTTTGCTATCCTCTTTATTATTTCACTTTACAAGTCGTATTATTGCATGCGGAGTTTTGTATGTTTTATTTAAGTATTTTTGGCGGCTAAGGTGTTCTGTTCCCCAGAATCTATCAGCTGCGCAAAGGTGACGCTAAGAATTTGGAAACGCTGTGGCTGAGGGAACTCGTCAACCATAAGAAGAGGAATCGCTACCCAATCAAAGTAACAGCTGCCCCTCGCAGGGGTAGGCCGTTATTAAAACTATTCCAGCGCATGGAACGATATAAACTTTTAATGGACCTGAGTTCCTGATTCTGATGGGTTCTTGCAAAAGAAATTCAATTAAGCCGATAACCACCCCTCGCAGGGGTCTGGTGTTAGGCTAACTTTATTCCATCTTATGGAACTGTATACACTTCAGTGGACCAGGGCTCCTGAATCGGATGGGTTCTCGCAAAAGAAATCCAATCAAGCTAACAACCACCCCTCGCAGGGGTTAGGTGTTTGCCTAACGGTACTCCATCGCATGGAACTGTATACACTTCAGTGCACCAAGGCTCCTGAATCGGATGGGTTCTCGCAAAAGAAATCCAATCAAGCTAACAACCACCCCTCGCAGGGGTTAGGTGTTTGGCTAACGGTACTCCATCGCATGGAGCTATATAAACGGTGGCTGGACCACGGCTCTTGAATCTGATGCCTTCTCGCAAGGGAAATCCAATCAAGCTGACAACCACCCCTCGCAGGGGTTAGGTGTTTTGCTAACGGTACTCCATCGCATGGAGCTATATAAAAGGTAAGTGGACCATGGCTCCTGAATCTGATGGGTTCTCGCAAGAGAAATCCACTCAAGTTAACAACCACCCCTCGCATGGGTTAGGTGTTTACGTAAGGGTAATTCCTTCGCATGGAGCGGTATGAGCGTTGAGGGACCATGTCTTCTGAATCTGATGAGTTAACGCAACAGAATACCAATCAAGCTAAGAGACACCCCTCTCAGAAGTTAGGTGTTTGGCTAACGGTTTTCCATCGCATGGAGCTGTATAAACGATGAGTGGATCATGACTCTTGAATCTGATGGGATCGCGCAAGAGAAATCCAATTAAGCTAACAACCACCCCTCGCAGGGGTGTTTGGTAACTGTATCCCATCGCATGTGTCTGTATAAAGTTTTAGTGGACATTGGCTCCTGAATATGATGTTTTTTCGCAAGAAAAATCCAATCAAGCTAACAGCGGCCCCTCGCAGGGGTTTCGGGTTTTTGTGTGGTTATTGTGTTCCATCACGTGGAATTTGTGAATTTTGGTCTGGCCTGGCCTGGCCTGGCCCCAGAAAGTGCTGTTTCCTCACAATAGCAATCCGATCATTTTGAATATACACCCTTCGCGAATAGGTGTTGTGAAAAAAAAAAAAAAAAAAAAAAAAAAAAAAAAAAGCAGCACACCCACACTGGGTGGTGGGAGATGTTTTTTGTAAGGTTATAATGTCCTGAGAATAATAATAGAATAATTAGATACCAGTAAATGTTTATTAACAATAATGAGTTGTAATGTAACAATGGGACAGAACATCTGCTGCTCTTGCGTACTCTATAATGTACCTACAAGCTTGTACTGATGAACAACTTGCACAATTGTGTGTTGGCTCTAGTACTTACAGTCTACACTGTATGTAGTAAACTATGCGTTATATGTAGTGAAACAAGGTGCAGTAAATAAGTACCCCCATCTGTTTGTAAGCCCATCCTTTACGACGATGATGTGCTGGCCAATAATTTTTTTTATTGAAAGTAAAACCTCATTTTTGGGTTCTACCACTGATCTCATTTCAGTGTGCATTTTCACTTAAAAGTAGTTAGTGACACAGGTGCTTGTTACACCTACTGTATTACAAATATTTTTAGATGGTTACGCAAAATAAAAATACTTAGTTGGGTCAGAAACGTCGTGCATCTCTACGATCACTAACTCTTAAGTATTAAAGTCACTTATGCAGGGAAAACTTTAGCTGAGTTAGTGTGTGGTTCAGTGTATAATACAGGTATCTACCTATATCGTAGAGTGGTATATATGGTGTGGCTTAAAGAGCTACGCTTTGTGGATCGACCCTCTTAAAAAATTAAGTACCATGTAAGACCATCCTCTTTGAATATCGAAAATAAAGAATCTTAGTTGCCTCTAAAATGCAGGCTACCCACATTTATATACATATTTGTTTTTGTTTTTGAAAACTGTGGACGTGTGACCTACCAACTAAACTAAAAACTGAAATCTCGTCAAGCTGTTTCTTAACGTTCTGCATGGAACTGCCTACCCACATGGATGTGCTGCACTGTGTTTTTAGCTCTTAAGTGTAATTTTGTCGTAGAATCTAAAAGATTCGAAAATATGTGTCAAGTGCACAAAAGGAGCCTCCGTGAGGCGCACTTAAAATCCTTTCTCCACACTTCTTTTCGAAGGATCCAGTGACACTATATGAAGAAGACTAGGTACATGAGATATATTTCTGATAAAAGTAAATCATCTCGTCCACGGAGCGTCAAAGTATGTAATGGCATATAGTTCTAACCAATTATTGTTACTATTCATCATCATCATCATCAGCCCGAAGAAGTCCACTGCTATTGTTATGCTGTTTTTAAAAATAGTGGTTGTAGTACTACTGATAAACATAATGGTTTCCAATTGTTTAATTCCTTGATACATCAGTAAACAAAAACATCCTTAGTACTTTAGCACAATTCTTGCTGAAAGCAAAAACCATGAAACCGTAGTTCCTACGTTCTGAAGCAGGCATGTTCTTCCAGATGTTCTTACTCCATGTCAATCAAACTATCCGGTTTGCGACGTTGGCAAAAATAAATTTTATAAATACTAAGTAAGTAAGTATGAGTAATGTTTATGTTTTACATAGGTACTAATAGTAAAACTGCCTCGCAGTAATATTATGCTCTTGGCTCAAGAGGACTCACATTATGGTTACACATTAGATCGCATTCCTTATCATCATCATCAGATGGTTACATATTTGATCGTATTCCTTCTAGTATGGTGTTTATCCTTTATTTGACAATTGATCGCAGTGATAATTTATGGTTGAAAACTCTCATCAGTATTTTACTGATCATTCATCATCATCATGAACTGGAAAGAAACTATGATAAATGCAATATTTTATTTATCACCAGTCAAATCGTTTAATATGTTTTTATTACAACAACAGTATTAATTTAGCAAGTCCGCAACACCCGCATAAGTCCGCATAGGTCAGGAGGTTGGATTGGCAGGCTGCTATTACAGCACCTTCAGAAGTTCCTCCAAGCTGGATAGAAAAGGTTATACTGGAAATTTTTTTTTTGGGCTGAACGAGAGGGTAGTGAGTTAAAAAGTGTCATTTTTAGTTAACGCAAAAATCTTTCTTAGCTATGTTTCCAATGATATGCAAGTATATTGATGTTTCTAATGCCATTGCATTATGGCCCGGGTTGTCATCATAACCAACCCAAAGAAATTCATAGCTGGACTTAGGCCTTCTTCATAAGTTGGTTAGTCATGAGGGGGTTGGTCTATTAACCCTATGTATGTCAGACTTTTTTAATTATTATGACCACGATCACTTTTGATGCAAAACCTGACAGGTTTTTCATAGTACCTACTTTAACTTTGTTAAAGTTAGCCACATTTTATAGTGTTTGCTATACGAATAATTTCTTAGGTTCTTTGGTAGATAATAACGTTTTACTATTGTAGGTATACTTACCTACTTGAGGTTGTAAAATATTTTGATGTCACATGTTCACATTGGCGTCAGAGTTGCTACCACCACCAGGCGATAACAAACAGGTCTCAAATAAATAAATTAATCTTCGAATAAGGTCAAGTCAAATTAATAGCAGCGTTTTACCTACCAATAAAACGCATATTAATTTACTTACCTTATTCGAAGATTATACTTTCAATTCTGCCTGGTGATTTTCGACGCAATGAAGAATAAAGATGGCTGCCTCAAACGCGCCACTCTGCGGTGGTGGTAGGGGAAATGACGGAAGGGTAACATGACAGGCTGTCATTAGAACCGTCAAAAGTCAAAGATTTAGGGCGGAAAACGTAGTGTCTATCTCAAATAAATAAATTAATCTTCGAATAAGGTAAGTAAATTAATATGCGTTTTATTGGTAG
Source organism: Thera britannica (assembly GCA_939531255.2). NCBI lineage: Eukaryota > Metazoa > Arthropoda > Insecta > Lepidoptera > Geometridae > Thera > Thera britannica. The sequence continues at coordinate 21,083,926 of OW618041.2, read as the reverse complement.
GTAAAACGCTGCTATTATTATGCTAGCATAATTTCATTATTTATCCAATCATAGCACTCATTTACAAGCCAAATCATGAATGCATACCTCGGAGCCATGTTTTAGCCGTTCTTGTAGTATTTTGTTGGATGCACGAGCCATCTTGGAGAATGCATGGCACCTCTGTAGCTGCCGATGACAGATATAGCACACTGTGCTAGGCATGCCAGACTCTAGCTCTGAGTTGAACTGAAAAATATTCAGTAAGAATGTTTGTAGTTATCTTTTCATACACAGGGTCAATTTTAAAACACCAGCAACCTTCGAGAACCAGGTTCCTAGCATCATCAGCAACAACTTTTGTTCTACGACTTTTGAAATAACTCAATAGGTACAATCATTAGAAATTATTTAAGTTTTTATTGAACTGTTGTGACATTTGTAGCTCTATGTTCAATCAAGGACGGCGCACGCTTGCGCGCGCATACCTACCCACCTATTTAATATCAATTGCTCGCTTTATTCATTTTTCTTTTTCATAGGTAGTAGGTATGTATGTACTGTACTGAGTCCACAATCCCTGCATACTTGACCAGGCTAAGGGCTGGCTACATTAATCAACTAAAAACAAATAAGTGGTATGCAGATAGGTACCTATTGAGATCTGGTAGGTAGGTATTATGTTTAATATAATCATTCATAACGTTTTAAATTTTATTTAAGTAATATCAATGCTAGATAACTAGATATCTTTTATTCACTCAACATTGTTTAGTGTAGGCGTATTTAAAAAGTGGAATCAGTGTATTTACAATAATTAAATGATCGATAAAAGTAATATTTACAAATTAGATATTACCTCGCAGGTTCAAATCTTGTGGGTGGCGGTGAGTATCGCGCACATAGCGTTCAAAATCGTCACCTTCACAACCAAGACAAAGACTTGCGGATTTGATTTCACTTGACCAAAGGCCCAAATTATTTTTTCTATCAACAAGCCTCGGCTTGTGATTTCGCCACCACTGTACACCATTGTTTTTATTCATCTTCCGAAACATTATCATCACACCTAGCAAGCATTTCTGTGTACTCGATATTGGAGTACCGATACGCGATGGTAGTAGTTAGGCACAATCCGTAAAAACATCGGCTGACAAAATATCGTGGCGCACAGAGACTTGTACCGCGCGCGCTTGCCCCTCGACGACTGAGCGAGAGGGCACTGGCGGCGCCAGCGATGCGGGCGCGGCGTTTGAGCGGCAAGCTCAAAGGCGCCAACGCACCGCGCGCCCCCCGCGCATAGAGTTAGAAACATTCAATCGAATATTTCAATAAATATTTATTTTTGTATGGAAATAAAAAGTAGGTAGCTAATTATCAAAAGTCGTAGAACAAAAGTTGTTGCTGATGATGCTAGGAACCTGGTTCTCGAAGGTTGCTGGTGTATTAAAATTAACCCTGTATAAATATACGATAAAAATATTTGATATTTGATATTTATTTATTGAACCATTACGTTACAGTAATATAACATTGGTAAGTCAATTTTCACAAATAAATCTTAATATTAATATTATAATTTAAATACACAACACACTAACTTAATATGTATTACGTTACGTTTGCAAATCAGAGAATGAGCAGCTCAAATATTCATTTAAATGGTAAAACGGGTGACATTCGAAAAATGTTCTAAGTTTAATACTTTATAATGACGAGTTTGTTGGCAATCAGTCATAGTACTGCTAAATGAGGTATTGGTAGTAAATATTCGTAGTCTGTAGTTATTTAAGTACATAACCTTATCCCTCGTCGTTAACAATAGCCAGAGAAGATTATTCCTACCAAGTTCTAAACTCAGCAAAAAAGGTAATAATTTACCCACCTGTGTTCTCGTTAGTGTTTCATAAACCTCCCGATGGATTGTACCGAGGTTCAGTAACCTGATGTCGCCAACAAGACAGACTCTGCACAGCGACATAGCGGCCTATAGGGCGCTCCAGCAGCAAGCACCGCGCGCTGATTCTATGCGCTAGGTCGCCTACGTATGAGACACAACCTTTTCTGAAACCTGAATTGTCCGTGCTGTTTTGCCAGTTTATGTTTAGCTTGACTGACCAATGATTATATTCACTTCACTTTTTCTTATTTATTGGCATCTCATGTGTCCATTTTTTATTAATTTTTCCAATGCTAACATGCTTGTTAATTAGGTAAGGATTAGAAAATGGCCGATCTTATTTGCACAAAAAAAGAGCCAGTGTTGCCACGTGCCAAACCAAAATATCTGGGTTTCAAAGTCTAAAAATCTGTATTTGACTGAAACAACACACAGAACATAAAACGAAATAAAAACAACACCGAATAGAACAGAAAATATCCAATAAAAATCGGCCAATTGCGAGTCGGACTCACGCACGAAGGGTTCCGTTCTAAAAACATTTGTTGTCTTTTGTATTTGCTGTTAAAGCGGCAACAGAAATACATCATCTTTGAAAATTTCAGCTGTCTAACTCACGGTTCATGAGATACAGCCTGGTGACAGACAGACAGACAGACGGACGGACGGACAGCGAAACATGTTAGGCGGACGCGTCCGACGGACGCGGCTGACGATATCTAGCTAATGAATGTACACTGAAGTGTGCAAACTATCGGATGTAAGCCGCGGACGTCGGACGCGTCCGATAGTTTGCACACTTCAGTGTACATTCTAGATATCTATCAGTCGCGGCTGTCAGCCGCGTCTGTCGGACGCGTCCGCCTAATATGTTCCCAGCTTTAGTAATAGGGTTCCCGGTTTTACTCTTCGGGTAGGGAACCCTAATTATACACATATATTGAATTTACTATTATATTGAATTACTTTTTCATAGACTAAATCAGATTCCAAAAATCTGTATAAAAGTAAGGTAAAATCTGTATTACTAGCCAAAATTCTGTATAAATACAGATAAATCTGTATAATTGGCAGCACTGAAAGATGTGTGCGTATACGTATGTTATCTACATTTGTGTGCTTATGGGAGGCGATAGTGTACATCATGTTATTGTACAAACTGTTATTACGATGCCTATCCTCTTTCTAAAGCAGTTATTCAACGCTAGATTAACAATATTAATAATTGAAATATTCATCTGCTCCAGTGTACACAGTAACAATTTCCTAGTAGAAAAAAAGTGGCATCGTTTTAACAGTGTGTACATTAACAGGCCGTACATTAACCGGACCCCATATTCAGCAGTCGGCGAAGAAGGCTGTATCAATGTTGTTATATCCGCTCGGTTGTCCCGATGCGCTCCCCGCGCACCCCCACATTGTCCCGCCATTTTTTATACCTGCCGCCGCACCGCACCGTGCGGCTCGGGTTTCACAGAACCATTCATTGTGCCCAAAGTTGTTTATAGAACGCTCACGAGTGTTTTGTTTTTTGTGTTGACTATGAATGAAGCTATTGAGATAAGTGTTTTGTTTATTATTATTCAACTACGGTGTAGACTTATGATATGCTGATCTAGCTGAACACAGGCAGTGTGGTAGCTTATAGAAAAAACCCTTTCAATAAATAAAAAAAAAAATAGTAAGTGCTACTTTTTAGGGTACCGTAGCCAAATGGCAAAAACGGAACCCTTATAGATTCGTCATGTCTGTCTGTCCGTCCGTATGTCACAGCCACTTTTCTCCGCAACTATAGGACCTACACTGATGAAACTTGGTCAGTAGATGTATTCTGTGAACCGCACTATGATTTTCTCACAAACATAGAAAAAAAAGCAGCCAAGTGCGAGTCAGACTCGCCCATGAAGGGTTCCGTAGCATCAATTAACATAATATAAAGGTTTTTGTAGTTCGTCGAAAGGTAAATTGCGGTTTACGATTTATGACGTATAAAACAAAAACTACTGACTAGATCTCGTTCAAATAAAATATCGTTGGAAGTTTGCATAGTAATGTACAACATATATTTTTTTTTTAGTTTTATCATTCTCTTATTTTAGAAGTTATTTTTTTGTTTTATCATTCCTATTCATTGATACCTCCCACACGTATGGGTTAGATGAAAAAAAGTTTATTGAATTTCAGTTCTAAGTATGGGGACCCCCAAAATGTACCTATTGTTTTTAGGGTTCCGTAGCCAAATGGCAAAAACGGAACCCTTATAGATTCGTCATGTCTGTCTGTCTGTCTGTCCGGCCGTGTCACAGCCATTTTTCTCTGAAACCATAAGAGCTAGACTGATGAAACTTGGTGAGTAGATGTATTCTGTGAACCGCATTAAGGTTTTTACACAAAAATAGAAATAAAACTATAAATTTTGGGGGTCCCCACACTTGAAACTGAAACTCAAAATTTTTTTTTTCATCGAACCCATACGTGTGGGTATCTATGGATAGGTCTTCAAAAATTATGTTGAGGTTTCTAATATCGTTTTTTTCTAAACTGAATAGTTTGCGCGAGAGACACTTCCAAAGTGGAAAAAAGTTGGTCCCCCCCTCTAACTTCTAAAATAGGAGAATAATAAAACTAAAAACATATATGATGTAGGAAAATTACTATGCAAACTTCCAACGAAATTTGGTTTGAACGCGATCTAATGAGTAGTTTTTTTTGAATACCTACGTCAATAATCGTAAACCGCTATACCTTTCGACAAACTACTAGAACTTCTATATTATATTACTTACTGCAACGGAACCCTTCATGGGCGAGTCCGACTCGCACTTGGCCCCTTTTTTTTATAAACTACTAGACTACTAGAACTAGCTGACGGAACAAGCTTCAGGCTCACCTGATGTTAAGCAGTCCATCGCCTGTAACAAAGCATTGCATTGCAAAGTTAACTTACTATTTCCTTTTTTCACTGACTTTTTATTTAATATAACTTTTGTGTTTTATTCCAAATACGATTAATTAATTGTTAATGAATAAATGAATTGAATTGAATAAATGTATCTTATCTTACATTTCATAGTATGCGATGGAACTTCACGATTTAGTTCCCCCATCCCCCCATTCTATCATCGGACCACTCGACACACGGAAATGCGACATCCCTAAATGGTTGATGTACCAACTATCGGCACCAAGCGCTTTGCTTTAACTTTTCTGTTGCGTATAGCCAGCGACAGGACGGCGGAGTGGAATTCCTTGCCGGCCGGCGTCTGTTTTCCGAACACTTAAAACCATCATCACGTAACAGCAGGTGAGATTGCAGGCAAACGCAAGCCTAAATTATACAAAAAAATCCTCAAGGCCATTGTGCATACAACGTTGTGTGTGGATTAGCATATGAGACAACAAATTTATTTTACTAGTGAATGTCTTATAACAACTGCTGCAGGAATATAGCATTTCTCCAGTGTGGATCAGCATATCGTTAGCCGGTATGGGAGTAGGACACTGTTGTTGTTGTGGGGTTACTGGGACCGAGTGACGAGACACAACACTAGTCGGGAGGGAAGATGGCGTCGGAATGCGTATTGGTTTTGATTGCGGTGTAAAAAAGTAAAACAGCGTTCTAGCTATATTCAATGAAGAGTCTTATTAATATGCAGCAACAAATCTTTTCTATCAGCGAATGTTTTATCACAACTGCTACAAGAATATGGCTTTTCTCCAGTGTGGATCCGCATATGCCTGGTCAAATGATGTATTTGATTGAATCTCTTAGCACAACTGCTGCAGCAATATGGCTTCTCTCCGGTGTGGATTCGCATGTGCCCGGTTAACTGAGATTTTTGTTTGAATCTCTTATCACAATGGCTGCAGCAATATGGCTTTTCTCCGGTGTGGTTTCGCATGTGGATCGTTAACTGAGATTTTTGTATGAATGTCTGATCACAATGGCTGCAGCAATGTGGCTTTTTTCCAGTGTGGACCCGCATATGAAGAAACAAATTACTTTTATGAGAGAATGTCTTATCACAACTGCTGCAAGAATAAGGCTTTAGTCCAGAGTGAATCCGCATATTATGCTTAGTTAAATGACAAATTAGTTTGAATCTCTTACCACAACTGCTGCAGCAATATGGCTTTTCTCCGGTGTGGATCTTCATATGAACAGACCAACTACTTTTGGCAGTGAATGTCTTATCACATATGCTGCAGGAATATGGCTTTTCCCCAGTGTGGATCCTCATATGAACAGACAAACTATCTTTAGCAGTGAATGTCTTATCACACATGCTGCAGGAATATGGCTTTCCTTCAGTGTGGAGCCGCATATGCCGCATCAAATTGTTTTTAGCAGTAAATGTCTTAGGACAATCACTACAGGAAAATGGCGTTTCTCCATTGTGGATCCGCCGCATATGTAGCAACAAACTTCTTTTATCAGAGAATGTCTTATCACAACTGCTGCATGAAAGTGGCTTTTCTCCGGTGTGGATCAGCATATGAACTAACAAACTTCTTTTATTAGTGAATCTCTTACTGCAACTGTTGCAGGCATATGGCTGTTCCTCATTGTGATACTTCAAATGTTTAATCAAGTCACATTTCATGTTAAACATTTTGTTACACTCATTACAATAAAAATGCATATTGTTTGTATCATTCTTGACATGACTATCACCCTTTGGAACCTTCTCTATTAAATCATCATCTTCTCTACTCAAATTATCATCAATATCAGGGGTTTCTTCTTCTTCTATTTCTTCTTCTGTTTCTTGCACTTGTATTTGTTCCTCTTTGACAACTACAGGAGCACTTGAATGCTTGTTGATAGACATGTGCTGTGTCTGTGTCATCGTTAAGGTTTGTATTACATTCTTTGATTCCATCATCAGTACACTGTGTGTTACCTGAAAAATTAAGCCGTTTCAATTATCATTGCCTTTATCATCATCTTCCTGCCATTATCCCACGTGAAGTGTGTTCGGCACAAAAGGTTAATGTTCCCCTTATACCCGAAAATAATGTAATAGCGGATAGAATGGCGAAAGCTTGAAAGATTTATTTTCATCTTTTTCTGATACTATTAAATACATAATATATTGAGAATAGGCATGAAGACAGTAATCAAGTATCGCCAAAATATTTATCTAATCTAATGAAAATGGATTCAAAGATTTTGAAAAATGTATTTATTCTCTTACTAGCTGTGCCCGCGACTTCGTCCGCGTGGTATAGTGTCTATGGGTAGCATTTTTAATTTGCAGCGGAAGAAAACAGTAATTAAATAACAACGTCATATTCACGTGCACGTGACACAGTCGTCTGCCCTCTTACTAAACTTAGACATATGGCGTCGTACTACGCCACACTTTCATCCCCCCCGCATTTCTCTCCGAACTCCCCCCACACTCCCCCCACTCTCCTCAACACCCCCCCACATTCCCCCCGCACTCTCCCCAGACTCCCCTCCACAATCCCCCTGTACTCCCCCCCCCTTCCCTCCACACTCCCCCCTGTACTCCCCCCGCACCTCCCCTCCACACTCCTCCTGTACTCCCCCCGCATCGCCCCTCGCTCCTCCCCTCCACACTCCCCCCTGTACTCCCCCCGCACCTCCCCTCCACACTCCCCCTGTACTCTTCTTCACACTCCCCCCGCACCTCCCCTCCACACTCCCCCCTGTACTCTCCTCTGTACTCCCCTCCACACTCCCCCCGCACCTCCCCTCCAACTCCCCCCTGTACTCCCCCCACACCTCCCCTCCACACTCCCCCTGTACTCCCCTCCACACTCCCCCCTGTATTCTCCTCCACACTCCCCCCGCACCTCCCCTCCACACTCCCCCCTGTACTCCCCTCCCTCTACCCCCCCAGCACAAACTTTGAATGTCATATTTTTTTATATCAAATCAACAGACTAAAAAATAAGTTTTAGGTTTCTAGCTCTAGACGATACATCCATACAACTTTCAACCCTTATTTTCAACCCCTTACAACCCTTTTTTCGCAATAAAAAGTAGCCTATGTCCTTCCCCAGGCCCTCAACTATCTGTGTACCAAATTTCATTTCAATAGGTTCAGTAGTTTTGGCGTGAAAGCCACACAGACAGACAGAGTTACAAACGCATTTATAATATTAGTATGGATTAATGTCGACATTAATAATTTATTTGTGAAAATAAATCTACAAAATACAACAATCCGCCATGATGGCTTAAACACCGGTCAGAGCGAATTTCGTCACGGCTATACAGGGTGTAATCGTTAAGTGTGCACAGGCGATTATTCCGTAACTATTGCAGATATCAAAAAACTTTAAACTGATATCGAAAGTACTGTTGCGCAGTAGCCTAACGCCTAGCGCCATCTGTTACCGAGAGGAGGAACTACTCACGAGTTGAGTGGCAGAGAGCGCCATCTATTGACAAATGGCGGAACTACATTACGTAAACAATTAAGAATCAAGTTCCGGGTGTTTCTAGAGAATTCGACGAACATGCTCGAATAATGAGACGAGCTATAAATAGAGAATCGCTCGGATTGTGGGACAGTTTTTATTAAGCTAGAGAAGTGAACGTTTCGAGTGCGAAAAGTGAATTAGTGTCTTGTCTTGTATTGTGTTTTATTGTGTGCTGTGTTTTATTGTGTTTTAATGAAGTTTTGGCTTTGAGTGGTAATATAAGTGTTCGTTGTGTAAAAATCGACTTTCATTGTTCAATAGACCCCCCGCTCGTAACAAATTGGTGTCAGAAGTGCGATTGAACAATGCCGGTGTTACCGAAAGACGACGCTGAAGGTATGAGGACGAGAAGTCAACGCCAACAGGAAATGGATGCAAGACGGATGGGAAGTTCTCCGTCACAAGCAACTCGTCGGGACCCTGAACTGCTGACGGAGCCAGCTGCTGGGACATCTGGAATTCTACCATTATCACCTGGTGCTCCTGCATCAGGTGATCTGGCAGCATTGATGGCCATGCTGCAGGAACAGACCCGTCAGCAGGAGGAGCGGCAGGCCTACTTAATGGAAGAACAGACCCGTCGGCAAGAGGAGCTGCAGGCCCGCTTAATGGAAGAACAGACCCGTCGGCAAGAGGAGCTGCAGGCCCGCTTAATGGAAGAACAGAACCGTCGGCAGGAGGAGCTGCAGACCCATCTGATGGCAGAACTACGCAGTGACAAGGAAGAGCAGACCCGTCGGCAAGCGGAGCAAAACCATCTGATGGAAGAGCAGGTTCGCCTTATGAGAGACCTGCAGGTGACTGTTAACATAGACCTCCAAAAGGTAAAAGAACAGGTTCAAAACCAGGAAAGCCGTATCTACGAAGCGGAAACCCAGATTGCTGATGTGAAGAAAGCTCTGGGTGTTCTGAAAACTGGAGCAGGAAACGTGAATTCTGTGGCATCCACACCTGTGGGTAAGGGCTTCAAGGTACCACCCTATGATGGGACTTCATCATGGTCAGCTTACAAAATCCAGCTGGAGGCCGTGAGTAAAGCGAATGGATGGACCACAGATCAGGCGATGACTGCACTGACTTTGGCTCTTCGTGACCAGGCTCTCAATGTGTTGGAAGCTATTGGAAAAGAGGTTACCTACGAGCAGCTGCTGGACGCGCTGGAATCTCGTTATGGTGACACGCATCTGGAGCACGTATTCCGCGCCCAACTGAAAGAAAGGACCCAACGCAGTCTTGAAAGCTTGCAGCAGTGGGCTCTGGAAGTGGAAAAAATGGTCCGAAAGGCATACCAATCTTCACCTGCGCTTATCGATGGAATTTTGGTGCAATCCTTTATCGATGGGATTCGCGACTTGGAGGTGAGAGCTGCTGTGAGACTGGGACATCATGAGTCTTTGAAGAACGCCCTCGCCCATGCTTTGGAAGTAGAAGCCGTTCGTCAGGACCATCGAGCACATCGCATCAGGGAAGTGGTAGCATCACCCACTCGTGAGTATCGTCCGAGATATAGCCCTAAATGCTTTGAGTGTGGAGAAAAGGGGCACTTGAGATTTAATTGCCCTAAGCGAGCAGTTTCAGGAATACGTCGTGAACAGGGAGAACAGGAGACTGCTTCCACCAACCAGCAACAGGGAAACGAGTAAACGCCAGGGCTGCGGGGCGAGTGCTGGCCGGTATTAACAGAGCCCCAAGAATTTGGGTTTCACAAGCTCATGATGGAAATAGCCTGATCATCGCAGGCCAAATTAACGGAATACCTTGTAAGATGACATTGGATACTGGTGCTTCTCGAACAGTAGTCAGTTCCCAACTTGCAAACCGCGTTCTTGGGGGCCTCTTTCACAACTGTGACCGAATCCAGCTCCTAACAGCAACCGGTCAGCACATACTCGTCAGAGGTGAGAAGCTAGTGGAGATGAAGTTGGGTGAAAGGATTTTCCAGCATAATGTCATCATTGCAAATATAATGGATGATTGTATTCTGGGTTTGGACTTTATGCGAAAACACCGTTGTGAAATAGACGTTAAGCAAGGAATTTTGAAATGTGGTTTGGAAGAAATCTTTATGGAAGGTGGATCACCTGGGAAAATCTATTGTTCAAGAAGAACCGTTCTTCCTCCACGGTCAGAAACCATTGTTCCAGTAAATTTATCACAAGCTCAGACAAAGAATCGATGTGTACTGTTGGAAGGATCAGACAACGAGGTACCATGGATTATGGCACGAATTTTGGTGAAGGCTACCAACATCTCAGCGGTACGGGTACTGAATCCAAGTAATAAGGAACATCTCATTAAAAAAGGAATGGTAATGGGAACCTGCGAAGAAGTGGCCTGGATGCGTAACTGTAAAGAATTATCCAGCAGCAAGGAAACTGGCAAAAGCAATATACCGTCATTCCTAGAAAATTGCCACAAGGATCTTTCGGAAAAAGAAGTCAAAAGGGCGCAGCAGATGTTGTCTCGGTTTGACAACCTTTTCTCTTCATGCGATGCTGACATTGGAAAGACTGGATTAGTTCAACACACGATAAATACCGGTAATGAACCACCTATCCGCCAACGCCCGAGAAGATTACCAGTAGCTCGAGAGAAAGAAGTGGAGACTATGATCGAAGATATGGTAAGGGATGGAGTTATAGAGCCTTCGACTAGTCCATGGTGCTCTCCTGTTGTGCTAGTAAAAAAGAAAGATGGCAGCATGCGGTTTTGTGTAGATTATCGCCGACTTAATGAAGTTACTAAGAAGGACAGTTATCCACTACCGAGAATTGATGACACACTGGATACACTAACGGGAATGAAGTGGTTTACCACTCTTGACCTGAAAAGTGGCTACTGGCAAGTAGAAATAGACCCGAAGGATAAGGAAAAGACTGCATTTTCTACAGGGAAAGGTTTGTGGCAGTTTAATGTAATGCCTTTCGGATTGTGCAACGCCCCTGCGACATTTGAACGGTTAATGGAACTGGTACTCACTGGATTAATTGGGGACGCCTGCCTGGTCTACTTGGATGACATCATTATCGTGGGTCGAACGTTTGAAGAACATCTGCAAAACTTGGAACGTGTGCTCGGGAAACTTCATGCTGCCAATCTAAAGTTGAGTCCCAAGAAATGCAAGTTTTTCAGAAGGCAGGTGAATTTCCTGGGTCACGTGATTTCTGAAGAAGGTGTACAAACTGATCCGGAAAAGGTCGTGGCTGTCAAAGATTGGCCAATTCCAAAAGACAAGACTGAGGTCCGAGCGTTTTTAGGACTGTGCTCGTATTATCGACGTTTTGTGAGAAACTTCGCTGATATTGCTAAGCCGTTACACAAACTCACTGAAGAGAGGCGGACTTTTAGCTGGGACGAGGAATGCGACCTTGCTTTCCAGGAATTAAAAAAACGGCTGTGTGATACTCCGGTTCTAGGTTATCCTGACACAGAAAACATGTTCATCGTAGATACAGATGCAAGTAATACCGGAATCGGTGGTGTGCTATCTCAGCGCAGAGAAGATAAAGAAGTGGTGATAGCCTACTTCAGCAAAGCGTTATCAAAACCAGAAAGAAATTATTGTGTTACCAGAAGGGAGTTGCTGGCAGTAGTTAAGACCTTACAACATTTCAGTAAATATCTGCTGGGACGTAAATTTCATCTGCGCACGGACCATGCTGCATTAAAGTGGCTTCTACAATTTAAGAATCCCGAAGGGCAGGTGGCAAGATGGATCGAACAACTCCAGGAGTTTAACTATGACACTGAGCATCGCAGTGGCAAATCTCACGGTAATGCGGACGCCCTATCAAGAAGACCTTGTCCGGAAAACTGTAAGCATTGTGTCAAGCAAGAATCTAAAGAAGCGATACCCATCAGGATGCTAAGAACTGACTTAAGTGTCGAATGGAAAGAAGCCCTGCAGCAAGCACAATCAGAAGACGCCGACATCAAACCAATTGTAGAATGGTTAAGAGCTGGTACTCCTAAGCCTAAGTGGAGTGATATTGCCGGAAGGAGTACAACAACGAAAAGTTATTGGGCACAATGGGATAGTCTGGTTATCCAAGATGGAGTATTGTGCCGCAAATGGGAAAATAATCGAGGAGACCACTGTCATCTACAAATGGTTGTACCTAAATCAAAGGTACCTGACGTTCTGCAACTTTATCATACGGGAAGTTCAGGGGGTCATATGGGAGTAAAAAGGACTTTGTTAAAAATACGAGAACGATTTTATTGGATCTATTGCAGAGATGACGTAGAAGACTGGTGCCGGAAATGCACGAGTTGTGCAGCTGTGAAAGGACCTCACACACGCAGTAGGGGAGCGCTCAAATTATACAACGTTGGAGCACCCTGGGAGCGCATAGCACTGGACGTCGCTGGGCCATTCCCTGTGAGCGAGAATGGGAACAAGTACTTCCTAGTCGTCATGGATTATTTCACCAAATGGCCAGAAGTTTTCGCTATTCCGAACCAAGAAGCAACGACAGTAGCAGATAAATTAGTCCATGAAGTCTTTTGTCGGTTTGGAGTACCCTTGGAAATCCACAGCGATCAAGGAAGAAATTTCGAGTCTCAAGTTTTCCAGGAGACATGCCGAGTAATGGGTACTCATAAAACGAGAACTACTGCATATCACCCTCAGTCTGACGGAATGGTGGAAAGATTCAATCAAACGTTGGAAAGATATCTGGCAAAAGTGGTGGCGAACCGACAGAATGATTGGGATAAGCATATCCAGCCATTTTTGTTGTCATATCGAAGTGCGGTGCATGAGAGCACAACAGTCACTCCCGCCTTTGCGAACTTCGGACGGGAACTACGATTGCCTGCAGATTTGATCACTGGCATTCCACCAGACTCTCCGCGCGCCATAACGGATTATGCAAGTGATCTACGCCATAAAATGAACGACATATATGAAAATGTCAGACAATCCAGCCAGCAAATGTCCGAAAGAATGAAAACCCGCTATGACCGAAACTTGAACAATCAGGGATTTGATGAGGGTTCATTGGTGTGGCTGCACAATCCAGTCCGCAGTAAGGGGAAGTCTCCTAAATTACAAGCAAAATGGGACGGACCATACCGTGTGGTAACCAGGATGAACGATGTCACGTACCGAATCAAGAAGGGTTTGCGAGGCAAACCTAAAATTGTTCATGTTGATCGATTGGCGCGATATTATGGGTCCAATGATGCTCGGGACGAGCATGTTTTAAGAGGGGATAGTGTTGCGCAGTAGCCTAACGCCTAGCGCCATCTGTTACCGAGAGGAGGAACTACTCACGAGTTGAGTGGCAGAGAGCGCCATCTATTGACAAATGGCGGAACTACATTACGTAAACAATTAAGAATCAAGTTCCGGGTGTTTCTAGAGAATTCGACGAACATGCTCGAATAATGAGACGAGCTATAAATAGAGAATCGCTCGGATTGTGGGACAGTTTTTATTAAGCTAGAGAAGTGAACGTTTCGAGTGCGAAAAGTGAATTAGTGTCTTGTCTTGTATTGTGTTTTATTGTGTGCTGTGTTTTATTGTGTTTTAATGAAGTTTTGGCTTTGAGTGGTAATATAAGTGTTCGTTGTGTAAAAATCGACTTTCATTGTTCAATAGACCCCCCGCTCGTAACAGTACTTTACCTAATGAGTAAAATGACATTAATAACTTTTTAAAAATAAAACGAGAAATATCCAAAAAAATTACATTAATCACTCCCATACATTAAGTATGAGATAGTAGAAAGGTTTTTCAAATTGAAAAATACAATAAATTCGCGATAAAGAATTTGAATTTAGAACGAACACCAAAGAGTATCTTTCTTTTTGTTTTTATTTAGTATGTTGCTTTTCAGCTAGTTCAAATCAATACAATACTGAAACAAGGTTTATTATAAATTTGAAGTGGTAAGATAATTAATCTACACGTGTATCTACTTGAAATTCATTAATACCTTCATATCGTACATAATTATAAAATGACAAGGGTAAAATGAGTAGGTACTATTCCACTTAAAATAAGGAAACTAAAACCTTTCTACTATCTCATACTAAATGTATGGGAGTGATTAATGTAATTTTTATTGGATATTTCTCGTTATATTTTTAAAAAGTTATTAATGTCATTTTACTCATTAGGTAAAGTACTTTCGATATCAGTTTAAAGTTTTTTGATATCTGCAATAGTTACGGAATAATCGCCTGTGCACACTTAACGATTACACCCTGTATAGTCGTCATTCTGATTATGGCCCGAACACACCTAGTTCGCTGGCGGTAGCGATCAGTGAAACGCTGTCAAATATTCGCTGTCAAATCTCAAATCTGACAGCGATATTTGACAGCGTTTCACTGATCGCTACCGCCAGCGAACTAGGTGTGTTCGGGCCAGTACAAAAGCACCAATGTTTACTGTCGATATATATACCCGTGACGTAATAACAGACGCCATGACACCAGCGAGCGTTTTGACGTGAATTTGAAAATTTAAATTTAAATGTACTTTTATTGCACAAAAACCTTAATTTTCTACAGAAATATGATATATTTTAGACATAATCAGTGATCGGAGTAGGTAGAGCTATTTTATGTACTTGCCATATTATAAAATAATATGGATATTCCCCGAATCCCGGGATTTGTTTATTATGTAGAAAAATAATAAAAAGCTATTTATTTACGCCTTAGGGAGTAATGAAAGCATATACTTCTTATAAGTGTAAGGACGGGTTTAAGGATAATATAATAAATAGATAGAAACTTGAGTCATTAAATCACATATATTTTTTTATGTAACAATTTCTTATATTTATACAAGAATCAACAATCAATCAACATTTTCATTCCGAAGTTATACAAGAACATACCATACAAATTATTTGTTCCTCAAAAATCGCGTTTGACAATACTTTGGCAACGTGTTGCTGATGTAAAATTTACAACGTCGCTCGCGCAGTCGTGCTTATGGGCTTACATATTTTCATACTTATTGATAAACATAATTATAATAATCGAATCCCGGACTATTAGTCAGAATCCCGTGGAATATCCATATTAACATCAATGTTTGCGGTCAATGAACCTAAATAGCTCTACCTACTCCGATCACTGGACATAATAGATACTTCTGAATATGATATAGGAGATTTTGAAAATTAGTCGTCATGCCTATTGAGGCTAGTCTGCTAGTCAAAGATTAGCTTCACCATCATTATCAGCATGAAGAAACCCACTGCTTCTCTACTTTATTAAACTAACTTTAAGAAACATTTACAAATAAGTGATAGCAAAGGACATGTACATAGGCGAGCTTAACCCTAAGAAGGGTTCTTAGGGTTCCGTAGCCAAATGGCAAAAACGGAACCCTTATAGATTCGTCATGTATGTCTGTCTGTCTGTCTGTCCGTCCGTGTCACAGCCACTTTTCTCCGAAACTATAGGAGCTACACTGATGAAACTTGGTAAGCAGATGTATTTTGTGAACCTCATTAAGATTTTCTCACAAACATATAAAAAAAACAATAAATTTTGGGGGTCCCCCATACTTCAAACTGAAATTCAAAAAACTTTTTTTCTTCAAACCCATACGTGTGGGGTATCTATGAATAGGTCTTTAAAAATGATGTTGAGGTTTCTTACATTGTTTTTTTCTAAACTAAATAGTTTGCGCGAGAGACACTTCCAAAGTGGAAAAAAGTTGCCCCCCCCCCCTCTAACTTCTAAAACAAGAGAATGATAAAACTAAAAAAAATATATGTTGTACATTACTATGCAAACTTTCAACGATATTTGGTTTGAACGAGATCTAGTCAGTAGTTTTTTTTTATATGTCATAAATCGTAAACCGCAATTTACCTTTCGACAAACTACAAGAACCTTTATATTATGTTACTTGATGCTACGGAACCCTTCATGGGCGAGTCTGACTCGCACTTGGCTGCTTTTTTTTCATATGTTATAGTGATTAGTTTCAATTTAATTACCTACACACATTATGCTAGCATAATTTCATTATTTATCCAATCATAGCACTCATTTTCAAGCCAAATCATGAATGCATACCTCGGAGCCATGTTGTAGCCGTTCTTGTAGTATTTTGTTGGATGCACGAGCCATCTTGGAGAATGCATGGCACCTCTGTAGCTGCCGATGACAGATATAGCACACTGTGCTAGGCATGCCAGACTCAAGCTCTGAGTTGAACTGAAAAATATTTAGTAAGAATGTTTGTAGTTATCTTTTCATATATAAATATACGATATAAATACTTTATAATGACGAGTTTGCTAACTAACTCGTTAAGTATTTAATCAGTCATAGAACTGCTAAATGTGGTATTTGTAGTGAATATTCGTAGTCTGTAGTTATTTAAGTACATAACCTTATCCCTAAAAGTTTGGTCGTTAGCAATAGCCAGAGAAGATTATTCCTACCAAGTTCTAAACTCAGCAAAAAGGTAATACCTATTACCCACCTGTGTTCTCGTTAATGTTTCGTAAACCTCCCGATGGATTGTACCGAGGTTCAGTAACCTGATGTCGCCGACAAGACAGACTCTGCACAGCGACATAGCGGCTTATAGGGCGCTCCAGCAGCAAGCACCGCGCGCTGATTCTACGCGCTAGGTCGCCTAGTCGCTTACGTATGAGACACAACCTTTTCTGAAACCTGAATATTCCGTGCTGTTTTGCCAGTTTATGCTTAGCTTAACTGACCAATGATTATATTCACTTCACTTTTTCTTATTTATTGGCATCTCATGTGTCTATTTTTGATTAATTCTCCAATGTTATCATGCTATCTACTACGTAAGGATCAAAGAGTATAGTTATGGTGGTAAGGATTTAATCGGCCGATCTTATTTTCACGAAAAAAGAAGAAGCAGATTTCTATGGTTTATGTGTGCGTATACGTATGTATATCTACATTTGTGTGCGTAAATCTTATATTTCAACTGTCAAAACTGACATCTCAACTGTCAAATGTCAAGAGGTCAATGTCATGCTTGCTTCTGCTTGCTACTGTTCTATAATTCTTGCTAGGCTATTTCGAGATGCGAGCTACTATTTACGAAATAAAATCCACCGGAATAATAAATAGGACAGAAATGCGATGGCTGCAACAGCATCGGTAATTAATGATCTGTCTTATTATTATCATCTGAAGAGTATTTACCATTTCCTACAGCACAGACGACTCCAATGCCTCCAGCAGCGTTGGGAACCAACCGCTCCTAAGCAACTCCTACGCAATAGAACTGGGCAGTCATCACTAATGAGAAGAACTTTTAATTCTTCAGGGCTGGACACTTCTGCCACATGCCAGACACCTCGTGGGCTTTAATCTTCAGTGGGCTGAAGATGTGTGTCAAACTTAGCGCTAGAAAGTGGTAGACCAGACTTTAGTGGGTTTGTGATGTGTGTTTAAAACCCTGCCAAAAGTGTGTGAAGTCAGATTGTGAATGAAGTATAATTAGGTAGATGTGCGTGATGAAGTAATTACCTACTAAAGATATCTTCAATGTTGTATCAATGTTTTCATAGCGTTAAAGATTTCATATAAATTATTTTCTATTTTCTTTAAGAATTATTATTCTGAATTGATTATTGTTATTATTCTGACACACTGATTCATTTTAATTAAACTTATATTTTCTACTTTTTGTTTGATTTTTGTATATTGTTCTCCGACAAAGTATGTGAGCCGCTTTTTTACATACCCTAAGATCTAATAGTTGTACCATACTTCTTGCAAATAAATATATTTCATTTCCTTTGTCTTGTACCACCCACCAGTCGAACTACTCAGTAGTTACTGAACTGCAAATGCAGAGTTATTGGTGAAAGAGACTCATTTCCTGTAGGTTTCATTTGCTCCAACTAGGTATAATGTAACTATGTTATTCGGGGATAATTCAGCATTATAGTGGCAAAAGAAGTTTATCAGTCCAGTAGTTTTTGAGTTTATTCGTTACAAAAATACAAATCTGTACAATTTATAATAATGATGATGATCCACAGTAGCCCAAACAAGAGATGAATGGAGAGAAGGAAGGGAGGCCTTTGCTCTGCAGTGGGACACAACAGGCTTTTAATAATAATAATAATGATGATGATAAGTTACCTACCTAAGTACCTATAAGTACATACCCACCTATTTGCTGAGAAGTCCCATTTTCCCACAGAACGCCTACCTACATATATGATTATAATGATTACCAGCTCCTCTGAATCCACCATCAGGTAAGCTCGTTGGCAGAGAGCACTGGTGGTCTAGACGTAGCGGACCCGCCGTCCGATCCGCATAAGGTCGTGGGTTCAAATCCAGTCGTGTACCAAGTAGTTTTTCTGTAGAAAAATGTGTATGCACTATGCCAGTAAAACATCGTGAGGAAACCGGCGTGACAGTTCGAGCAACACGTTGGTGTCAAGCGCCACGCAAAAAGGGCCAACTAGAAGCCTTGCGGGAACCAGCCCTCAGTGCCTTGCCTACCTTATTCATAATACCTAAGTAAATGCAGTAGATCTACAAAATCATGCAGGTAAATAAAACAAACATTCCACAGGATGGATGTTAGCAATGACCACTACTAAGCGGGCAAAGCCTGCCGCGGGCGGCCGCTAGTTCATAAAATCTATAATAGGTACCTATATAAAGTACAGTCACGAAAAACGCCGTAAGATGCTTGATACTAACTATTATCTATTCTGTGACGTTACCGTGTCATCATAGTAACTACTAGCGTATCTGTAATTCGAAAATATCTTAGAGTCACGAAATCTAACATCATCATCACCCTATCCCTGTCGTAAGAACCACCCATTTTTTATTTTTTTACATAATTGCATCCGGTAGAAGCCAAGATATGAGAAGATTTGAGTTCCGTAAAAAAAATGTTTGCTAGTGTGTATCATCAACTTATTATTATAAAATGATGAAAGCTTTAATTAAAATTCGATGATAGATAAATGCAGTGAGATTAAACGTAATTAAGCTTACAAAGAAAGAATAAAGAAAGATATTGTAATATTACAGAAAACTTTAACCCAGAAAGTACAATCAAAAATTAAAAAAAAGTTTTGATAAACATGCCGTGGTGAATATTGCGTAAATATAAGAGCGCCGGATTTAATCAATAAAAAGGCCGATCTTATTTTCATTTTCCACATTTTTTTTTTTTTTTTTTTAATTTTGTGCTGGCTTGGATTCAAAGTCCTTCCGCCTTGTTTTCCTTTGTCTATGCTTTCACTCATGTTTGTTTTTGATTGACACGCACTTAAAATTTTCATATGTCAGTTTTTCACAAAAAAAGGAACCAGTGTTGCCACGTGCCAAACCCTGCCAAACTAAAATATCTGGAAATATCTGGGTTTCAAAGTCTAAAAATAATAATAATAATATTAATAAGTCTATAAACCGGCATATCGTAGAACCTAAAAAGTTCGAAAATATGTGTCAAGTGCACGAAAGGAGCCTCTTTGAGGCGTACTTAAAATCCTTTCACCACACTTGGTTCGAAAGAATCAGTGACACGATAAGAAGAAGAACTCTAAAAATCTGTATAAATCTGTATTTGATCGAAAAAACACACAGAATATAAAACGAAATAAAAACAACACCGAATAGAACAGAAAATATACAAAAAAAAACCGGCCAATTGCGAGTCAGACTCACGCACGAAGGGTTCCGTTCTAAAAACATTTGTTATTTTTTGTATTTGCTGTTAAAGCGGCAACAGAAATACATCATCTTTGAAAATTTCAACTGTCTAACTCACGGTTCATGAGATACAGCCTGGTGACAGACAGACAAGACAGACGGACGGACGGACGGAAAGCGAAGCATTAGTAATAGGGTCCCCTTTTTGACTCTTCAGGTCAAATTATACACATATATTGAATTACTTTTTCATAGTCTAAATCAGATTCCAAAAATCTGTATAAAAGTAAGGTAAAATCTGTAATCTGTAATACTAGCCAAAATTCTGTTTAAATACAGATAAATCTGTATAATTGGCAACACTGAAAGAAGCAAAGTTCTATGGTCTATGGCTGAGATTCATAGACCGCACTTTGCTTTACAACAAAGCAGTCTTCGCAAAGTAAGCTTTGTTTATCGAAGATTCCTATCAATATTTTGAATAAAGAAGAGCTTGACAGAACTATGAAATATAATTTTGGTTGAAAGTTGAACTTTCCATCAAAGTAAAGTCAAAGTTCGGTCTATGAATCTTGGCCTAAGTGTGTGCGTATACAGTCCGGCAAGTATAACTTGGCGGGTCTGAAGTGAGCTGTTCGATCGTTAATGGCCAATGACTGATGGAAGATTGGCCAAACGGCTAGCTTCAGACCCGCCAAGTTATACTTGCCGGACTGTACGTATGTTATCTACATTTGTGTGCTTACGGGAGGCAATAATGTACACCATGTTATTGTACACACTGTTATTACGATGCCTGTAAAGCCACATGCACACTGGAGCAATTCAAGCATGATCATTTGCTTTCTAGGGTTCCGTAGCCAAATGGCAAAAACGGAACCCTTTATTCCTTCATTTATTCCTTTATTCTTTATTGCACACACATAGACAACATTTAGAAAACTTAAAGTAAAGACATGTACAAAGGCGAGCTTAACCCTTAAAAGAGTTCTCTTCCAGCAAACCTTTAAGGATAGATATACACTTAGCGGCACAATTAACCGCCCACCCTTTTAAATTGGCAAATTTTGATGTTATCGCAGTTGTAAGTTATTCGGCCTAAATAAGTCAAGTGTGAGAGAAATGTAGTGACGAAAAAATTACAAACTATCCATCTAACTTTGTTTTTTTTACGCATAAGTTGTGAATAGGATAAATATCGAACTTCGTCTCATTATCGTTATCGTTGCCATACTGCTTACATTGCTTCAGTGGCATTAAAAGTAAACAATTTGAGTTTGTTTTTGGTTTCGTAACTTAAAGCTGGTGTTTGGACATCACAAACATGTCATTTGATGCTAATTCAGTGGCGAGAGCCGTCGCTCTTATCGACGAAGGGTTTAGTCAGCGTTACTTGGCGCGGAAGCTTTGTGTCGCACGTACCACCTTAAGGGATGCAGTGAAACGGTTTCGGGAAACTGGCTCTTATGAGCGAAGACCAGGACAGGGCCGAAAAAGATGCACCTCCGCTCGTGACGACCGATTTCTTGTGACCAATGTTCTACGAAATCGGTTCACTACAGCTGTTGAGGCACGAAACCAACTTCGTGAGGTTCGCAATGTTCAAGTGAGTGAAAGAACAGTGAGAAGAAGAGTAGGAGAGAATGCCCTTGGAGCTTTTCGATCATCTCGAGTGCCACAATTGCTCGTAGGCCACCGGAGAGAAAGACTTCGTTTTTCCCGAAAGCACGCCGAATGGAATATGGAACAATGGAAGAATGTTATGTTTACTGACGAGACAAGAATATGCTTGCACGGTCCTGACAGTCGCCAGCGTGTATACAGACGCAAGAATGAAAGGTTTGCACCATGTACTGTTGAGGAAACAGTAGGTTACCAAGGTGGCTCTATCATGATATGGGGCGGCATTACTTACGAAGCACGCACCGACTTGGTTATCTTCGAAAGAGGTGGAATAAATGCTCAGAGGTATGTAACAGAAGTGTTGGAACCTCATGTAATGCCATTTGCTCCATTTATTGGCGAATATTTTTTATTAATGCAGGAAACGCTCGCTCCCACGTTGCTAGAGTTGTTACCGCGTACCTGGATACCGTCGGCATTCGAAAATTAACATGGCCCTCCCGGAGCCCAGATTCAAATCCTATTGAACACTTATGGGACAATTTAAAAAGACGTGTTCGAAGCCGCATACCAGCTCCAACCACCATAAATGAATTAAAACAATCCGTGATTGAGGAGAGGCAGAACATTCCACAACAACAGATCAAAGATGTCATCGACAGCATGCCAAACCGTTTGATGGAAGTCATGAGGGCTAGAGGTGGAAATACGCACTATTAGAACTCATTTATTCAGCAGATTTTTTATTTTGAAGCCATTTCATCCGGCGCTCTTATATTTACGCAATATTCACCACGGCATGTTTATCAAAACTTTTTTTTAATTTTTGATTGTACTTTCTGGGTTAAAGTTTTCTGTAATATTCCACTATCTTTCTTTATTCTTTCTTTGTAAGCTTAATTACGTTTAATCTCACTGCATTTATCTATCATCGAATTTTAATTAAAGCTTTCATCATTTTATAATAATAAGTTGATGATACACACTAGCAAACATTTAGCAAACATTTTTTTTACGGAACTCAAATCTTCTCCTACCTTGGCTTCAATTATGTAAAAAAATAAAAAATGGGTGGTTCTTACGACAGGGATAGGGTGATGATGATGTTAGATTTCGTGACTCTAAGATATTTTCGAATTACAGATACGCTAGTAGTTACTATGATGGCACGGTAACGTCACAGAATAGATAATAGTTAGTATCAAGCATCTTACGGCCGGCGTTTTTCGTGACTGTACTATACATATGTACCTATTATAGATTTTATGAACTAGCGGCCGCCCGCGGCAGGCTTTGCCCGCTTAGTAGTGGTCATTGCTAACATCCATCCTGTGGAATGTTTGTTTTATTTACCTGCATGATTTTGTAGATCTACTGCATTTAGTTAGGTATTATGAATAAGGTAGGCAAGGCACTGAGGGCTGGTTCCCGCAAGGTTTCTAGTTGGCCCTTTTTGCGTGGCGCTTGACACCAACGTGTTGCTCGAACTGTCACGCCGGTTTCCTCACGATGTTTTACTGGCATAGTGCACACACATTTTTCTACAGAAAAACTACTTGGTACACGACTGGATTTGAACCCATGACCTTATGCGGATCGGACGGCGGGTCCGCTACGTCTAGACCACCAGTGCTCTCTGCCAACGAGCTTACCTGATGGTGGATTCAGAGGAGCTGGTAATCATTATAATCATATATGTAGGTAGGCGTTCTGTGGGAAAATGGGACTTCTCAGCAAATAGGTGGGTTACTTATAGGTACTTAGGTAGGTAACTTATCATCATCATTATTATTATTATTAAAAGCCTGTTGTGTCCCACTGCAGAGCAAAAGCCTCCCTCCCTTCTCTCCATTCATCTCTTGTTTGGGCTACTGTGGATCATCATCATTATTATAAATTGTACAGATTTGTATTTTTGTAACGAATAAACTCAAAAACTACTGGACTGATAAACTTCTTTTGCCACTATAATGCTGAATTATCCCCGAATAACATAGTTACATTATACCTAGTTCGAGCAAATGAAACCTACAGGAAATGAGTCTCTTTCACCAATAACTCTGCATTTGCAGTTCAGTAACTACTGAGTAGTTCGACTGGTGGGTGGTACAAGACAAAGGAAATGAAATATATTTATTTGCAAGAAGTATGGTACAACTATTAGATTATAGGGTATGTAAAAAAGCGTATACATATACTTTGTCGGAGAACAATATACAAAATTCAAACAAAAAGTAGAAAATATAAGTTTAATTAAAATGAATCAGTGTGTCAGAATAATAACAATAATCAATTCAGAATAATAATTCATAAAGAAAATAGAAAATAATTTATATGAAATCTTTAACGCTATGAAAACATTGATACAACATTGAAGATATCTTTAGTAGGTAGTTACTTCATCACGCACATCTACCTAATTATACTTCATTCACAATCTGACTTCACACACTTTTGGCAGGGTTTTAAACACACATCACAAACCCACTAAAGTCTGGTCTACCACTTTCTAGCGCTAAGTTTGACACACATCTTCAGCCCACTGAAGATTAAAGCCCACGAGGTGTCTGGCATGTGGCAGAAGTGTCCAGCCCTGAAGAATTAAAAGTTCTTCTCATTAGTGATGACTGCCCAGTTCTATTGCGTAGGAGTTGCCTAGGAGCGGTTGGTTCCCAACGCTGCTGGAGGCATTGGAGTCGTCTGTGCTGTAGGAAATGGTAAATACTCTTCAGATGATAATAATAAGACAGATCATTAATTACCGATGCTGTTGCAGCCATCGCATTTCTGTCCTATTTATTATTCCGGTGGATTTTATTTCGTAAATAGTAGCGCGCATCTCGAAATAGCATAACAAGAAGTATAGAACAGTAGCAAGCAGAAGCAAGCATGACATTGACCTCTTGACATTTGACAGTTGAGATGTCAGATTTGACAGTTGAAATATAAGATTTACGCACACAAATGTAGATATACATACGTATACGCACACTTAGACCATAGAAATCTGCTTCTTCTTTTTTCGTGAAAATAAGATCGGCCCATTTCATCACATTTGTTAATTTACGGTCAAAGTGTTTTTCAGACTTTTTTATAAATAAACGTAATAATTAAAAACAATATTGTCTTTCATTTTACTTCAATATACCTACGTTATAAAATAACATTCACAAGTAAGGCCACAATTTGTTTTTTTAACCAAAAACGTAAAAAATCAAGGTGGGCGGTTAATTGTGCCGCTGAGTGTATGTGTAAATAGAGGTGTACAAGAAGGGGGTTTGAAAATTTAATATAACATAAGTATAATGTTTTAATAACACAATATATCAGTATATACATAGGTACATGAATAACGATATATAAGACTAATACTATACATATAATATATATTATATACCTATATATAAATACAAGTTATATATAAAAGAATATACACACAGAAAAAAATGGGTCAACAAAGTCACAATAAATGCATTGTCAGAAATTTCCTGTCGGAGCAACTAAATACTCTGTTACTTTAGCAGAAAGAGCTTTGTTGAGTTCAGCAACGTTTTTATTGTCCGCTGATTTTCCTTCGTTTAATGTGCAAGGAACAATTTAGCTTTGTCCTTACATCAAAGTTAATAAAAAAATTGATTATGTAACAATAAAACGTTTTAGGTGTGTCAATGTGAACATTGTTAATAAATCTAACAAAGTAACTATAGTCGTAGCATTTAACTACCATTTGACATGCAATAGATACGTTGCTGTAGTGAAAATGGAACGTTGCTAGCGTGTCAATGTGAAAATTGTTAAAAAACGTAGCAAAGTAACTATAGTTGTGGCATTTGAGTACTTTTTGTCATACAATAAGTATGTTGCTGAGGTGAAAATGGAACTGGCATGAGAGTCAATGCGAACATTTTGACTACTCAAACTCATACTCATATTCTTTATTGCAATTATTATGTTACATGGTGAAGTTTTAAAGTTAAAAATGGTGAATACATAACTACATACTACGTTTTGTCATGCAATACGTAAGTCGTTGTGGTGACAATAGAACGTTGCTAGTGTATCAATGTGAACATTGTAAAACAACCTAGCAAAATAACTATAGTCGTAGTATTCAACTACCTTTTGTCATACAATAAATATGTCGCTGAGGTGACAATGGAACGTTGCAAGTGTGTCAATGTGAACATTGTTAGTAAAGTAAACTAACAAAAAAGCTGCTTACTAAATTTAGAACTAGATGGCGTGACTAAAATTGTAACGATCCTAGAACGCGCTGACGAAAACGCACGGCGTTTCCTTATATAGTAGAAGTGGTTTTATGAAATTGAATTCAACGGATTAATGAATCCGTTGAAGATTTGATATGACTGGAGTTGATCCGATGAATGCATCGGATCAACTTCGGTCTTATCAAATCTTCTTTTTTTACCCCTCACACTTGGGGTCTTTCGTACCTACTAGTTGTACATTTTTAGTCCTACGTTTTCGAAATTAGTTCCGCTGACAAAAGATACATTGTTGTAGTATCAAAACACGCCTTATTGATTAAATAGAAACATTGTTGCAATGACAATTAATTCTTGACAATTGAAACATTGTTGTACTGACAACTTGATCCATGACAATAAAAACATTGACGCACGGACTATACACCATGGTGGGCTCTCCCCTGTTAAAGTTTTATTGTTGGAACTAACAATATTTTTTTCTGAGTGTACACTTATAAGGAAAGATAATGCTCCTTGACTCTGTGCTTAAATATACCTAGTGAAGGACTCGCACGGATGGCATGAGGTAGACAGTTCCACAATTTCATGGAGTGAACAGTGAAGGAGCCATTATAACGTCTTGAGGAATGTGTGGGCGTTTATAAAGGGATTTAGCTGTTCTGGGTGTCGATTCTAAAGACACAAATCACTCAAGCAATCGCGTAAATCGATGTGAGTTGTCAATTTTTGTTTGAAAAATTTGAAAATGGAACGCGGATTCAGCGATCACTCAATCGAGCCGTGTTGCTGGAATCGACAGGCAGCAAGGCTTACCACGGGGGACAAGGTAATCGAAACGTTCACGGAGATATGAAGGAGAGAGAGGGAGGATATTGAGTATGTTATACAGGAGAGACAGGATGTGCAGATCACGGCGACGACGAATCGGCAGCCACTTTAGCTGCGACCTGAACATCGACACGTGATCATACTTACGCAACCCGAAAATAAATCTGATGCATAAGTTCTGAAGACGCTCGCTTCCAATTTGTTGCAGATATCCTCGGTAGCGTCTAAAAACCAGGAGTCAGCGTAGTCAAGTAAGGGTAATAAAAGAGTTTGGGCCAGAATGACTTTAGTCTCAAAAGGTAAAAACTTCTGGAATCGCTTGAGGGATTGGAAGGAAAAGTGAACCCGTTTGACCTTTATAGATTCGTCATGTCTGTCTGTGAAACTATAGGAGCTACACTGATCAAACTTGGTCAGTAGATGTATTCTGTCCACATTTAGATTTTCTCACAAACATAGAAAAAAAAACAATAAATTTTGGGGGTCCCCATCCTTACCTAGAACTGAAATTCAAAAAACTTTTTTTCATCAAACCCATACGCGTGGGGTATCTATGACTAATGTCTATGTCTTCAAAAATGATGTTGAGGTTTTTATAGCGTGGTAAAATGTTTCCAAAGTGGTGAATTATAAAAGTGGAAATAAAAATGACCCCAACAACTACCGACCAATCTCTGTGCTTCCGATAATCTCAAATATTTATGAAAAAATAATATATTCTCGTCTAGACTACTTTTTAAATTCTATAGATTTTCTTTATAAATATCAATATGGCTTTAGGGAAAAACCTAATACACTTTCCGCCACGATAGATTTAATAACCAAGATCAAGAATAATATTGATAAAAAAAATATAGTCCTCGGGATACTTATTGACTTGAAAAAAGCATTTGATACCGTGAGTCACCGCCTGCTAATAAAAAAGCTTCAAGCCATCGGAATCTCAGGGGTTGCACTCGATCTATTCAAATCTTACCTTACAAACAGACAGCAGATAGCCAAAATTGATGATCACCAGAGCTCCCCTAAGGCAATAACCTGTGGGGTCCCACAGGGATCCATCTTGGGACCGCTCTTATTCCTTATATACATAAATAACATGCAGGAAGCGGGCCTAAGTGGACAAATAATGCTTTACGCTGACGATACTTGCCTCTTCTATTTTGGTAACTCTATTCAAGAAATGGTTAGCATAGCACAGAACGATTTGTATTTGATAAACGAATGGTTTCAGAAAAATCTTTTAACAGTCAATGCTTCGAAGACCTCATAATATGATATTTAGAGCTATTAATAAAACAATAGACAGGCACACTCCCTTAACATTGAATGGTGAAACTCTTAAAGTAAGTATGTACTAGTGAAAAATACCTCGGTCTTATATTGGATGAACATTTAACCTGGAAACCACACAAAGATAGACTCAGATCCAAAATATCCTCTTTAATGGGCACCCTCCGTCCAGTAGTTCAATGCTTTCCAAAAACAGTTAAACAATCATCTATAACTCACTTGAGAAATCAAATCTAGAATATCTAATTGAAGTATGGGGAACAGCAGCAAAAACAAATTTAAAAGAACTACAAATTGCGCAAAACAAAATAATGAAAGTTTTATTTCACTACGACTTCCTGACACCGACACAAAAGCTATACAAAGAAACTCAACTGATGAGTTTAAACCAAATGTACACTTACAACACTTGCTGTCTAATTCATAAAATAATTTCAAAAGAAATACACACTGATATATCATTTAAAAGAAAAAACCAAATTCACAAATACTACACAAGAAGCTCGAAAAATTTTGTATAAGTACGACCTAGAACAAACTATGGAAAGAAAAAAATCCTAACAGTTTTAAGGAAGCTATAAGTAAAATAAATAAAAAAAAAAAAAATATTCTGGACAATTCACACAACACTACCCAGCCCCAAACTAAGCAAAGCTTGTAATATGGGAACCAGATAGCTGATATAATATTTGAATACATTTTTTTTTTTGTAAATACATACTTAGAATACAATATAACACCCAGACAGAGAACAAACATTTATGTTCACCCCACAAATATTTGTTCTCATACTACTACTATTTGTGTTATGTTTCAAGTATACTTACATTTAAAAAAATATTAAGGGAACGTATCATAAAAAACATTGCTATCTTATAAACTGTAATAATTGTCAATTCTAACGTTAAGTATTTAATATACAGTATGTTAGTTTAAACGAGGGACATATTGAAACCCACAATAGTGCATGATTATATGATACTAATAAAAATATGAACAAAAAAAAACACTGATAAATAACAGACAGAACCATACCAAAAATTTCGCTAAAGTCTCGCAACGTGTGTACACCCTTGCGCTAGCGATTTAATATTATCGCAGAACATGTGCGCGGGTCAATGACCTTTAGGTATAATCCATTTTCCCTTCGTACTTTAAACCTGGCTTACCTAGGTATGGCTCCCTTCCTCGTCCTTGGGCATGCGTCGGTACGGTGAACTGACCGAATGTTCGCAATCATTGGTTAACACCTAGCATAAGATTGTACGACGGAATCTGGCGGTTGGGAAACATCTCTCGGTACAAAATAATGGCTCCTCGCACACTATCATTAGATAACACGTAGGCACGAACCATATCCCAATATTCTTCATTAGAATATCGATAAGACGTCATTTTTGGTTATTAAAAGAACACGTTTACAGGACACACTTATCCCGAAGTAAGCGGGGTTGTTTTTGCGATACGCGGAAGCGCAATATTAGACATGCGGAAATAGCAGCGCACTCGCATAGACTGACTGCGGTCAGCGCGGGAGTGTGTCCTCCTGTCGGTGCAACACAAAGGGAAGGGGCGGGGTTTGCGCACAAGCTTCCTTTTCGGTAGGATCGGCACGTGTTTTGCCGCGTGATTATTTTACTGTTTACAACTTCACTTCTTGCGCGTTCAGTGTTCATGAATAATGTATTTTAGTGGACAATTACGTCACAAATTAAGGTTATAGGTTTTTTACATATTTGGGTTGAGAATCGAATACTGAATACCCTCCCTCAATAAGTCCCTCGTTTAACCTAACACACTGTATATCACTGTTACACCACTGGACTCAAACCAGTACACTCTGTACACACACTGTTAGGGTCGGCAACGCGCTTGTGATGCCTCTGGTATTGCAGGTGTCCATAGGCTACGGTAACCGCTTCCCATCAGGTGGGCCGTATGCTTGTTTGTCAACTTAGTTGTATAAAAAAAAAAAAAAAAAAAAAAAACACACTCTCTGTAAAAATGTATTATTCTCTGTAAGTGAATTTATTGTTCTTTCAGAAATAAATATCTTTAAACCGAAAATGTTGGTCCCCCCCCCCTCTAACTTCTAAAATAAGAGAATAATAAAACTAAAAAAAATATATGATGTATTACTATGCAAACTTCCAACGAAATTTGGTTTGAACGCAATCTAGTGAGTAGTTTTTTTTTATGATACGTCATTAATCGTAAACCGCTATGTACCTTTCGACTAACTACTAGAACTTCTATATTATATTACTTACTGCAACGGAACCCCTCATGGGCGAGTCCGACTCGCACTTGGCCCCTTTTTTTATAAACTACTAGCTGTGCCCGCGACTTCGTCCGCGTGGTATAGTGTCTATGGGTAGCATTTTTAATTTGCAGCGGAAGAAAACAGTAATTAAATAACAACGTCATATTCGCGTGCACGTGACACAGTCGTCTGCCCTCTTACTAAACTTAGACATATGGCGTCGTACCACACTTTCATTCCCCCCGCATTCCTCTCCAAACTTCCCCCACTCTCCTCAACACCCCCACATTCCCTCCGCACTCCCCCCAGACCCCTCCACAATCCCCTGTACTCCCCCCGCACCTCCCCTACACACTCTCCCCGCACCTCCCCTACACACTCTCCCCTGTACTCTCCCCGCACCTCCCCTCCACACTCCCCCCGCACCTCCCCTCCACACTCCCCCTGTACTCCCCTCCACACTCCCCCTGTACTCACCTCCACACTCCCCCCGCACCTCCCCTCCACACTCCCCCCGCACCTCCCCTCCACACTCCCCCCGCGCAACAGACTACAAAATAAGTTTTAAGTTTCTAGCTCTAAAAATTACGATACTTCCATACAACTTTCAACCCCTATTTTCAACCCCTTACAACCCTTTTTTCGCAATAAAAAGTAGCCTATGTCCTTCCTCAGGCCCTCAACTATCTGTGAACCAAATTTCATTTCAATCGGTTCAGTAGTTTTGGCGTGAAGACAGACAGACAGACAGAGTTACAAACGCATTTATAATATTAATAAGGACTAGCTGACGGAACAAGCTTAAGGCTCACCTAATGTTAAGCAGTCCATCGCCTGTAACAAAGCATTGCATTGCAAAGCTAACTTATTATTTCCTTTTTCACTGACTTTTTATTTAATATTACTTTTGTGTTTTATTCCAAATACGATAAATTAATTAATAATGAATAAATGAATTGAATTGAATAAATGTATCTTATCTTACATTTCATAGAGTGTGCGATGGAACTTCACGATTTAGTTCCCCCATCCCCCATCCCCCCATTCTATCATCGGACCACTCGACACACGGAAATGCAACATCCTTAAGGCCCTAGTACACATTTGCCCATGCTGGCCCACTACAGGCCAACGCCAATGTGTACAGGGGGTATTGGTATATGTTGGCGGATAATTGTCAAGCATGGCGCGCAATCGGGGAGTTGTCGGTTTTTTGGGCACACTTCAAAGGAATCGTGGCGTAGCCTGACCTGTGGTGTTTACACAATCGGCCAATGTTCAGTTCGTCACCGGCCGCTGACCGGGATAGAACACTTTTGTGTTGCGTTCTGTAATACTTGTAACAGTATAGAATAAATTATAGTTTAAAAACTAAAAAAAAACGCTTTTATAACTAATTGAACTAAAAAGTTAAAAATAAAACTGTTATAATCAATTGAAAAATTTATATTATTGTACAAAAAAGCGTAGGGTGCTTTTTATAATAACTTAGATAGAGTAAACTATTGATATAATAAACTATTGATAAAATATTTACAACAATCAAAATCAAGCCCCCCACGCTTTTTGTACAATAATATAAATTTTTCAATTGATTATTACAGTTTTATTTTTAACTTTTTAGTTCAATTAGTTATAAAAGCGTTTTTTTAGTTTTTTAAACTATATTTTTTTTTAACTTTTTTTTTTTCATATTATTGCATTGTCATCGACCTTTGACAGGTGTGCAAAGTTTGAATCAAATCTGATCGTTCAAAGTAAATAGCCGCAGCCGTAATTACTTCGACGTCCGTCGCAATTGGTTTGCCAGGCAGCAATGAGCCATGCGCCAATGTGTGAACACCAAGTGATCGGGTCTACAATTGTGCATTGGCGGAGCCTGGCCCAGCACAGGCAAATGTGTACTGGAGCCTTTAGATGGTTGATGTACCAACTGTCGGCACCAAGCTTTAACTTTTATGTTGCGGAAAGCCAGCGACAGGACGGCGGAGTGGAATTCCTTGCCGGCGTCTGTTTTTCTGAACACATAAAACTTAAATGTTTTTAAGAGTAGAGTGAACAGATATCTTCTAGGAAAGCGTGCTACACCGCGGACCGCATCAACACGTAACAGCAAGTGAGATTGCGGTCAAACACAAGCCTTATAAAAAAAATCCTCAAGGCCGATTGCATACAACCTATTGTGTGGATTAGCTTAAGAGACAACAAATTTATTTTACTAGTGGTGGTTTTGTTTGCGGTGTAAATAAGTAAAACAGCGTTTTAGCTATATTCAATGAAGAGTCTTCTTAATATGCAGCAACATATCTTTTCTATCAGCGAATGTTTTATCACAACTGTTACAAGAATATGGCTTTTCTCCAGTGTGGATCCGCATATGCCTGGTCAAATGATGTTTTAGACGGAATCTCTTAGCACAACTGCTGCAGCAATATGGCTTCTCTCCGGTGTGGATTAGCATGTGCCCGGTTAAATAAGATTTTAGTATGAATCTCTTATTACAACGGCTGCAGCAATACGGCTTTTCTCCTGTGTGAGTTCGCATGTGGATCGTTAACTGAGATTTTAGTATGAATGTGTGATCACAATGGCTGCAGCAATGTGGCTTTTTTCCGGTGTGGATCCGCTTATGAGACAACAAATTACTTTTATGAGAGAATGTCTTATCACAACTGCTGCAGGAATAAGGCTTTAGTCCAGAGTGAATCCGCATATTATGCGTATTTAAATCACTAATTCGTTTGAATATCTTACCACAACTGCTGCAGCAATATGGCTTTTCTCCGGTGTGGTTCTTCATATGAACAGACACACTACTTTTGGTAGAGAATGTCTTATCGCATATGCTGCAGGAATATGGCTTTTCTCCAGTGTGGATCCGCATATGGATAGTTAAATGATATTTTTGTTTGAATCTCTTACCACAACTGCTGCAGGAATATGGCTTTTCTCCAGTGTGAATACGCATATGGCTGGTTAAATTTGAATTTTGTTTGAAACATGTACCACAATTGCTACAGGAATATGGCTTTTCTCCAGTGTGAATACGCATATGAGCTAACAAATTGCTTTTATTAGTGAATCTCTTACTGCAACTGTTGCAGGCAGGCTGTTCCTCATGATACTTCAAATGTTTTATCAATTCACATTTCATGTTATTACACTTCTTACAATAGAACTGCGTATAGTTTATAACACTTTTGACATGACTATCACCCTCTGGAACCTTCTCTATTGAATTCTCATCTCTTCTACTTAAATTATCATCAATATCAGGGGTTTCTTCTTCTATTTCTTCTTCTGTTTCTTGCACTTGTATTTGTTCCTCTTTGACAACCACAGGAGCACTTGAATGCTTGTTGATAGACAGGTGCTGTGTCTGTGTCATCATTAAGGTTTGTATTACATTAACTGATTCCATCATCAGTATACTGTGTGTTACCTGAAAAATTAAGCCGTTTCAATTATCATTGTCTGTATCATCATCTTCCTGCCATTATCCCACGCTAAGTGGGTTCGGCACAACAGGTTAATGTTCCCATTATACCCGAAAATTATGTAATAGCGGATAAAATGGCGAAAGCTTGTAAGATTTATTTTCATCTTATTCATATTCATTGTTTCATGTGTATTATTATAGGTCTTAGGGGGTAATAACGTCCAGAACATGAGCCCCGCTGGGGCATTACAATGGCCTTACGGCAAAATTAAATTAAACTACTGTAAATCTAGGTAATCTAGGTGACTTCTTATATAGAGAATCTAGCTTAACAATAAAATCTTAAATCTATGTATGACTATTTGACTTGGACGGCTTGGTAATATTTAGAGGTAGGTAAGGTGTAGTTTTTAAATCTCGTCTTCCATAAATTCCTTAATGCTGTAGTATGATTTATTGATGAGCAGTGTGGGGGCTAGGACTACTGTGTAATCTGTGGCGATCGACGACAGTAGGTTTGCAAAGGTTTGCACTTTTGAGTAGCGTCGCTCGCAAGCCCGAGTTCCTGGCCCACCAGTCGTCGCCGCACCCTTGTATTGATCGGTTCATACAATAAACATGGAAAACATTAATATCAGATTTTCTCTTGGCACATGGCACACCTGCCACACCCAGATAGAGATCCCTAATCCGACTAGTGTCTCCCAACAGCGTATCCCAACAAGCAGTTTTTTAAATTTTCTTTTACAAGTGATATTTTCAGCTTCGTTTTTAATTTTATCTGGGATTTTATTAAATATTACTATTGATCTATAGTAGGGACTGTTTTTATACATTTCTAATTTGGGTGCAGGGAGGACAAGCTTGTTTTTCCGGCGAGGGTTTTTATTGAATTCAAAATAGTTTATATGTTTTCTTACAAATTATGCAATTTCTAATATACAGAGTGGATACGACAGATGGGCATTAAATTACACTACGTACACTATACGTGTTAAGTATTAAATCGATACGGTATAAAAATAAAAAGCTACAAAAATGAGATTTTTTTTATTTCAAACAAACTAAATAGCTTACCGATCCGAGTAAAACGCAAACACCCTTGATAGTAAAACGGCAACGTCGCGCGCTTGCCGGAGCGCGACATGCCCAGGCAGGCGGCGCGGCGGCCGGGGCGATGACCTGGCGCGACGCGAGTGGAGGCCTGAGCCGCCTTTGAATTGGGTAGGTACGATCACAACAACAAACACTAAATTTATAAGTAGGTAGTACTTTTGTATAGTGCGGGCGTTTCTAGAGCAACTGCGGCTGTCACCAAACCTCTCTCTGTATGTTCGTAGAGCCAAAGATGCGTTTCCACGGCATTCGCCGTAAATAAAAATCATGTCAGTGTATTCTGACGCCGTGTAAGTTACACGAGGCATTGTTGAACACACAAAACCAA
The DNA here is from genome assembly GCA_939531255.2 of Thera britannica. Taxonomy (NCBI): domain Eukaryota; kingdom Metazoa; phylum Arthropoda; class Insecta; order Lepidoptera; family Geometridae; genus Thera; species Thera britannica. Next base: position 21,048,826 of record OW618041.2, on the reverse strand, counting down.
ATTTTAATAACGTGTCTTCATCACATCACAATAAAAAACAGTCAATCACAATAAAAACACTAACACTAAATAATAATAATCCCAAGTTACGTATCCTGTCACAATAGAGAAAAGAAATACTGTCCTAAACTTATTTAGTGTCCTATCACAAATTGCCTGTCTTCGTTTTCAATTCGTAAAAATAAAAACGTAAGCTTCCGTGTTCCGGTAGGTAGGCACATCCGTTCCGAACGGTCAGCGGTCGCGAACTGAAGTTGAAAGTAGTTAGGTAGCAATAAGAAAGAACGCACTGACCTATGTCTATTTCTTTTACCCGCGGGATTTTTGCTATGTCATTGTCTCTCTCTATGTCACTCTCGTAGTGAAAATGCGAGTCTGTGTGTGTATTACTTGCGTCGGAGTGGCAAAAACGCTTCGTAGGTATAGGTAATCATCTGCTATGAAAAATACATCGTGTTCAAAATGTGAAAAAACTTGAAAAATTATTTGCGGCTAAACTACTGCTCCTAATTAAAAGATTTTTGGTACAGAGCTTGAAAATGGTGCCTAGTATATGCAGTTTATTTTTTGTCTCATCAGTCGTATCCACCCTGTATATATGGAGGGGAGAGTAAGTGTGGGTCCACACTGCGAGCCTAGCGCGGTTGCGACGACGGGCGCGAAGTATCAAACATATGAAACACGCCTTTGCGTCCATATTGTAGTGACTAAGGCGGAAGCCTAGTGCGACGGGACTGAGCGAGTCAGCGCGCGTAGTTTTCAAACGCTCCTGTCCGCGCGTTCTGGCCGCACTACGGGCCGGATCCAATGCGCGGGTGGCGGGGGTAACAAACCATTTCGGTCTTGTCGCGCGGCGTATACGCGTCTGTATTTTGTTTGTCCATAAAATGGCGGTAAATACTGAATTGTTTAAGGTATAATCTCAATACTTCATATGTTAAAAAATTCACCAGTTATTCCTCTGTTTTTATTTATTTCGTGCACACCATCTCTAGTGTTAATTACCTCCCATCTCAAGATCGGACTGTTTAGTAAAAATAACAAATACTCGTCCATAGTTTGCAACACCTGATATACTTCGAACAGCTACAAGAGCTCGCGCGTCACTGTGGCCACCGCACGCCTCCGCTCGCCGCGCCCGCCTAGGCTCCAGTCACCGCGCATTCAGTGTGGACGCACACTATGGATATTTTTTTGGACAAAGTAAGATCTACAACTTTCGGGTTGGTGAATATTAACTAATATGCGCAAACATTTTTTTTGCAGAATGAAAAGATCATGTGCATCAGTACTATGTCCCCATAATATGATGCCGTATTTTAGCCAAGAGTGAGCATAAGCATAGTATGCAGATAGAGCGGTATCGTAGTGTGTATTTGTTTTAAGTATACCCAGAGCATATATAAATTGTGATAGCTTAGATTTTATTTTTGCAACATGTTCTTTCCAGTTTAAGTGTAGCAATTTAAATTCTTTTACTTCTACAATGTTAAATTTACTTTTGATTGCACTAAGATTTAAAATATTTTTTTGATAATTATGGTCTAAATTGAATAAATTTTGTTTTCATTGTGTTAACTTCTAAGTTGTGATCTTGTAGCCATTTACTAACAGTTTTAAGTGTATCTCCAATTTCATCATTTATGTCTTGATTATTTGGATATTTAAATAATATCGATATATCATCAGCGAATAAGACACACATGGGGTTCAGCGTTTTCGGTAGGTCGTTTATGTAGACTATAAATAGTACACATCCTAGCACGCTGCCTTGAGGAATAGAACAGTTAGAAATAAGAGTCTCTGATTTTATTTGTTGAAGTTCAAACGTGGTGTTATTAAAGTTTTCAATTTGTACATATTGTTTCCTATCTGCTAAATAAGATTGTAGCCATTTATGCGCTTGGCCGCGTATCCCTATTCCATTAAGTTTAGTTAGTAATATATTGTGTAGAACTCTATCATATGCTTTGGACATATCCAATAACAGACCAACTGCGTAGTGATTATCTCGAATGTAGCTCAATATTTCTTGGATATAGTGGTAAACTGCAAGGGTAGTTGAACCTCTTTCTCGAAAACCGTATTGGTGTTTGTCAAGGAGCTGATATTTTTCGAGAAAGGGTTTCCGCCAAATCCCATAGAAAAAAACCCCAGTCCCGGCGCAAAAGAATTGTATCTCAGATTTTAGATAATTATTAGTAGAAACAATATCAGGTGTCGCTATTTCCTGATTTCGTGGCTAACATGTTTTTTTTACCCAGAGAAGTTTCATAGACGCTACATGCAAAAATGACACTTTTTAGGAAAAACTTCATGTAACTGTGCTAGTTAACATTGAATTGGCAAAAAATTAATAAAACACATAATATAAACACATTATCACATAAGTAATATAATGTACCTATACCTATTATTTCATTTTTTGAAAAACTTTATTTTACTGATTAATTCACTCATTTACGACACACACGTGTGGATAATTGCAAAAAATGAATATAATAGGTAGATATGTATTATCCGTATTATAAAAAAAAAATTAAAAAAAATGCGTACGCACTGATATGTATAGCCTGCTTCATACTTATATACATTTTGTAGTTATATTTATTTTATAAGGAAAATAATCGCCTTTAAAAGCTGCCTTTAGTAATCGGGGTGACTATGTTTCTCCCTTTAACAAATTGAGTGGGAGCGAGAGCGTGCTCATTCACGTCACAAGCCCTTATTGAATTCTGAGAAACGATAATGAAAACCTATTGTAATATTAATAATTATAACAGAGAAAAGTTAAACCCCGATTACTAAAGGCAGTATTCTTTTTCTTATAAAATAAAGATAACTACAAAATGTATATAAGTATGATGCAGGCTATACATATCAGTGTGTACGCATATGTACCTATTATATTCATTTTTTGCAATTATCCACTTGTTTATGTTGTTAACGAGTGAATATAGCACAGTAAAATGAAGTTTTTCAAAAAACTGGCATAATAGGTATAGGTACATTATATTACATATGTGATAATGTGTTTATATTATGTGTTTTATTCATTTTTTGCCAATTCAATGTCAATTAGCAAAGTAACATGAAGTTTTTCCTAAAAAGTGTCATTTTTGCATGTAGCGCCTATGAAACTTCTCTGGGTAAAAAACACATGTTAGCCACGAAATCAGGAAATAGCGACAACTAATATTGTTTCTACTAATGATTATCTAAAATCTGAGATACAATTCTTTTCTTTTGGGGCAATTTTGGCGGAAACCCTTTATTAATGCGGATGGACATGGGTTTTTCAAAGATTTTAGAAACTGTAGGGAGAAGAGCCAGACGATCCTGGTCAATATAGACCTATAGTCTATATTGACCAGGATCGTCTGGCTTTCCTCCTCTTTTTAGAATTGGTTTTATTTGAGCTATTTTCAATTTATCTAGGAAAGTACCCTCATCAAAAGACTGATTTATTAGTTGTGTTAGTATGGGAACTAGTTCTTCTCGGCAAGCTTTAATTAAGATAGGAGGTATTTCATCAGTTCCCGTACTATATTTGTTTGGAGATTTAGCAATAATTGAATTGATCTCACGTTCAGTTACAGGTTCTAAGAACATTGAGTTTACTGCAGGCTCTAGTACGGGCCGTCCCAGTGGCTGCAGCACGGGGTTCATTGGTCTCTGATAAGACGGTTGTTTTGCATCACCAACTGATATAAAGTATTCATTGAAGCTAGTTGCTACTAGTTCAGGGGAGTCAACAGTTTCATTCTGTATTTTTAACTTTATATTACTATCGTTTTTCTGATACTATTAAATACATAATTTATTGAGAACTGAGGCTAGTCTGCTGGTCAAAGATTAGCTTCACTATCATTACCAGCATGAAGAAACCCACTGCTTCTCTACTTTATTAAACTTACTTTAAGAAACATTTACAAATTAGTGATAGCAAAGGACATGTACATAGGCGAGCTTAACCCTAATAAGAAGGGTTTTTAGGGTTCCGTAGCCAAATGGCAAAAACGGAACCCTTATAGATTCGTCATGTCTGTCTGTCTGTCTGTCTGTCTGTCCGTCCGTGTCACAGCCACTTTTCTCCGAAACTATAGGAGCTACACTGATGAAACTTGGTAAGTAGATGTATTTTGTGAACCTCATTAAGATTTTTTCACAAACATATAAAAAAAACAATAAATTTCTCACATCGTTTTTTTCTAAACTAAATAGTTTGCGCGAGAGACACTTCCAAAGTGGAAAAAAGTTGCCCCCCTCCTCTAACTTCTAAAACAAGAGAATGATAAAACTAAAAAAAATATATGTTGTACATTACTATGCAAACTTTCAACGATATTTGGTTTGAACGAGATCTAGTCAGTAGTTTTTTTTTATACGTCATAAATCGTAAACCGCAATTTACCTTTCGACAAACTACAAAAACCTTTATATTATGTTACTTGATGCTACGGAACCCTTCATGGGCACTCGCACTTGGCTGCTTTTTTTTCATATGTTATAGTGATTAGTTTCAATTTAATTACCTACACACATTATGCTAGCATAATTTCATTATTTATCCAATCATAGCACTCATTTTCAAGCCAAATCATGAATGTATACCTCGGAGCCATGTTGTAGCCGTTCTTGTAGTATTTTGTTGGACGCACGAGCCATCTTGGAGAATGCATGGCACCTCTGTAGCTGCCGATGACAGATATAGCATACTGTGCTAGGCATGCCAGACTCTATCTCTGAGTTGAACTGAAAAATATTCGGTAAGTGTTTGTAGTTATCTTTCCAAATACGATAAAAATACTTTAGAATGACGAGTTCGTTGGCCATCAGTCACTACTTACTTAGTGATAAATGATGAATTTGTTGTAAATATTCATAATCTGTAGTTACCTAAGTACACAAAGTGGGCGATCCAATGGCGAGCTAAAACTGACGAGCCTGCGAGCCAAAGGTATAAATCGCCAATGGAGCACCTACAAGTCCGCGGTTTTGTAGGTGCTCCATTGGCGGTTTAAACCTTTGGCTCGCAGGCTTGTCGGCTAAAAGAGAAACCTAAAAGAGTTTGCTCGTTATCAATAGCCAGAGAAGATTATTCCTACAAAGTTCAAAACTCAGCAAAAAGGTAATATTACCCACCTGTGTTCTTGTTAGTGTTTCGTAAACCTCCCGATGGACTGTACCGAGGGTCAGTAACCTGATGTCGCCGACAAGACAGACTCTGCACAGCGACATAGCGGATTCTAAGGCGCTCCAGCAGCAAGCACCGCGCGTTGATTCTATGCGCTATGTCGCCTACGTATGAGACACAACCTTTTCTGAAACCTGAATAGTCCGTGCTGTTTTGCCAGTTTATGTTTAGCTTGACTGACCAATGACCATATTCACTTCACTTTATCTTCACTTCACTTCACTTCTTCTTTTTTGGCTACTGCGACTTTATGCCACAATTCTGCCAGTGTCCGTTTCATGCTAGTGTCATAAACTTAAGATGGAGTAGAGTAATAAGAACATGGCCGGTATTATGTTGCAGAAAATCGAACATATTATAAAATAAAAACCAAAATGATTTCTCCAAACAAAAACTTATTAGACCACAAATATCTAATTAGAACATTTAACTGGAAAAAAAAACTACATTGACATATATAAATAGGTACATAAATACACTTTATCTTATTTATTGGCATCTCATGTGTACATTTTGAATTAATTTTGCCAATGTTAGCATGTTTAATGGGAGACAGGAATGTACAACCACGGATTGTACGGCTTGGAAAGCACAGCCCGGAATTGATGTACATTTTGGCAGCCAATTCCATGGTTGTGCATTCCGTGGTTGGATATTCCAGGCTGTACAATCTCGGCTCGGGCCGGGAATGTACGACCATGGAAAAGGCTGCCAAATGGTTTCAAATTCTCGGGTTGTGTTTTCCTGGCTGCGTATTCCTGGCTGTACATTCTCGGCACGTAACGGGATTGTACGACCCTGGAAAACACGACCTGAGAATTTGTGACCATTTCTGATTGGTCGCCTGACAATGAATCAGAGTTCATCGAAATTTTGTGCTTCGTTTACAGGGTTACATTTACTAAACCATTTTCAATAAGACGAGTACCACAGATTAAGCGAACTTTAAAACCCAGAAACACACTAGTTCAGGCCTTAGATTTTGAGTGCGTGGACTCTATTCTTTCGAATATATTATCTGTCCAAGCTTGCGAATGTCTTGCTTGACTTGCGTTTCCACACCACAGTGAGTGAACATCGATTTACATACGTAGAGTTTTGGTCAGGGAAGAGCGTGGGAAGAGGGATCCAATCCATGAGCTAATGCTATTCAACGTGGGAATGCAACCAGCGTTCTTGGCACCATGCCTCATGGAATGGACACCCACTTTTGCTAGATTTTTAAGGTTTAGTTTTAGTTTTTTTTAATATCATGAATTTTTTGTTGTCTAAGGTACCTAATAAAAGTTTTTTTTTTCAATGTTTTAATAATGTTTTACTTAACACTAGCTGTCTGTCCCGGCTTCGCACGGGTGGACATTTATTTTTTAAACACATAAATATAGCCTATGTTACTCAAGGTGAACCTACGTCCAGCAGTGGACTGATATCAATTGTTGATCATGATGATGAAAGAACATTCTATAACGTTTGAGCACTACTTTCTAGAACATTTTGACAAATTATTGACAACATTTAAGAATTCACAAAGATTTTAAAAATGTCCCAAAAGTTAAGACGGGATAGGAACCCGCGACCCTCCTGTCAGTGCCGAATAGTCCCTTGGAGTTATTCGTCGAGTATGATTAGGCCGATAACGGCAGCCCTGCGCGTCGCCGTCACAAACCATTAAAATAATACGGTTATATCGTGCACATATATAAATATTACGTGAAATAAAGTAATAGAATTTATATTCTAAGAAACAGAACACAGCGCCATCTATTGGTGTATTTGCAACCTAGATGTCAATCAATATTGAAGAATTTTATCGACGAAACAGGAGGCAATAATGTACGACCCGTTAATGCACAGCATGATAATAATGTACAGCAGGTTAATGTACACACCGTTATTACGATGACAGGGTTTGGATTAACGACGGGAGTATCCATTGCCTACAAAAAATAAGAAATAATTGAATTGCCTCAGTGTGCATCCAATTAACATGCTGTACAATAATACATCACGTGACAATTTTGTGCACCCAGTTAATTCGCAGCCAATTATTTTACGGCATGTTAAAAAGAATCCGAAAAAACAAAAAAGCAGCCAAGTGCGAGTCGGACTCGCCCATGTAGGGTTCCGTAGCAACAAGTAACATAATAAAAAGGTTTTTGTAGTTCATCGAAAGGTAAATTGCATTGTGACGCATAAAAAAAACTATTCACTAGATCTCGTTCAAACCAAATATCGTTGAAAGTTTGCATCGTAATGTACAACATAATATATTTTTTTTAGTTTTATCATTCTCTTATTTTAGAAGTTAGAGGGGGGGACCAACTTTTTACCACTTTGGAAGTGTCTCTCGCGCAAACTATTCGGTTTAGAAAAAAACTATATTAGAAACCTCATAATCATTTTTAAAGACCTATTCATAGATACCCCACACGTATTTCGTAGAAATTTTTTTTTTGTGTTTCACTTTCAAGTATGGGGACGCCCCAAATATATAGTTTCTTTTTCTATTTTTGAGTAAAAACCTTAATGCGGTTCACAGAATACATATTATACTCGCCAAGTTTCATCAGTCTAGCTCTTACGGTTTTTGAGAAAAATGGCCGTGACATACGGACGGACAGACAGACAGACAGACAGACAGACAGGCATGATTAATCTGTAAGGGTTCCGTTTTTGCCATTTGGCTACGGAACCCTAAAAAGGTTTCGTTTTAACTGGGTGTACAATAGTATGCTGTACTGGACGTACATTATCCGGACCCGATGATTCAACGTACACTGCCATCTATGAGAACTTCCTAAAACTAAACAGTAAATCAACACGAAACAATTAATTGGCATTTTATTCGTTTACATTCATGAATGACAAGCGAATAATTGAAAAGTAGGTAGGTATATTTGAGCATTCTAATTAGTCTTCAGAATTAAATTTGATTCCAGAACCTGTAGCCAGGGAATTATTCAATTAAGTCCTTAGAAATTAAGGTTCATAATTAGAAATTTGCGATCCGGATATATTCTTCTTCTTCTTCTTCTTAGCGTGTTACTGATTCTTTTCGAACCAAGTGTGGTGAAAGGATTTTAAGGGCGCCTCAAAGAGGCTCCTTTCGTGCACTTGACACATATTTTCGAATTTTTTAGGTTCTACGATATGCCGGATATATTAATATGCTATGTAAATTTTAACTTTACCTTTTATAAAATAGGGTCTATTCTGTATTTTTTCTATTCAATTTCTCTCAAAACGCATCCCATACCTATTTGTGTATTATTACTTCACTTGATGGATTAACGCATTTAATTGTGAATATTTGAGAGTTTATTGCGCACGGACGTAGGTACATGAACCGGTATACCCTTTTGAAGTACATACACAACATAATACCTACTGCGTTTACGTAGCGAGCATGGAAAGCGAGTGACGTTCTTCAAGCTTCGAATGGCGGTGTATAGCTAATTAGCTACCTACCTATACCTACGTTTAGTTTTTAGATTCGTTCATCTACCTACCTACTACATGTCTCTTTGAAATGGACAGTATGTACCACTGACCAATAGCTTACTGCTTACTAGACACCTATGTACCTTTTTATAACAAAAGTTTGCTTTTATGTAAGAACCTCTTTTAGTTTATCTGGATTTATAAGCATTTCAATTATTTGTGATATTTATTATTATTCTCCGTGCATAGTATCTACCTACACTACCTACCATGATTTTGATTGTTTGATTTTGTGCCTGCCTACACGGCTTATAATAATGTTTATTTCCGACCTTTGTTGAAATTTTTAACATCACTGCACTTACGTTTAGAAACCGAAGGAATGATCGAAATCTATAACACAGGTTTTTCAACCTAAGCGTGGTTTTTATTTGATTTCATCAAATCAAGTGCATGTTACCTAACACATACACCTACCTACTTGGGTTGGCTGTCACCTATTCTAGCTAATACCTCTCTAGCATAGTGCCTACCAATTAAGGACATACTACCTAGGTACCTACTACTAGTTCAAACAGTTACCTAAAAGACTTTTCACTCATACCTATTCTTTATCATTTGCGTGGTAGCGGTGCTTGCTAGTATTAATCTTTAAGGCATTTGCCATATTTCAGCTTAGAAAAATACACATTAGCGGGGTAGTGACTACGTAAGGCCTGCGCACATCTAGGCGACAGCGATGGTGATCACGTGAAACGCTGTAAAAATGACAGCGTTTTAGCTGATCGTCATCACCATTACCTAGATGTGCGCAGGCCTTTAGATACCTACGTAACTATAACTAGTACGGATTCCAAATTTAATCTGTATACATCGCATAAGCAAAAGCGTGTTTGGTGCTCTGTGATCGCATGTAGGAATACATAGGATATTGATATGAACTCCTTCATTCGTAAGAGCTACGAAGTTTCTGTTTAGTTTGTTTGACAAGAGACGTTGTCATATTTTAAATCATATCATTTTATTGCAAATGTTTACGTTAATTCTTTAGTTGAATAAAGCATAATATTTCTCCAGTTTTAGTATCTTTGTATGTATCAGATATCTATCTAGTGGATTCACCTACCTATCTACCTGTTACCGTTCTATGGTTTATTTGCGCCATCTAGCGGGTTGTATGTGCGTCAAGTGCGCAAGACTCGATCAACCGAGATTCATTTTGAGATCGTGATTTTAGATAATTTATGTAACAACCTGTGTTGAGAGGTCTTACAGTGACGATGGATCTGCGTGTATCCAGATTCCACAGCATGTGGCTTGAGATTGAGGATGATCCTAATAGGTTATGCAGGTTACGCAGTCGGACGGAGTTGCATGAAAAACAGGCAGTAATGTTAGATTGCTTCTTTTATTGCTCAGAATAAAAGCTATACAATTCTTGAGGTCAAAACATATTAAATTACATGGAAATAGAAAATACATACAACAGGCGCAACTTCACCGTTCGGGGTCAAAAAAAGAAGAGGAAGAAGAAAGCCGAATGCTTCTTACAGAAATAGAATGTCAGACAGCGGTGAAGCTGTCACTGTCAACTCAGCATTATTGTGTGGAATACGTCAAGTACATACATTTCAACACTACCCCTTAATCCACACAATATCATGTAATAAAACTTTACACAACAAAATCATCTTAGATACTCTACAGCTCTACATTTATCTAACAACATAAGTACTCTACAACTCTATACATTTTTAGTCACAACTCTATGGCTCTACTTATAAAGTCTAATGAGTACTTACTCCACAAAGGCAAAGGTAAGTATCTACTGAACAAAAATAGTGAGTAATGTCAGCAATAGGAACATAAATTTATAAGCAATATCATATCAGTCACATAGTAATAATTATAACAATACAATTAAACACTTATTACAATATCAGACTTTAAGATTCATATCTGCAATAAATTTATCATGTTTTACAGTACATAAAGGTTTTGTAAGTATATCTGCAATCATACTATCAGTCTGTAAGTACTTAACTGCTACAGAGTCATTTTGAACTAAGTCTTTAACAAAGTGGTATCTTATGTCTATATGCTTAGTGCGTTTATGACAATATTCTTTAACCTTTAACAATTTTTGAGCAGACTGGTTATCATTAAATATTGTCACATGATACTCTTTAGGTATGATCTCAGACAGAAAATTTCTTATAAAACAAATATCTTTACATACATCTGTTATTGCTAAATATTCTGCTTCGGTACTAGAAAGTGCTACACAACGTTGTTTACGTGATTCCCAGTTAATCACATTATTTCCCAGTTTTACAATAAACCCTGTATAAGACCTTCTATCATTGGGGTCATTAGCCCAGTCAGCATCTGCAAAAGCAGTCAAATTCAATTTACCTCCCTTATAAAAATATAAAGAAAAGTTAATTGTACCTGCCAAGTACCGCAAAATCCTTTTAGCTGCCTGCCAATGTGTTACATCAAAACAGTTGTTAAACTGGCTTAACTGACTACAAGCAAATGAGATGTCAGGTCTAGTACATACAGATAAATACATAAGACATCCCATCAGCTGCCTATAGTTATACTGATCATCACATAAATTAGTTTCTCCCTTAACTAATTTACAGTTGGTAGGCATAGGAGTTTTCACAATTTTACAGTTTTCCATACCAAAGCGTTGCAACAATCTCTTTATGTATTCAGATTGACTTACTTTCATAATACCATTTACTTGATCTCTCTCAATATTCATTCCCAAACAGTTTTTCAAACTACCTAAGTTTCTTATATTGAAATTATATTCAAGTAAAGGTAACAACTCATTACACTTAGTACTGTAAAATATATAAAAATCATCAACATACAAAGCAATTATAGTTATATCTTTGTCAGAACGCTTTGTATACACACAGGGTTCACACTTACTTTGCTTATAGCCGTTCTTAGACAGTAAATCATGAACTTTTAGATTCCAAATTCTACTGGCTTGTTTAAGGCCATAAATACCTTTCAACAATAAGCAAACCTTAGTTTTACAATCAATATTGCTAAAGCCAGGAGGCTGTTCCATGAAAATGGTTTCCTGAAGATCGCCATTTAAAAAGGCAGTAGTTACATCAATATGGTCTATATTTAAATTTAACTCATTAGCTAAAGAAAACAATATTCTTAGAGAACTATGACGCACGACAGGGGAAAAAGTATCATTATAATCTACACCTCTTATTTGAGTAAAACCCCTGGCAACTAATCTTGCTTTATATTTCTCAAAGTTACCATTAGCATCATATTTTTTCTTATAAACCCATTTACATTTAACTACATTATCATTAGGGGGCCTATCAACTAACTTCCATACATTGTTAGCAATAAGTGAATCATATTCACATCGCATAGCCGCCCGCCACTCATGACTATCAGGGGAACTAACAGCTTCCTCAAAAGACTGAGGTTCAGCAAGTGGAAACTCTTGCGCTATCAAAGAGAAGTCTGTTTCATAATCATTGTACTTTACCGGTAACCTGGATCTACTACTACGCACAGGACGCCGACTAACGGATACCGGGGGTGATGCATCACCTCCGCCCTCAGCTGACGCCTCATGCAAAGGCCTCACCCGCTCGTCGGGGACGCCACGCACTGGCGACGCAGCAGGGACACCTTCGTCTTCGCTGCCTGTGCAGTACTCATCTCCGATTTGTGCTTCATCAGATATCCAAAGGTCTTCCTGGTGTAGTCATCAGTAAACGTTACCAGGTAATTCGCCCCACTCAAGCTGCTCTCAGGCAATGGCCCACACACATCAGAATGGATCAACTCGAGGGACTGGGTAGCTCGCCTTGCCTCTCCAACCGGAAACTGCTTGGCAGCCATCTTCCCCTCCAAGCACGGCACACATTCCTTCAGAACCTGCTCATTGTCAGTCTGAAACAGAACACCAGTTGCACTACCATTCTTTAAACTACACATACCTTGTGCACTAAGGTGGCCAAGCCTCTTGTGCCATAACTCAATAGGCACACGAGCAGCAACCTTTGTACTCTGGACCTCCTGTCTATTACACAGGAGAGAAGAGTGCACTAATTGCGAATACCTACTCAATTGACACACCCCAAAATTAACCCTATAAAGACCATTATCTTTGAAAGCACAAACAATTGGGTTGCCAGGATTTTTACCGCTCTTGTCATAAATAAAACAACCCCGATCATTAAATAAAACAGTGAAGCCCCTTTGAATGAGACAGCTGACTGACAACAAATTATGAGAAAGTTTAGGCACATACAAAACATTTGTAATATTTCTTACCGCACCTCCAGTTCTAATGGGAATTATGCCTTTACCTAAACATTCCAACTTCTCATCATTAGCAATACTAATTGCATTGTTACAGTCAATTAACTCTGAAAATAAGTCTCTATTATTACACATGTGCGCACTACACCCGGAGTCGACCAGCCAACAGTCTTGTGATTTGGCCACAAACGCTGTAGCCAACAGTGATTTTTCTTCATCTGGTTTCGCAGTGTCCCTCTTCAACTTGAAACATTTAGATTTAATGTGACCACTTTTCTTGCAATAATGGCAAATGATATTACTTTTGTTTGCCTTGTTCTTCGTTACATAAGCAGTGTCAACATTATCCGAGAGATTGTTCTTTCGATATTCTTCTTGTATCAATCTTGACCGCACCAGCTCACTTGACAAACTGTTCGATAAACATGCTGTCTCAAGATTTGAGACTAAAGCGTCAAACTCCTTTGGTAAACCGCTAAGTAGTAGCTCTGCTATCTCCGCATCATCTATAATCCTCCCGATGTCAGCCAATTGTTGAACCAGTGTCATGATACCATCAATGTAGTCGGTCATTGAAATAAATTGGCCATAATCGGTGTGATGCAGCTTTCTCAATAATAGCACTCGCCTGTAAAGCCCTTTATCTTCGAAAGTGCTTGCTAGTTTATCCCAGGCTTCTTTAGCTGTCTTACAGAGCCGCACATGTTGGTGACACGTGGCCTTTACAGAAAGGCATATTCGTGCAAGAGCACGCTGATCACGTGACGAGTCGCCGCTGTCTCCATTTTCAACAAATTTCCACAAATCCTCAAGCGTAAGCAACATCTTCATTTGGAACTTCCAACTATTGTAATTACATACACCTTCGAGTTTATCAATATGCACACCTGCACCGGGCGAGGGCATTGCAACGCCGATGCCAGGCTCCACGACGCTTACCGCCGATAACCGCTGTGTCTCCATTTCGTGCAAACACGTGCACCGTACACAAAAATATGATCTTTTCCACAGCCGTTTCTTCGGGAGTACTTCGCTGGGCCTCAAAACCTGTTGAGAGGTCTTACAGTGACGATGGATCTGCGTGTATCCAGATTCCACAGCATGTGGCTTGAGATTGAGGATGATCCTAATAGGTTATGCAGGTTACGCAGTCGGACGGAGTTGCATGAAAAACAGGCAGTAATGTTAGATTGCTTCTTTTATTGCTCAGAATAAAAGCTATACAATTCTTGAGGTCAAAACATATTAAATTACATGGAAATAGAAAATACATACAACAGGCGCAACTTCACCGTTCGGGGTCAAAAAAAGAAGAGGAAGAAGAAAGCCGAATGCTTCTTACAGAAATAGAATGTCAGACAGCGGTGAAGCTGTCACTGTCAACTCAGCATTATTGTGTGGAATACGTCAAGTACATACATTTCAACAACCTGAAGACTTCACGTAGTTCGCTTTAGTTCCGCGAGATGAAACCTATCATAATCATAGCATGTGATGATATTATTGCTTCTACATTTTTTCTTGCTCGTTCACTGATTATAAATATTGCTAATTTTACAATAGCTTTTTTAAACTACATGGAACAAGCAGATGGTCCACTTGATACTGAGCAAGCCTTTTGAAATATAGGAAGTCTTTGAATAACAAATAACAATGCACTTTGCCAAGCTGATAGCTACTCATGATTTACATGGAACGTAATTACAATACTTAGTCAAGAAATAGGTTTACTTACACGTAAAAAATGCGAAATGAAATGTAATGCCTTAAATATAACATACTAGCAGCCCGTCCCGGCTTCGCACGGGGTAGACAATATTGTTGTACATTATTTTGTTCTATCGCTAATTGTTTCGGCAGCGCATTCGACGAAAGACATTATAAGACTTATTTTTCTACACCTTCGGTTACCTACATTGTTCAAATTTTACCAAGGATCCCTAATTTTTTTCAAAATGAAATGTAGCCTATTGCGACAAAGCCCTATAAATAAATAAAAAAAATAAAAAAAATGTAGCCTATGTCAAATTGAAAGAATGTAGCAGTAGTGGTGAAAGATTTTTTTAAATCGGCCCAGTACCCCCACTACATACTATACTCTTTGCCCAGTACTTTTTGAGCCTATTCATTACAAACTTACAAACATACAAAAATAGGTACAAATCTTTCCTCGTTATAATATTAGTGTAGACAACGAAAATGATATAAAAAATACTGTTTACGCATGAAAATCAATAAATTATATCGATTATCGATTGTTCGTTCGGCCAATTTTACTTGGTGGAGTTAGCAGGTCTGAACTAAGCAGTAAGCCGGCGAAAATATCCAATCAAAATAGCAAATCGAAGTATAGGTCAAACGGCTAACTTCAGTCTCGCCAACCAAGTTACGCCCGGCCGTTCGTAGGGTACCTTGGAGGAAAGATTTGATATTTACTCAAAGTAGTTGTTGTCGAAAGGGTGTTTCTAATAATGGGTGACGATGATTATCGAATTTGTCACCTGTATTATATTATGTATCTACTTGCATTACAATACAAATACATGTACATAAAATTAGTGCCAGGGGGCTAATTCTCGGGCCAATCTCGATCATTTTGCAATTTTATTTTATTGCTTCTTTTCGAAGAGAGAATGGATGATTTCCTTGAGTAATTCATCAACGACCTCTTCGTAAAAGCCACGACAGCTACGATATACGGAAAACGTAGAAAAAGTGCAGGGTTGTGAAAAGAAGCAATAAAATAAAATTGCAAAATGATCGAGATCGGCCCGAGAATTAGCCCCCTGGTCAAGTGTGTGAAATAATTCTATTCAGAATTTAATTTTTTCATCTGTGCTATTTGTCTAATCGAAATTGGGATAGTACAATTTTTACTCTGTAGTTTTAGATAAATGAGGCATAGGATTCCGATCAATCAGACAGTCTCTGTGATTGGTTGTCTGTCAATAGCCACTCAACCAATCACAGAGATATGGCAGCCAATTCCATGGTTGTGTAATCCAGGGTGTGCACACGTTTGTACGGCTAGGAAAGCACAGCCAGGATTTTGGAGCCAAAATGTACATCAATTCCGGGCCGTGTATTCCAGGGTTGTGTTTTCCTTGGTTGCACAATCTCGGAACGTTCTGAGAATGTACAGCCATGGAATTGATGTACATTGGTTGCCAAATCCTGGCTGTGTTTTCCTGCCTGTGCTTTCCTGGCCGTGCTTTCTCGGGTTGTGTAATCCATGGTTGTACATTAACCGCACCCATGTTTAATGAGGATTTATCTAAAATGACCTTGGAGGAATTAGAAATGGAGATGTCAATACAGGGCTTTCCCCTCTGCTGGTCATATACCGACCTCGATCATATCCTTTTAATAAAACTGTTTTACTCGCAACTGCAGCCATTGTGTGTCGTTTCATGTCGCGAAGTGGAGCTCCGCGAAAACGGTGAATTGCATGGTAGTTTCTTGTAAAAGACGATCAGAGACATCAAACTTCCGGGAACATGGTATTTCCTACCACAAGGGAGTATTATTTTGTCAATTGTGTTAGTAATTTTGTAGAATTTTAGTTCAAAAGAAATACCGGTTGCGACAGATTAGCGACAGTATTACGACAGTATTGTCAAAGATTATACCTTGGTAGAAGGCATAGTGTTGGGAAAAGTTGAATGAAATTGATGAATGAATGAATGATAAAATAAACGTTAAATTATTATCACATAATGTGTTGTCTAATTACGTATTTGGTGCTTTTTAAACCCCGACGTAAAAACGACGGGATGTTATGAGTTTGCGGTGTCTGTGTGTGTGTCTGTCTGTCCCATCGTAGTTCCCGAACGAATCAACCGATTTTAATTTAGTTTTTTGTTTGTTTGAAAGGTGAATAGTCGGGAGTGTTCTTAGCTATTTTTGATGAAAATCGGTCCGAGATGGCTGCCGCCACGAAATATCGGATTACATTTATTCACAAATCCCACAATATGGTTATCCTAGGTACCAGTCATCAAACCCTCTACTCATCAATGTATAAAATAGGACATGACATCATACTCAAAAATAAAGTCGTGGGCGTAGTGAAAACATTTTTTTTGCCTATTTTATATTTCTTTTACGTCCTGTGCAGGTTTCCAAAAAACCCTGTTGCTTGAAGAGTGGACAAAACTTTTTGGCCAAAAAACAACTTGGCATGCAACAAGAGCGAGTGTGATTTGCTCGGAACATTTTACAGAACGTTCTCAAACTTGGGCAAACAAACATCTGCGTTCACCACACAAATATTTGTTCTCGGTGGGAATCGAACCAACGCCTCCGGCGCAGAAGGCAGAACTACAAACTTCGCTGTTGTGTGAAGGCTGACGATGTAATGTGATTTCACTTTATATATATTTTTCAATTATTCAGTAAAAGACTAAACTTTTGTGTTCTATGCTATAACATGTTAAGAACTATTGATTCAAACTTATAACCATTAATAAAACATTACAACTAAATTCAGTTCTTTTATTTTCTGACTGTTACAAAATGTGAAACCTGTTGTGCATAACTTATTCATAACACTCACTATTACCTGTACCTAAAACCCATTTCATTCATTATTTTATTCATCGTTCAATTTACCGGTCTTACTGAATGCCCATCACTAGAGATTATCCTAATGTGAGTCTTGACACTGCGTAACTACGTTATATTTTTTATCTGTGTGCAAATTTTAAGATCGTGTGCGGGATTGTCAATGTGTGTGTTTACATGAATAGGATTTTGCTATGCGCGTGTGCCATGCGTGTTTACCTCGTCCCCCGTCAATTTTGGCAGAAAATATTGTTCGTGGATTTAAACGTTGACGCCTCCATTTCTAATTCCTCCAAGAAAATGACCGATCTACGGATCTATTTTTCACGAAAAAAGAAGCAGATTTCTATGGTATATGTGTGCGTATAGTGCGTATACGTAAGTATATCTACATTTGTGTGCATAGATCTTCATCATCATCATCATCATAATAAGAATTAGGTTAAATTGTCTAAGAAGAATACCCACGTACAGCCAAGACGAGGCAGATCTATTCACGCACGCCACTGTCTTGGCCAACGAAAAGCCTAGGGAGCCGCCGAAAGGAAGGCACAAATGGCTGAGCCCCGCGACCTTTGCGTAAGCAAAAGCGTGTTGGCTGCTCTGTGCCCGCGACCGACCCAGGGATCGTTGTCCCTGCGAGTAGCAGCCAGTGCGATGGGTCACACACCTGAGGCCCTTACCTGCAACTCTCATGAAGAGTGAGTTGTAGAAGACCGGATGATGATGCCTTTACAGTCCGGCAAGTATAACTTGGCGGGTCTGAAGCTAGCCGTTTGGTCAATCTTCCATCAGTCATTGGCCATTAACGATCGAACAGCTCACTTCAGACCCGCCAAGTTATACTTGCCGGACTGTAACAAGGATTTTTTATCGAAGTATGTAGATATGTAGATTCATGGCCTATAATAAATCATAGATTTCAACTGCTACCGGTTAAAACTGACATCTCAAACTGTCAAATGTCAAGAAGTCAATATTTATTTATTATTATTATTAATTATTCCTTTTCGCTCCTTTCGAAGCAGGCTATAGTATCAAAACCATATCGCCTAGTCTTACATTTAGAATGGAATTGTTGGAATTTTTAAACGGCGCTCTTATATTTACGCAATATTCACCACGGCATGTTTATCAAAACTTTTTTTTAATTTTTAATTTGAACTTTCTGGGTTAAAGTTTTCTGGAATATTCCACTATCTTTCTTCATTTTCTTTCTTTATTCTTTCTTTGTAAGCTTAATTACGTTAAATCTTACTGCATTCATCTATCATCGATTTTTAATTAAAGCTTTCATCATTTTATAATAATATGTTGATGATACACACTAGCAAACATTTAGCAAAAATTTTTTTTAAGGAAGTCAAATCTTCTCCTGCCTTGGCTTCCAACCGAATGCATTATGGTCATTGGTCAGTCACAGTGTGGTCAACGTAGGCGATTTATCGCTATTTAGGCTACTCAGGACTAAAATCGGCGACGAAAAAATCATAAAGGCGACTGGTCGCCTGTTAGGCTACTTCAGGGACAAGCCATTTCAATTATCCGAATCGCAAATGAATTGCTTTTAATATAAATCATTGTCGCCCTACAGTCTGTACGTGATATTAAATAATGATGGCCACACTATTCTTGTATGGTTGGTTGTTTAGATAAGGGGCGGGGAATACCCAGAATTTGTCCTAGCAATTATGAAACCAAATTTAGGAGGCAATAAAGTGAAATGTACATGTATTGCTGTTAGTGACTGCCGCAATTATATAAATTATGCTAACTACGTAGTTCAGGAAAATGTTTTGTCACTTTCTTTAGTTTCGTTCGCTTTGGAACTTATCCTGTCCGTGTACAAACTGTGTCCGTGTCCGTGTAAAATATTATTTCCTATTATTTCCGTGATAAAAACATGGGAAAGCACGGAAAATATGTGAAGCATTACCGCGATGAAGGGCCTTGTCCTCCTGTCGTAAGAAGCACTTCTATGACATTATAGGATCTCTAGGAACTGTCTGTGACGACCTTGGTGGCGCGGCGGGCAAAGGCAGAGCTTGCGGGTTCGATCCCGCCTTGGGACAAATGTTTGTACGATTTACAGATTCCTTACAGGTTCCTGGTGTTCTGGATGTTTTCTTTGAATGATAAAAATGCTGCTTTATCATTCATAGAAAACACGCTGCTAAAAATGGTGCTTTATCGTTGCTGGCAGACGAACCAAAATCTTTTTAAAGGTTAGTAGGTAGTATAAATAAAGTTAAAGTTCAATTTAAACTACAAATTTATTTTATTTTATATTTCGGCTCCTTTTTAGACGACAGAATCTAAAATTGGGCTACATTAGGCTACCTGAGCTGTGAAAAATGGCGATATCAGTCCCGGTGTCGTTGGCAACACTGGTCAGTCAAGCTAAACATAAACTGGCAAAACTGCACGGACTATTCAGGTTTCAGAAAAGGTTGTGTCTCTTACCACAGACTAGTAAGAGATACTTCTCTTACTTATGCGACCTAGCGCATAGAATCAGCGCGCGGTGCTTGCTGCTGGAGCGCCCTTTAGGCCGCTATGTCGCTGTGCAGAGTCTGTCTTGTCGGCGACATCAGTAGGCCTAAGATGACCGACGTGACATATGTCTTCGCGAGAAGACAAAATTTTGTCGACATCGATTCGTTTGTCGATTACGGTAAGATGAGCATCACGAGAGAGACAACTGTCGTCGACGACTCGCCTATGTCGTGAAGACAAACCAGTGATCATTTCTTCCATATTCTACCATAATCTACCATTGTATTTTTATTTTTTAATGGTTTCGTTCATTCAATTTGGTAGGTACCTGTGACTGAAAAAAAAAAACCCCGCCAAAACTAAAATAAAATAATAAGGAAGTAGGGATGTCGGAAATGCAATAAAGTATCGATATATATCGTATCGATGTTTTTTGAAAATATCGATATCGATATTGATATTTTTATTAAAAAATATCGATATATCGATATATCGGTATGATTTGACTTGACAGAGAATATTCGTGCTGTTGAAATTGAAATTGACTAACAGAGTTGCCAACTTAAAAACCAAACTATAAAACAGCAAATCAAGTCGACCAAAAACAAAAAATACTTATAATATAATTTGTTAAAAGATGTTAGTCTAAAAAAAGTATTTTGTTTTTGGGATTTTTTAATCTTAAAAGTTATAAATGTTTATTGGTCTGAAAAAAATATCGGTTTTTATACCTTTTCGATACTTAGAATTTTATATCGATACATCGATATATCGAACTATTAAATATCGCTCAAAAATATCGATATATTGAAAAAATAATATCGATATATCGATGTATCGATATTTTTTCAACAAGCCTATAAGGAAGCAAACGGAATGAAAATGTAAGTAAATACCTACCTATGGTACCTCTATTTATTGTTAAAAACCGATAGGACTAGCAAAATAGATTCATTGTATTCTCAAAATCGGTCAAACTTATGCTGCTAGCTATACTTGTTTGTCTTATTATTTCAGGGTAAGAAGTAACAGAATCCAAATAGAGTTTCTTTGCCGGTATAATATGTCCGAACACTATGAATTTGCGGCAGGTGAATATAGCTCACTGCAAAGTGTCCAACAAATAACAGCGGAGTGGAACCGCCTCAAGACCGACGAGTTGAGCCTAGGTAGGACGGTGGACAGTGGAAAATTGTACGTTTTGATAGCAACCATACCTGTTTTGACCTTTTGCTATTTATCAATGAGGATTTTTAAAGTAGGTAAAAAAAATTATATATCGAGGGTGCAGTGTTAAAACCCTCGATATGTAAGTATTAGTTACTTTAATATACTCCGTAGTACATAACTACCAAGTTTTGTTTTCAGTGTCCATTGAGCCGTACCTAACTAAACTAACTCATAGAACTACATAAGTATTTATGTGCGTAGACTAAGCAGTTTGCACTAAAGGAATGATTGCAGGATGCAGGATAGAGAATACAGAAATACCTTTATGAGCATGTCCGTATATTAATGTATTTGTTTCTTTTCAGATTCCACGGGCCATCCACAAACCAAACATTCCACCTTACATAGGTATTAGCATATCTTGTAAATAATATACCTATTTTAATTTATGACAATTAAATTTATTTACACACAGAAAATTGTCTTTTTAACTAAATAATGTTGAACTAATGAAGAGGGCTTTCTTTGTAGGTGCTTATATGGTTGAGAAGGTTATTAAAAAATCAAGCTACCAATAGAGATAAATATTTTTAAGGCTTTTGTAATATTCTATTCATTAACATAACGTAAAAGTTCTGCGCGTCTTTGGCCTTGCCGAAGCAGACCCGCAGGTGATGGGTCCTCTGCAGCCAAATCTCCGTTGATAACTTCTTCGTTTTCGACTCGTACATCTTCGTCCAATGTCACCCTGTTATTAAAATATTTTTACTAAAGTATTAGATAGGTAGGTAACTATACTCAGTTTTTACTTTGCATAAATTCGTAGTGTAGTAGGTAGTTCGTAGTTGGTAAACTGAGATCCAATGACACGTCTTCACTATTGAAACATTGAGTGAATCGGGTAAATGTATGAGAAGTGTTGACTCACACTAACCTAATTTGTTATTATTAATTTTAGACCTTTACAATAACATTATAAGCAAGATAGCACATAGAAATCTATGGGTAGTTAACCTCAAATGAACTAGGTACTCACCTTCGAATTCGAACAACGTCAAAAAGATCACATACCACATACGTCTCTGATTATTTTCCGTTGAATCTTTCTGTTTTGCTTATCGGCGTACATCGCAATAAGATGATTATAGTAAGGTATCGCCACCCTTTGAAAAGTTAGCTAAACAAAATCCAAAAGACAAGCGGAAGACTTATCTCGTTTTCAAAAACTGTCGACGAGAAAATTTACCGCGCAGACACGTCAAAAGACGAGAAAATATGGCGGTCATCTTACCATTTGACGACAAAATTCAAAAATCAAAATTCGAATTCCGAGTAAGTCTTCATTTGACAGATGATGACGACATATTTAGGCGGTCATCTTAGCTCGTGTAGAGATATAGACATATCTCTACTTTTGACGAGATAAATCGACTCTCGTGGCGGTCATCTTAGGCCTATAGGTTACTGAACCTCAGTACAATCCATCGGGAGGTTTACGAAACACTAACTAGAACACAGGTGGGTAATATAACCTTTTTGGTGAGTTTAAGTGGGTGATCCATTGGCGAGCTAAAACCTATGAGCCTCCGAGCCAAAGGTATAAACTGCCAATGGAACACCTACAAAACCGCGGTTTTTTAGGATCACCCACTTTAAGGTTATGTAAGTAGGTAACTTCAGATTATGAATTTACAACAAATACCATAATTAGCAGTACTGTCAATAACCTCTACATTAGAAAGTTTTTTTATCATATTTGGAAAGATAACTACAAACATTTTTACTGAATATTTTTCAGTTCAACTCCGAGATAGAGTCTGGCATGCCTAGCACAGTGTGCTATATCTGTCATCGGCAGCTACAGAGGTGCCATGCATTCTCCAAGATGGCTCGTGCGTCCAACAAAATACTACAAGAACGGCTACAACTTGGCTCCGAGGTATACATTAATGATTTGGCTTGTAAATGAATGCTTTGATTAGATAAATAATTAAATTAGGCTAGCTTGTTGTGTATAATTAAATTGAAACATATCACAATAAGATATGAATAAAACTCTTTTTAGGGTTAAGCTCGCCTATGTACAATGTACATGTCCTTTGCTATCACTTATTTGTAAATGTTTCATATAGTAGGTTTAATAGTAAAAAGAAGGGAACCAGTGGATTTCTTCATGCTGATAATGATGGTGAAGCTAATCTTTGACGAGCAGACTAGCCTCAGTTCTCATTAAATTATATATTTGGTAGTAACCAGAAAGAGTTTTGTTTTATTTTTTAACCGACTTCCAATCAAAAAGGAGTAGGTTCTCAATTCGGTTGTATTTTTTTTTTTTTTATTATTAGTTTTTTTTTTTATTTTTTTTTTTAATGTTTGTTACCGCATAACTTCGTCATTTGTGAGCCGATTTGAAAAAATATTTTTTAATCTGAAAGGTACTGCTTCCAGATTGGTCCCATTTTAATTTTATTAAAATCGGTGCTGCCATTTTTTTTTAAATAATTTTTTTAATGTTTGTAACTGCATGCCTCCGTCATTTATGAACCGATTTAGAAAATTATTTTATAAACTCATTGGTACACGAGTGGATTTGAACCCACGACCTTTGGATCGAAGGCGGGGCCACTACCCCTAGACCACCAGTGCTCTCGACATCTTCATCATGTATGTAAAAGCTCCTAATGGCATATTATGCCCGGAGCGCTATCGATGAGTGGTTACAATATATTTACTACTTTAACAATTATTTAAAAACCACATTACATGTGGTGGCTCTCTGTATGGTTTTTTACCAAATACCTTGCTCCCATGAATCGATATCAAAGTATTCCTTCCATTTGACTTTTATCCTTCTTTTATATTTGTAGGTATAAGATCTCTGAATACTCAGGTTTCATAAACACCTTAATATCCAAATCTTATACCTTTAAACGAGAAAATCTTGTATATATATATATATATATATATATTTAGGATCTCGGAAACTGAGCCAACGATTTTCATGAAATTTTGTATACAGGGGTTTTCGGGGACGATAAAACGATCTAGCTAGGATTCATTCTTAGAAAATGTCGCATTATTGGTGTAGTAAATAACCAACTTTATCATAAAATCATAACTCCTAGCGCCATCTGTTACTTAGGTCATGAGTTAGTGGGACAGAGAACGCCATCTATTGACGAGTAGTGGAGTTTATTATTATGTCGGTAAGATCGAAAAATATTATGAATAATTCATCAGTATGTAAGTCATTCATATTTAAATATAACTAACAACAACAGTTTACCAAAAAAAAATACTGAGCGAAGCTCGGTCACCAACTGCTAGTATCCATTTATATCAGATGTTACCATCCGATATTGCTTCACGGGCGACAGTATCAGCCACTTCATTGCCACTGATCCCAACGTGAGATGGAATCCACGGGGATCCCAGAGTCACCGCCTCAGATATAGATAGTGCAATTCACCTCGACGCGCCCCTCGCGGGGTGCGGGGAGTTTGCTCCGAGCGGCAGTCGCGAACCGTAGTCTATTCATTGTAGTGTGCGTGTGCACTCATAGGTAATTAGTGTGTACCGATAACACTCAAACATTGACGGAAGCTTGCACACATATACTATAAACGGTTAGGAGGAATAGTGGGGCGCGCCTTCGTGGATTGCACTATCTATACCAGTGCTATAACTTTGTTTAATATGCACAGCTAGTTAAATTATACATTTAATACTATCAGAAAGAGATGAAAATAAATATCTTAGGCTTTGGCCATTTTATCCGTTATTATATAAATAATTTTAGGGTATTAAATTAACATTAACCTGTTGTGCTGACCCCACTTAGGACCACTTAGATAAAGACCGGAAAATTATGATAAAAGCAATAATAAATGAAACTGTTTAATTTTTCAGGTAACACACAGTATACTGATGATGGAATCAATGAATGTAATACAAACCTTAACGATGACACAGACACAGCACATGTCTATCAACGAGCATTCAGATGATTCAAGTGATCTTGTAGTTGTTAAAGAGGAACAAACACATGCACAAGAAATAAAAGTAGAGATAGAAGAAGAAACCCCTGATCACATAGATATTGATGATGATTCAAATAGAATAGAGTGTGTTCCAGAGGGTGATAGTCATGTCAAGAATGATATAAACAATATGCATTTCTATTGTAATGAATGTAACAAAATGTTTAACATTAAATGTGCCTTGATAAAACATTTGAAGTATCACAATGAGGAACAGCCATATGCCTGCAACATCTGTGATAAAAGATTCACACAAAATTCTAATTTAACTCGGCATATGCGGATCCACACTGGAGAAAAGCCATTTTCTTGCAGCAGTTGTGGTAAGAGATTCAACAAAAATAGTGATTTAACACGGCATAAGCGTATTCACACTGGAGAAAAGCCATATTCCTGCAGCAGTTGTGATAAAAAATTCTCTCTCAAAAGTAATTTGTTAGTTCATATGCGAATTCACACTAGAGAAAAGACATATTCTTGCAGCATATGTGATAAGACATTCACTGCTAAAGATAGTTTGTCTGATCATATGAGGATCCACACTGGAGAAAAGTTATATTCCTGTAGCAGTTGTAATAAAACATTCTCTAGTAATACAAATTTCTTGCGACATATGCGAACAGAAATCCACACTGGAATAAAGCCATATTCTTGCAGCAGTTGTGGTAAGAGATTCAATGATGCATCTTCTTTGAACAGGCATATGCAGGCCCACACTGGAGAAAAGCCATATTCCTGCAGCAGATGTGGTAAGAAATACGCTGACAAACCGAATATGTTAGTTCATATGCGAAGCCACACTGGAGAAAAGCCATTTTGTTGCAGTATTTGTGCTAACACATTCACTACAAAAACAAATTTGGTAAATCATATGAGAATCCACACTGGAGAAAAGCCATATTCCTGTAGCAAATGTGATGCAACATTCTCTGGAAGCAGACACTTGCTGCTACATAAGCGGCAGATCCACATTGGAGTAACGCCAATTTCGTGCAGCATTTGTGATAAGATTATTTCTTCAAAAAAAAATATGTGGTCGCATATGCGGATCCACACTAGAGAAAAGCCATATTCTTGTAGCACTTGTAATAAGTCATTCCGTGACAAAAGAAATTTGTTATCTCATATTAGGGTCCACACTGGAGAAAGACCATATTCTTGTAGCAGTTGTGATAAGACATTCGCTCGTAAAAGTTGTTTGACAGATCATATGCGAATCCACACACGCAAGGTTGGAGGAATGCGCGAACAGCCTTGAGGATCCAGGAGAGCCCACAAGAATCTTGCAAGATTCTTCAGTTTTTGGCTCCACAGTCACGGTGCTCAGTGCCATTCTAGAGCTCGACATTCTCGCGTCGTTTGTCTCGTGCCGAAAAACCGACAATACTCAATACATTTATTGCATAAACATGGTTTAGTTTAGGTACATACATAGTTCATAGGTGTAAGTCAGTATCACATGGACCCTGTGAATAGGGTAAAGCAACATGGAGGTAGGCCGAGGCTTATACACAGTAGTTGGTACGTATATATTATAATAGATTGAGAAATTCCAGGCATTATAATGTAGGTAGTTTGTTACTTTATTTTAAATTAATAAACTTGGTAAAACAGATATCGACAAAAAGTGGAGAACGCAGCGAGAACCATAGCATCGGCTCTACACTCACGCTTCTCGCGAGAATGTGGAGCGGGCTAGGCAGTTATATAGTCCCTCCGCGCCAACCGCGCACCCTGTCATACAAATTTATTGTGAGGAAATATTTATTCTCGTGAAGAATTTCAATAATGGTTCTATTTGTAATGGTTTAATATGCTGCCTTCCTACGGTACGTTGTTCTGCAGATCATTACGCACAGCCGACGACGACGCACGGCAACGCACACAGAAAGGGCTCCTGTGCTACCGCGCACTTCGGCGCACGAGACCGTTCCCGTGGTGTGTCGTGCGAGCTGATCCGCCTCCGTGCGTGATATCACACACCGGTGGGAACGGGCTAATAGAAATGACTTTGATAATAATTGATGCTCCGTGCCGTGTCATATTTCTTTGTAAAAATATCTGTACCTAAACTATAGATGAATTCCGTTCCACTGACCGACTGGAGAGAATATTACGTATTGAAAACGTAGAGGGGGTACCTAGTCGGTTAGCTTGGAAAGGGTATTGAACACGGTTGTTGATCGGCGCTCGCCTCGAATACAACTTAAAGTGTAGGCTTGATGACATATTTTACGATAATTATAATTAAATGTGTTTTTGACCATCTGTATTTAAATTTTATTTACCGTGTTGATGTTGTCATCTCGATTTTCTCGATGTACACAAGGATACGCATCAGACTATACACTGCTAGCTCTTATGTCCTTGCAGTAAGCATCTTTTTACTTTGTTTTTAGGTAACTTGAGCTGTATCCCACTGTACCTAACATAAGTAGGTAAGTACCTAAGTATGCAATAATGTAGTACCTAAGTATAAAATAAATATTATAGACAATTCACACAACACTATCTAGCCCCAAACTAAGCAGAGCTTGTACTATGGGAACCAGATAGCAAATATACTTAAAAAAAGACGGGTTGCACTCCGGGAGTGCCGGCAGAAGTGAAAACTTGCCGCTCGTATTAAAACTTATAAAGTACTCACTCATTTTCTTTCGCTATTATACCTAAATAAATACAGTAGATCTATAAAATCATGTACCAATGACCACTACTACCTGCCGCGGGCGGCCGCTAGTTCATAAAATCTATAATAGGTATGTACCTATACCTACTACAGTCACGAAAAACGCCTTGGTATGCTTGCTACTAACTATTATCTATTCTGTGACGTTACCGTGTCATAGTAACTACTAGCGTATCTGTAGCGTCTTACGCTTTTTCGATCAAGTCACGTGATCCTGACGCCCTGACGCCCTGACGCGAGTTTAAGATTTTATACCCATTACAGAAAAAGTGCTCAACGCCGCTAAAGAAGTTTTCACTTCAAAAATTCCACCCTGTATATGTCACTGCTTGTAGAAGGAAGAGCTGCCTCGCCGTAACACAGTTTTTAACTAGCACGGAAGGTATGTTCACAGACTTCATATAGATAGTGCAATCCACGAAGGCGCGCCCCACTATTCCTCCTAACCGTTTATAGTATATGTGTGCAAGCTTCCGTCAATGTTTGAGTGTTATCGGTACACACAAATTACCTATGAGTGCACACGCACATTACAATGAATAGACTACGGTTCGCGACTGCCGATGCCGCTCGGAGCAAACTCCCCGCACCCCGCGAGGGGCGCGTCTTCGTGAATTGCATTAACTATAGTGCATATTCACTTGTTTTGTTTTCTTTACTTACCCCCGAATACTGAAAAGCAAATCAGATTTAAGCACGTCTCAAGCGACGAATATTTGACAGATTTTCATTGAAAACTGTCAAATATTCGTCGCTTGAGACGTGCTTAAATCTGAGTTGCGTTTCAGTATTCGGGGGATAATTTTATAAAATCGATCATCTTTAGTTATAAGTACCTACTATGTACTAGTACATTTAAGTGTAGGCAATAAATATCTTTATCTAAATACTTATGTACATTTTTTGTGTAAATCGATGCTTAGAATACAATATGACACCCAGGCAAAGACAAACATCTGTGTTTACCACATAAATATATGTTCTCGATGGGGATCGAACCCACGGCCTACGGCGCAGAAGGCAGAGCTACTACCAACTGAGCTGAGAGGCCAGTCGTAAGTCGTAAGCATAGAAATCTTATCTTATCTTATACCGTAAGATGGGGCTATTTGGAACAAATTTTCGACAAAAGTTACAATAACTTCGATTTAGCTAAGGTGACCACACATTTAGTACTTTTAATGGATAAATCCCGTTTAGACCCACATAATCGTTTACCTAAGATACCTCTATCTTTCATAGACATATTTTTTTCTTATTTTATAACATGCTGTTCCAAATATCGCTTCATTGGGGCTATTTGGAAATTGGTGGTTGCGCCATGCTTTAGCGCTGAATATAATAAGAAGTTTTGAATTGATGGTAACAGATGATAGTTGGAACTGTTACCAGTAAAAATATTCACACTTTTGGCTATTTGAAATTACCAAGTATAATTTTTTTATATTTAGGATCAAATAAAAATTTCATGATTTTTTTTGTCCAGACTTTTCTTTTATTAATAGAAACTGTTACAAATAATAAACATTTTAATGAAATTATCTTTAAATATCTTAGCTTAGATATTGGGAAATCCCCATTCATTCAAAATATTCATTTGAGCTATAAAAATGTCTTCTTCTTCGGGCGAAAAGATCGTTGGATGACCAGCTTGTGATTGTGACGCATTCAAACCTCTACATTTTCATGACAGCGTACTTCTAATGCTATGCTTCGTCGCAGCTTTGATCCGGCTTTGATTTCGGCGATACCTAGCTTTTTCCAAGCTTTTTTAACTGTAAGAGGTAAGGTTTGTATTGTTTCCCATGTCTATGGTTTCTATGGTCCTCTGGTAAACTCGGACCATGATGGCATTGTCCTGGAAAAGATAAAAAAGCTTGTTACACTAGCAAAAAAGCAAAGCCAAGGCTTTTTTTTCGCAGTTCCAAATAGCCCCATATGCTGTTTCAAATAGCCCCCGTGACAAAAAACGCTAAAACTAGGTTAGAATATCCAGCATTTACGAATCCAGTTTACTCCCTACGCTCCTGACAATATGTATTATTGGATACAAACTTCAGTTTTTCACTTACTTCGTAAACTTGGGAGCTGCACGGAGGTTGGCGACAGCTCTAAAAACCACGTAAAAAACAACTTTTTTCAAATGTCGTCTGACACGAAACCCCTCTGGTTAGAACCTCAAAAAGAATACCAATGGACGTGACATTGATTACAGGGTTGCCAGATAGAAAAAATAGATTTCTATCATTGCTATAGTGGAAATTATTTCCACTCGAAACACATAATTTCTTTTTTCCAAATAGCCCCAATGAT